>CM031379.1:11372987-11450097 GCA_018290095.1 Polypedilum vanderplanki
TATAACTTCGAGTTAGTATTTTTGTATCTCTTCCATTTGCTATTGACAAAAGTTTAATAAAAAAATATGTAGCAAGGAAATATTTAAACATTGAATTTTACGTTTTGTTTTCTTCATTTGAACTTTATTTTTTTCTATGAAGAAATAAACGTGATGCTTTTAATCAGGGGGCTGAACACTTTGGCAAACGGCAAAAAACTCAAAGTTTGGCGAAAGTTTTAAATTTCATTTGCCAGAGTGTCCAGCTCCCTGCTTTTAATATAACGTTTCTAATTCAATATGGATCAAAATATTTATAACGAATGAAATTCTTTTAACGTTATTTTTGCAAAAAAATATTTTAAAAGGTATGATAATATGTTTATCCCTCGAGTATTGATAGAAATTAACCTTGATTTCTAAATATGTTGTTAAAAAATACTTGCAAACCTTCAAATGAAATTTTAGTTTTTTTTGACAAAATATTGATGGCAAATGCCCACATTCAAGGACATAACTCTCGAATTAAATATGATTTTATATTTAACACAACAATCATTCATATTTATAGTTTATAATTATAGTCTTTTAACGTTTATCGACTCATATATTCTTTCATCTAGCAGAAATTTGGAATTTATTTTTATAAAAATAGTTAAAATACTTTTCAGTATCAGATTAACTTTTTATGGCATAAATAAAAATTTAGTTTAATTAAGTATCATAAAATAAATATTATAATATTGAGAGACATAAAATTGTTTAGGATTTTTTATCATTAAATTGAAGGGTTGGTAATTTGATAAGCATTACCGAAAGCAGGTACACGTGATATATCTAATCATAAAGAGGAATTCTTAGTATTTGGGATAGAATGTCATTTTATATTAACAAGTATGGGTCGTTATCTCTATTAATATGTTTATAAACAGTCTCTTTCTATAAGTAAGTTTTTTTGACGCTTGTCGAAAATAATTAATCAGAGTGCCATTCAACAGAAATGAAAGAAAAATCTAATTTTCCTGGAAGAATAATAGTAGATTAAGGACACAACTTTTTTTTTGATTTGATACTGAATACATACTGAAATGTTTAGAAGTTTGTTTCCAACTGTGTCTAAAAGCTTCTGTGAACTCTACGGTAATTAGGTTTCTTATTTCCTTTACGAATGAATTTCCTTGTAAATGTAAGAAAAAAGAAAATTTACTTACAAAGATGAAATAATTTCTAAATCGTATTAATTGGAAATAATTAAAGATCAAAGGCAGAATATTTCGCCACATGAATTTTAGCAATTAAATTTTCAACACATCGCAAAAACTGAAAATGTCATGACAAATTGTTGCGGTCAAATTTAAAAATCTTTTTTTCATGATGTTAAATGTTGAATGTTTCAATGTTTTATGCAAGAATAATTTCACTTTCTATTTCGTTCTCGTTCATTCATTCATCACTTCCCTACCGCAACATTTTGTGTTTTTTAAAAAAAAGAACAAGAAGAAGAAGAATTTAACTGAATGGGAATTTGTTGATGCGATTCCGACTGAGTATGAATGTTCAAAAAAGAGTGAAAGATAAGTGACCGAATATTGAGGCATCATGCTGGCATTTAATTAAATTTACCCCGCGTTGATCGATGATAAAGGAATCATCTGAATGCATGGCTGAGATGATTTTAATTAAATTTTACCAAATCTGGTGATGAAATTACGATAACTTTTAAATATTATTATTGACAAGTTGATGAAATTAAAGGTTCATTAACATTCCATTCTGTCAGTCATTCAGTTAGTTTAGTTTTAAAGTGGCTCTCATGGGGAAGTAAACAACGATTCAATGAAGTTGATACTATCTAAACATATGTAAGAAGAAAACATGCATTGCATTCGTTTCAACCTGTTGAAACAGAGAGAGAAAGATCACTTTACGTCGATTATATGTTCTACAATTGGAAGAAAAATAACAACGTATGCTTACTTGCTCCATTCACGACACACGACAATTCTATGAATGTTTATTTTGCTAGTTTTTTTTGTGTGCACTCGTTTGCTAGTGTATAATCAGATTTAGCAAACAGCAAAAGAGCAAACAAATGAGAAAAAGTGATTTCTGCAAATTGTTGGTATGAAAAAATATCATCACATATTGTAATCTTCAATTTCATCAATAGTATCAGTGCGGATTAATAAATTATGCAAATGTCATCGCACTACATAAATTTCCCATTAGATTTATCAAATCAAGTATTTTTATTGCTTCACATCACAAACATTATCTAGGCGGGATTGCAGTCAATTAGGTAATTGCTTTCTGATGATCAACAACGATAAAACAATAATAACTCTGCCCATTCGGGTTTGCGATTTAATTTTATTTATTCTAATCACAGGTTTTTGAGGTCAATGCTATTTTATTTTATACAAAATAATTCTTTTATGCATGTTGCAATAGAATTATTCTAGCCACATTTCATGTGTGTGTGTGTATGTCGATATCGAGAAATATGTTTTTAATACCTTTTATATAACATACACAAGATTTCATAATATGCAAATGTAAACTAACGGTCTTGACTTATGAGCATGCAATTTCCTTTATTAAATTCTTTTTACTTAGTCTTGTTCTTTTCACCTCACTGTGGACATGTAATCGCTTCAAGTGTTAGTTTACTCTTTTATGTGCTTGGATTATCAATCAAAATTTATTGTTATCTTGTTCTTGAATTTATAAGAAAATAAACATACTTGAGGATTCAATAAGTATACAATAGGATGAATCGGTAAGAATTTTCAGCTACCTTTTTTCTGTCAAGGGTACATATTTCATTGAAATACATTATTTTCATACTTAATAATTTTGCCTCAAGTTATGAGCATGTAAGAGTACATGTCTGACTTTATAGAGCCTTTTTGAAAAGTTTTATAATGAAAATTTTCAAGTACTTTAAAACAGACATGAAATATAAAATGAGCAATTTCTGTATGTGACGTGTTTTTTAAAATTTTATTCAATTGTCACTCATTAGACAATTTGTAGTTACATAAATTTTTAATTAGTCTATTAGAATGAATGAATGAAGCACTCATTAAACGTGCCTGAGGCTTTCACCTCAATTTATATTCATGGAAAAATTTGCCTCTTTGAACAGACAGTTTTGAATATCAAAGCATATTCTTTCTTTTGTACTAAGATACATTTTTGATATTTTTCACTGCTTTATTTTAAGATTCTTCAATACTTTTTACTTTTAAAGTATAAAAAAATTTAAATTAAACAGAGTGTGATGTAAATCAGCTTACCAAAAAATATAAGGATCATAAAATTGAAAGCTGCTTGAAAAATGCTTGAATAATTTTGATGCCACTCAACTTACCAATTCTAAAAGTGTCACATTTGATTTCATCAAAAACACTTCAGCATGAATAAAATCAAAGCTAAATGTTTCAATTCCAGGTAAAATTTTACATACGTATGTAAATTTTCACATACGTTAAAAAAATACACGACCATGAAAAGTTGAATGCACAATGTGCACTTTATGGAAAGTGTAGTGAATGAAATGAAAAACGTGACAATTACCCGACACAATTTGTGTGCAAGTATTCATTAAGAAAGCTTATTCTCACGCTAGCCGATAGAATGAAAGTGAAACAGTTGGCTTCTGCGCTCAATCGCGAATGAAATTGTCGAAAAGAAATGGAAAATGAAATCAATTTGGTAGAGTTTTGTTGTATGTACATACATTCTACTCTTCACTTCAACTGAACACTCTTTTCTGGCAACAGTAATCGTGTCGTAGCGTTCAAACAGAATAGACGGAATAAATAAAAGATCTCGATCGCGAAAGAAAAAATTTAAAGTGTGAAAAGACAAAAAGAAGTGAATTTTTGTAAAAAAATTAAATTAAATCATATGTGAAATTTAATACGGATAATAAAATCATTTTGTGTACATTATTAGCTCACGATGATTGTGAGGAGTTTACATATGATGAAAATGTAGGTTCAAGTGGTATTTTCAGTTTATTTTCATTGTTTTGTGTGTTCGCGCTAAAAAGTATGTAGTGGTGATGAAAGCAAGTCATCAATGTGTAATTTGGTTTACATGACTTGAGAAATTAATGATTGAGAGCTTATTCAGTGGCATTTTTGGTAAACTCATGAAAGACGTAAATAATTGGATTTATTTCGCGGTGAAAAATCAACAAAATCTCAAGTAGAAGTTAAAGATTCTTCTTTCTATTCAAAAAGTTTTCTCATCCTTCAATAGCTTGTGGTTTTAATTAAATAAAATCCGTGCGTTTTACGTGATCCCAAGGCTGTATAGAAAGAATTGAATTAGTTTTTACGTTTTTATCTTTTCTCATTTTCTTGACCTACTACTTTAATCTTTTGTGTTGCACATTACACAATCAGATCGTATGAGTGTAAATATTGATAACTGTATGTAAAATTATTATTTAAATTTGTAATTGTCTTCACTGTGGTTAACAAGATTAGATACGTGAGTGAATCGTAACATCATAAAGAAGAACTTTTTTCTCACTTGTAATAAAGTGCTTGGGAATGAACCAAAAGATAAGGAGAGAGAAATGAAATTGAAAGGACGAAATACCGCAAGGAGTTTAATGTCGTGTAATAATGTTTATTGATGTGATAAGTGGATATAATTTTTACCATGACTTTTTATGACAACAGCAAAGTAAAGTTTGTGCGGATTACAGGAAGTAATAGAAAGCATGTCACAAAAAATTATAAATCCTCACGAAAAGGGAAGGAATAAAAAAACACTTTTTAGATAATAAAATTATTATTAATTTGCTCCAATGTCATTCAATTCGCATAAATTCGCTGCTAAACTGATAAAATGTAATTTCTATGCAAAGTCATGCATACTAAACACGTTGTGTGTGTATGTGTGCTTTGCTTCTTATTATTTGGGCTGCTTGCTTTTATCATTATTTTTAAGCCTTGAATTATTAGACATGAGTTATGTGTAGTCGCAAAAGCAGCCCTTATAAATCCTATTTTTTCATGAGCCGCTTAAATGATTTGTTTCAATCTTAAAATATTTAGAAAATCCTCTTTTAAAGTATTTTCCTTTCGTTCTTTAAATTTTTTTTTTTTCGCTTGTCATCAACTTATTTACTTACTTACTTAAAAATCGACTTTTTCTCATGCAAATCAAATTTTGTAAAAGATAATCGATTTCTTTCATTCGCTGTTGTCAACAGAAATTTCCTCTTGAATACACAAAAAGAAAAATTTAGAAAAATGACAGAGCAAGCATGAGAAGCCTATGTATCTAGATATATTTCAACATAGCTATTTCAACGTTTCTCGTTGCTCGTTTATAACATTTTATGAGAACTTTTTTTTTGCTAAATATTTTCACTACGTTTACATTCACACGCTTTGCATGGAGGGATGAATGAAAAAATCTAATAACCGAGGAAGAAGAAGAAGCGACATCATCATCAGGAGTAGTATCTATGGGAGGTAAACGAGTGAATCGTGTAAATATGTACCTGTATATGAAAATAGGAAATTCAATTTTTACAATATCGTATTTCTATTTATATGAAGGAAGTAAAACAGATGAAGCAACATGCTACTGAATAATTTTTGTGCGCTTTATTTTCATTAAAGCATCAGGGTTGTAATGCTAAAAAGTTTACGCATAAATACAAGAATGAAAGATAAAGATATAATCATTAAAATTCAATTTAAAGCTCAAATTTATTTTTACAATCATGCACTCTTTCGTTATTTTATTTAATAGCGAAATATCTTTTAATACGCATTTTATCCATTATCGCAGTGAATAAAAAGTTCCATCTTTTCGTCTCTGATTTGTAAAGTTCCCATTGTGTATGTTCGTGAAGTTTAAAAAACTTTTCTCTATGTGCAACAGAAGAAACTTGCTTGCAAGGAGCACTAAAACTTTTCTTCAGTCGATTAAGGTTAATTGAACGACGACATTCATGTGTGAAGGCGAGGCGAAGCAAGGGAGTTATCAATAAATTATGTAATAAAGATGATTCTTTTCAACTTTGATATTTTCATGTCGCACTCATTTTAAGAGAGAATAACGATCATCGTTGTAGACAAAAATATAATTTTCCCCAATTTCCTTCATAATGACTTAATTTCTTAATGATCCCTGACATGTGTATACATTGTACGATGTTTTCCAAACCACAAAGTCTTAACAATACCACAAAGTCTGGATAATGTTTATCAACTGAGGATGAGAGCACATTTCTTTTCTTCTCCATTGTTCTTTCTTGCTTACAAAAAAAAACTATTCTTTTCCACTCTAAGACGACAAGGAAAATTTTTCCTTCTATTTTTTGGTTTAACGAAATGCAACAAGAAAAGAACACAATAAAAAAGACTGTCAAGTGATGGGATTATGCGATGACATCAAAACTCAAACGAAAAGAAAGCTGTCGACTGCACTTATTCATGTCGGGGAAATTTAAATGTTTGTTTTTGTTTCTTCAACATTCTTTCGTTCACTTTTCTTTTCTTTTTCTCTCTCTTGTCTTCTTTCCTGTGGGAACATGAAATGAATTTCAGCAGCAGCAGTAGCAAGAAGATTAATTGACTTGATGCCACAGCGAAAAAGATTTAAGATGAGAGCGAACAAATTTTTTTATATTTATTGCGTCGACAATCTGTTTCGTCTTTTCTCCATTGTGATTTGTCTTACAAGAATGAAAAACTATTGGCAACTTATCTGCATTGCTACTGCGCTTTAAGATATATGATAAGCGTTTTAATATAAATAGCATGTAAAATCTAATTGCAGTTCTTATGTCCATGTGATATATGTATGTTCATTTAGAATTTATTATTGTGGTAACGAACAAAGCTCTTTGCATTTAGCCATAAATTTCATATTGAAAGAACTCTGGGCTTAAATTGAAAATAGTTGAAATTTTCCCTCCTATCATAAAATTTTTAATTATGCTGGAAATCATGAATACTGCTCTTATTACGTCGCTCACATTCATTGATTTTAAAACCTGAAAGTTTTACTTCATTGCAGCTCAATCGGAAGAGTTTAATTACTCTCTCTCTCTCTCTCTCTCTCTTTTATTTTCCCATATAGTTGAGTTCATTAAATGAATGTTTATGTCGAGTTATTAATAACTTCGTAAGAATGACTTTGATTCCAACTCATTAAAATTAATTAATTGGAGGCAATGAACGTAAAAATGGAATTAATTCCTTCTTAATTGATTTCTTTACAGTAAATCTATCAATTGTGTAGTAATAAATTAATTTCTTTTCAATAAAATATGTGTTGCTTTCTTCTTATTTTATGGAGTGCAATGTTTCTATCAATAAATAATGATTTTACCAAATTTTCCCCTATATTTTTCGTTATTTACATGTAATTGAATTTTTATGTAAATTTCACAAATGTATTTCTTTGTGCGGGAAATTTAATACTCCTTCACATTCTTCTCGAGGTCGATAGCACAGAAAATAAATCTTTGCATGATAAATTTCGCACATAAAATTCTACTTTTCACAAAAAAGCTAGTAAAAGTTTACATTGAGTTATTAAGACACATCAACATATCAATCAAATAGATCAACGGTTTTTGTTGAAAAAAACACAAGAAAGAAAGCTTTATGGATAAACATTTAAATCATATGCAAAATTGGATGATTACTAAAAGCTCTTTGTATTATGTAGATGGATTTTGATGGGCTACAAAATTTCCATTAAAATTCGTTACGAAGATAAAATCCGGCTGATGTGGTTTTGAAGCTTTTCCTACATGAGGAAAATTATGAATTTTATAGCTATTGATTTAAGTGTACATAATTGAAATTTCTATCATAATTAAAATAATGAAATTTTATCCTAGCTTAATTTAATATTATTTAATTAATGAATAAAGTTTCACTTTAATTTTCTACCATGCTTGTAATTGTTATAAATAAAGCACAAATGACTGCTTCATCTAACAATTCAATTAATGTCAAAAGGGCAACGAGAGCCATCATATTATTTCAGCTTCATTCAAAGCTACATTATAATTAACAAAGTGTCTGTAATCGAATATGAGCGTAGCATAAGTTAAGAATTTTCTCATTATGATGACGACGTGAGAGTTGAATTTCATAAAAGAGCGTTGAGAATTTTTCATTAGTTTTGCTTCATTCATAGTTCAGAGAAAGAGAATAAATGAAAATTTTATTCTTAAAGCATTTTGCACATTTCAAACAAGATGAGAGAATGAGAGAGTGAAAGTAAAGAAAAAAGAAACTAATTGCATTGTAAAATAATCCCAGCAGTTAATTGTAAGTGATTGTAATTTGACTTTAATTACTATGAGAAACTTCAACGTGCTCTTCTAGAATTGTTGCGCGCATAGTCATCGTTTTGAGTGACTGAAATTGGGAATGAGACTGTTGAACTTCGTTGTGATTTTTATTTACTCATTTTTTTGCAACCACACCTGACAGTTGTTAGTAAATGCTGATGATATTTTAAGTGAGAAAAGGGACTGTTTTGCTAAAGTTTTGTTATTTACTTAAAATATTTTTCCTTCAAGTTTGTGTTTTCTATTCATAATCATTGAAGCATAAAATTTTCCATATAAACGTCACAAACGTAACTAAAGAAGTTAACTTTAAGCTTGTTTTTGTCCTTTAAATATATTTTTAACTAAAAATATTTTCATTGACTAGTTTTTCTTCTTAACAGTTCATTGACACAATTAAGTTAGGATAAAAAGTTTTACCTGTTCAATTGTAAAAATGATGTGCCGTGAATTTTCATTTTTACGTTCAATTAGATTACATGGCATTGGCGAGCGACATACAAAAAAATTAACTTTTGAAACTGTGCCAGATATACGAAAGAGGTTGAATAATGCTTGAGAAAACTTTCCGAGACACTCTTACTTCAATAAATTCCTTTTTCTCGTGTTCATTCCCTTTTTTCTTCTTTTTTTTTCTCTGCGAAAGTTGTAAGTTTTATTATTGTTTTATGCTAATGTTCGTCTTTGGTCGTACTCATTTTGGCTCACTGTTCTGTACAGGAAATTATAAAATATGGATCTAGTTATGAAAATTTGATCTTTTTTTGCAAGTATCTCGCTTTACTCGTTATCACATCGAATGACAATATGTATCGTGTGCTGTTACTGTCATTAAGCTTTGAGTGGGTGCGAATGGTATTTTATATTCAATGTCCTTCCTTCCTACTTTCATTTTCTTTTGATGGTAAATTATGTAGGATTTTTTTTCTCACAAGCGTTAGAAGTAAATTGTTTATACTTGAGCAGCTTTTTATAGAAGAAATTTGTGATGATTGTGAGACTGCATGATCATATTAAATTATGTTTCAATATCAATGAACGATGTTTAATGTAATATGCTCGTGTAAGAAGATGAAAATTTTAAGCCTAATTTAGAATTCCAAACTTAATTTTAAGTATATATATGATACTTCTAGCAATTTATCCTTTTCATTAGCTCAAAGTGTGCTCCGCGATGCATGCACGTGTTTGAATAAGAAACAATGAAAACAGTTGAAAGAATTCTTTTACTTGTTGTGAATCTGAATTTGTTTACAAATTTCATTACAATGAAGAATGTTTAATTTAAGAAGAAATTCTTGAAAATAATGATTTGTTTTTCTCTAGAATTAGGGTAAATGTTCCTAATTCAGGACAAAATTTATTTCGCTCAACTTTGAATGAAGTTTTCTCACTTATTACTACACCAATTTTTATGATTGTTTCACCAAATGGAAGATAATTTCTCCTATTATTTTACTAAATAAACACTGGAGTCAGAATATTAGACACTTTTCCAGAATAAAATTTTATTTTTTTTTCCTAATTCGGGACACTTGACTTCCTAATTCGGGACACTTGACTTTCTAATAAACAAAAGAAAATATTTATTTAAAATCGTGTTAAAAGTTGTTTTAACACATTTATTTCATTTTGCTGATTCTTTTTCTACTTATTTGTGTTAGATTTGAGCTCTTAATCAGTAGAAAATTGCATTTGAAAATATTTTGAATTCACTAAAATTGAAGCGCATTTTTTTGTTTACATTTTTACGAACATTTCCAAATGTAAACAAAGTGTCCCGAATTAGGGTTTTTGAGTGTCCCGAATTAGGTAAGCTAAATTTAATTTTTTTCTGACAAAACAATTAATATTTTATAAATATTTTAAATTTTTTTTGTTTTTAAACAAACAATATTTTTTGTTTGTTGATTTCTCAGTATAGAAAATAACTAGAGTCAAACGGTTTACTGCATTTTGTAGCTTGTTTTATTGTTGATTTAACAAGCTAAAACTTCTTAACTCAAATGATTTCTATTTTATAAAAAATTTCATTTTTCCAAATATGGAGGCTTTTTTAAAACGAAATTTTTAAAAATAATTATTCGTAAATTTTTAACTAAACATCCTACAGATCTCAAACTTTGCCATAATCATCCTATATTCAATGGTAATAAATGCTTAAACTTTCAAAAGTTAGCAAAATTTCTTTATTTATTTATGAAACAAAATGTCCAAGAGTGAAAGAAATGACAATAACTTTTGAATAAATGAATCAATTCTGATGACTCACTAACTCAAAGACTTGTAATCAAATTATCTTTCAGTAAATATATTGATATTTGACATTTGCTCTTAGGTTTTTGAGAATATTTGTTTCGAAGTTCAAAAAATGGCTAATTTTTGAACAAACATTTTAAAATTTTTCGCATTTTTTCTCATAAAAACTCTATTGGCCATATAGATTTTTATTACTGAATCTTGTGAATTGAGTAATTACGAGTTTTTAGCAGCAAACCGGAAGTCTCTGCGTTGTCTAGAGCAAAACTAGAAACGCTCAAAGCTGACAATAACAAAGATTTCTCTTATTTACAAAAGTCAATTTCCAAAAACTACTTAAAATCAACTTTATACTCTCTAATACTTGTTATAATGATCAATAAAATCATTAAATAGAACAATCAAAACAATAATAATATTAGAGAGTATAAAGTTGATTTTAAGTGTTTTTGGAAATTGACTTTTGTAAATAAGAGAAATCTTTGTTATTGTCAGCTTTGAGCGTTTCTAGTTTTGCTTCTAGACAACGCAGAGACTTCCGGTTTGCTGCTAAAAACTCGTAATTACTCAATTCACAAGATTCAGTAATAAAAATCTATATGGCCAATAGAGTTTTTATGAGAAAAATGCGAAAATCTAAAATGTTTGTTCAAAAATTAGCCATGTTTGAACTTCGAAACAAATATTCTCAAAAACCTAAGAGCAAATGTGAAATATCAATATATTTACTGAAAGATAATTTGATTACAAGTCTTTGAGTTAGTGAGTCATCAGAATTGATTCATTTATTCAAAAGTTATTGTCATTTCTTTCACCCTTGGACATTTTGTTTCATAAATAAATAAAGAAATTTTGCTGACTTTTGAAAGTTTAAGCATTTATTGCCATTGAATATAGGATGATTATGGCAAAGTTTGAGATCTTAGGATGTTTAGTTAAAAATTTACGAATAATTATTTAAAAAATTTCGTTTTAAAAAAGCCTCCATATTTGAAAAATGAAATTTTTTATAAAATAGAAATCATTTGAGTTAAGAAGTTTTAGCTTGTTAAATCAACAATAAAACAAGCTACAAAATGCAGTAAACCGTTTGACTCTAGTTATTTTATAACTGAGAAATCAACAAAACAAAAAATATTGTAATCGGTTGGCAACATACTGTATTTTCATACCCTTTTTGTGAGTGAAAAATGAATTAATAAAGAGAATAAAATATTTTTAGAGTGGGACATTTTTTGTATGGAGAATTTTAAAAATTTAATATCTCATTGTTAAGTGCTTTTGAAGCGTACAATAGCGATCAAAATGATAAATAATGATAAAATCTACAACATTGCATCAATATTTTAAGAATTGAATGGATAATAAGTGAGAAAATTAAGAAAATAAAAGTGTCCCAAATTTTTTAGTGTCCCGAATTAGGAACATTTACCCTATTCTATTTTTACACTTTTATATGTCATCTTTCATGAAATTTTTGAAAAGAAATATTTTCTTTTTATATCAAAAATTGTCCTTTTATATAAAGAAAAATGAATCTGACATACTAGACAATTTTTATCATTTCTATAGCTTTTCCCCATTGAAATGCGAGAAGTATTTTTATTTTTATCGTTGAGCCCCAAGTAATGGATTTCTCATATTATACGGTACAAGTCAATGGAGTCAATAAATATTATTTTTATTATTGTTGAAAGAAGAGGAAAGGAATCTTGAATTTTTGTAAACCACAGGCGAAAAATATTTTGACAGATATATGCTTTTTCAAATACGTAAAAGAGATATGTATGGAATTCAGAATATTTGATCATACAATTAAAATAAAAATTTATATGTGCATATGAATGAGAGAGATGCTGTTGAGTTTTTTCCTTTTCATCGAATGACGTTGACAGACAATTTAATAAAAAATGTTGAATGTTAAATATTTGTTTTAAACACTAAAATTTATTTAGTTGTTTTGAAGCTATTTAATTTAATGAACAATCATTCCGCTCATTGAAAAGAAAAATTACAGCCTGAAAATGAAAATATTTGCAAAATTGTCACATTTAAAAAAGGTCAAAAGTAAGTGTACTGCTGATAACAGAGATTTTATTTCTTTCATATTTCATTCATGGTCCTTTAATTTAATTTGCGATAAAGTATTCAGTGGGTTTAAGGATTTTTAATTTTAGAAAAATGCTATTTTAGAAGAAGACACTCTAATTTATAAATGAACCTAAAATATTTGTAATTTTTTTGTTAAATTAAAAAATAAATTCGATATAATTCCTTTCTTTCTGTTAAAGATGATTTTGTTATTTTTGAAATATTATGCTTCAAAAATTTTTTTCTAGAAATAATGAGTTTTTGAAGTTTTTGAAGTTTTTAAATTTTTTGAAAAGTTTTAAATAATAAATTTTTTGTTTAGTTTTTTCTCTTTTGTTTATTATATAATTTAAAATTTAAGTAATTTTAAATTTTTATAAACAATTCAAATTAATAAGAGTCTAATCTTTGAAACAGAGATGTTATTTGAAGGTGCCTTCTAAGACATTTGCCTACGCGAAGGCACTGCATATAAATAATTTTCTGTCTTTGCCTACGATTTATTCTTTTGAAGGCAAAAAATATGAGAAGACCGAAGGCACCTTCGATAATAACACTGCTTTGAAAAAATCACTGAAATGAAAGTTCTGAGTCTTGTTAATTCATTTCTGTGTCAAATTTCAGTCCGTAAGGCACTTAATTTCAATTTTGTTCGAAATTCACAGGAAATTCCTTCTGGGTCAATGCCTTTGAAATCTTTTTTAAAAATTTGATTAAAAATTTGTTCGAGTGAAAACAAAGGAAAGGAGAGAGTGCTATATTTTTAAAACAAAAAGCAATACATTTAACGTGAATACCATTGAAACGAATAAGCAAACATTATGAAGAATGAGTGTAAACAGCATCATACGAATATTAATAAAAATCTGTGAACATCATGTGATAATTAAATTCAACAGATTTCTCATTTAATGAAATTTTGTTTTTGTTGAGAGTCAAAGTTAATAAAGAGCAAGAACAGAAGAAATTTTAATTGCAAAATAGCGCGTGTAAAACCATTCAAAGTGGAACAATTTGTTGAAAAATTATCGCACATAATTTATATCCACTCATACGAATGACTCTTGACGTATCTTCATTGGGATTATTTACGAGTGCGTCTCGAGATTTATTGGAAAGAACATTCCTTGGCGAGCAAATGATTTAGTGCTGCATTTAATTATTTTCAATGTTTTATTTTTCGCACACTTTTCATTTTTAGTCTGCTTGCAATATGTGTGTTTTATGGCTTGAGTTTGTCACATCAAATTAAAATTCTCTTCTGCTTACTACATACCTTTTTGCACTCTTTGATTAACGACCGAGTCTTATTTTGTGATTTAACATTATCTCGCACTTTAGTTCATCCATTAGTTATCAATTTATATTTATGGCTTTTATTCACATAAATAAATGTTCAATTGACCAACTTTTCTTTCTCTTTATTGCCTTTTTTAGGAAATGCTAAATGAACTGCACGCTTAAATGGAGACAATATTATGTCTTCCTTTGTAGTACTTACTAATAAACAACCAACAGCAACGGATAAATTAACGAGACATGAGCATTCATTTCACAATGACACGATCTCAACGACTCATCTTGACATTCCATATTATGACGATGAAATCGCATCGACTAAAAATATGAACAACAGTCTTTTGCAAACTACGCTCGATGCAGTAGCTTCGAGTTCAAATTTATCCATGTCATATGATCGTAAATTCATTCATGAAAATGTTAGTGTTGCAATATCAAAGGTTAATATAATTGTGTAAATTATTATAGCAAAAGCTTTATATTTGTTCTGTTTTAATTACAGTTATTTCTCGGAATTACATCAAAATCATCGACACTATCAAATACTACACAAATTTACAAAGAGGATGAGGAATTTAATCACTTTTATTTCTATGAGGTAAACAATTTGTAAACATAAGATTATCATTTTAACCTTGTCAATCTCACTCATCCGTAAACTCTTTGCCTTTTTTGTTTTTGCCTGATAAACTTTATCTTCTTAATCCATGAAAAAAAACTTTCATTTACGATGATGATACTTTTTGACGCGTATATATATAGGGTGGAATTAATATTTATCTTTTTCTCACTTGTTTCTTTACCAAAACTCAATCAAAAGTCTTTTAATCATAATAAGATGTCGAGTTGAAAGCGCTGAGTTTATTCGATATGGAAAATTTATTTCAAAAACAATCTCATGTATGATTTATCAAAATTGATTGGATTTTTTTTTCAAAGAAAACTAAAAATCTCTGGCAAACATTATTCCAAAAAACAAAAGAAAGAAATTGTTTTAAAACAGAACACTATAAAATGTAAGCAAATTCTCAACGTTTAATACGTGCCCAAACTATTAAATAATCTATAGCCTCAACATGATTTATTCAAATTTAATTGTTCACGTGCTGTCAGTAATGCTATAAATATGCATTTCTTTTATTATGATTCACATGACAAAACTATAAAAGCGTGCTCTTCTGCGAACATGATTGCAATAAAATAAGAGAAACTGGATAGAGATTTTAATAATCTGCAAGAGTCATAAAAGCGTGCCTTTTTTGAAGCGGAAAAAGTAAAACGATTGAGAATGATGAAGAAAAAAAAGTTTGTTGGAATGCTTTCAATTTAACGACTATATATCCATTGAATTCTCTTCTTCTTGTCTTTGTTATCATGTCGGTCTTTAATTTTCCTTTAAGCACATTAGAAAGATGATAAAGGTTTCTTGCTTAGGTCGACAAAATAATCTTGATGATGAAGTAGAGTAAAGTGTTGATTTAATGTCGATTGTGGGAAAAATTTGTCTCCTTCTTACCCAATAGCTGGCCTGTCTTTATTGACAGCGTTTGCCTAAGAAATTTTTCAATTTTCTAAAAATTCTTTTTTTTCATCGAATTTAAGTGAAAACGTAGGTCGTGCGTGAAGGAAAAAGACGAAGGATAAGATTCTGTGTTGCTGAGGTGAAGTTCGTAATGAGATCGAGCTCATTAATTTAATTAAATTTTGCTATGTGTTAAATGAATTAAATTCACAACGGACTTTTACATTATCTGATTAAACTTTTTTAATAGGATCATTTTGCTTGGTTCAAACATAAATGATGCTTTAATTTGATATTGAAACTTGGGCTGATTTCTAATTTGAGAAATTATATTACCCTTTTTGAGTTTGTGAATTTAATAATAATAATAAGAAGAACTTGTTTAGAAAGATTAAAAACTTTTTCATTGAATATTATCTTATGGTGGAAAGCTTCTTAAATAAGAAACTTTGAAAATAAAATTTGCATTTTAAATTGACAAAAGAAGAATTTCAAAACAGATAAAAGAAAACGTTGCAAAAAAATTTCCGCAGTCGGCAGGATTTGAACCTACGCTCCCAGAGGGAATCTGATTTCTAGTCAGACGCCTTAACCAACTCGGCCACAACTGCATTCGGTCACTTTTTTGATCTTTTGGCTAAAGTTCTAATATGAAACAGAGACAGAATTTTCTTATGATTTTGTAATTAATTTTTAATAAATGTCATAATAATTAATTTTAAATTTAAATTAGGAAAACATAAATTTTCTAAATAAATGTGGAAAATAAAATTGGGAAAAAAATTGTCAGTAAAAAATGTTTCATATTCAATTTGTTCCATTTTTATCTTTGTCTCAATCTTGAAATTGAAACAATTTTGAAGTTCTTGCAAGCTCTGTTTGCTTTTGACCGAACGTTGTGGTCATAAATTGTTGATAAATATCAATAAATGCTCTTAATGCCAAAAGTTCACCAATAAAGACAAATTGATTAATTTTTAATTTTCTTGAGTAGAAGCATGAACTTGTTGCTTTTTTCGTTTTATGAATGAAACAAAACAGTTTTAAGGTACAAAATAAAATTTTCATTGAGTTCGTTTTAGATTTATTAAAAAGTTTTTATAAAAAGAATGCATAGAAGTGTAGAAAACGACCGTCTTTAAGTAAATTTGATGTGAATGAACTTTACTTTATAAAACTTCTTTACCAAAAAAAATTTACTAGGTCACATTTATTTTTCTAGGAACTATCAATCAAAAATGATTTAAAATTATCCTTGCATCTAAATCCCAAATCAAATTACAAAATGATTAAAATTCATTCATAAAATTTTTCATCACTAATGACAGAAGGGAAATATTTCCCGAAAGGCTTAAATGAAAAATCGACCGAAATTGCTCGCAATAATTCAGCTTGTGTAAAATCTCGTTAGTGTGATTATACATTTAATGAACTTTACTTGGAATTCAGAGCTACCATAAATTTAATGCAAAATAAAAAATGCGTTAAAAAGGAAGAGAATAAAAGAGTTTTTTGCATAATGAATTATGCTGTGTGTAGGAATATATTAGAAAAATACACTGCGTGTGCGAAAGACAGCAGTACATAATCTGGTTGTATAGAAGAAATTGTGCGATGTTTTGGAATGTTTTCAACAAAAAAAATTCTCATCAGCATTTCAGCGGTTGACTTCAATTGTTTTCCCACATTCACACATAAATGCTTGTGCATATTTGTATATTTTTCGAAGCGTAATTCATAAAATGAATAAAATTTCTTTACTTCCATTTTTTCAAATGTTGGAAGCAGCAGTAACAGTAGTAGTAACAATAACGGCAATTTTGTTCGTGGAAAGAGAAAACTTTTGACAGAGTAATTTTTTATGACAATTGTAGTTTTCTTTCTTTCCTCGTTTTGCTTCTATCATCATCTTGCTGTGAAGAGAATAAAAATAAGTACAGAGCAAATACAATAATATATATTGGGAGCTATAGCTCCAAAAAAGCATGTTGTGCTGAGATGTAATTGAATAAAAACCATAAAGCTCTTTATGAGCCATGAAAGCCTTAAACGGGAGTAAGAGAGAGAAATTTTAACCGTAATTTATTTGGTAACTTTATGACTTTAAATTACTCTGTCTGAGAGAGCAAATGAATTGTGCAAGTGGCTATTAATACTTTGACAGTGTGTCGCATGAAGCAAAATAATAAAAAAATTATGATTAAAGTTTTATATATCGTACTTGTTTTTCGAACATCATTTATCATTTTGGTCTCGTTTTTCTCTTATATGCTTTTTGTGTATTGCGTTGATGAGTGGATTTGATTTACTCTCAAAATTTTTTCGAATGAAATGTGAAATGTGTAAAATAATCCGTTCATGATTTCGAATAATGAGTTTGCTTATTGATAAATAATGCGTAAAAGATTGAAAAAAAAGGAAAAAAGAAATTTGAACATTTTTATTTCAAATGATTCATTGAGATAATTTTTGTTTTCAAGGAAAAAATATTTAGACTATATAATGATACTTTTTAAAAGAGATAACTTGGAATACCTAAAATTTAAATATAATAAAGTCATTTAAGCATATGTTCTTTAAATTGTTTCTTAAGATACTAAAGCAATTTTTAGTAATATAAAATTTTTTTGGAATGTAAACAAAAATGAGAAATGTACACAATAAAAACCAGAGTTGGAAAAGTAGATCTACTTTTCATATAAAATAAAAGTTGAAAGTAGATTTTTATATGAAAAGTAGGTAAAGTAGGTAACTACTTTTCCAACTCTGATAAAAACCCAAATTCTATGCAAAATCTACAAATATTGATTGAATAAAACTACTTCTTTAGAACAATTTAGAAGTAAAAACATATAAAAGGTAGATACTGCTGAAATATAATAAGAATTTTGTTTAATTCTAAACATTTCTTAAAAACTCAGAAATCAAAAATTGTTCATGAAAACCAAAATATTTTATCAATATATTTTTATCTAACAATCTTATTTCATTTCGATTTTAGTATAATAAATTTTAGCGACTCATTCTCGTCAAACCGCATATAAATGTTTTGAAATATTATCAGACATCAAACAGAAATCGCAATAATAAGAAATTACGATCTATTAATAAAATTCTGAATATGATTGATGACATGTATGTATGTCGAAATGAAGGAGGAGAGAGTTTATTAAAGAACCACTTGTCATAATAGACGACTGTGATTCGATAGATTGGAGAAAAAGTTAAATTTCATGATGACTTATTAATTCAACTCACCATGTGTGAACAACGAGCTAATTGAGTATTTTTCGTCTCTTTTGTTGTTTCATTAGTCTGCAAAATGTGACAGGCGAAAAGAAACATGTAATTATCACAGATTTCGCACATCAAAAATGGAAAACAAAAATTTTATCAAAAGAGCATAAATAATAAATTATCTTCATTCATTCTTAGTCTTTCAATCTTTCATCTTGCCGCAGTATTAAAATAAAAATATCATCACAGCCCTCGGTTGTTTTCATACTTTCGCACTGTGGTTTAATTATTACTTTCTTCATCTTCATTATACAACATCATTTCAGTCATTCATATAACTTCAGAGCATCGAGGGAGAACAGCATTGAATGACTGGCGGAAGGCATTATGATTTCATTAAATTATGATTGCAACGTCAAAAAAGAGAAAAAACAGACCCAGTCCATTCAAAAATATCTACAGCATTTTGTTGTTGCATCATTTTCCCTTAAGTGTTCCCGTTCTCTCTCTTTTTTTTCTTTTTCATTGACAAATGACTTTTTGTGCCTCACTCATTCCTTCTTATCTTAATAATAACTGAAAAATGTTGCCCGATTTCTCATTCATGAAAAAAGAGATTTTATTAAAATGTTGACAACTTAATATAAAAACAGTACGGAGAATTTTTTGATAAAGCTAACTGAAACGTGATTAATGAAAGGACAAGATTTGTGACATAGAAAAATGAAATGGATGTTGATTTCGAAGAAACATTTCATCTGAAATTTTCGGGCATTTATTCACTTCTTTTTTTATTAGTTAACATCCTTTAACAAAAATTTCATAAATAATTTTGTTATATGCCTTTACAATTAAATACATTGCAATTAAAGAGTTTACTCAATTATTCATTTTTATATGGCATTTGAATCAATTTTAAAAATATATTCAACTATGTGTTGCCACTATTCAAAAAAGCTGTCAAATATCATACAAATATTTACATAGTTATTAAAATTATAATATAAATAGAAATTTAATTTTAAGTAGCTAGCAATGTTAAACATCATCAAATGATAAATATCAGAATAAAGTTATTTTCTCATGAACTTTTCAACTTTAATTAATTTTTTTGGCTATTAATAAGAAACTTTAAAGAAAATTTGTAATGAGAAAATTATAGAAACTCATTAATTTTAAAACAATTTAGGGATCTTCAAAATTAATGAAGCCATTGAGAAAATAAAAAATGCTCAACCTTGACCTTCAGATAGAAATCTTCTTTATCTTTGAAAATAATCTTTGAAGATGAAAAACAAGTGATTATGAGAATGATATCTTTGCTACTTAAGGAGCAGCTTTAATTAAAATTTTATTTTTTTTTTACTTTTTTCTTATAAGAACTCTTAACTCGTCATGACAGTGATAAAGTCTTTCTCATCGATAAACAATGCCCTACATTTTCATATAATAAAGTACAATCTTTTATTTTTTATTACAGACTGAACAGTTTACAGTTCTTTGGATACTTTTTGCCGTCATCGTGTTAGGAAACTCTGCTGTACTTATCACACTTTATATCAACAAAAGCAGAAAATCACGAATGAATTTTTTCATCAAACACTTAGCAATTGCAGGTAATTTTAAATTAACTTTCATAGAAACGTGAGGAAATAACTTTTATATCAAAAGTTTCATAATATTGACATTTTGATTAAACTTTATAATGATGTTTATGAATGTGGAAGCAACCTTCACTTACTGCTCATTTTCACATTGTTTTTGGAAATTTTCATCTAATTTATTTTCACCTACATAAGTGTGCATAATTTTCATCAAAAAAAGAAAATTTTCAAATCGTAATATTTTGTTTCTTACATATTTTCTATTTTCATCTTGATCAAAATTCATTCTTGAGGAATCGTTCAATTTAAATATTTTTAGACTTTCTTTGTATAAAAAAACTTCCTATACCGTTGCTGCATGTTATAATTATAATTTCATTTTTTGTTGTGATTCAAGAGCATTTCATGTAATCTTGTTAAAGTATTTGACCTTAATGTATGTGCTTTTCACTCAGAAATCAACTCTTTTGATGCAATTTTGCTTACACAGCAGCAACAGTAACTTTCAATTCTACCCAAGCGGCAAAGAGAGAAAAATTATTTTTCATGCACATTTTCATTTCACTTCCACACACTATAAACACTTCCGTCGTATGTACACATATTGTTAATAAAAAAATAAAGTGAATGCAAGTTGTAAACAACACGAAATGGATTTTCATTGTTTTCATTGAGCGTCCGTTGTTGCTTTTGTTTGTGTAAAGTTGCAATATAATAAAAAAATAATTTTCTCTCAACAGATTTAAGTGTGGGACTTTTGAACGTGTTGACCGATATAATATGGCGGATAACTGTATCATGGGAAGCGGGTAAGTGGAAAATTTTGACTTAATTTGGTATGAAATATTAATTTAATTTCTATATCTGTTTAGGTAATTTGGCGTGTAAGTTTATTAGATTTATTCAGTGCTTGGTCACATACGCTTCGACATATGTTCTTGTTGCATTGTCGATTGATCGATATGATGCTATCACACATCCAATGAACTTTTCTGGTTCATGGAAGCGAGCGAAACTTTTAGTTATCAGTGCATGGATCATGAGTGTTCTATTTTCTGCACCACAAATGTATCTCTATGAAGAGACGATTGTTCAAGGTAAAATTTTACTATGCTTCATTTCATTTACAACAGAACTTTATTAAATTTTCTAACTTTAAAAGGACGAACACAATGTTGGATTGATTTAGGTGATTCATTTCGTTGGCAAGTTTACATGTCGATTGTGTCGTTTCTGCTTTTTATTGTACCTGCCTGCATCATTTCATTCTGCTATGCGATAATTGTAAAGACAATTTGGGAAAAAGGCACGTACATGGGAACAAAAGATCGAAGACAGAATGGCAGAAATGGTGAGGATGAAGATAGAGGTAGTCGGCGTGCTAGCAGTCGAGGCATTATTCCACGAGCAAAAGTGAAAACAGTGAAAATGACTTTTGTGATAGTGATTGTGTTTATTGCTTGCTGGTCTCCATACATTGTTTTTGATTTATTACAAGTTTTTGAGCAAATACCAAAGACTCAAACAAACATTGCTGTTGCCACATTCATACAAAGTCTTGCACCACTTAATTCCGCAGCAAATCCATTGATTTATTGTCTGTTCTCAACACAAGTATGGAAAACTTTGAGGTAATGAAATTGATTTTTAATCTTTTATAATAAAACAAATAATACACTAGATGGAATTTTCGTTATAATCGAGTTAAAGAATATTAATATTTCTTATTTTAAAGAAAGTTTTGAGTTTATACTTTAAAAAACGACTTTCAATAAAAATTCTATCTCAACAGACGAACGACATTTGTGCAATGGCTATGTTGTAAAAAGAAAAAGGAGCTGCCAAAAAGTCAATTTTCAAATGGGAGGATAAGAGGCGGTGCACGAAATCTTCATCAAAATTATGACTCGATGCGTACATTTACAACATCTTTGACTGTGACGTCAAGACATTCGACCACCATGAGAACAAATCGTGTGGTTATTATGGAACATCCGAAAACACTTTTACCAACGCATGAAGAGGTAACAGGCAGACAGACAGACATTTACATTTCTTAATCACACCAATATGACTTTGCTTTATTTTCATACAGAATGAAAGATGACAGCCAATAAACCATCATATCATGGTGAAGTGAAGTGTGCATGCATAAAGAATAGCAAAGAAGAAATTCTTCGAACTGGAAAGTTGTAATAGAGAGAAAGAGAGTGTAGAAGCGAACTTACACATTTTATGTATTTATATTTCATCTTTGCTTCGCCTCTCGTCTTGTCGTAGTCGACACAGATTTTCGAGGTTTTCTTTCTTCTGGTTTTTGTGATAACAGCAAGTCAAGTGACACAAAAGAAATATGACATCGAAATGAAAAGTCATTTTGGTATTCAGCACGAGCGTATTCCACTCTTGAGTCATTTCCAAGCACTCACTTTATGACATAAATGATAATTTTTTTTACGATTTATATCAAATAAATGAATCGAATGAAGAGCAAAGTGACTCACTATCGTCTGACGTGACGACTACAAGTGAAAGAGAGATTTATATCGATGAATGAAACTTTGATGAACAATTGACATACTTGTGAACATTGCAAGCGATTGAAGCTAGTCATTTAGAAAAGAGAATTTAAAAGAATAGTGAATAAGGGAAACATCTACTTTTTGTTGGTCACTTTTGCTTAAAGATAAAAGCCAATGAATGAATATTAATCATTGAATCTTGTACAGTAAAACATGCAAAAAAACAATCTCAAAATTATTTTCTTTTAAATATTCATTTGATAACTTTACTTACATGAATAAGGAATCATTTTATAATTTAATTAAATTTCAAAAGGAAGTTAAATTCAACTTCAAGAGTTTTGCATTACGTTAACATTTGCTCTGTGCTTTTTTTATTTCTTAAAGCAAGCAGCAAATTCTTTAATGAATACTTGAATTCTCATAAAAAACTTTCTTGCTTTCTCGTCTCGCTTGCAATCAAAGTTATGGAAGAAAAACATTTCAGGAAGTTTCATTTTATTGTGAACTTTTAAAAGATTTTTTACTGACTGATTTAATGAAATTTGTTGCTATTGAAAGCAAAAGTGATTGACAATTTATGAAAAATTCAATTGTAAGAAATTGTTGCAACCAAAAGTTTCTTTCAATGAAAAGAGCAACAATTATTCTTTATTAAATATTGACACATCAAAAGATGATTTTTATTCATAAAAGAAGCAACTTAATGTGAATATAATTGACATAATGATGTAATAATTGTGATATTTAATAATAATTAAAGAATATTTCATTGTTAAATGTGCCATTGAAAAGAAAAGATTTAAAAAAGAAAATTTGTATCGATTAAGAAATATTAAAGAATGATAGAAAGGCCTCATACTTAACATATGACCTCATTTCTTGAGTTTTCCATATTTTAAATCAGAAAAATTTATGTACATATACTCTACTTTACTCCACAATATAGAGATAATCTTTCAGAAGTCACTTTATACATACAAACACATTTCATTTCCAACATCGTCCTCATTTCTACTATAAATGCATTAGAGAAGCGGACGACTGGTGGTTGATATCTCTCGCTCTATTTAAAAAGTATAGAAATATTGATTTTTACTAAAAAATATAAAAGTAGTTTCCATTGTACAAAAGTAGAAAAAATATTTTTTTAAAACTCAGAAATGTCTCGGTATAAAGAGAAGCTCTTAGATAAATTCCACATTCAAATACTTTTTTTCTTGTGAATAAATTTGGAATTTGAGTACAAGATGATAAACCGATGTATAAAATCATTGGATGCTTTGCTTATGTTTTCATTTCTTCGTCATGGTACACAACATCCGTATCAACAGCAGCTCTGAATGGATAATAAATTTTTCTTTTTTTCTTTCTTGAGTGGAAGGAGAAAAAAAAATTCCTTTCTAGGACATGGGAGAGTTTACATTTCATGAGCTATAAATCATAAATAATTTTCCTTATTTCCGTCTTTGGAATTTTAAACTTTATATCTTGCCATTATCTTACAATCAATTTTTATTCATTCTTATTGTTTTGATTTTTTTTGTTGGCTGAGAAAATGCGAGAGCAAATCTTTTTTTTATTTTATTTAGGGATTATTTATTTTATTATTCTGCTACTCTTGTTGGCTGTTAAGATGAAAGAATCTCAAACATAATAAATGTATTAATATTACTATGTATATGCTGCTCTTAAAACAGTTAAATGTCAAGTTGTGAATGAAAATGAATAAAAGTTTCTATGGAAGAGTTAAAAATCGGTAGTTCAATTTTATTTCTTTTTTCAGTAAATTTCACTCATTAAAATTTAATTGATATGATGGATGTAAAAGTAAGTCATAAAATCAGTACTCAAAGTTCTAAAATAACTTGAATTCAAAGTAAATACCACTGTCAATTCTTGTTAAGCTCAAATTAGGATAATGAAAAGCGTCAAATTTCAGTTTCATTCATTTGACATCATTTAACGCCTTTTTCTGCTTAATCAAGCTTGAGACATAATTCTTTCCCTTATCATTTTTCCTATAATGGTCCTTTTAGTAGCAAAACAATTGAGCTAATACAATTTGCTCATTTTTCATTCAGACAGCATAGCTGCGACTAAAGCCGTGCGATATATGCTTAGATCTCATGCATCGTGTACGTTCAATATCGTCACATATTTTGCTATCGAATTAGATTTCAGTCATGACATGTGAAATTGGAAATTCGACTTTACGACTATTTTGCGACTCGGCCACGTTTATTTTTATTGAGTTTAAAAAAATGTTTCGTGATATAAAAATTTTCAATTTACCACGTAAGTATTGATGATTTCATTGAAGATTTGTTCTTAAATTGATTTAATACTGCAGATGAATATGGATAAGATGGAGTGTCAGGATTAAACGAAATAAAAGGTAAGAAATTTTGATATCATTATTTCAAAATAATCAAATATTTTCTCTTTCTAATTTTTTGTGACTGGACCTAAACTGATTTTATTTGATTGGTAAGTAAATTGTGATATTGTGTATTTTAAATTTTAATCGTCGATTTCATAGTTTTCAGGATAACTATAAAATTCTAATTGGATTGATGAACTTTTTTTGGGACTTAGAAAATTTTGGACAAATTTTTTTGTAAGTTTTTATATGTAATATTATAATTTAAAATAAAATAATAAAGTGAATAATAATATGAATATATAAAGCAAATATGTTTTAATTTAAAAGCATTTAATTTCAGGTACATAATAAAGAGTCGCAAAATGCGAAACAAAAAAGTCGTCTAGCGTCGCATAATTTTTAAGCGTCGTAAACGACTTGCGATAGCTGACGTCTATTTCATGAAGTCTGGACGTATTTATACGCACGTGACCTTGTCGCCTTCGATTTGTCGCACGGTCGATTAGTATGCGGTCCGCAGTTCGCTTGAAGTCGTCGAGTCGTCGTAGATGTCATGTGCTCGATTATGTTTATCTCTTTAGGTAATTTGCTCTCATCATGAAAGATTCTTGGAATTAATGATTTATGAGATGTTTATTATTAATTGCTCGAGGTTATAAATTTTTTTAGAGTCTCAAAAGTGCTCCAAGTTTACTTTTTCTATTTTTCTCATCAGAAGTCACTTAAGTCTCAAGGGCTTGAACAAACTTCATTAATTGTTTTTATTTCACTTTATTTCCTTTCGTCGTTTCTTCTATTTTCAATTAAACACAAATATCTTGAAGAAAAGAATGAAAATTTCACTTAAATTTCTTTATTAAAGATAGATGAAGTAAAAATGACTTTAATAAATCACAGACTAAGAAAAAAATCGAAAAATTGTCTCTGACATTGACATTTTGATAAGTGTTCTTAAAATCGTCTTTTCCATTGTCTGGTGAAAATCATGACAAAAAATCTTTTCAATAAGGATGAAAATGTGAGAAATACTAATTCAAGAAACTTATCGTATGTCACTGCTTAATGTTAGGTTATAACGTTCATAAGAAATTGAATTGCTTCACGCAAATCTGTTTGTTACAGCATGTAGCATAACAAAGAAATAAAATTTCATTACAGCTTTTTCTCATCGACTTATCGACACTTATTTTCCTTGTTGCTATTGTGTTCTAAATTGGTTAGAGAAAATAAATGAAGAATTTGTCATTGAAAATGTAACATTCAATCTTGTTTATTGAATACTATGCGAATGTGTATTACCTTAATTAAAATCAATAAGAACTTAAACAACACGTTTTATTTACAAAAGTAATAATTATGCCTTAAATTATGCTCTTGGGCATTCCAACCTATTAAATTTAAGCATGATGGAAGAAAATTCTTATTATCATAAAAAATTTCATTATCGAAGATAATTTTATTTTTTAAAAAATGTTATAATTGAAACAATCTGTTACAATGGCTACCATAACAACGAAATACGCGCGTGTTTACTCAAATATGCCTAATAAAGTCTCATTATATGAAAATTAAAGACTTATTATGTCAAGCATACGTTGTAATAAACTTTTACCTTCATCATCTTTTAATTGTTTTGACACTATCAAAAATTTCGATTATTATAGGAAATTTATTATATAATTTTTATGACTTTATTGAATTTTTCGTATTAAAGTGAATTTTAATTAAGCTTTAAAAAAAGATTTTTTCATTTAGGTATTTTTTGATTAAATCTGAAATTTTTAATTCGTTTATTCTCACTTTAATTTAAGTATTTTTAGTATTTTTAACTAAAAAATGTTAAAACCCGATATGTAAAATAAAATTAGTACAAAGTAATGGTATTTTCCAATTAAAAATTATTGGAAATAAAAACCATAATCGATATATCGTTATTGCAAAATGACAACTTTTCCATTCCATAATTATTCTTTGACCACACTAAACTAGAAAAAATCATTATCTATCCAGTTAGTTACATTACCTAAACCATAAATATTATTTTTGTAAATATTTTTTAACAAATCTGTCAGATTTTAGTAAACTCACCCTGTACAAAAGCTATTATTATCTTGAATGAACAGACAGTTAAATAAACTAACTGATACTGATAAAAAAGTTGAGGCTACAGCTTCACATCAGTTGAATTTCATATTCATTTTAGTCGCAGAAGGAGAGTGAAAAAAGACATTTTTGCATCCGAGAGTAAAATGTAAGTATGATAAAAATGCATTAAAGAGAAATTTCTAATTGCATTATATCATTGTGATGGAGAATTTTATGTTCTCTCGCTAGATTTTTTTATTAACAATAATATCATCTCACAAAAGTAACTTGATAAAACTCTCGAGCGTTTAAAGAGATGAAAATTGATTTAGTAGCTGTGCAGCTACGAATGAGCGCACATTTAGCTTTAAATATTTTATTTTTCAGTGTCTTAAGTGCGTTTTAAGAAAATGACAACGGGAAGTGTAGAGGAAACTGTATCAGTCTCAAGCCGCAATGTAGAGGAGTTGAGCGATTCTCTAAAAACCTTCGGTGCACTTGATTACGTCGTATTTGCTGCGATGCTTGTTTGCTGTTCCGCTGTTGGTCTTTATTTTGGCTACCAGGATCATATGAAGCACAAGCGATCAAGGAGAAATCGTCGTGGATCAATAATTGAGGTCGAAGCTATTGATTATCTCATGGGAGGAAGAAACATGAAGGTCTTTCCCGTTGCCATGTCATTAGTTGCAAGTTTTGTATCAGGAATTACGCTACTTGGTAAACTAATCATCCCTCATTCACCTATGACGTGAATTATACACACGCGATGATTTTTTTTCATTCTCTATTTGTATTCCGCAGGAACAAGTACAGAGATTTATTTGTATGGCACTCAATATTGCTACATCGCAATCGCTATAATACTATCAGCCTTGATTATGCATTTTACAATCATTCCAGGTAAATATTATTTTGATGGAAATTTTTTTATGAAAGCTTTTATAAAAATATTTTATTAAAGCAAAAACATTCCTGAAAAAATTAAAATTAAAGAAAATTTTTCCATCTTAAAAATTTCCATTCAAAAATTCTACTCTAATTGCAGTGTTTCATGAACTTCAAATTACGTCCACTTATGAGGTATGTCTGCTTCTCTTTCCTCGTCATTTGTTTACTGTCATAAATTTTCATAAATTTTTTGCGTAGTATCTTCAGAGGCGCTTTGATAAAAATGTGCGGTTATTTGGATCAATTATGTTTTCACTCGCGACAATTCTGTGGCTTCCTATAGTAAAATATAAATTGAATGTAATGAACTTAGAGTATGGCAAATGTTTATTTATTTTCTAGGTCATTTATGTGCCAGCCTTGGCCTTTAATCAGGTAAAAAGTTTTTTTCAAATGCAATTTTATGACAATTTAGTTTTTCTTTAATTAGACGACAGGAATTAATATTCACATTATTACACCCTTGGTTATGTCCATTTGCATTTTTTATACATCACTGGTAAATAAATATTTACGAATCACTTCATCATTCATTTATTGATTGATTGATTTTTCCTGTATCCTAGGGTGGCATTAAAGCTGTTGTATGGACTGATGGTAAGTAGTCATAAATAAATGTCATTGCACTCAGTGTTTATATTATTCTTGGAAAATTTTCAAAACGATAAAGGTCAATATAAATGAACGATAATTTGTGAAAAATTTCAAATTTTATATTATCGTTATTTCAGAATTTTTTTAATTTGATAGTAACATTTAAAATGCGCTATAAATCTCTATTTCTCTATATTTTAAGTTATTCAAATGATTCTCATGTATGGAACACTCTTTCTGATTGTCATAAAAGGAACAATGAACGTTGGCGGCTTGTCCGTTGTGATTGAAAGAAATGCGGCAAGCGGAAGATTTGAGGCGCCTAAGTAAGATTAATAAGCAAATAAATATTTTGATAGACCTCTATTAAATTCACTCATACTTATAGCTTCGATTTCGATCCAACTGTTCGACATACATTCTGGACAATTGTAATCGGGGGAACAATATTTTGGGTGAACACAAATGGTCTAAATCAAAATATGATTCAACGCTATATGTCGTTAAAAGACGTTCGTACAGCAAGAAAGGGACAGATGATGTATGTTATCGGAGTCAGTTTTATGATCTTTTTATGCTGCTTTAATGGACTATTGTTGTTCGCCACATACCATGACTGTGATCCACTCACCACGAAATTGGCCAAAGCAAAGGACCAACTGATGCCATTGTTGGTTATGGAAATATTGAAAGACATTCCTGGATTACCCGGATTATTTATAGCTGGTGTATTTTCTGCTGCACTTTCATCACTCTCAACTGGATTAAATTCAATGTCATGTGTCATTCTCGAAGATTTTTGTAAGCCATTTGTAAAGAGAGAAATATCAGAGTCTATGAGTAGCTTAATCATGAGAGGAACTGTATTAGTAATTGGACTGTTAGCTGTAGGATTGGTTTATGTTGTTCAACATTTAGGTTCAGTATTGCAACTTTCAATGAGCATCCCAACTGCATGTTTTGGTCCAATGTTGGGTGTTTATGTCATTGGCTTTACTCTACCCTGGATTGGAAGAAGAGCTACTCTCTTCGCTGCAATGTTTGCTTGCTTTTCAATGATGTGTCTTGTGTTTAAAGCTCAAGCAGAAATTGCACTTGGCAACATTAACTTTGAAACGAAGCCTTTGACTACTGAGGGTTGCACGTACAATTTTACACTAACAAGTACTCTCAATGCAACAGATGTCCCACATGAAGAGAATCATGAGAAACATATATGGAACATTTCTTATTTATATTATGCTCCATTAGGTTCTTCCATCGTCATCATCACAGCTTTCCTCCTAAGCTTCATCTTTGGCTTTCAAGACTCTAGTACTGTCGACTCTCGACTGCTTGCTCCATTTTTACGGAAATACATTAACTCAAATGAAAGCAGGAAGATTCAATATATGGATGCGAGTGGAAAAGAGACTGTCATTCACAATTTTGAACTAAAAGAAGATAAGAACAATGTTACGTAGCATCAATAACTGTTTGTCGTAATATAATTGATTAAATTAAAGCTTAATAAAACTGAGAGTGATGCTTTATTGAAAATTTTCTATACGAATAAGCAGTATCGTGTGTTAATGTCAATTTATATCTTACAGCATTCTATAATTTGATAAAATATGAAAGATCTAGATTGAAGACGATATTTTATAGAGTTAACAGGAAATTGAAGAAATTTTTTATTACAATAAAAGCGGTATTCACTATTTAGCTTATTTACGTCAGGAAGTGCATCATGTGAAGATTTATTTTTCAATTTCAAATATATCATAAGCTTATTTTCATTTTTTTACGACTTAAATTATTCTCTGAAAAAAAAAATTCTTTGATCTATTATAAAAGAAATTCGACCTTTCAGAAATTGCTTAAAGAAAAAGAAATTGAGGATTTTCCGCACCAAAAGAGTTAATAATAAGACTACGTAATCTATAAAGTATGTTTTCATTGGAATATAAAATCAATTTAAATTTCGTAGCCTCACAAATTTTTTTTATTTCGTCACCCACAGATGAAACCAAAAAAATATTTATCTGGATGATAAATTATAGAGTAAAAACAATGAAACTTCTCACTTACAGTGATTTATTACGCTTTAAATATTTGTTATCACAAGTAAATCACTCTCGGTTCTGAACATCAAAAAAATTTCCTCTCTCGTAGATCTCATTCTATATCGTATTGTGCTAGCGTGAAGTTGTTGCTGCAAATGGACGAAAATCAGAAAAATCAACAAGGCAATGATGCCGTTGAGGATTTAAGAAATTCCCTAAAGCACTTTGGGGTGGTGGATTATTTGGTATTTGGTATTTTACTTTTGTCGTGTACTATCGTTGGGCTTTATTTTGGCTATACAGATTATCAAAAAAAGAAACGAGTGAAAAATCAACGAAGAGGCTCGGAGGCAATGGACTATCTTGTAGGAGGACGAAACATGAAAGTCTTTCCCGTGGCAATGTCTCTTGTAGCCTCTTGTATTTCTGGAATTGCATTGTTAGGTAATTAAATTGAAGAATTTTTTAATCAAAAAACATAAAAACGTGCACCAATTTGAAATAATTAAAAATTTAATGGTTTTTTACAAAAAAAAAAAAATAAATTAAATTAGAATTTTATTAAAATTTTAAATTAAATTTAATTTTTAATAGGCACAAGTACTGAAATATACCTTTATGGAGCACAATACGCGTATATTTTAATTGGATACACAATAGCAGCTTTAATTGTTAATTATACAATCATTCCAATCTTCCACGAACTTCAAATTACTTCTGCTTATGAGGTAAGACATTTTTCTGACTTCTTTTCAAGAGCATGCTCGTATGTTCACAATTTTTATTTCGAAGAAAATTCTCATCATTACCTACAGAATTTAATTAAAAAAATTCTTTGATAAATGAAACTTTTTAATAAGTTCATTTTTTTTCTCGAGCTTTCTAACTTTCAATTTCTTTTTATGTGGCTTTTATAATTAAAATGGTACTTTTTAGTACCTCCAAATGAGATTTGATGTTAAAGTATGTATTTTTGGTTCAGCAATGTATTCATTATCAACTTTATTATGGATGCCAATTGTAAGTAATTTTCTGAATCTAAAATTTCCTTTTTATCTTTCAAGTCTTGATTTATGACACTTTTAAGGCTATTTATGTACCAGCTTTAGCATTCAGTCAAACAACTGGTATTGATGTACACATGATTACACCTATCGTGATGGGCATCTGTAAATATAAAAACACATTAATCTTATCATCAAATATATTTACTTTTTATATATATTTATAGGCATATTTTATACATGCTTAGGTGGCATAAAGGTAATGTTATACATCTTGTCCTTTCAAATATATCATCTATATTATATGTTCTTACACAACATGTAGGCTGTTGTATGGACTGATGTTATTCAGATTATGCTCATGTATGGAACATTAGTTGTGATTATTGTTAGAGGCACTTCACTCGTTGGAGGATTTTCTGTAGTCATAGAGAAAAATATTGAGAGTGGAAGACTGGCACCACCTGAGTAAGCAATAATTTTTTTTTATTTTATGTCTTACTTTTAAACACTTGTTTTTTACAGTTTTAATTTTGATCCTACTTTGAGAACTTCATTTTGGATAATGGTCATTGGTGGTTCATTTTTTCGTTTATATGCTGGAATAAATCAATCAATGATACAGCGATATATGGCATTGAAGAACGTCCATGTAGCACGAAAATGTCAATATGTCTATTTAGGTGGAATAATTATTTTGAATCTCATGTGTTATTACAATGGTCTACTACTTTATGCTTATTTTTATGATTGTGATCCATTGACAACAAAATTGGCAAAGGCAAAAGATCAATTAATGCCACTCTTGGTGATGGAAATATTGCGAGATATTCCTGGAATGCCTGGATTATTTATAGCTGGTGTGTTTTCTGCTGCACTTTCATCACTTTCAACAGCTTTAAACTCATTTTCTGCGGTTGTTCTCGAGGACTTTTGCAAACCATTTGCAAAGGATGGTGTGTCAGAACGAACAAGTGCAATAATAATGCGTATGACAGTGTTAGTGGTTGGAGTGATGAGCGTAGCTCTTGTATATGTTGTGCAGCATATGGGATCCGTGCTTCAACTAGCATACACTATACCATCAGTTGCATTCGGGCCGATGTTGGGCATTTATATAATTGGACTTTGTATTCCGCACATTGGAAAACGTGCGACATTCTATGGAGCTTTGACCGGATGTAGTGTAATGATTGCTTTCATTTCGAAAGTACAAATTGAAGTTGCTTTGGGCAAAATTAGTCACCCAATAAAACCAGTCTCAATTGATGGTTGTACATACGATTTTGTAGCTACTAATATGACAACAAACATCAATGAGCCTTCAGTTACGGAAAGAAATATCTTTCACATTTCATTTATATATTACACTCTACTGGGGTCGGTTATCGTTATCGTAACATCAATACTATACAGTTTTATTGTGGGCTTCAATGATCTTAGTGATGTCGATATTAATTTGCTTGCTCCTTTCCTGAGAAAATACTTTAAGAATGCAGAAAGAGATGATGAAGACAAAAAGTACCAAATAATTCTTGACAGAGACTCTATTATAGATAAGAAAAAAAATTGTGACGAATAAAGGAATGAATAAGCAAATTTTGATGTGTCTAAAGTAAACAAAGTCAATTACGTTTATAAAAAATACTTTTATTTTTAGAATTCACATGGATGAAACTGATAAAGATTAAATGACATTTGTCTGATTTTTTTGTAGGTGGAAATTTTTTTCTAATGCGAATAGCAAACAAAATGGCAAAAAAATGATTACTTCTTATTTTTTATTGTGAGTTTTTATCAAATATTGAATTAAATTCGCATCTTTCTTCTTCAAAGCTAAGGAATAAATCATTTTACCTAGTCAAATATAAACAAGAAAAGTTTCGCATTTATGAGCAACAGGTTTTATCTTGTAGACATTTAAATTTTCTTCTTCTTTTTTTGTTAGCTTATAGAATGAGATTAAAGATAATATGATAAAAATATTATATCTTTGACTTCTTCATTGAAGAAACTAAGCTTTGATAAACGTTTTATGATTGTGGTACGTAATTAAATTACACTTCTTGAACATCATCATTATTGCGGAATATATTTATTGTGGTAGGTTTGGAATGTTTTTGATGACTAAAACTAAAATGTCTTATGAATATTAAAACCTATAAAGAGACCTTCGTGGAAATTTCCACTTTGAAGATTTTCTTTTCTCTTCTATTTACAAAGTCATTGAGATTTTCACTTGCCTTGACTCTTTGAAAAGAAAAGATAAACCTTTCTGGAATATTTCCTTTTGTAAGATAAAATATTTAATGAAGCAAAACTTTAGATTTTCTTTAAATATTTGATTCTTTTTTCTTTTATCAATTTACACTTCTAGGATATTTTATTTTTTGAGAAAAGAAAAATTGATTGATTGTTCAACTTGAAAATTGAAAAAGATATTTTCATGTTACAAAAATTTTACGCTTTAATTGCTCAATTTTTTGTTATTTCTCCTCAAAACTTGAATACTTACATAATTTAATTTAAATCAAGTTGACTTTAAATTTTTAAAAAATGTATTTTCAAGTAAAATTGATAGCTTTCTTCCTATAAAATTGATATTGTTAGATTCGTAAACTCAAAGCAAAGATTTTAATGCAAGTTTGAAGTATCAGAACGATTTAATGACTTATGATAATTTACATAAAAGTCAAGTCAATTAATCAAGTTGACCTATCAAAGAATCGCGTATTGTGAACTTTATAACTTGACAAACGACATTTGACTCATACTAAACGATTTAATTTGAATTCTCTAATTTAATGATAATATTTTTATAATTTTAAAGCTTATAGTCTCGTCTAAATTTATTTAAATTTATATTGAAAATTTAAGAGCCCAAATCTTGCTTTAAATTGCTTAATTTTCTTATCATTCTTCCTATAATATTAACTAATAATTTTGTAATAAAGTTTTCTGTTATTATTTATTTTTATTTGAAGATTTTAAGAAGCACTTGCTTACCTTTTTTATTACACAATAAAACCAAAATAATTGATCATTAAATTTAACAAGAATAAATAAGAAATTTTTTATTCAAAGAATAATGTTTGAAAAATTATTTAAAGATCCTTTTGAATTCTTTCAATTAACTTAGTCAAAGTTAAAAAGCAAAAACCACAAAATCTTTTTTGAAAAGTTAAATTTTGCGAAACATTCCCATCAAAACTTTGTCTTTAACATTCATCAAGAAAAAATTAAAATATTCTGATATTTTCCAAATATTGTTCATGAAAAAAACTTCATGCAGTTTTTCTCTGCTTGAATATTGAATGACAGATATGTAAATCTTTGTTGTGACATCTTAAAAAGAATCCTTCTTGGAATTATCTTTTCATTTTTTATGTTGTAAAATTTAAACAAAAAAAATTTTGATTTATTTTTATTAAATTTCTTTATTAAGTTTAAAAATTTCTTTGCCAAACTTAACTTTATTACAATAACATATCACAGTCATAAATAATAAAGAAATTGAGAATAATAAAAAATTTAGAATTTCTTGACTTCTTTCTTCTTTTTTTCATTTTACGGATTGAATAACAAGAAGGATAGAATAAATTAAATCTTTTCCTAACCAATCAATTTCATGGGTAGTATTTATATTAGATGGTAACAACAACAAAATGACGAACTGATGTAAGTTTTATAGATAGCTAAACATTCGCTCTTCTGCCTCCGGAATAAGCGGTGATGGATTTGATAAACAAATTTGGGGCTGAAGTAAAAATGACCCTTGAATATTCTTCTCTACAATGTTCTTCACGGAAATCATTAAGCATCCTAGAAATTCGCTTCGTCTAGATAAATAGAAAAAGAGAAAGAAGAAAATAGGGTTAATATGATGACTATGGTCAAAATATATGTTGCATCTATGACATAGAAAAGCGATATTTAAGACAGACTTCGATTTAACTGATTTTTCTTTTTTAAAAAAGTTTTCGTTTTTATTTGGTAGATGCGCTAGTATCGCTTCTAATAAATCACAATTTACTTGCTTTCCTGCAGCTCTAAATGCTGTATACTATTTGTATATTATTATTTAATTGACTTTTGATTTAAACTTTATGGTTCATACTTGGTTAAATGTTTTAATTAATGATAAAACGAAACCAAAGACACACTTTTTTAAAAAATTTAAAATTTCTCGAACGAATCGAGAATAACGGCTTTTTGAAATATGCTCTTATAAACTTCCCTACATATGCACTCTATGAAATCATAAACTTTTGTTTATACTTACTTTAAATGTCTATTTCGATGCCATACAGCAATTTGAACAAATTTAGCGTAATCCGTGAAATCTTTGATCTCAAAATTAAATTTTTGATCAAAAACAGGTGAAGAAGAATTTTTATGGACTGCTGTTCTTTGGTAAACATATTGACTGCAATTAGCATTAAGAGGAACTAAAGCGCACTTGACATAAGCATGAATTCTTGGAGTTTCTTCAGTTATTCTTTGCAGATTTTTACATTTTTTTACTGTAAAATTAGAAAATAAAAATTTTTGATAAAAAACTGTTCTAAAATTTAATTTCAATTAATCTTATGTAGAACACATTACCGTACTCACCGTGAATTGAAATATTTCGTTTTTGTTCATCACAAGTTGTAGTCAACTCAAGTGATCCTTTCATTAGCAGATTTTTAGTAAATTTTGATTGCGATACATATGAGCTAGATGATGTTGATGCCTCAGAGGCAACTGATGAACGCTTCATTTTCTCACTAAGATCATCATAATTGGCTGATGAGAAACTCAAGCATTTTTGAATTGTTGAATCTGCTTGACTTTCATTTGTCTTTTTCTTATTTTTATTTTCATTACTTCCATTTTTTCTTCTTACTGCATTTTGTCTTTTCAATTGACATTCAGTCTCAATTGGAGATTTCACTTCTCTTTCATTTTTGCTTGTTTCGTCAGCTATGATTAAAGTCCGTTCAGCTGCTTGTGCAATTTTACTTGCTGACAGTAAACATTCGATGCTTTTTTGTTCTAAATTATTTTCACAAACGACACTCAATGGTCGAACAACATTGCAATTGCGATCACGATTTTTTGCAAAACATTGCTTGAATTTTTTGCCATTTCTTGCACTTGCCAAAATATCATCAATCATTTTTTGTAATGTCATATCACCAACTTCAGATGAATTTAATGACGGTGATAATGAAGATTCACTTTCATCACAAACAGTTGGTGCAATAATCTTTTTCCTAGTAGTTAGTGGTGTCGAAAGTGGCGATGAAGTTGAAGCTGATTCAGGTTTAAATTCATATGACATGTCAAGAGTGTCAAATTTGATCTTTTTTGATGGAATCAAAGAATCTTCAACTGACACTAGACTATGACGATGATTAAAATGATGCAATGGTGAATATTCTATATCAAATGATGGCAAAGTTGGTGCATAATTGAGTGGTTGAAATATCGTTTTCACTGGTTCTTTAAAATTATTAAAATTTGCTATTGATATTGGTGAAATGACTGCTGTTGTTGGTGATATCACATGATGTTTTCTTTTACGTTGTTGAAAATTACTGCTATCATTGAGTGGTGTTGAACTTTGTCGATTTGTCATCATTCTTCTTCCTTTTACTGGTGTGTTTTCTTTATCATTCAATGATCTTCTTCTTTTATAATTGCTATTTTTCTTATTATTATTTTCTGCTAATGCATCACCCATTGATCTACGACTGTGAATTTTTCTATCATTATAAACATCATCATTGTCAGTAGCAGGACGTTTTTTAACCGTCCACTTTAACATTTTTGTTTCTTTTGTTTGTTTTATTCACTCTGTAATGAAAAAAGAAGAAGAAAAGTTATAATGAATGTCCTGTGAATGGTCATTTCTTTGATTTCTTAAACGCGATAAAAGCTAGCAAGCAAGGAATATACAAATGAGGGGTTGAAGACAAAAGGAAATCCAGACTTGATGAAAATGAAATTACATCCTTAAGAAAATCATGGTCCGCAGCGAGAAACATTATAATAAAATATCTTTGACCTCCTTCATTGTAAGTTAACCCTCCAAAAACAACATGAATATGCAAGGAACTGTAATCAATATAATTTGTGAACTTGATGAGGAATCATTCGAGTGTAAAATTCTTCACGTTTTTTTTTGGGTATAAATTTTTTAGTGATGATTCTCATCATATTTTTAGTTGTTGTAAAAAGTTAAAGACATGCATTATTACACATTAAATGTGCTTAAAACATCATTAAATTTCATCACGCAATGCATTCTTTTTTCATGAGTTAAATGTCTCTGTTACAAGACAGAAGTCTTTTTAATGAGACGAATGAGGTTTAATTAGAGTAGTTTTGATTGTTGACTTGTCATAAAAATATAAATGCAATATTTCGTGAGTGTTTACAATGTGAAAATAGTTGTCAAGTGTTTCCTGTACAATAAACGAATCTAAAGATTTTCTTAGAATTGTCTACAACTAAATTAACTCAATTTCTTGCATTTTTAACAATTTTTAATTTTGTCAGAATTTTTTTGACTTTTAAAAAAAAAACTGAAATTGAAATACACTTGACAAAATTATGTTCATATCAAGTCAAATATGCATACAAATCGGAACCCAAAAATAACTCTTATTTTGATTAAAAAAGATTTTAAACCATTTAATTCATAAAATAACCAAATTACAACTCTGTAAAATAACTTCATTAATAAATCATTCGTTTTTTCTTTTCATCCATTCATTTATTCACCAGCTCATGCCTTTTAATTTCTTTTCAATGCACAAAATTCACATTAAAACTGTCTGCCGTTGAGCACCTGTTTTAGTCCATGCAACTTGGCATTTTTATGTGGACTTGTTTAAAAGGAAATGCATAGAAAAAAATGTAAAATTCATAGGCGTTAAATGTCGAAGTTGTGAATCATGCTGGCTTGGCAAAAAAGTGAATAAAAACATATAACATGTGGAAAACAAATAAAAATAACGAAATTGCTCTAATAATAATTTCAACTCGATCGAGCTCATCCACGCCATAAGTACTATCAATTTTCAATGAATATTAATTTGTTATTTACCGTCATAACTTTCTCTTTACATATTTGGATGGCGATATGCCGATGATGATGATCAAGACCAGATGGTAAAATTATTAACATTATTATGTAAATGCAATTGATGATGACACAATTGACCTGAACGTTATAAATTGTTTCATGTCACGAGCGTCATCACAATAAAAATATTATTGGAAACAAATGCAACTGCATCAATTGACGAAAAATGCATTCATGAAATATTCATGATTCTGTTGGTTGCTGGTCGTTGCAATGACATATGGCAAAAAATTACCCCAGGTCTGTCCAACAGCATTCAACAGTGCAATCAATTAATTTTTTATTATCTCAAGTGCTGATCGTGTGTTTTTTTCCTGAAGTCAAGTTAATTTCGCACAAAAAATGATGAATTTGCATATAATGGCAGCGAAAATGGTAGCACACGGCAGAACAAAAGAGAAAATTATTATTGTATGAGGGTTGCACACAATATATGTGTCTTTGTGGTTTGTTCAATTTCAATTAAATTTATCAAAAAATAATAAATGCACACGGGTAAAAAGTTATCAGCATTCACTTTACGGTTAATCTCAATTTTTCATGGCACATAACATAATTGCATGTATTATTATTGTTGGTTTGATGTTCGACTACGATAACTCACTCTATGCACCGAGGGATCTCGCTCGCTTTCGCTGCCTGCTTTTTTTACTAGAGAAAAAAAACTCTCGTGCTTTGACCCGCATATGGCACGTAATAAAAGGGAATTTATGTGTATTGTGGCTAGTACCGAGGACTACATGAAATGTAAATGAATGCCGCCGCTACGCTAAGTTATTTGATATGGTCAGCAATTCGGTGCATTTCATAATCATAAAATTACAATAAATTTTCTCTTTCAATTTCGTGTAGGAGTAAAATTGCGGTTATTGAATGCAATTGTGCAACAATAATTTCATAAAATTGCTCGACTTTAAAACGGCGCCTTTTGAAATTTTTTGTTCCTTTTTGTACTTATGACGAGATTTAATTTAAGAAAAACAATTTTTCTCCTTCGTCATGCGCCTTTCTTTGGTTTTCTACCTGAAAACAACAATTTCATAACGTAATTTCATTATATTTTCTCATTCACTCTCGTCAGGATATGGAAGTAATTGTTGTTCTCTCTGTGACTTGAATGAAATTGCTTTAACTCAGGCCAGGTGCTCAAATCGTCTGCAGTTGCTCGAGAAAGAATTTTTTCTCTTTCTTCTTCTTATTTTGATTCTTCATGTCCTTTACAAGTCACAACTACTCTCTTATATGTTAGAGAGAAAGAAAGAGTGTAATATGGGAAATGATACGGCCTTTTTACGTTATACATGCATACATGTGAGTGTAGATTGAATAATAACTCAATATCATGCCATTTATATAGCAACCCCTTTCATTTTACGATAGTGCTGATTTTTTTGCACAACTAGTTTGTCCATATAAAAGTTTATATCACGATTTAGTCTGCTATCTCATGGACAAAAGGATTGAAGAAATGAGCAAAATGTATCAAAATACCGCTTTCTGTCTTGATGTTGAAGACAGCTGTCGAATCATTTTCATCAGCTGATGCACAAAAAGTGCATCAAAAAAAATTGTTTGTTATTCTTCCATGATCCAATTTTCTATTGTTACTATTTGCTTTTTTTGTTGCATCTTAAAAAGTTTTTTCATGAGCCAATACCTTCATCTTTTTATTTCACTGATGACTAAACATGAAAAACGATTTTGATATCGAATAGCTTTTCCATGAATATTCGATGAGAGAGAGAACAAGAACCCACTTGAAAGTGATATCTTTTTACTTATTTTACTTGCAACCCTTGATAAAATTTAAATTCATTACAATTCGGTAGACTTATTGCAATTATCTATGCAATTGTGATTTTTTTCTTCTTTACGATTCAAGCAAATAAAATGTAAATTTGTAGCAACGATATATTGTTACACTTATTAGCTTCAACAATGTTGGTTCAATTTAAAAGCAATTGTTGCAAAACTGAATGCATAAAAACTTCTTTTTCTTGTGCAAATTAAAGGCGGGAGAGACAAGATGCAGACAATGAAATTCTTTTTTACCCTACAGCTAAAAATTAATTTTTGCATTTCGTTATTCCTATTTGACCTTGAGTGGATTTTGGATCAGAAAAAAGAGATATTTTTGAGTCTAACTAGTTTAAACTTTTTGCAGAAATATAGAAATACCAACACGAAGAATTTCAACGAAAGAACAAGAATCGAGCACCTGGATATATGATGTGATGTGTCTAAGGACAACACTCACTGTAAATTCGGGTTTTTCGGTTCAATCTCCTTTCTTTTTTGCGTTAGAAATAAATGAAAAATTGCACAATATTGTTATGTGAAAGGAACTTGCCAAATATGTAGAAGAAAGGAAGAGAAAGAAGAAATCAATGCATGGATAATAGCAACAATAGCAATAGTTTCTTAGGGGACAAAAAAATCCCTTCTTTTTTTTCTTTTGATTTTATGTAAGCAGAAAAATGTAGTGAAGATAAACAAAAATAAGGAAGCTCATAGATTCGTTTTCCTGTCCATTGTCGATGATAATCACAATAAAGATTTTATGTTCCGATTAAGGTGAGAGTATACCCTGTGGACAGCAGTAGCATTCGGACACAAAGGTTGACAGTTGTAAATTTCAGCCATCTTTCCATCATCATCATCATCGTTGACATCATGTTGACTTTAAAGTATGTCGTAAAAATTTTTATTATATTTATTATACAAGTGCCCATAAACATGGATTTATTTTATGGGCGTCAAAGTGCGCGATATGTAATTTGATTCCTATGAACGGTTAATAGTAAAATAAATAATATTTTTATAAGAGGGCTCGCAAGACGTCGATGTGCATTATGGAAAGACCTTTCATTAACCCTATCCCTTAATTTTCTTACCTTTCACTTTCTTTTTTACTGTCAATTTGATATGGGACGATTTTACTAAATGCAAACAGTTGCTGTTTAATTGTTGACCATTTTCATAATTCATTTCTTCTGCTGTATTTAAAAGAGGTCGAAATTGTTTTTCTCATTCGTAATACAAACATTTGTATAATAAAAGAAAAAAAAAGATAGATTCATTTGCAGGATTAGAGGTTGTTCATTCGAAAGGCTTGACACTTTCATTCTTTTTTTCATTCTCCTTCGGGACGAGATTATTATTTACTGTTGCTAAATGAATAGAATGAACTTTTCTTTTCTTTTCTTTCTATTTATTTTAGTAACGCAAAATAAACAACATTGAAACCCTTCATCAAACCTTAAATTTCTTGGTTTTTGATGATAACATCTCGAATTAATGACCTTTGTCAAAGGATTTCAATTTTTTTTACTGTTTTTTGTTTGTTCTTATCGTGACCATATGTTCTTCTTCTTCTACTTCTTTAATGGTTTTTCAAAAAAAAAAATATTAACTCAAGATCAACTCCTTGGTGCTTGATGAGTTTTAAATGACGAGTAAGGTTCATAGTATAAATGATCATTTTCATGGTAACGTGTTTTATGATGCATTGAGATGGTGAAAGGATATGACATGATCCGTTGATTAAAAAAAATTGTAAGAAAATTATAAATTCAAATTAGATTCTCCTTTTTTATGTCAGGGTTATTGTCCCATGAAGGAATATATTTTTACGACTTTTCTATACTGCTGCTGTTGCTTTTTAGACGTTATAAATATGTTAAAGTAACCATGTGATGGTTTTACGGACAGAACTTGTTGTGACATATTTTTGATGAATTTAATATTTTTTTCATTACCTGAGATGCTGCTGAAACGCTTAAATACACAGATAAGTGCTCTTAATGCCTAATTATTTTCAACAACGTAAATCTGGTTCACACACTGTAAAATGCGGCATGTTTTCTTGAGATTATTTAATGGCACACAAAAAATAGACCAGATTTGCTGCTGCTTATGCTAAGATCTAATATGAAGACAATTAACTAAACGTTCAGATGCTAACATACAAACACGTAAATTCGCATTGTCAAAAAAAAAAATTTCTCTCTCAATATTCTAATCCCCTTCTTAACAAACTTCACTCTTTTCGTAATCCTTCTTTCGGCAAACTTTATTCTTCTTGTTGTTAATCTTCAACTCTTTCTCAAGCAACAGCAGATGCATGAAAATGTGCAATTATGGAAGAAAATGAAAATGAAGCAATTTCACGTTCCGCTCTAAATTTAAATGACTATTACATTAAGAAAAAGGAGAATATAGTCATAATGAAGCATGCAAAATGCATGTGATGTCAATTGATATCAATTTTATGCAATTCAAACTCATCTGAATGTGTGCATTGCATATCACAACCCCTTCTCAAATATCGTTTATATTTTTATATTGTCAACTGTTAATGCCACGATTCAAAATGACAAAAAAAAAGTCGAATGGGTGAAATCATTTTGCTTGCTCGATTTGTTGTGATGTGATTTTATGTTAATAAGAGCCGAAAGGATTATTTTTTTAATGCCAAGTAATAATATCAGAGAATAATTGCCGATAAAATTTAGGATTAAGGCAACAATTGCACATTAAGTTCAATTTATGATTTCCAATTGCTCTTATGCAAACAATATTTTTAAATTCATGCCACGATGATATTTCAAGAGATTTTCGCGGATCTTCGAATTTTATTTTTGTTTATTTTTTGCATCTGCTGTTTTATAGTTATTGTCATTTTAGATAGTAAAATAATTGATTGTGAAATGAAGTGGACTTGGTCCAGATTAAATTTTTATTTTGAACAATGTACCACCATCATGTGGAAATATGAAGACCATGTTTCAGTTTCGCAATTGTTTCATTTCTTTGTCACCCTTTTACTAGTATTTGCAAAAATGCAGCAACAGCGGTAGATGTTTTTGGTAAAAGTGAGCTGCTCACAATGGGTGGTAATTTAGAATTATAGAGAAAGAGAGAAAGTGACATGTTGGTAATTTTAATTCAAACATCGAAAGTGAAATAAGAGAACCACGAGTCAAATTAAACCATGTGATTTTAATTATTTTTACTAAACGAACTTCCCTCATAATCATCTATGCACTCACTCACTCATTCGCTCTCGATAAACCAGATTTCAATTATTAATGGACGTTAGCATTAATGGTATCATGCAGAGATGATTATCTGATTATGAATTCAGTGTTTTCACCAAAGTTTTATAAAAACAGCACACAAAGTTTTTGTTTTGTTTTCGTCCCAGGACCTTCCCACCCCTCGTGCATTTATTTTGAAAATAATAACAATAATTTCAGTATAAAAATAATAAAGTAAGAGATTTATCGGACTTACCTATGGCGATATAATTTTATTATTTATTTCAAGAATTTAATCCAAATTTTATTTCATCAATTTTTCAAGCTTAACTAACAGTTTTTTTGTCTTTCTTTAAAAAATTATTTCTCACTTTAATTAGTCACTTTTTAATTTTCTTAATGAGTTTGCACTAGCAAAATTAATGTTAATTAAAACCAATTATTTAAAAATTTTCACTTATTAATGCTGCACTTCCTTTCCTCTTGCATCCGTAATTGTTGAGAGTAAATTTTCAACTGAACTGACTGAATATAAAAATATTTTTGAGAGAGAGAATTCTCTCATACCAATACAAGGGTAGAAATTTTACTTATCGAATAACTGTCACTCATACAGTTAGAGTTTTCGATTGCATGAGCAAATGTGTAACAATTTTCTTTAATTCCCAGGTACACATATATCGAACTCTGTTTGCAGTTTTAATCTCTTTTTTTAAACCAAAAAAATCAAATTTAATTAATTGAACAAATAAATTTTTTTACTCTCTCACGATCTCCTTTCATTCTTTTTTTTTTGTTGTAAATTTCCAGCAGAGTTATTTGCAATGACAAATTGATTTTCTTTAATCTTATGCCATAATCTTACTTGCAACCCTTACCTCAAATCGCTCAAATATTTGCGATACAGTTTAAATCCACGGTCGGACAGATATTAAGATTTATTGTCGTTGAAGATCCCTCACGGTGACGATTAAAAAATATAGTTTTTTAATAATCGCATGTGAGTGAATTTTGACAATCAAGCAGTAACAATGTGAGTGCATGTGTGGAAAAAGTCATCAAATTTGAATTTAAAAGAGTTATAATGTGACAATTGTGACTGCTAAATGATTCATATTCTTTTTCCCTATCAACGCTTATTTATTCATCCATGCATGCTGCGCATAGTGCGTTGGTATGTAAATTTTTCATTTCTCTCTTACTCTCTTTGCACATTCATCATTTGATGGACATTTTTCAGTGCAATCGCACACATTGTTTGTACGTAATTTGATGGAAATAACGGACACGTGGTAACTTTTATAATTTTTTATAGACTTGATTAAAATACAACAGTGATAATATTATTTTTGAAAGAGTTATAGTCAATGAATGACTGAGTGCCTTTTCCTCCCCTAAATACATCTGAAAAAATTCTGAAAATATTTTTTTTATCATAAAAACTGTTATAAATAGCAAAAAAAACTTCGTTTATTCTCAAAAGAGGCAATGTGAAGGATATAGAGATAAATTGGAGGGCAGATGCTCAAGACACACAAAGCATTTCTTCTTTTACTTCTTCTGAGTTCTTTAAATTGCATGAAAAGACAGACATCCCTAGGCAAGCAAGCAAGCAATGAAGAAAGCTCATAAATTTTGACTTCAAAAATGTGCATCGATTCCCATCAATTCTAAATTATGATCCAATTTTCCTTGTTCGTTGTCGTCTAACTCAATGCCCTCTGTTTAGCTCTTTTGTCTCGAATAAAGTCTTACTAACCCCAAATGCAAGCAAAATCGCATTACTTTTTATTTTTTTATTACAACAATGAAGATACTGTTTTTTATACATCAGAAAGAAGAAGAATTTTCTCCCATCAAAATCAAAAAAAAAAAGAAAAAGATTGACATGTCATAGGCCGTCATAGGTAATATGCTTTCGCATGAGAAACTGTATAAAAACTCTTAAATTTCTCCTAGTTAGCAACATGAATTAGGAAATTATAAAATTTTACATAATGCGATTAGAACGCATTTTATTAAGTGTTTGATATTTACATATAAGAATAAATATTCAAAATATTTCTACAATAAGGAAACATTATTGATTAATGTCATTCATCATTAAGAATTTACTATAAAAATTAAAAGACATGAGTTGAAATAAATTAATTTAAATCTTAGTTTAATTTTTTTGAAATTACAAAAATTAGAAAATACTTTAATTAGTTTTCTATCGAACTGTTAGATTTTAGGCGAAATAGATATAAAACAAAATTTTATAAAGTTCAAATGTCATGTGACATTTTTTGTTTCATGTGAAATGTGGTTTTTGTTGACTCGTGTTGCATTACATTGCCCATTGTTGCCTCCAACAGAAAATGTCGGACGAGTGATTTTTCCTTGTTTTAAAGAGCTTTTGCTTTATTTACTTTTTTTCTAAACTCCTAAATTTCATATTTTAAAAGAAATAGAGTCAATAAGCAATAAATTAGAATAATTTATCTTTCTTACAATTTTGCTTTATCTAAAATTTTTTAATCTTTTATTATCATAAGACAAAGTGAATAAAGCAAAATACTTTTTTTTAAAAAAAGAAAACTTGCAAGAATTATTATTTATGTATGTTGATTGACAGAATCTTCATTAATGTCTGACGGGAGAGAATTGATTTGCAAAAAAATCGAAGATACAAAGTTTTTTTTTGGGTTGCGAAATTGTATATATATTTAATGATGTGTGATGTAATAGAGATATCTAAACATATCGGCATTATGAATAAGAATGAATAACTTCCTATATCATCTTACTTTCCAAGGGTTGTTGTTTGCTAATCGAAGAAGACGATGCATATATTTACACTCGACTGCATCGACATTCTCATCAAATTGTAAATCTTTTATAAAGTCGTCACTGAGTGTCGTTTAATGATATGTAGTTCCATGCCGAGCTTTTGTTTATTGAACAACATAAAAACGGTAAATATTTTCAGCTATGTCCCCTGCACAGTCATAAAAAATGCTCTCTGTTGTATAAATAATGTAACTGTTCAAATATTGACCGATCGCATTGAGAAAATTATTTTTTATTTCAGTTTGCAGCTCAAAAATTCTGCAGTAAATGAACAGCATAAACTTCCTTTTTTCAGCAGTGCACTATTTGCATTTGTAATTATTTACGAGCGAAGCATGCACGCGAGGGTCTCTATAAATATGTCCATGGGCAATTTTATTCCCATTCCATATGATGCCGCGTGTGTTTTGTAACAGTTCTTATAAGAAATCTCTGATCAATCATTTATCAAAAAATAAAAGAAATTCCAAACTAAGTATGACATAAATCATCAAAGAGGTCACATCTCACTTGTCCATTAGCTATGGTGACCATTTTCCTACATCCGTTGAATATGATGAATGATCAATCTTTATTTAAACCATAATGTTCTTGATTGATCATTTTAACAGAAGAAACCGCAAAATTTCTTTAGACTTTATGGCTTTATGGCATCATGCTGTTTCTTATCTTGAATGTTAATCAACAACTTGACAAGTTAAATTTTTATGCAAAAATTATCATGAAAACCGCAAAAATGGTATGGGTTAGAGTGAGGGTGGGGGTTCTGTGCACTGAGGTAGCAGAAATTGAAAGCAGAATTAAACGCAAGGAATAGAAGAAAGGCTCGTGACTCAATGAGTGTGGTAACAAGGAAATAATTAGGCACACGGCCACAATCATGAGGGTTGAACATTTTTTGTTCTTTATTGCTTTTGCTTGTGTTTTTAATTAAAAAAAATATTCAGCAACTAATCTCAATTAGAGTGGTTGTAATTGTATGCATAAGTACAAAATTTGATTGCCGTTACCTGATCGTCCCTATAGCGATAATAACTCTTTTATATGATCTCGTGCTTACACATATGTCACCGCATAGAAAAAGAGTAAATTAAGTAAAATTACGCTAATAACATTAAAGCTTGAATGCGATAAATGCGCGGATAAGTGAAAGGACACTCAAATTAAATTGTTTTAATCGCAACACTTCACTTTCATCTCTAACGGCTCTTTTCTTTGTCGAATGCACACATACATTTAATGGTTTTTAATGTAATGTTTTTTTCTGGTAAAAAATGCTCATTTAACATCATCAAAAAGGATTCTTATGTCATGAACATCAACCAACAATAAAATAAAATAAAATACAAAAGGATTAAAAGCATAAACACTCACACATACTGAAGTTTTCTAATGTGCAGTGACTAATCATGATATTGCACTTTTTTACGTGATCGACATGAAAATATATTTTTTAGCTAAAAAACTACTCATTTTACCCCTATAAAAAATTTCCTCATTTAATGATGATGATGAAGTGCATCAAAAAAACATTTTTATTGATACTCGATGTCGTCATTTTATGTGTGATATTTACCAATAACTGCACTCTTCATGTTTACATTTCCATCTCTATTGTAATGCAGAGAATGAAAAAGTATAATGAGCATAAAATAAATGTCAAACAGCGTCCTGCACCCGCATTTAGTGTGGCAAAAATAATAATAATTTAATAATCTACTCAAATGCAGCAGTTGTTGTAGAAAAAATTACAGCAAAATTTTATCGGCAGAAAAACAAAGCATAAAAATTGCCATTAAGACTCATTTACATTTACATTTTTGCACTTTCAATGTCCGATGAAGCTCATTCTTTCTATTCATAATAATCATAATGTGTCAAAACTGTGCTGGCGAATTAACGAACTTTTTTATCCTGTTTCCTTTTTTATGTTTTATAATTTAGTTAAAAGTTCAATTAATATTTTTTTATTCCCATATCATATCACAGGTATCAGTTTCAAATCTAAATTAAATAATTAAAATTTGTGAACTTTCAAAATAAATAGAAAAAGGAAGTGGCTAGTTGGACTTAGGAAAATTATTTCATCGACAAGTGTTGACATTATTATGACATTACTATCTAATTCAACAATAGCCCGCACCCGGCACTTCTCTCTCATCATATTTTAAATTAGAAAATAGAAAAAGGGTTGTGAAAATTTATCACGACACTTGTAATTATTTGTGCATTAGCGGCAATAAAAAATTTATTAATTAAGCTCAGTTGGAGTTGCATGTTGATCTAATTTAAATTGATTACTTTAGACATCAAGGAGGAAAAATTCTGCTCTGATTTTTACCTGAATGTCAATTTTCTTTCTCTTTTACTAATGCAAGTAAGTAAAGTATAGTATTTTTTAATTTAAAGAGAAAAAGAGAATATGAGGCAAGCAAGCGCCAGGTGCTGACTTGTTTCTCGTTTACTTCCATCTGGTTCTTTATTTTCTTCCCGTTTTCACTCTCACTATTGCTTACTTGAAAGATACATTGAAGAGTTGAATATATCGAAGAGAGTCGGAAGGGAAGAAGGAAGCAAAAAAAAGTTGTTGCATTACTCAATGTCATTTCAATATATAAAAAATGAGAAAGAGTGAAAATAAGAAATTAAAACATTTTTTCAACCCTTTTTCTGATCACAATTTTTCAATTAAAAATTAATTTTCCAACTTTCTTTTATGGTAAAAAATTCTTGTTAAAAAATTTGTCAAGAACTTTCTTTCTTTCTTTTTATTCAAGCAGATGCAAAAAAATGAAAATAAAAGTCCAATACTCGATGTTTTATTTTGTTTTCTTGTCTATCATCTTACTTTTCATGCTGTTGCAAATCGCATTATTATTTTTTATGAACTGATACCTTTTTATGATCGACGACTACAACAATGATGCCTCTTCAATCATTCTCAACGTGAAAAAATTCGCCAGTGAAAAGGAAAATTCTTAATAGACTTAGGGAAGAAGTTGAAAAAATAAAGTTCTGCGAGGTTAAACGGAATTCAAAAGAATTTTTTTCCTCTATTATTAAAAATCAATTTCTTATGGATTTGTGGTTTTAATAAACATTTTTTTGTGCACATAAAAAAATTCCCGTAGCTGTCATAAACGTTTATTGTCAAAATATTTATTTTTTTTTTAGTTAAAATTAAGGAAATGTTTTTATGAAGATTTATTATTTGTTTAATTAAGGTTTACTAATTGAGAAAAATCACGGATTTTATGAATGTAAATAAACAAGCAATAAGAAGAAATTTTTAGAATGTGAAAATTGTCAGTCGAGTGATTTACGGCATATCCCATAACAGTAAATTGTGTAAGAGATTTCCAACTAGAAGATTTAAAGACCTTTAAAATGCTTATTGGAATGTGAACAAGAAGGCAGATGCATTGCATAACAAAAAAAGAATGCTTGCGTTTGACAAAAGGTTTTTGTAATAAATTCTTCTTCTTTAGTGTATGACATGCCATCAATTCTAAATTATGATCCAATTTCTCTTTTTCTCTCTATCGACTCTCGTATCTCTATGTCTAATACGCTGTTGTTTATTGTTGTCGATACTTGATTGATAACACTGTCATAAATTTTAATTTTAAATTGCATTAAGTTAAAAAAATTCTTCCTTCTCATTCTCGTTACACTTTTGACCTTGGTAGGATCAAAGAATGATGAAGATTTATTTCATCTTTCTCTCACTATTCTGTAATGATGTTATGCGACCAACTAGTTTTAATCTCATCCGAAAAAAGAAACTGAGAGTGAGAGAAGAAGAAAAACATACACAAGAATTTGTTTTGTGTGTATGAAAGAAAACTTAATGAAGAAACAGGAATTGAGCACCTGGATATATTATGTGATGTGTCTAAGGACAACACTCACTGTAAATTCGGGTTTTTCGGTTCAATCTTCATTGCAAATGTGTGTGTATATTAAGAATATGAAAAATTGCATGATTGTTTAAGGAAGAGAAGTAAAAGAAGAAGAAAAGAAAGGAAAAATTGCAATTAGGGGACGACGAGGGAATTTCTTTTTAAATATTTTATTTTTTGCTTGTTTTCCTTAATAATTCTCTCATATGAAAATTTTCAATGGACAGTGATGCAAAAAAGAACAAAATTTAATTTTCTGATAATTGTCTCAAACGCAATAAAAATGAAGGGTCGATTAGTCGATTCTGTGTGAAAATTTTATGTCTTTACTGATATTAAGGTAATAAAGAAAGTCATAAAAAATCTCTAGTTGCACTTTCTTGCACTTCATCACCGTCATAAAGAACACTTGAGGTTACGCGGCCGCGCTTCAATTGAAAATCAACAAAGGAAAGATTAAAAGAGGGCTCGAGCGGTGAAATTTAATGTGATTTCTGCGTTATGTAGAAAGACCTTGTATAACCCTTTCTCTTTTCTTTCTTTCATCATTTTTCTTATTTCACTTTACTCTTTCATATCTGTCCCATTTGAGGATTACAATCTACAATACTTTTTTCTTATTTGAATAGAGAGAAAGGTAAAGGTCCGAAAATGAAAAAATAAAAATTTCTGTTAAGTTTACATCAATAAATCACTGTTATGCAAACCTAAACAAGTTTTCACTTTCATCATGTCATTTTTCATTTCAAAGAGAAAGAAGGCCGGCCACTCAAAATTTCCTGCATGTGTCTGTCCATATTTCAACAAAAATAAAACTTCAAAAAAAGAAATCCTTTTTTCAGGTTTTACATATGTAAATGTCAATCTAACTTTGATATCATGATCAAATGACATGAAATCAAACGAGTTTCAAGCAACTAGAAATGCACAAATGCCTCGAAAGTGATTGTTGAATGATTTGATAGACATTTTTTAAACAGTGTTCATTGTTTGCGCTTAATTTGGTGTAAGGCAATGTTTGATGACGGACACGTGGTAACTTAGCGGGAAATCAAATGTTTAGGAACTAACTAAAGGTTGTTAGGGTAAAATGAATGTTTGCAAGCGTAGGTAGAAATTTTTTTTAACGAATATTTAAATAATTAACTTAGGATCTGCTGTAAGCTTTAAAAGAAAATTTACATTTTTTATGAGATTAGCATTTTTACACCTTAACTCATTTCCTACATAAATTGATTTTTTTTCAATTATCCTAAGCTTCTTTTTCAATTATCAAGCATCCTTATAGTCATACATATGTTTTGTGTCTAATTAAGACATCCTAACATGCAGAATCATTAATCAATCTTCACATAAACATGAAATTCGATTACAGATGCTTATGATTAAGAGTCATTGATGGTTGAAACATACAATTAGTGATACATAAAAAGGGAAATGATGCACCTGCACATTCTGTCACTATCAATTGTTTGTTGTTCGATTTTCTGCCGAAAATTAATTAATTAGATCGTTTTATAGCTTTTAGAAAAATTTATTATTTTATCACGTTGTGAAATTTATGATTTTTAACGGAAAAAATAATTCGATTTTATTGTTTTATATATTGTCAGTTATATGAAAAAATTTGACATGCATGTTGTAATATAAATATTCTTTTATCAAAACAATTTTTGAAGAGGACTTTTACACTCAACTTCATTTCACAATAGGGCTGTCCTATTCTTTTAATCGTCCGAATTGAAAAAATAATTCGATGAAATATCATAGTAATAATAATAATCACAGACATATAATATCAAAATGATTGACAACATTTCACATTCACGTAATCGTATATTCTTCGGTTCATTGACCATTGATGGATTTTTACTGCAAAATAATAAAGGGAAGTAAGGGTTCACACACAAAAATGCAACAAATTCATAATGTACGAAACAATACTTTGCGAAAATATTTAATGATGTGATGCAACGATGCATGTATGTGCTGATAATTTATTAAAATTAATATTATTTTATCCGTCTCAATAAATTATTCAATTTGCAGTCCAAAAATGCAGAAAGTTTTTTTCCTGTTGGGGTTGCTTTACCACTACTTAAAAAATAATATTTTTGCAAAAATATTTCCACACGAATGAGCTCAGCTTTTGTTGCTTCAAGGAACAGATATAAAAGTAGAAAAAGAATATAATAATTTAATGCCATTTAGCCGTAAGTAAGTAAAAGATTATAAATTAAAAAGATGAGAATAAAAGAGAGTTGATGAGATTATTTTGTAGATTTTTTGGCTGTAATAATCTTGTTATAAAAGAGAGAGAATTGCAACATTCCTGCATTGTGCAAATATATTGATGAAATATTGCCAATTTTTTTCCGTTATCATAAAAAAACATTTCTTGCTTAATGATCCTTCATTTTTTATTCATCACTTTTAATAATGAGCCACTGCAAAAAGTTATTGATGGACTTTTAATGGAGGGATTTTTTATTTTGAAGCATTTATCAAGATTTAAATGATTTTATTTGCATGAGTGAATTGTAATGAAATAATTTTTGATAAATTATTTTTTAGAAAAATTTTGTCAAGAAATCTACAATTAAAGTAACTTTAGATTTCTTTTAAATCATTAAATGTATAATATATAAATGCTCTGTATATATTTAGTAAAAAAGCCATTTAGAATTATTTTTTAAAAAGAAATTTTACTGGGAAAAATTTTTAGAATTTAAGCAAGCATTATAAATATTTAAATTTCTCATTGACCGTTATTTTGGGAAATTTTTAAATTTATAAACTCAAACTGCATTTTATCTTAAATATTTATTTAAAATTCCTACTTTTGAAGTTCAGTATTGCATTAATAAATTTAAAGTGCAATATTGCTAATAAATTCAAGTATTTAAAAAAAATTAAATTACCATTATTGAAAAACACAATATGAGAAAACCAGTAACAAGCCACTCTGACCCTCTCTTCACTGCATGCATTCCCGACCTCAAACTTTCACAAAAATGAAAATTTAATAAAATTTGCATTTTTGAAATTGCCACTCATTTGTAAGTTACACGATTGGCACTTGAGATAATGTCGACATATGAATTGCGAAATTGAAGTTGATTGTTCAGTTGAATGCTGGACGCGAGCATGCTGGGGTGATATTTTTGCATAATACTTACATACATTACATTTATTATTTCAATAAGACCATATGTCCTCTTTCTCTTACTCGACACTCGTCAGAACAGAATCATGAATAATGTATTTAGTTCACTGTGACCGTTCACATTTATATTTTCATTAATTTCCAATAATATTTTCTCTGCGGATGACGCTCGTGTGACATGAAAAACAATTTATAACGTCCCTGTCTCATCATTCAATTGTTTTACATTTACACACGCTGACATCTGGTACTTGCTGTTTGTCGTCCCTGTTGATGCAGTCGCCGTTTTTAATTACATGAATTTTGTAAAAATATTTAAGTTCATAAATTGAACTAATTTACTTTCTATTGAGTAACATTTATTTTCATTCCAGGTGCTGCGATCGATCCATATTCTGCAGCAGCGAAAGATTTTCTTTCTTTTTCGGATATTTTGTATTCATAAGACAATTGGGAATTTTGTTAGGTAAAAAGGAATTTGTTATAATTTTTTCTTGACAATTTTTGGTAAAAGAAAAGGTCAATGGAAATAAGGAAGGAATTGGGATGATTGTTATTCAAGAGGGTAATAAGGATGCATTGTTATTTGAAATTGATTTCCATTTTTCCTTTCTATTGTGTATTCTATGCATTGCAATGCAATCCGACTGCTGTGCTACACATACATAATTTTCAATAGAAATCGCCATAAATTTTTATAGATCAGTTCGGGCAGTAGTAGCAGCAGTAACATATATAACAATTGCGTACATAATTGCAAAATGAATTTATGGTGAAGGCATTGCAGAACTTCTTTCTATGACACATAATTGATTATTCGTTAGAGTATAGAACATTAAAGAAATCTTTTTGAATAGGACAAGACAAGACAAGACAAGACAAAATTCATCCTATTTTCTCGATTGACATGATGTTCATAAGTTATGATGGCAATATTTAACGCATTAAATTCTCGTGAAATCAATAAGATTGAGTGAGATAAATAAAGTCGACATAATTGAGACATCACCAGCTGCATTTACACTCCATAAAGCATTGATAACAATTACATTGGAACCGAAACTAATCATTAACGAATTTACGACTGGTTTTTAAAGTCATTCAAGAAATTAAATTGATCGAATTTCCCAAAAAAAGATGAAAGTGAATTGAGCCATTTTTTGTTGGTTTCTTTGAGTCAATTAAACCTTTTATTAAGCACTCACGTTGCGTCAGCTCTTTGAGAGTAAATGTAAAGGAATTTCAATAATAATATAGTACGTGGCTCACGCTTTTGTTCTGCGAATCTCTTTCACTGTAGGAACAATGAATAATAATTTCAACTCAACATGCACACATAACAATAGAATGGAATGTTTTTATTCATATCCTAGAAAAGCAAAAAAAAAATAATTTGAATTTCTATTAATGTCAACTTGAGCCGAATGATGAAAAATTAATTTCCTTCCCTAAATTTCATCTTGTAAACATTGATTTGAGACACTTATGTCCTAAGGAAATTAATTGTAAATCATTAATAAAATGTCACAATTTTTCTTCGAAAAAATATTGCAAAAAAGAAGTCAAGATAAATTGCAGAATACTCAAGAGAAAGATGTCATTTTCAATGATCATCAATCAATGTTTCTCGGTGCTGCTTACACAATGAGTTCGAAGGATGGTCCAGATTTTGCTGGTCAATAATAATTTTACAATATTTCTGCTATGAATCGATTATTTACGCTTAGCAAAGAAATTGAAATGAATTCTTGTTATGTTCGTTGTTTATTTGAACAGCTGTGCTACTGCAATCTCTCGAGCGATATTTTTATGAGCGCAAAATTTTTATGTCCACAAAAAATAAGTCATGCAATTCTAATTTGTATTTTGCTATTATCAAAGAATCGAGTTTGTTATGTTACGATAAAAAATAATTTTTTTTCTAACAGTTCTTCCCAAATGATTTGCAAAAATTACATAAATAAAATTCTTACTAATGTGAAGAAATTTAAAAATTAAAAATCAATTTTTCACCCTTTTGTGAGCACTCAATATCGAAATTTATCAAAACACTTCGATCATTTTTCTCATTTGAAATTCAAATATTTTTATTGCCTTATTTGATATTGCTATCAGCAATTTAGTATCTAAAGCCAATTATGCAAAATTTCTCAAATTGAAGCAATGCATGCATAAAATGAGAAGATTTTTAATTAAGAGTCAATGTGGAATTTTACCCTTTCTATTTTGGTTCATTTTAAATCGATTTAAAGAGATCAAGAGTGAAGATGGAAACCTTAGATTTACAGAAGAGAAGATTGATGTGAAAAAGGGTCAACTGAACTACGAAAATTTTATTAGGTTTGTTTTTAAAATCTACTAATTGGGAGAAATATAATTTTAAAAGCCAAGACTTACAAATCTTTTGGTTTTATATGAAAAAAATTTAATTTACTAATTCAATCTAATTTACCAAATTTCGGTTAGTATGAAAAACCCTAAAATTCAACCAAAAAGTTCTCATACCTTGAACCAATATAGCATGGTTTTTAAGAAAAACTAATATTTATTTTCATTTAACTGTAAGTACAATATTATTTTCTTACAGAAGTCGGCATTATTTAAATTGTTTAAAAATTCTTTCATAGCTTAAACTTCTCCAATTTGCATCTTCTATTTCACACCTAAAAGTATTATGATCCTCAAAATATTTCTCCACACTTCAAAGCACTCAATTTACACCTTTAGCTCATATTAAGAAGGTGTAAGGAAAAGGAGGAGAAGATGAAATTGTCATTTAGCTAAGAAGATTTTGCTAATTATTTGCAAAGATAAATTTGTGAGTGTGAAATGAAGGTGTCAAATCTCTTCATGACAACACTCAAATCCCTTTAAACAAATTAAAAAAAAAAGAATTTCTCAATGGCATTTGAAACGAAAATAAAAGAAAGAAAGAAAATTCAATTTAAAAGCAAGAAAAGGATTTTTTTGTATTGAATGTCTTTCATCTTAAAAGCAAGCAGCATTTGAATATAATTAAAAAATCATTTTACGTTATTTAAATAATAAGAAGCAGACGACGATATTTAGACGATTATATTTCAAGAAATATATTTAAGTAAGAGCGAGAGTGTAATATGAAAGGGCTCTCTAACAAACATCATGTTCTACATATTTGAATTGCATATTGCATTCTGTTTTACATATATCTAGTGTATATGTTTCACATGTCGCTTAGAGAGAGAGCTATATAGGGGAAAAAAAGAAAAAGAAGAAAAGTGATCGTGAATTGGCGCGAGCACACTTGAAATTCAAGTTTTCTTCATTCATTTCTCTTCGCGTTTCTTCCCTTCCTTACTTCGCGATGTTTAATGCTCGCTGTTCAAGGTCATTATCAAAAATTCTTCTTGACGACCGGTTCTAAGAAGATTTCTTTTTTTGTATCTAGTAATAGAAATTTCGCGCATTTTTTTTTTTGGTCTATGCAGATATAACGGTATGAATATTCGTTACAAACTAATTTAGAATCATTACTGGGCCATTTTCCAAATGAGCTGTCAGAATAGCAATAAAAAATGAATTTTTGCAAATCATTACTCCTTTTTTCTGCACAACAATGAATTTTTTAAAATTGTAATTCTTACAACCAATGAGGGTTATAACATACTGTAATAAAAATTAAATTTATTGATCTCAAATATATCTGATAAAATCAATGATAAGGAAAATCAATTTGTCATTTCTTTCTGTTTCGGCAAATCCTTTTTCTTCGTCTTTTGATGATATCTACTTGCAGCAATGATTTGTGAACTAAATTACCTTTCTCTCCTTTCTCCTATGTTATGGTATGCTATAGTTATTTTTCGCAATAAATGATTTAAATCATTGCTCATGAAATGAGGGCATTTTAATGGATTATTACCTGAGAGAGTTGCTGAATCGATTCAACCCATTCTTGACGCAAAATAAGTAGAGTAATAAGAAGTAGAAAATAAATTAAATATGTGCAAAAAAGAATGCTTTCTTCTTCTTATTCTTGCTCTGTTTTTGTATTTTTATTTAATTTTATTTTTTGCTTTCTTGAAAAGGGTTCATAAACAGCCTTCGAAGTTACTCAGATGGAACTGCATGTAAGGGTCGACTTTTTAAATACTAATACATTCGACTGTTCTGTACTGTAACGGTATGTGTGTTAAAACTTCTCTCTCGCTCTCAAATATTTTCAGTTTAGTTTCGTACTGATCATTGAATGTGAAAGACGTCAATGCGTTTTAAAATTTTTTTTTTAAATATAAGAGACACACACGTGAAGAAGAGTAATAGAGAGAAGAGTTAATAAGAAATTATAGGTTTTGTGCGAAATAAAAATATTAAAAATAATGTTTAATTTGTGACAAACAACAAACAGACTAAAAAAGTGAAAAAAGACAATAATTTTTGAATAAAAAAGTGAATGAAAAACTTTTGGATTATTTTTGAGCAGAAGCAGCAGAATATTGAAATAAAGGTGAGTGAAATTTGCAAATTTTATACGCTGCATGAAAAGTAAAACATTGAATTCATAATCAGATAATCATCACTGCATGATACCATTAATGCTAACGTCCATGAATAATTGAAATCTGGTTTATCGAGAGCGAATGAGTGAGTGAGTGCATGCATGATTATGAGGGAAGTTCGTTTAGTAAAAATAATTAAAATCACATGGTTTAATTTGACTCGTGGTTCTCTTATTTCACTTTCGATGTTTGAATTAAAATTACCAACATGTCACTTTCTTTCTTTCTCTATAATTCTAAATTACCACCCATTGTGAGCAGCTCACTTTTACCAAAAACATCTACCGCTGTTGCTGCATTTTTGCAAATACTAGTAAAAGGGTGACAAAGAAATGAAACAATTGCGAAACTGAAACATGCTCTTCATATTTCCACATGATGGTGGTACATTGTTCAAAATAAAAATTTAATCTGACCAAGTCCACTTCATTTCACAATCAATTATTTTACTATCTAAAATGACAATAATTATAAAACAGCAGATGGCAAAAAATAAACAAAAATTAAATTCGAAGATCCGCGAAAATCTCTTGAAATATTATCGCGGCATGAATTTAAAGTTATTGTTTGCATAAGCGCAATTGGAAATCATAAATTGAACTTAATGTGCAATTGTTGCCTTAATCCTAAATTTTATCGGCAATTATTCTCTGATATTATTACTTGGCATTAAAAAAATAATCCTTTCGGCTCTTATTAACATAAAATCACATCACAACAAATCGAGCAAGCAAAATGATTTCACCCATTCGACTTTTTTTTTGTCATTGTGAATCGTGGCATTAACAGTTGACAATATAAAAATATAAATGATATTTGAGAAGGGGTTGTGATATGCAATGCACACATTCAGATGAGTTTGAATTGCATAAAATTGATATCAATTGACATCACATGCATTTTGCATGCTTCATTATGTATCATAATAAAAAGAAAACTGACTGACTGATGAAGGAAGAAGAAGAAGGCATGGTTATTGTAAAGAGTTAATTTAGATAGAAATAAAATTCAGAGCGTAACAATTTTGAATGATAAGCGTGTAATTGCTGTCACATTAACAATGCAATTTTAAAATGAATTTTATTTTCTCAAAGGAAGTTTTCTTTTTCTTTAATTGATTGAATTTTGCGCATAATAAATGATTTACAGTAAAATATCTAAATCCGTTATGCATTTTGTATGTTGTTATTTTGTTAAATATAAGAAGAACCCTTTCACATTAGCATTAAATAATTACGTCTTAGTGCAATCATTTACAACATTTAATCTCACAGTTTGTTTACGCCATTAAAAATAATTATCTTCTAACTGAATATTTAAATATCTTTTTCATAGTAAATGACACAAAATAACAGCAGCATCTTAATTCTCAGGTAAAAGGATTTTCATCTTTAAGATGAAAAAATTGTCACACTGAGAAATTTTCTCTCACCTAAAAAATCGATTTTTACTGCATACATGACTGATTAACTAAATTAAAAAAATTTCCATTTTTTGCCCTTTTCCTGAATGACAATTTTTTGTATGATGATCAATAAGAAGGAAGGAAACTGTTGTTGTTGTTGTCATACCCAGAAGAAAATTTCCTTTTTTTATTAAAAAAACCTTTCTTGACACTCTCAGAGAGAGAGAGAGCTCTTGGTCTATTTAAATAAATTTGAATAAATTAAAAAAGGATACAAGCATTACATAACACAGGATGCGCTCTCATACTGTTGCTTGCTTGAAGGAATAAAATCTAATTTGAATTTTTAATTTTTTAGTTTTTTAATCAACAACAACAACTGAACAATGTCATGAGTGCATGGGGTTTGATGTGTAAAGAAAAAGTTTTCATTTTTCGGTTATACTTCAGGTACTCGTCATTAGAAAATCATATCCCAAGTGAGAGAGAGATGACATTTTTTTTGAAGGAATTGTAACGAGCAAAAAATTATAAAAATTAAGAAAAAAAATGCTGCATTTCCAGCATCTCATTTTTGTAATGTGAGAACACAAAACAATTGTGTAACTTATAACTAGACATTTCCTTCATTTAAAAACAATTCAGTGTTGTTTGAGAAAATGTCAAAGACTAATCAAACCTTCGTTATTCTACACTTATGAATGAGAAAAAGAAAGTCAATGCATAAACATGCACTTCAGAAAATTAAGATCAATTTTTTGTTGAAGGGTTCCATTTCATTACACTTCCTTATTGTTCTTTTTTTACTTTCTTCCTTTATTGTTTTTCGTGTTGAAACATAAAGAGCGAGGCTTTCAATCATTTTTAAATATTTTTTGTTACATTTTCATTATTCTGTGAGAAAAGTACACAAATGGTCAACTGTAACTATCTCTAAGTTCTACGGGCCAACAATAGGAAGATGAGTATTTATGAGAGGGTTATAAAAGGTTTTTCTATTTTAAATCACATAACATTTCACTCGTTCGAGCCCTCTTTTAATTTTTCTTTTGTTGATTTCCAATTGAAGCGCGGCCGCGTAACCTCAAGTGTTCTTTATGACGGTGATGAAGTGCAAGAAAGTGCAACTAGAGAATTTTTATGACTTTCTTTATTATCTTAATATCGAGAGAGTCATAAAATTTTCACACAGAATCGACCAATCGACCCTTCATTTTTATTGCGTTTGAGACAATTATCAGAAAATTAAATTTGGTTCTTTTTTGCATTACTGTCCATTGAAATTTTCATATGAGAGAATTATTAAGGAAAGCAAGCAAAAAATAAAATATTTAAAAAAAAATTCCCTCGTCGTCCCCTAATTGCAATTTTTCCTTTCTTTTCTTCTTCTTTCACTTCTCTTCCTTAAACAATCATGCAATTTTTCATATTCTTAATATACACACACATTTGCAATGAAGATTGAACCGAAAAACCCGAATTTAGAGTGAGTGTTGTCCTTAGACACATCACATAATACATCCAGGTGCTCGATTCTTGTTCTTTCGTTGAAATTCTTCGTGTTGGTATTTTTATATTTCGGCAAAAAGATTAAACTAGTTAAACTCAAAAATATCTCTTTTTTCTGATCCAAAATCCACTCAAGGTCAAATAGGAATAACGAAATGCAAAAATTAATTTTTAGCTGTAGGGTAAGGAAGGATTTCATTGTCTGCATCTTGTCTCTCCCGCTTTTGATTTGCACAAGAAAAAGAAGTTTTTGTGCATTCAGTTTTGCAACAATTGCTTTTAAATTGAATCAACATTGTCGAAGCTAATAAGTGTAACAATCTTTTTCTTCCTTTTAACCAATCTCGAGACAAATTTAAATTATTCCTTTTGTATTATTACCTCTTATTTCTGCATAAAACTCCGCAACATCTTGCTAATAAATAATCACAGATTCTATTGAAATTTAAAATTACCATGAGTGTTAAATTTCTTTGCTTCCGACTTTTCCTCCGGTGTAATTTTTTGCGGTAATAAATCATTAAAAATTCTAAAATTTTACGTTAAAATTCCATAGAAAAAAATATTTTGACAATAAACGTTTATGACAGCTACGGGAATTTTTTTATGTGCACAAAAAAATGTTTATGAAAACCACAAATCCATAAGAAATTGATTTTTAATAATAGAGGAAAAAAATTCTTTTGAATTCCGTTGAACCTCGCAGAACTTTATTTTTTCAACTTCTTCCCTAAGTCTAATTAAGAATTTCCTTTTCACTGCGAATTTTTTCACGTTGAGAATGATTGAAGAGGCATCATTGTTGTAGTCGTCGATCATAAAAAGGTATCAGTTCATAAAAAATAATGCGATTTGCAACAGCATGAAAAGTAAGATGACTAGACAAGAAAACAAAATAAAACATCGAGTATTGCACTTTTATTTTCATTTTTTTGCATCTGCTTGAAATAAAAAGAAAGAAAGAAAGTTCTTGACAAATTTTTTAACAAGAATTTTTTACCATAAAGAAAGTTGGAAAATTAATTTTTAATTGAAAAATTGTGATCAGAAAAAGGGTTGAAAAAATGTTTTAATTTCTAATGTCTCTCTCTCTCTCATTTTTTTATATATTAAAATGACATTGAGTAATGCAACAACTTTTTTTTGCTTCCTTCTTCCCTTCCGACTCTCTTCGATATATTCAACTCTTCAATGTATCTTTCAAGTAAGCAATAGTGAGAGTGAGAACGGGAAAAAAATAAAGAACCAGATGGAAGTAAACGAAGAACAAGTCAGCACCTGGCGCCTTTGCTTGCCTCATATTCTCTTTTTCTCTTTAAATTAAAAATACTATACTTTACTTACTTGCATTAGTAAAAGAGAAAGAAAATTGACATTCAGGTAAAATCAGAGCAGAAATTTTTCCTCCTTGATGTCTAAAGTAATCAATTTAAATTAGATCAACATGCAACTCCAAGTGAGCTAATTAATAAATTTTTTTTATGCCGCTAATGCACAAATAATAAGTGTCGTGTAATTTTTACACAATCCCTTTTTTCTTCTATTTTTTATATTTTAAATTATATAGGACGCGAGAGCAGGCAGAAGTGCGCGGTGCGCTATTGTTGAATTAGATAGTAATGTCATAATAAACTCAACACTTGTCGATGAAATAATTTTCCTAATCCAACTAGCCACTTCTTTCTCTATTTATTTTGAAATGTCACAAATTTTAATTATTTAATTTGATTTGAAACTGATACCTCTGATATGATATGGGAATAAAAAAATTATTAATTGAACTTTAACTGAAATTATAAAACATAAAAAAGGAAACAGGATAAAAAAGTTAGTTAATTCGCCAGCACAATTTTGTCACATTATGATTATTATGAACAGAAGAATAGAGTTTATTGGACATTGAAGTGCAAAAATGTAAATGTATGATACTGAGTTAAATGCAATTTATATGCTCTTTTTTCTGCGATTTAAATTTTGCTGTCATTTTCACTACAACACACTGCTGCATTTGAGTAAGATTATTTAAATTATTATTTATTCTTTTTATGCTCACAATAATGTCGGGTGAGGACGTTTCTTGCTTTGACATTATCTTTTTATGCTCATCATATTTTCATTCTCTGCATTACAATAGAATCGAAATACATGAAGAGTGACGTTATTGGATGAAATTCACACATAAAATGACACATCGAGTATCATAAAAAATGTTTTTTGATGCACTTCATCATCATCATTAAATGAGGAATTTTTTATAGGGGTAAAATGAGTATTTTTTAGCTAAAAAATATTTTCATGTCGATCAAGTAAAAAAGTGCAATATCATGATTAGTCACTGCACATTAGAAACTTTCAGTATGTGTGAGCGTTTATGCTTTTAATCCTTTTGTTATTTTATTTTATTTTATTGTTGGTTGTTGTTCATGACATAAGAATCCTTTTTGATGATGTTAAATGAGCATTTTTTACCAGAAAAAAACATTACATTAAAAAACCATTAAAGATTGATGTGCATTCGACAAAGAAAGAGCCGTTAGAGATGAAAGTGAAGTGTTGCGATTAAAACAATTTAATTTGAGTGTCCTTTCACTTATCCGCGCATTTAATCGCGTTTATGCTTTAATGTTATTAGCGTAATTTTACTTAATTTACTCTTTTTCTATGCGGTGACATATGTGTAAGCACGAGATCATATATAAGAGTTATTATCGCTATAGGGACGATCAGGTAACGGCAATCAAATTTGTACTTATGCATACAATTATAACCACTCTAAATTGAGATTAGTTGCTGATAATTTTTTTTAAATTAAAACCACAAGCAAAAAAAGCAATAAAGAACAAAAAATGTTCAACCCTCATGATTGTGGCCGTGTGCTACCATTTTTGCGGTTTTCATGATAATTTTTTGCATAAAAATTTAACTTGTCAAGTTGTTGATTGACACTCAAGATAAGGAATATTGAAACAATACATAGGTTTGCATTTTGCACCTGGAATTTATGATAATTAAAAAATTCAATTGACAAAAATCGTTATTAGATTTTGCTAAAAAAATATTTTTGTAAGTAAAAAGTTTGTTGAACTTTTTATGATCACAAGTGTTTGCTCATTTACCGCGCATTCATATAATCGAAAAAGGAGCCGCTGTTTCACGAGACGTCTTAAAAGGAAGCAATCGATTTTCAAGCATGCTTAAGGAACCATCACAAATTGAGTTTTTTATTTCCCACATGTTTCACGTACTTCACCTTGTTTCTTTTTATTTTTTCCACAACTTTGACGTCATTCTGACATTGAAGGTGCGTTCTAGAATTCGATTCAATTTTTCTGCTCTTTAATTAACAGGTGTAGGTCGTATGTATTTGCACATCAATTATTAAAATTTTGTTATTTTTTAGAAATGAAAAACTAGAAATTGGAATAGAGAAAATCATTCAAGTGTGACCAACACTCCTTTCGAACGTTAAAAAATCTTTAAGAAATGAAATCAAGGATGTTTCAAGCAAAAATATTCCTGTCTTTCCTATAGTAATTTTCATGTTTATCGCGTTTAAGAAATCAAAGAAATGACCATTCACAGGACATTCATTATAACTTTTCTTCTTCTTTTTTCATTACAGAGTGAATAAAACAAACAAAGAAACAAAAATGTTAAAGTGGACGGTTAAAAAACGTCCTGCTACTGACAATGATGATGTTTATAATGATAGAAAAATTCACAGTCGTAGATCAATGGGTGATGCATTAGCAGAAAATATAATAAGAAAAATAGCAATTATAAAAGAAGAAGATCATTGAATGATAAAGAAAACACACCAGTAAAAGGAAGAAGAATGATGACAAATCGACAAAGTTCAACACCACTCAATGATAGCAGTAATTTTCAACAACGTAAAAGAAAGCATCATGTGATATCACCTACAACAACAGCCATTTCACCAATATCAATAGCAAATTTTAATAATTTTAAAGAACCAGTGAAAACGATATTTCAACCACTCAATTATGCACCAACTTTGCCATCATTTGATATAGAATATTCACCATTGCATCATTTTAATCATCGCCATAGTCTAGTGTCGGTTGAAGATTCTTTGATTCCATCAAAAAAGATCAAATTTGACACTCTTGACATGTCATATGAATTTAAACCTGAATCAGCTTCAACTTCATCGCCACTTTCGACACCACTAACTACTAGGAAAAAGATTATTGCACCAACAGTTTGTGATGAAAGTGAATCTTCATTATCACCGTCATTAAATTCATCTGAAGTTGGTGATATGACATTACAAAAAATGATTGATGATATTTTGGCAAGTGCAAGAAATGGCAAAAAATTCAAGCAATGTTTTGCAAAAAATCGTGATCGCAATTGCAATGTTGTTCGACCATTGAGTGTCGTTTGTGAAAATAATTTAGAACAAAAAAGCATCGAATGTTTACTGTCAGCAAGTAAAATTGCACAAGCAGCTGAACGGACTTTAATCATAGCTGACGAAACAAGCAAAAATGAAAGAGAAGTGAAATCTCCAATTGAGACTGAATGTCAATTGAAAGACAAAATGCAGTAAGAAGAAAAAATGGAAGTAATGAAAATAAAAGTAAGAAAAAGACAAATGAAAGTCAAGCAGATTCCACAATTCAAAAATGCTTGAGTTTCTCATCAGCCAATTATGATGATCTTAGTGAGAAAATGAAGCGTTCATCAGTTGCCTCTGAGGCATCAACATCATCTAGCTCATGTGTATCGCAATCAAAATTTACTAAAAATCTGCTTATGAAAGGATCACTTGAGTTGACTACAACTTGTGATGAACAAAAACGAAATATTTCTATTCACGGTGAGTGCGGTAATGTGTTCAACATAAGATTGATTGAAATTAAATTTAAAACAGATTTTTAATCAAAAATTTTATTTTCTAATTTTACAGTAAAAAGATGCAAGAATCTCATGAAAATCAATGAATCGAATCAAATTCATGCTTATGTAAAATGTGCTTTAACATTCCTCAAATCATCATCAAGTCAAAATGTATATCAGCGAACAGCAGTCCATAAAAATTCTTCTTCACCTGTTTTTGATCATAGATTTAACTTTGAACTCAATGATCCTGAGGATTATACGAAATTTTTACAAATTGCTGTATGGCATCGAAATAAAAATTTGAAGTAAGTGTAACGATTTTTTAAAATTTGAATTTCTATCATGACTATGATGATAAATTCTTATTGGAATATTTTTACTCATTGAAATTTTTCCTTTTTTTTTTAGGCGAAGTGAATTTCTTGGTTGTCTTACAATTCCAGTACAAGATGTTTTAGATCATAATATTGAAGGGACATTCCTTCTGCAATCACAGTCAAGTCTTACAAAACCAATGGCATTAGTTCGTGATGTACCATCTGATGACCATAATGAAGCAAACAATTTACTTTTAAAGTATTTAGAACTGAATCCAGCTGATCCAAATTCACTAGGAAGAACGCCATTGACAATTTCCAGAGTTATTCAACGACAATCAAATGCAAATTTTGGGTTTGAAATTTCATGGTCAAAGCCACCAAGAATAAATTCAATTTGTAATGAACAATTGAAGTCGGGTGTTAGAAAGGGAGATTATTTGGTATTTATTGATGAAATTAATGTTGTTTCAATGCCAAAAAAAGATGTAATTGAATTGATAAAAAAGCAAGGCGAATTTTTGAAATTAGAAATTTTTAGACCAACTGAAAAGCTTAGTAGTAATGAAATTATTGAAAAACTCGCAGCACAAAGTACACCAATTGCAAACAAAAATGTCTCTAGTCTAAGTCACGAAAGCAGGAGCATTTTATTGCCAGCAAGTAACTTAATGGAAACTCCAAAAAGTCACAAATCATGCCATTTTAAACAACCAAAAGTTTATTTTCAACCTTCTGTTGGAAAAGGAATTTTTGTCTAAATTAATTTGTAGTTTTTAAATCATTTCTCAAATTCAAAATTTGTGCAATTTTTGGCAAAAAAAAAAGAAAATTTGAATTTTAAAGTTAAAAAAAAATAAAATATATGTGTTGAATTTTTTTTTATTTCTATCTCTTTCATCTAAGTTGATTTTTATAATTTTTTATTATTTCCAATTTTTTTTTTTATTATAATTTCTTGTCCTCTCATTTAATCTTTATTTTCTGTTTCACGTTTTGTTGTGATTTAAATTTAGATAGATAATTACTTAATGTTAATATGGAAGAAAAATTTTATAGCAAGCACTAAATGAATAAAAGCTTACATAATAAAATAAATGGAAGTTTTGACTTTCTTTGTTTTATGGATTTAAAAAGTTTTAAAATCGATTTAAATTTCTAAGGAAATTATTTGTTTAGGTTCAAAATACTTTGTTTAAATTATGTGTAATGATATTTTTTAATATATTTTTTCATTACAGTCATCATACTATTTTGGTTGCTATCTATCATTATTATTCAGCTAAAAGAGTTTTAAATTAGCAATTTGTTTCGTTCAATAGTTTTTTCAACATGAAATAGGGTAAAGGAACCTATTTATCGGCGTATTTTAGAAATTTTTTTTTCAAAACACTTTATCTCACTTAATATAAATCCGATTTCCATTCAGTTTGAAATATTGAATGTAGAATGCGAATCACTTTCATTCAAATCATCATTTAAAAGAGAGCGATAAATAGTTAAGTCACAATTTCACTTTTGAATACGGAACCTAATTATCGGCGTATATGTTTACACTTTACTTTTCGCACGAAAACTTTTAAACACTATTTAGAACTATTCTTTTACACTTATTATCACTTCCTAAAGACATTATAATTCACTAAATATTAAGAAAATTGATTTTAAATGAGAAAATTTAATTTCGAAATTTTTTGTTTTGATTTTTGCCGACGACTTCTGTAATTTTTTTAGTGAAGCGCAACTAAAATCGCAATTTTCATACGCCGATAATTGGGTTCCATCAAGTTTCACTTAATCTAGCTCTTTCATAATCATTTAAATTTAATAATGATCATTGCAATGTACAGTTCAAGAAAAGTGTAGTTCATTAAAGTCAAAAACAGTGGGAAAAGTGAAAATTGTCGAATGAAAATATTACAAAATTTTTTATTTATTTTGGAAAATTGAAAAATTGATATTTTGCGTAAAATAAAGACTCTGCTTATCAAATGAAGTGCTAAATAGTGTTTAAATGTACTATATTATCATAATAAATCATTAGTTTATCAATGGAATGAGTTTAAAGTAATGAATTCGTGATTTTCAAAATAGGCCGATAAATAGGTTCCTTTACCCTATTTGATAAAGTTTTAGAATAAAATTTAAATATTTATTGGTCAAAATTTCCAATTTTAGAATCCTAAAATAAATTTTTCTCACGCTAATTGAATTTCTAAAAATAACAAAAAATACATAAAATCATCATAAAAAGTTCAGCAGACCAGAAGCATCAGTTCGTTAATTGATTTATTTTTTTACACACAAACAAAATAAATTTTTAAAGTTCTGTTTTGAGAGAACATAAAAATTTTCAAGTCAGTTTTGAATAAGCTATAGAGCAGTAGAGATCAAAAAATGCTACTTCTCATAACTTCAATTGTGTTCTTAGTAATTGCTTCAATTTATTTTGTGCTCACACAAAAATTTAAATATTTTTCAAAACATGGTATTCCTGGGCCTAAAACACATTTTCCATACGGAAATACAAAAGATGCATTTTGGGGAAAAAGAAATGTAATTTATGATATCGATGATATTTATCGGTAAGAATTAGAAAATTTTAAAGTAAGAAATTTTATTAAAATAAATGTTTTTAGTCATTTTAAAGGAAAGTCACCATTTGTTGGATTTTTCATGACATTTACGCCTTATTATTTGATCATGGAGCCTGATTTAGTGAAGAAAATTTTTATTAATGATTTTGGAAAATTTCGTAATAACGATTTCAATGGCCTTGTGAGTTCAAATGTTATAAAAAAAATTCATAAATAAATTTAATTTCCAATTTAGGCAAGTAAAAAGAAGGATCCATTGATGTATTTTAATCCATTCTTACTAACTGATGAACTTTGGAAAGAAAAACGTGCTGAAGTTACACCATCAATGTCACAAAATAAAGTAATAATCTTTTTCTTATTTCTGATGAAATTTTATTTTAAAAATTAAATTTTTTATTATTAGCTCAAATCACTTTATCCACTTGTCATTGACGTCACAAAAAAATTAACCGAATACATCAGAGATGAACAATCACCACTTGATGCTCGAGACTTGTGTTCACGATATACTTGCGATGCGACAGCCAATTGTTTATTTGGAATTGATGCTCTTTCACTGACTCTAGAAAATGCCGAATTATATGAACACAGTAGAAAAATTATGAAGCAAATGTTTGGTGCTGTAACATCAATTTTTCCAAGAAGAATGTTTCCAAAAGATTCAGAAAAATTCTTTATAAAATTAGTAAAAGATGCAATTAAATATCGAGCTGAAAATAATATTGAACGTGAAGATTTTCTATCGCAAGTGATCGCTTCACAAAAGAAGAAAGATTTGCCAGAAATTGAAGTTTTTGCTCAAGCATGGACTTATTATATGGATTCATTTGAAACTGCTGCAATTGGACTTCATTTTATTCTTTATGAATTGGCTAAAAACAAAAGAGTTCAAGATAAACTTCGTGATGAAATTTTGTCTTACATTGACGGAAGTGATTTGACATTTGAAAAATTATTGGAACTTGAATATTTGGATCAAGTTATGTATGAAGCTTTGAGAATTCATCCACCATTGACATATACAACGAGAATTTGTTCTGAAAATTATGAACTTGAAGGTGCAAAAGGACATAAATTTACACTCATAGAAAAAATTTAATATCAGATATTAAATTTGTATGGAAAATTTTAACATTTAATATTAACTTGAGCTCTTATAAATAAATGTTAAAATTTTAATATCAAAACGTTAAAAACAGTTCTTACCACCAAATATTAAAATTTTAACATTTGTTTCTTAAAATTTTAAATATTTTCGTGCTAAAATTTTAAAATTCGTATGTTAAAATTTTTTAATTCAAAAAATCCTGAAAAATTATTTTAGCTAAAAATTCATTTAATTTCATTTAGATTCTTTTATTGTACAAAGCTTTATTAGATAAATGTTAAAAGTAATACAAAAATTAAATACTTAAAATTCATTTGAATTTTTAACAATTGTTGGATCTTGATAACTTAGAAATATTTCTTTCACTGGATCTTTTTGCGTTTACATTCACATAATCTGAAAGAAAAAAATAAAAATAAATAAACTTATAATATATGACCAATTACCTTGATTCAATGCTTTATTTGCTTTTGATTCTGTAAATAGAGAAAAAGAACTACATAAAATTAAAGAGAATTTAGATAAAGATAACAAAAAATAGTTATTTAAACAAAACATGTTTTCAATTGATTTTCAACTGACTTACTTGAAATTTATCTGTAAAACCTAAAATATATCATATTATAAAGAGGGTATTATTTAAAATCATTAGAAATCATTCAATTAGACAAAATGAAAATTTTCAAACAACCTTACTATAAATTCTTACCATTTCATTTCCTCCTGAATCTTAATTTTCTTTTACTTCTATATCTCTTTTTGATCACTTTTTGCAGTTTCATCACTTCAATATACAATAATTGTTACTTTTTAAAAAAAAATAAATTTAAGCGGCTCTTTTCATTTTACAAATAGAACCAAAATAAATCTTATCATTCAAATGTTTAAAAATGTATTGTCAAAATGATAAAAATTTTAATATTTTCGTGTTGAAATTTTAGAATTTGACATTAGATTTTTGTTTTTTTGACAGTTTTTAAAAAATTTAAATTTTAACATCGCAATATTAAAATTTTAGCACCGAAAAAAGAAATTTATTGCCAAATATTAAATTTTTAACACTTTTTGCTTAAATTTAAAAACTTTCCATTTAAATTTAAACATTTGGTGTTAATTTTTGTCTTAATACTTTTTTAACATCAAAATGTTAAATTTTTTTCTATGAGTGTATTATGCATAAAGGAGATGTTGCTTTAATTTCAATTTATTCAATTCATCATGATCCAGGTTTAATTAAGATAGTTTTATGAAATTGTTCAAAATTTTTATTTTTATTTCTTCAGATTATTATTCACATCCAGAAACATTTAATCCAGAAAGATTTGATGCGGAACATGGAGGAATTAAAGAGTTTAAAGAAAAATCACTTTTAATTCCATTCGGCAGTGGGCCTAGAGTAAGTTTAACATTTTTAGAGTTTTTAAATTTACTATCACAATAAAATATTTATTTTTAGATCTGTCTCGGAATGAAATGGGCAAAATTGATGATAAAAACAGCACTTGTTGAAATCATCAAAAACTTTTCCATAACTGTCAACGATCAAGTTCCGAACAATCCAAAAATAAGTGCAAAAGAATTTATGAATTTGACCGAATGTAAATTATTACTCAATTTTGAAAAAATAAAATAAAAGAGAGCTCTGAGAAGAACTGAACTTTTTTTTTGGGGAATGATGAGAGAAGTTCAAGGTCGTTTATTATTCTTTGAGTTTGTGAATTTATGAATCATTTAAAATTCACATCGGAAATATATTTTTTGTTTTTATTTTGCACGTAACAATTTTGAGTTTAAATATATTCTTATTTAGATTTTTGGCATTAATTCTTTAAAAGATTCTTGCAATTTATAAATATTAAACTTCAACAGATAGTTTATAAAATAAATTGAGAATTTTGATCAATCTTATTCTGTCTATTATAATTTAAAAAAGTTTCCTATAATTTTATACATCACAATTATTTAAATCCAAAATTTAAATTTCAAAAGTGCTAATTAATGTAAAGTCGTTTTTTTTATAGAAGAATAAGCATAAAGAAAACTGAAAAAATACGTAGCAAGAATAAAAACTCCTACGAATTCAATTTAATAGAAAATGTTTTTCAAGCAGCAAGCAAATATGATTTCATTTCTATATAAACATATGGTCGATAATTCTTACTCACGTTAGTAAATAAACAACTGAGCGACTCCATTGAGTGAGTCAAAAACTCTTTTTTTCTATCTAAAAATAATTGAGAATCATAACAGAGAGGCGAAGTTTGTGTGCCGCATGCAGCGATATTCTCAGTTTTTCTCTATCACTCGCGCAGTTCAGTCGACACACGACGATGATTTTCATACTAATAATTTTGGCACTGATTGTGTCAGTTTATATTTATTTGACATGGAATTTTGATTACTGGCAAAAACGAAATGTTCCGGCACCAAAAGCTACACCATTCTTTGGCAATACTCCTAATAATTTCTTACGCAAGCAACATGTGACTTATGATATTGATAAAATTTATAAGTGAGTCGTAATGAATTTGGATTAAATCGTTAAAATTTTATCTAAGTTTTATCCATTTAGTGAATTTAAAGGAAAAACACCTTTTGTTGGTTTCATTCAAACGCGTGAACCACAACTAATGTTACTTGAACCAGAAGTTGTTAAAGATGTCTTAATCAGAAAATTCAATGCTTTTCGCAATAATCCATTTACTGACATGATCGATCCAAAAAATGATCCATTATTCGCTCAAAATCCATTTTTCCTTAAAGATGAAGAATGGAAAGAGAAAAGAGCAGAAATAACGCCAGCATTCACTATAAATCGTTTAAAAGTGCTTTATCCACTTATTCAAGATGTTTTACTTCGTATGGTCAAATATATTCAAGATAAAATTGATGATACTTTTGACGCTCGCGAGTTATGTGCAAAATATACTGTTGATGTTGTTTCTAATTGTATTTTTGGAATTGATGCTCAATCATTTGTAAAAGAAAAGCCGGAAATTCGTGAAATGGGAAGAAAATTATTTGCTCCATCTACATTAATTTTTGTAAAAATGTTTATCGTTAATTCTTTTCCATTTTTAAAAAAATTTGTAAAAGTTCAATTTTCAACTTTTGAAGTTCAACAATTTTTCGTTGATTTAATGAAGCAAACACTGAAGTATCGTGAGGAAAATAAAATTCAACGAGAAGATTTCTTGGATCACGTCATTCAATTGAGAAAGAAGAAAAATCTTGATGAAACAGCCATGGCATCACATACAATTTCTTTCTTTACTGATGGATTTGAAACATCATCAATTGCAATTGCTCATGCATTATATGAGGTACAATTAAATTAGAGTTATTCTGCCTTTAATGAAATTATTTATTACATTCAATAGTTTAAAAATTATCTTATCATTTTTCATACAATAACAGCTTGCAAAAAACAAACGTGTGCAAAATAAATTACGTGAGGAAGTCAATAAAAATTGCGATGGAAATGGTCTTGTCTCGTTTGAAACACTTAACGAAATGTCTTATCTAGATCAATGCTTTTATGAGGCGCTGAGAATGCATCCACCCGCAATGTTTACATCGAGAATATGCGATGAAACTGTTGACCTTGAATTTGAAGGAAAAAAAGTTACAGTTGATAAGGGAATGAACGTATTTTTGCCAATCATACAAATGCATTACGATCCGGAAATATTTCTTGAACCAAATAAATTTCATCCTGAAAGGTTTGATGATGGTGAGCTAAAAAATTATCGTGACAGATGTGCATTGATTCCATTTGGTAATGGTGGTCGTCAGGTAGAAAATTTTTAACATTCTTAAGGTAATTTTATTAATAAAATTTATTTTTAGTGTCTTGGAATGAAATTTGCATTGATGCAAAGCAAAGCTGCTTTGGCTGCAATTGTGCATAATTTTGAAATATCGGTCAATGAAAAAACACAAGATAATCCACTCGTACTTGATCCCAACGAATTTTTGAACATCAAAATCGGCGGACTTTGGCTTAACTTTACTCGGCTATCAGTCTAGATAAGAACTAGACCGGTGAGAGGATTTCTTCTTTTTTTGCCAGTTTATACCGGACCTCCAGAGCTACAATTCTATCTTATCACATCAATTAATATTTTTTTTAAAAATATACAGATTTATAAATGTGTGTGAAATAAAAATAAAAGTCATGATTAAAGCCAGTGTTTTGACTCAGTTTCATTGCAATTTTCTTACCGAAATGTTCGTAATTTTTGTCGCTCTTACAATATCGGTTTTGATTTATCATTATCTAAGGTGGAATTATGACTATTGGAAAGCACGTGGTGTGCCCTATGAAAAACCTGTTGTGTATTTTGGAAATTTCAAAGAATCTATGATGCGAAAGCGTCATGTGTCAGAAGATTTTTCACAATTTTATTAGTAAATATTAATATTTAAAAAATTAAAAAATACTGTGAAAAAAATTAACAAACATTTCATTTTAGCAAATTCAAAGGAACTGCAAATTTTTGTGGAATTTTTCAAATGCGTGAGCCTCGAATAATGATTATTAATCCATCATTAGTCAATGAAATTTTAATTAATAAATTTCATCATTTCAAGGATAATGAATTTAGTAAAATTTTCAATCCAAAAGTTGACCCACTTTTCAAGAGAAATCCTTTTTTGGCTCGTGGTGACACCTGGATAGAATACCGTAGTGAGATAGCAACAGCATTTTCATCACAACGAATGCGTTCAATGTTTCCTATTATGGAGCTAATTTGTGAAAAAATGTATATTCAAATTATCAGTCATATTAAACATCCGTTTGAAGCACGTGAATTGGCACTTCGTTATACTGCAGATATTGTTGGTAATTGCATCTTCAATATCGAAACTGATTGTTTATCTGGTGATTGTGATATAAGAAATATGTCGAAGCGCTTGTCATCACCTCCAATGAGGACAATTTTCTTTATGATTTTTACTGAAATTTTTCCGGCATTTCGTTCACATCTTCCGTTTAAATTCATCGCAAGTGATGTTGAGACATTTTTCTTAAATTTTTTTGAACGATCAATGAGACGTCGTAAGCAGAATAGATTGCAATTAAATGATTTTCTTGATTATGTCATTTCATTGAGAGAACGAAAGCGATTATCACATGAAGACGTTGCTGGTCATTTGACAACTTTTTTCTCTGATGGTCTAGAAACAACAAGTTTACTTTTAGCGCATACTTTATATGAGGTTTGTGCGTGTTTAAAATTGGATAAGGGATTACAAAGTTTAAATTTCTTTTTTTGTCTTATCAGCTCGCAAATAATGAAAGTGTCCAAAATAAACTTCGCGGGGAAATTGAACGATATGTAGAGCTCTATGACGAAATATCATATGAAATTCTCAATGAAATGTCTTATCTTGAACTTGTTATAAACGGTAAGTTTCTGTGTCTGAATCACTCATTGACATTGTGACAATTTTCTTATAAGATTAACTTTTATTTTACTTTTATAATGCGCACATTATTTTACTTTGATAATACCCCAAAATAACAGATATTCCAAAACTTTATTTATTTTATAGAAACTCTTCGACTTCATCCACCATTTACACTTATATCAAAAGAATGCACATCAGATATTGAAGTTGAATTGAGAGAAGGACAAAAGTATTTGATACAGAAAGGAATGAATATTTACATTCCATTATATCAACTTCAAACTGATCCCGAATATTTTCCTAAACCTAAAGAATTCATACCAGAAAGGTGTGCAAAGGCTTTTAGTAGTAAAGGATTTTACCTTCCATTTGGAAATGGAGCGAGACAAGTAACGGATTTTTTATATTAATCAATCTTACATTTTTTTAAAAAAATTATTTTTTTCAGTGTCTCGGAATGAAATTTGCATCAATAACTTGCAAAGCAGCAGTTGTTGAACTTGTAAGAAATTTTAAAATTTCTATCAATAATCGTACTAATGAAAATCTCGTTATTGATCCGAATGAGTTTTTAAATATTAAGAAAGGTGGTTTATGGCTTGATTTTAGGCCTGTGCACATGTTTAAAATTTGTGGATGAAAAATTGAAATGATAATTATATTTTTAAAAATTTTATGGTGATTCATTTAGAAGTTAGTTTTAGTTTGTAATAAATTATTGTAGAGTTTTCTAAAATTTTACTTTAAAATTTAGCTTTAGAATCTAATTTTTTGAATCAAAACACTTCAAAAAGTAAAATTATTCTATCAAGTATTTTTAAGTTGAAGACAAAAAATAAAATCCAATTATTATTTAAACGGAGTCTTATTCAAATCATTAAAAAAACTATAAATTTAAATTGCGCAATTATTTTTATTTATTTAAAAATTTTGTTTTTCAAATATGATAACATATCATTACATATTTTCACAAATCATTCATCAATTGTCTTCAATAAAGTTACTTTTTCAAAAAGTGTAATCAAAAGTGAGACCAGCTTTGTAATCAGTATGTCCTTTGTTAAAATCACCAATATTATGTGATGCACTTCCATAAGCATTCAAGCTTGTCAATTTGTCATCAGATCTCCATATATTTGCGTTTCCAGTGACATCAATAGTTTGCTGATCTAATTTGGGAATGACATTTGAACCAAGTGATAAACTGTGACCATTACGATGTTGATACTCGAAATTTCCTCCAAAGTTTTCATACTCAAATTGTCTTCTAAATCTTTTTGTATTGCCTGCCCATCCGTTGAAATTTAATTTGTGTGTTCCATCATTGTAAAGATTTGCAGTTCCTGAAAATTG
>CM031379.1:11451912-11462551 GCA_018290095.1 Polypedilum vanderplanki
ATCGAATGGTGTATAAATCATTTCGATCGGTTGAGTAATTACCGAGATATGGGCATTTTAGTAAAAGTCTCCATTTTTAAGTCCTAATTTTTAATCATTCATAACTTTTTAACTACTTAAGATAATTACTTTCTGCTTACGGTTCTTTAAAGTACTAAAAAGGAACTTAATTTACAATGCACAAGCTAATTTTCGTCAATGAAAAAATTTTGAAAAAATCGCTTTTTAAATTTCATAGCAAAAAAATCAATTTTGTTCAAGAATTTACGAGTCAAATTAAAAATGTTTAATAAAAATAATGACTCATCAAATGTATCTTAAAAACTGCTCAATAGTCATAGAAATATTATGTTTTTCACCGTTTATCATTTAGCCAAATAGTTTTTGAGAAATTGATATTTGTATAAGACGACATAAAAGCGCTCATTTTTTTTTGAAAAACCCAATAGATATATTAAATGTAAATGTAAATAAATTTTTACATAAATATATAAAAAAATCCAGGGGGCCCTGACTGACCGTTATTTCCCTTCGTTTGAATGGAGCGCGTTTTTCGTTTCCCTTCGACGACCGTTACAAAACCCGATACATTCATTTTTTGAATTTTATAATCATATACATTTTAAAATTTTCCGTTCAAAAAATTAAAGTTTATTATTGAATGTTAAATCATATTTTTCAGAATCATATGTTGAAAGTATTTGTGCATAAGTTTTGACAATTATTAATTTTTATCTTAAAAATCGCATTAAGTTGGGTTATAGTGAACGTATTCAGCATTTACGTAATGCGTATTCATCTAAATGCAATTGAGAATATTTTAAAAAAATTTCTTTGTATTAAATATAACGGTCAAAAACGTTTTAAACATGTTTTTCCTAAAAACGCGCTCCATTCAAATTCAAATATGACAAAAAATAACTGTCACATTTTGAGTCGGGGCCCCCTGGAAAAAAATAATAATATAACAAAAACATTCATCTGCTTTGAGCTCATCTTTATGTAATTCATTTGATAAGAGTTTTTGATTTTAATTCACAGTGATTATTTTCTATCAATGTTCTTCACTAGTTTAAGATTTCCCCATAAAAAATCACTTTTTGAAAAATATTAAGCTTCTGATGAGTATAAAAAAGCTAAACATTATTAGCTTGAGCATCATTCAATTTTAAACTTGAATTTTAACAAAATACAAATCAATTCTTTCTCAATAAAAATGTAAGTGTATCAAAAATTAAAAAATTTTATTCATGAAATTAATTTTATCTCTATACAGGAATAAAATTTTAATTGTTTCTCTTGCATCTTTGATGCTAACATCAGCTGCTCCTTCATATGACCTCAAATATTATGGTCATGAAATGCCTGAAAATAAATATAATTTAGGAATTGATTACACAAAACATTTTGACACCAATAGCAACTTTCAAGCGAGACTGGATGGAACAATTTATCCAAAAAATGTTGCTGATGCAACAGCTGAATTGACTTATAGAAATAATGATAACAGCGTCTCTTACAAACGCACTGAAACACCACAATATTCAAATCAACAATTTTCAGGAACTGCAAATCTTTACAATGATGGAACACACAAATTAAATTTCAACGGATGGGCAGGCAATACAAAAAGATTTAGAAGACAATTTGAGTATGAAAAATTTGGAGGAAATTTCGAGTATCAACATCGTAATGGTCACAGTTTATCACTTGGTTCAAATGTCATTCCCAAATTAGATCAGCAAACTATTGATGTCACTGGAAACGCAAATATATGGAGATCTGATGACAAATTGTCAAGCTTGAATGCTTATGGAAGTGCATCACATCATGTTGGTAGTTATCAGCCTGATTTAAGAACTGACTACAAAACTGGTCTTACTTTTGAACACAGATTCTAAAAAGAAGATGCTAATTTCAAATTTTTATTTTACTTTATTGTATACAATCAAATATTTGATAATTGAATAAATAAAAATAATTGCGCAATATAAATAGATTTTTATATTATAAAAAATTGGTTTAAAATTCTGAAATAGAGGTGAAAATTCAAAAGGAATATTTTTAATTTTAAATTCTACTTTATTTTGTTATATTTCTGTATACATTGTTATTATTATGGAATATTATGTTGGAAATGTCTTGAATTACTCATGTGGTAAACTAATTTTCTTCTATTGACTGTGAATATTGAATAGTAGAATTGTATCGCATTACAAAACATTTTTTTATCACATTATTGCTCAATTAAATTTTTTACATTATTACAAGTTGTGTGTAGTGTTGAAAAAACTTAAAAATATTAATATGAGATCAAATGAAAACTATAGGTTGAATTATAATTAAAAATAATCTACAAATTATAAGTACTATAATTCTAAAAAGATTTCTAACAGATCTAAAACTTAAAAAAGTACTTCAAGGCACTGGTGCAGAAATTATACACAACTAAATTAAAATTATAAAAAAAGCTATTGTTGCTGCTGAGGAGAATGATAATTGCATGTTGAATAGCTTTTTAATGAAGACATAAAATTTTTTCCTCCTCAAGTCACTGCATCTCTTTACTTCAATCTGTAATTAAATAAATTCTCTAATTAGCAACTGATAAAAACTTTTTAATTAAATTTGTAAAATGTGAGTTGAAAATTCTTTTGTTTTACACGCAATGATTTATTGCCGTCTGAAAACTGTTGATTTTATTGTGCGAACAATGCCATGTGTGTAATAATTGCAATTTACAAACACGGAAATTACATGTCATATTCTGCCACTCTAGTAAAATTCATGAATCTTCATCGAAAAATCGTGTAAGATTAAAATTTATTGCTGCAAATTTTACGGTTAAAAAGATTCTTTTTTTCTTGCATTGACCGTAACAACCACTTTGCAACAAAATGACTCATATGCAGCAAAACACACGCAGATATATCGATAAAATGAAACAGAAGGTAGTGAATCATTGTTTTGGTCTACAGCTTATAACGGCGCATTCAGATTCTTCTTGGTTATTTGATTAGCAATTAAGAGACGTGGAACTTTCACTTCTAGAATTAAAATTGTGTCAAGGCAATTGTGAAATAAGAAGATTTCCCTTTTATGTGACAAACAATTGACAACTTTTTGAATTCTTCTTTCCTATATAGTCAACTACTGCATTTTAATTAATAAATATGAACAAAGAATCATCACACTTCTTTACGGAAGACTGAAACAGATGACAGACTGTTTATACTTACTTTTGATTTATTAATTTTCTCTCTAAGAGTAATTGTAGCAATAATTGCCAAGAAATTTTATTATTTTTCTTATCACATTTCTTTTTACAATCAGATGTATTGAAAGGAACTGCCATTTTTTAAAATTTCATTTGAATTTCACAATTTTTTGAAAACGATTTTAAATCTTTTTACATTAACGATAAAAATTTCTTTTCTTGATATTTCTTAAGCACTTGATAAACGTCTTTCTTCTCTGAAAGTCTTTTGTAAGCTGCAACTGAAACACTTACTCGAATATGAAACCATTATTCAATACACTAATACAAATAAGGCAATTGAATGTTTTTATCCCCACTACTATCCCTACCACTATAAAAACATTCACCTATTACGACTGCGTATACTAATACAAGCTTAACTTTCTCACTTTCGCTGTTCTATGTAACACTGTTAGCAAGAAAGAAAAATTGAAGTTGGCGCGAACTTACAGGATTCTTTTAATGATGGGAAGAGACAAAAAACATGGAATAGGAGTTCCTTAAGGATAAACGAATGGCGATTGATAGAAAAAAATTTGTCCCGTCCTTATTTATTTTATTTTATAAATTCATGAAACCTTACACTTTTGTGGCTGGCGCACTTGTCTCATAAATGTCACATCGTAAAATGAGAAACAAGTGATATAAAAAAAGAGACAGACAGAAAATTATCATACACATGTCAGTTGAATGACATTGCAGTAGCTATAAGTAGAAATTGATATCTCACTTAACGATAGCCAATTTAAAAAAAGAGGCATAAAAACCTGTTTAGCATGCTGATGAATCAGAAATAAAACATTATCGATGCGCACTAAATTTGGAAGTGTATAATGAAATGAACGGTACTTTATGACTAATCTACACATCATATGCATGAGTAATGATTTTAGACTTGCTTTTTTTATTGCGATGTAAACAAAAGACGAGTATTAGACTCTATGTCGTCCAATTAGAAGCTCTGCCGAACATGCTGCGTTAATTATCGAATGATAAATTTTAATTTCTTTCTGGCTATTAATTTTTGGAGCGTTGATTAGTGATTTTTAAGACTGAGATTATTTTTTATGTATGTTTTCTATTGATTACACTCACAAAAACCGATGAAAACTTGTAAATGATGTTTGATTTTTATGTCCATAGCAGCTTGGTGCCTACTGCATTAGAAAATAAATGACAACAATAAATCGACTCAGCTTGTTTTTACTAAATTGAGACAACTCTCAAACAATGGTTTTTCTATTTGATGATTTTCAATGGATGTTAGTAAATATTTATCGCAAAAAGATAAAAGACCAACCAGCCACCCTAGTTGACTTGCAAAATTTTTTCTCTTAGTTATATTAAAGTGGAACGAAGAAAGACTGTTTGTGTGTGCCCAACATATGACCGAGCAGAAAGATAAGAAAAGAAATGGTCGGAAAATCTTGTTATAACGTGTCGATCAATGTTTCTACCTGAAGAAGCTTTAAAGGAGCCTCATTGTGTAATTATATATATAAGGATGAATGCAAGACAAAACAGAGAGAAAATATTATGCGGTAGATAGAAGCTTCTGACCCTGAAACTGATATTCATACTCAATGGTGCTTTATTCTTTTTCTTTCATTATCATGAGCATGCTATAATGAACATCACAAATCCATTAACTCACATTTTGACTTTTCTCGACTCCTAATTGACCCAAAAACAATTAGAATTTACTGCATCATGCATAAATACATCAATCTGAGTCGAATTCATTTAGAGAGTTGTAAATTTTTATTTTTTGTTTGTCCACTTTTTATGCCTTCTTCCTTCTTTGCTTCATCTTTTCACCAATTTTATTTTTTTCGGTTGTGTTTTTTAAATTGTATGTGTGAGCCACAGGTTGGTTCAATAAAGAATCTTACTGCTTTTTCACTGTTAAAAATGAGAACGCAGAGAATGACGTTTAGTTGGATTTAAAAGACTCCATACTGGCAAAACATAGAATTCGATAAGGAAAAATGAATTTTAATTTCGTTGTGCATAAATATTGTCAAGAGATCGAATATAAGCAGATAGTCAAATTTATTTTTAATTTCTACTTAATCGTCATCAATGGATAGTAAAATCATGTTTCATATTAGAATGATAGACAGAGACGAATAGTAAGTATCGAAGTTCATTTTGAGCTTTCTGCTATTGATTTACATGCATTGCTTTCGTCTTTCCTCTTTTTGTGTTTCTTTCTTGTCATAAAACTCATCTTTATCCACAACCGAAATTCACTGTTGCTACTGCATTACACAAACAAACAGGATCAAGATTTCAATATAAGAACTATACATTATAATTCAAATGCAATATTGAGTGCTCAATTGTACTTCAAATGCGCGCTGTATGCTTAATCGCAAATAAATGCAAGTTCTTAATTTTAATTCATTAGCCATTGTAATTTTATCGTTCATTTCTTTCTCTCTCATGATCAGATATGATAAAAATAGGAACTCGCATATTTCAATGACTCCTATGCACAAAGTGCTAATTTAATGACTAATCATATTGAGTCCATGAGAATCAAGTGATACTATATGACTGAGCTGTGTTTTCATTGCTCTGCTTCTAGATATATTTCAAGCCTGATGGAATTGTCAAGTTAATAAATGTGTGCGAGCATTGTTAGACGCACGTGTGCTGGTAACAAACTATTGTTTTAAAGTCAATATGATTTGTTGTTTCTTTTGCAGTTCTTTCTTTGCTATCTTTTTTAAATCTTTCTATGGTTATATAGTCAAGTTAGGGCAATTCCCTGTACTTCTTAGACGTCTCATACTCTTATAATTATATACTGATTCCCCTAAGCACATCGCTACATTCTGTCAACTAAAATTCGTCCTATAATTTTCTAAAAAAAATGAATTTTTGAAAAAAGTTTGATTTGAACACTCCAAAATCAAAATGACTATTTTAATACATTACTCTTTCTTCTTTGAGTCAACATACTTTTCAATTCCTCTATAATTCAATTGGCGATAACGCAAATTCCAAGTTAACTATATTAAAACTAGCATTTTACTAACAACATTTGACTTGCAAACTTAAAAGCATGGATAGAAAATATATAAACTGACGACTTCGAATGGTGTTTCTGTAGTTTAGTTAAAATGAGTTCATGCATCAGAGGACTCCATTTGAAATATTTATTTTATATTTAGAGTTTTGTATGGGTTTTTTCCCCTAAAATTGAAAAGTAAAAGGGTCAAAAAGATATTAAAAATAATGCCAATGACCACAAATTCATTAACAGTTTTCTCCAAAACGTGAAGATTTCTTTTATATTCATAAGGAAATTCCATTTTCAACTAAATTATCTAGACAACTTCTAATATCATTTTTAAGGATGGAATTTTATAACAATGTGATGTCGAAATAATTTACATTTTTTTATAAATCATATCTATCTCATTTATGTACCGCGAGTCGATAATTATGATATCAAAAAAAATTATGAGGCTATAAAGATTATCTGCAGTATTTATGCGTTTAATTAGAATTGTGCTTCAACAATGAATATTTTTATATTTTGTATGAGTAGTGTGTGTCTTGACTATTCAACTACAAATGACCATAACGAATTATCATGAATCTTTTCAATGTAGGAAATAAAGTGTTTTGAAAAATGATCAGCAGATTCTGTGATACATCAATTTCTAATAGTTTACTTTTTAAAAATCTATGTATCGCAATTATTGCCTTTTTAATTGATTAGGTTTTCAATCAATCATCTAAGGTCTTATGAAGTTTGTAGTTATAGAAATATGTGAGTGCCATCAATTATGTTTTTTCATCTTTATTAGTTCCTTGTTATTATTTTTATGCATTTACACATAAACGCTCCTCAAATAGAAAATATTATTCGATTCTTCCTCGATATAACAATTCAAATAAATGATATATATATTTGATTTCTTTAATGATGATGCTATGCAAAAAGTGCACTTACAAAATAAGAAAAATAAAAATAAAGAAAGATTTCAAAAGAGTATTATAGACCAGAGAACAGCTTAGTGGCGAGCTACACGAGTTTAAATATAATTATGACAATTAGGTGATATAATATAATGTTAACTCAATACTCATACACCAAATTATACTTAAACAGGTATCTACTGATGACATACAATCGTAAGAGCAGCATTAAAAGTCGTCCTGTGATTCTTATTTAACGTGCAAAGCAATATTAATATAATTTATTTATTGTCTCAGACCATAGTCAATATATAGATTTAAATGACTATTCCATGCTCTCTCTGAGAATTCGAGCTCAGAAAAATATATATGAATTTAATGTGTTACTGAGAAATCTCAGTGTGTTTGTATTAACACTCTGATCTACAATGTTAAAATACTAATATTTTGCAGTGAGAAATGTAAATTTCTAAACATACAACAGTTACGCAGGAAAAATTTTGATTGATCGTTTGGATTGGTGGGATAACATTGGACCCAAGTATGATATAAAAAAAAATAAATTCAAGAATATGTAAGTGTATTATAAAAGCAAAACACTTTCGATCATATGAAATTAAAACGTAATATAGCATAATTTAGGCACTTCCCTAACCGTTGTATATTGACTCACACTACCCACTAATACTCCCTATATTATGATTGTTTCTCCTTCTTTTTAGCTGTCTGTCTAAAAATTTAATTTTTATTTGATTCATGTGTGTATGTCTTCTTGCTTATATTTTAGCACCATGTAATGCGTACAATATCTCGAATGGTTGTACTACTGCGTATCAGAAACTCAGTAGTTGTATCATTTCCAGATTCTTATATTGTGTATAAGATACGAAAAAGTGAGTAGAAAGAGGAAAACGATAGAAAAAAATCTCAAAATTATATACGATATTTGATGTAAACTTTATCATCGTACAGTTTATTCAAGGATTGAGAGAGCATGAAAGCTGCTTATTTGGGTTAGCGCTGTTTATTGATTTTCTGTCTCTTTCATCGTACCTCTACCAGTCCTTTTTACACTTAAGTTCTCGTGCGATGTGAGAAAGCAAAGAACCCATGATTGCTGTTTGTCCATTATTTGCGTGCTGCTACGAAACAGAGAGAGAAATCGCAGTCTTGAACACCTTTTTGTTTACCCTTGAAATGTGTATTTTGTTTGTCTGTTGCAGTAAGATATACGTTAGAGAACTTTTTTTTCTTCTCATTATTTTTTATCGGACAATTTAAAAGAAATCAAAAGGGGAGAAAACAGAAAGAAAGAGAGAAAGAAGAAGCAATTTATGAGTATGATTATAATGCAGTTTCCTTACTATATTATACACACACAAAGCCTTAGCATTGATGTATTTGTCCCTTTTAGCTTAGATTTCGAGTTTTATCTGAGTCACTACGAAATATTGCGATAGTCAAATAACAACAGGCAATAATATCACTCAACCTTTTATTATTTGATTTCCTTTTAAAACCATCATCATAAAAAATACAGGCAAGATACTCGACAAGACATAAGTCTTGCTTCTGCTTGCCATGCAAAAAGTCGTATTATTACTCATTTCATTTGAGGCTGTAGACATAGATAAGAAAAAATCTAAGTGAATCGCTATAATTAATAAATCTGTATCTTTTTTATTAGTTTTCCGAGCGTAACTTATTTTTATTGACATTTCCAATAAATTCAAAATAATTTCTTATAAATTTTTTAAAAAACTTCCTCTCAGTACTTATTTTTTGGACTTCTTTTTAATTCTCTAAACAGTGATTCTTCTCTCTCTTATTTTATCACACTTACGCCTTATGAAGAAAATACTATTCTAGAAGTTTAATGTTATGATCGAATTATGATGAAACAAAGTTTTTGTATGTTGGAAGATGTCACGAAATGAAGAAACCTGTATCCATGCATTTTTAATTTCATAAAGTGTTATATGTCTTATAATTTGAATGTGTCCTCGAATTTGACATATGTAAAATTGTCGAGAAAATTGGTGGCTTAGTGGACAAAAAGCTATTCGTGATTTTTACCTCATTATCTTATGTTTTTGTCTCTTCTTTCTTTTTGATATTTTTTTCTTTCCGAGCTCTTCTTTTTACGTGCATCTGTGTTTCTCCATCATGAGAGATCTCTCTTTCCATTTTCCTGCACTGTTTCTTGATAATGTTTTTAGTTCCCATTGGCTTCAATTTCATGTCTCATTATGAAATAATTCGTCTCTACTAATTACATAGACTTTATAGTTACTGTGTTTGAACAGTGCACTCGATCATAATTAATTGAGTTCTTCGTCTTGTGTTCAATCTCTACTTCTCTGAAACCTTGAATTGCTTTTGGCGTATGGAAGTGTTGTCGATTAGTGAGGACATTTATTGAGAGATGTGACAGAAATTTGTGGTAATAAAATTGGTCTTTGGTTCGTTTGATTAAAGATCGAATTTGTAAAATTTAAGTATTTGATTTTGAATTAAGCAACGACACTAAGAGAACTCATTCATTATAAATTGCTTTTATAGCACAACTATTCATTATTGTCCACTGGCGATGCGTTTGAATAAAATTATTGTATGGTGAAAACCTCTTATTTTGGAATTAGAAATTCGCAATCCGAAGCTACTCGTAAATACGACATTGGGTGTGACGGGTGTTGAACTTGTTGTTGGATGGTGTCATATTTTGTGCAATGTTGCATCCGTCGATTCAGAGTGTCTACTTTTACATTTGTTCAGGATATTTAATGATTACATCCCACATTTGTTTAAGATTTTGTTTTTTAAATTTTATTACACTAAACTTTACTTACCTGATCACAATCAAGTATAGAATAGGTAATAATAACGAACTAAAAGAGAAGAAGTGGTTACTTCTAAAATGCGTCCCCTTGGAATTGTTTGAGATCAAGAATATAAAACTTGACGCTATGTTGTTGCTGATTATCTTTCTGTTTGTAGCTGGTTTTTCCTCTTGGTTTTCATGTGTGCATGAGGTTAATTGCGCTATGCAGTTGTCTTTCTAGTGTATTTGTGGCTGTATAATGCTCTTGCAGCTTGATGGAGTATCGTATATGTTTCCCGCTCCAAACTCTTCATTCGTTCACAGTTTGATTGCATTTTAGGCAGTTCTTGATGCATGCAGTGTGTAGTGTGATTTAGAAAGAGAGTTTTTGTTGATATTGAGAATTCACTTATGTTATGTATTAGGCAGAGAATTAAGATCAACTTGAAGTTAAATATGCGATCAGATTCATGTTGCCAGCAAGAGTAGATGATGGGAATTAACAAAAATTTCTTACCGTTACGCATTAGTATTAATATTTTGTCTTGACACTTGAATTTCATAGACGACTTATCTATTTTGACTACAATTAACTGGAAAAAAATGAACTGAATTGGATTGCAATG
>CM031379.1:11464148-11744658 GCA_018290095.1 Polypedilum vanderplanki
ATGATTGTCAGTAAATAAATGGTGAGCAGTTAAGACGCACGTGTGCTGCACAACAGGTTTCAAGTCATATGATTGTTTCTTCAGTCTCTTGCTGACTTTTTAAATCTTTCTATGGTTATATAGTAAAGTAGACAATTCTGTACTTTTAACCTCATCTTAAATTTGTTCACTCTTTGTACTTTGCATAAATTTCCAATAATTTCAAAAATGATGAAAATTTATTGAAACATAAATCAGATGACAATTTCAACTCTTATTTTCTGTCCCTTGGTCAACTCTTTCCAATCCTTTTAATGCCGATTAAGCGAAATGGAAGTTATTAATATAAATAGCTTTTTCTCACTTGATGCAACTAAAAGCATGAAGAATTAAAATGCAATGAATGTCGATTAGTAAAAGATTCATGGCACAGAGGTCTATTGAATTTATTTATTTTAGAGTCGAAGAGTTTCACTAGAAATGAAGAAGTAAAAAGGGTCAAAAGATATAAAATAATGCCAATGACCACAAATTCATTAACAGTTTATCAAAGTGAAATTTTTCAAGGATCATTTTCACAAAAATCTGACAACTTTCTCTCTTTAGGATGAGTTTAAATGAGTGTCGAATTTAACAATTTTTTATAAATCATAATCTATGAAGGGTCGATTGTTACTGTTTAGACAAAAAACCAGTGACCAAGTACCCGTGTTGCAGTCGGTGTACTTAAGCGCATTTTTGGTGCCTAGATCAGAGTTTATAACAATTACAGAAATATTCGATGCGTTTGTAAAACAGATTCATGTGATAAGATATACTGATTAAAGTAAATTTCAAATGTATTGGAAATTTTATTTGTAATACTGTTTCGAATGAAATAATTGAAATTAAGTTGTAGGAAATAGCAGTCTAGCAGTCAATTAGGAATTTAGCAGCTATTTTTTGTTTTGTTTACATTTCATATAGAAATATATTTTATGAAAACTCGAGTAATGTAATTGCTTGCTAATAATCTTGATCTATTAAAATTCTCGAAATCGTCTTTATAAATTTTTGTTGATTTGAAAATAACGATCAAATTCAAAATACGCGAAGTTGGCTACGCGCAGCTGAAAAATTTTTTTTTGATTGCAGTCAACTTCGCGAAAAAAATTTTGTTTATAAATTTTCAAAATGAAAAAGTAATTCGCAATTTCCCAAGTTACATGACTAATGACAGAAATATAAATAAGCGTCGCCGCACTAACTTTTTAGCACAAATCTAACGCAAAAAATCGGAAGTCTCTAGCTATCATAGTTTTCGAGATCTCAGAGGGACGGGAGCCAGCCGACCAGCCGAACAAAGTGAATGTATAAGCTGCATTGTTGTTCCAAAAATGCGCTAAAAATTGGTAAAAAGAATCTGCAGTTTAGGGTTGATTGTTTTCAACAATGATTTTTATATTTTCTGTGTGTGCTTGACTAGTTAATGACCTATAACAAAATGAATTTTTCAATGTAGAAAAATGTTTTATAAATTGTCAGCAGTTCTGTGATAATCAATTTCTAATAGTTTACTTTAAAATTATTATCTTGCTTATGATGGTTTTCCATCTATTTTCTAAGAAAATCATAATCCATCAATTTATTTATCATGTCATAATTTAATTAACAAAGCATGAAAAAATATTGTCGAATAATCAAATCAAATAAAGAAATGATTTATTTAATGATGATGCTATGAAAAAGGCTTAAAAAGAAAAATAAAAATAAAAGAAAGATTTCAAATATTTACAGACAGCTTAGTGCTGCCCGTTAAAAGGACAACTTGTATATATTGTAACATCTTCAAATAAATACTTAACAGGTATCTACTGATGCTCATCAATGGGTCATTTAACGTACTTATTCTTATTTACTAAGCAATATTAATATTTTTTTATCTCACCAATATAATGTTTAAATGCAGTCAGTTTGAGACTCATTGAATATGAATAGAATGAGAATCAGTTATTACATCGATTGAAAGAAAACTAATAGAATGAGAAATGAAATTTATTAGGCTTAGGCAGTGACAGGTCGAGGAAATTTATGATCGTTTGAATTTTGTGCATTGGCCCATTGAAAGAAAAATAAAAGAAAGAGTAAGAAAAAAGAGATCGATCATAAATTAAAAAGTATATGCTTTTGGCACCAATTGTGAAGAGCAACAAAACTAGACCTTATCTGATTTTTTTGTTCTCTCTTTTTTACTGCTGTCTAAAAATTTAATATTTATTTATTCATGTGTGATGTCATTCTGCTATATTTACACCATTAATCGTCATCGAATGTGTACTCTGCGTACAAAACTCATGGATCATTCCAGAGTTCTTTTATGTGTATAAATACGAAAAGTGATAGAAAAGAGAAACGATAAAAAAATTATTATATACGATATTTGTATGTAAACTTTATCATCGTCATTATTGAAGGAGGCAATGAACTGCTTTTGGGCTTTGTTATTGTTTTCTCTCTTTCTCTCCTTCTGTGCCTGTTACACAAGTTAGAGTGAGAAAGCAAAGAACATGATTGCTGTGTCTCGATTATTGCGTGCTGCTACGAAAGAGAGATGAAATCGAGTCTTGAACACTTGTGTGTTGTGCTGTTGCAGTAAGATATACGTTAGAGAACTTTTTTTTCTCTCTGTATTTTTTATCGACAATTTAAAGAAATCAAAAAGGGAGAAAAGAAAGAAAGAGAGAAAGAAGAAGCAATTTATGAGTATATTATTATTATGCAGTTTCTTACTTATATACACACACAAAGCCTTAGCATTGTTGTTTGTCCCTTTTAGCTTGATTTCGAGTTTTACGCTACTACGATGGATAGTAATAACAACAGCAATAATATCGACTCAACCTTTTATTATTTGATTTCTTTCAAACATCATCATAAAAAATACAGGCCAGTAATCGACAGACATAAGTCTGCTTCTGCTGCCTATAAAATCATTATCATCATGAGGCTGTAAAAGAAATGAAAATCTAATAAATCGTAAATTAATAAAATCTCATCATTTTTATTACTTTCACGATTTTTTTTAATATTAAAAAATTCAAAAATTTTAATTTTTTAAAAAATTTCCTTAGTTTATTTTTGATTATTTTATTACTTAAAAATATTTCTTCTTTTTATTTTATCACAATTACGCTTATTGAAGAAAATAATTCTAAGTTTGAGATCTTATTGATGATATTATTTTATGTTGAGATCAAATAAAAAACCTTTTCTATATTCTTAAATCTAATTTATGTCTTATTTTAATGTGTCGATGACAAATTGCAAGGCACTTATGACAAAGTTTGTGATTTTACTATTTTTATGTTTTTGATCTTTTGATTTTTTCTTGATTTCTTTTGGCACTTCTTCCATAAATTCTTCCATTTCCTCACGTTGCTGATAATGTTGTTCCCATTGGCTCAAATCATTTTCATATGAAATATCTTCACTATACTGACTGTACTGTGATTGACTGCCATAAGAATTTAGTCTTCGTCTGTGATTACTTCTGAAACTGTTGCGTGGCGATGAATTGGTCGATTGTGAAGGCGAATATTGAGGATACCAGAAATGTGTTAGAATTGGACTTGATGCTGTTGAAGTCGATGGAGTATTAATTTGTGAGCAACGACACAAAGCTTCATAAAATGCTTGCACTAATATTTCATTATCCACTGGCGAATGCTGTGATGATTGTTGTGAAACTCTGTTTTGAATTGGAATTGGAATCGAAGTCGGTCGAATTGGTGTGACTGGTGTTGAACTTGTTTGTGTCATATTTTGTGCACTGCTCGATGATGATTCTTCTTGTTCATCAGGAATATTAAATGGAACTGCCATTTATAATTTTTTTAATTTTTCACTTTTTCACTGGTAATAAAAATAGAAAGTAAGTAGAGAAAGAGCTACTTTAAAATGCGTTTGAATTGTTTGAGATCAAGAATAAAACTGACGCTATGTTGTTGCGTTATTCTTTCTGTTTGTTACTTTTTCCTCTTTTTTCATGTGTGCATGAGGTTTATGCCTATGCAGTGTGTTTCTATGTATTTGTTATAATGCTCTTGCACTGATATATCTATATTTCTCCCCTCCACTCTTCATTCGTCACAGTTTGATTTCATTTAGGCAGTTCTTATGCATGCATGTGTATGTGATATTAGAAAGAAGTTTTTTGATATGAAATTCACTTATGTTGATGTAAATTAGTCAATGAATTAGATCAACTTTAATTAAATTGCATCAGATTTCATTTGCAGCAAAAGTAATGCATGGATTAACAAAATTTCTTACCTACATTAGTATTAAATATTTTTTTGACACTTGAATTTCATCAGACACTTATCTATTTTACTACAATTAACTGGAAAAAAAATTGAACTGAATTGGTTAATGCAATTATATCTTTATACATATAAATTTTAATACTGAAACTCTAATACGAAACTGAAAAAAAATTAGAAAGATAAATAAAAATTTATCATTTTTTTAAATTAAATTTTTTAACATGGTCAATTTTTTGCTCTGAAACACCTAAGTATTATTCTTAAAGAAGAAGATCTAAATGACGGCACAATATTTTTTGTTGAAAAAATGTATAAATGTGTGTTATTTATTAAAAAACTTTTATCAACATGAATATTTTAAAATATTTTTTATTATGATTGAATTTTTTGGTACTTACTAAAAAATTTACCTACACAATCTAAAAGGAAAAATAAAATGTACTACATTATTAATTTATTTTAAATCTTTTTAATTGTGATATTAAAAGAAGTCTCTACATTCAAAAGTTCACTTACATCACAATCAAATTATCAGATATCATAGAACCTTTGGCTTTCATGCTTTCATTCAATTAAATAATTTTTTCAGTCTCTCTTTTTCATTGAACAATTATGTCATTAAGTCAAAATTATCCTCGTTCATATATCCATGCGTCGTCTTTTTGTGATTTTTTTAACTCAACAAATGAGCGCATTGTCGGAGTATTAGATCTTTAGGGAATGATATGAGAATGCGTTGACATGATGGCTTAATTAAATACAACTGATAAAAAAATTACTTGATGAGAGCAATTACAACTCTTATACGAGCAATGCATTGCAAAAAATTGTTAACTTTTTAAACCATAACATTACCAGATGGTTGCAGGAAGTGAAGCTTAAATAGCTCTTGTTCTAAATCCTCCATTGACCTGCCATTTGACACATTGACTGCTTTTGTTTGCTTGCTTAAAATCCAGTTTTTAAATCACTCTCTTTCTGCAAACAAAGAAAAACTTCTCTTTCAGCACTAAATTATTCACAGTCTCAATGTCCAATGAGTCGTGCATGCATGCAATTATCGATGGACGAGTGCAACTCAATGCTTGCATTATTGACGGTTAATTTTGTCCAGTAAATTAATTATTTTATCACAAAATTATGACAGCACAATGGCACCATAAATGAATAGGCATTAATAAAATGCAAACATTCGCAAATATCGAAGCCACAAAATCAAATCAAACTGCATCATTTCCCATTCAATTTGGCTTTATTAATGCGGAAGCAAAAGTTTTAATTGCATTCATGATTGAAGATGATTTTTAGTAAATATAATGAAGACATTTTAGTTAGTGCAGAATGCAGAGATTTGATTAATGATGCATAGTAATTAATTTATTTCGGACAATCGATTGCGAATGATAAATTTGGAAAAGTTCGAGTGTGTTTCGAATTGTTTGACTTCCTTTCTCGTTCATTTATCATTCAAAGCCAGTTGAAAATTTTCACATCGCAAAAAAAATGAATCAAAAACCAAAACTAATATTTGACTTTTGATCTACTTAAGTACAATATTTTCAAGTAGTGAAAGGAAATTGAAACCCAACATTAGAGTTGCAGTATGTGCATGATGTAGTGTCTAATAATATAGAATTATCACTATTGAATTTGGCATGCATTAGCGGAGGGTTGTTATTGATTTATTGCAATTTTCATGTTAATGTGTGAATATTTAATGAAGTTATTTTTAATAAAGTGAAAGAAAGAGAAATGGTTTTGTTGTGGTTCAATATTTTTACTTTTATTTATTTGTGACATTGACAGGTGTTCAAATAATCTAAAATTGACTTTGCATGACAATGGACAAAGGATAAAAAATTCTAATTCGATAAGATTATGAAATAATTTTTTATTTGCTTTGTAATTTTCATAAATTGCATTCTTGAATCCAATTTGTAGCATTTTTATGTAAACAACATTTTAGAGCTCTCCTGCAGTGATGAAATTGAAAACATTAATAGTGGTTATCTATTATTAGCACACACAATTGCTTGCGAGTAACGAGAGTCTCCAAAGATTCTAAAATTAAAAGCAAAACAGAAAAAGAAACGAGAAATAAAAACAAACATCCACTTTCATTTGTTTGGATTTGTGATTTTTTTATAGCACAAAACAATTGAGTTGAAGATTTTTATTTGATTTAAAAATTACTTGACGGAATCGCAATTTAAAATTCTTCCATATAAAAATATTTATGAATAAATTTTTTTTCGTATTTTAAAATATTTTCACACAAATTGTCTTTAACCCTTGCAAATGAATTTTTTAACCAATAAAACCACACGTAACTTTACTAAAATAAAATCAGTTCTTGTGATTAAAATCCTTTTTTTATTAATGCGGAAGTAGTTGAAAACATTTTTTATGACTCAAAACATTGCCAAAAAATTTCCCTACTTGAAAAGTAAAATATTTCACACTAGCATCCTGTTTGCAATGCAGCTTTTCATTTGTTTATGGTGAAAATATTTTGAGTTGGTTGAGAACAATATGGAAATCAGAAATAAATAATCACAACAAAGCGCGTGAGTTGCACATTGAAACTATAATAAAAAGATTATGCAGAATGTTTTTATTCAAAAATTATCAAAATGTGCACTCATAAAAATTTATAGTGTGTGACAAGAGAGTGAAAAATGCACTCAGGAAATTTGTGAGAAACGAATCATGATGAGAATTCGGTTGATATTGATGAGATTGACACACGCTTCGATTTGATTACATCATAAATTTATTTCACTTCCCTTCCTTTTTTAGAGGACAAAATTTTCATTTTTAGCAGTCAATTGTCTCACTTTTGTGTGTGTTTGGACATTCTCATGAATTTGATTTTTAAAAACTTTTTTCTCCCTTCATATGTGATGCTCTTCTTACATATAATATGAATGAAGTAAGTAATTATCGTAAAAATCATTCAGTTGTGACTTTTGATGGTCAAACATCAAATATCAATCCCTATCAAATGTCAATCGATATTTAACCTAAATTCATAAAAAATTGTACGCAAATTTATTGTTTGTACAAAAGCTGTTATTAGAATTTGATGAACTCAATTGGAATGGATTTTTCTAGTTGCTAAATGCAAGCTGCATTCATGCCTTTGTCCACTGCTCATGTTAATGTTGCAAAACATTCTCGTTAGCAAGAGCAATTTGTTAAAAATTTCATACAGAAGATTTTTTGTTGGTGATGCAATTAATTTGGAAAATGAAGTGTCATTACGACGCGTGCAGCACTCGAAAATTTTTTGAGAACATTTTTTTTATCTCAGCCTCAAAAATTGACAAATATCAAATTTCATTTATTAAATAAAAAATTCCGCACCATTTGTACTTTGAATGCATGAAGAATCTCAACCCGATGATACTGATTTGTTTCGCTCTTATTTTTTTTGTGTGTCACAACCTGAAGTGCTTTTAACCCTTTTAAATTCATTTCTATTGTTTTATGGTGCATGATGCTGCAATGGCACAAATTTTGAGAGTTCACTGAACTTGTTGCTGCAAAAAAAAACTTTACATAAAATTGCTTTTTTGACATTTTTTGCTGTTAGACTGAAAACAAACTTTTAGTGTTTTTCTCCCATCGGAACATGCAGCTCAAAAAACTTTTACATTTGACTGAATGAATTTTAACATGAAAACTAATTTTTTGTACAACTTGAAACTCAATTTATATCAAATTTTACTACAATTAGGTCTAATTGATTCATTCGACCACACTTTAACTTGATACAGTTTAGCAATAACATTTCATCAATCTACCGATTAGCACAATTGAGATAGAATTTCCGTAAATCTAAAAAACATGCACTCGACACCGTAAAAAACGTGTGCATGTTGCTGCTGCTTATGGCTATTAACAAGCTGTAGTTTTAGTTGCACCAATTGTCTCATCACCCTCTGAACAATAGAAGTCACAATTGTCCCTCATCATCAATTTTATTGCCAAAAATCTATTTTTTATGCGTACTTGAAAAAGTATTTGACACTATGTGGGAATCATGATGTGTTGAATAAAAAATTTTGAGAAATTTTTGTTCACAATATCTAAATGTTAGTGATCTAGTTTATTATTTTTCATTATTAAATATTTTACAGTATTTTTAATTCATTTCTATAATATAATAATTCAAATGAAATTGAAAGTGATAATTAAGCTTGTGCTGATGATTCACTAATTGACGTAAATTTTACGTTTTAATTTGTAAACAAACAACTCATTTATTCTATTCGTTGACTTATTTCAGTTTTGAATGGTCCTGAATATGCTGTACTATTTCCAGTTTTTGATAATTGTCTAAAATACGGATCCTCTTCATAACTATTTGAATGACATTTTATACAATCTTCGAATAATTCATAATGTCCAAGTAATTTCAGAAGAAAAACGTGAATTTTGGCAGGAATTGAAAGACTTTTGTCACTTTTATTGCTTGATACTAGTAAAATTTTATTACCATTCGTAAAAGTAAAACACAAAGTTACACTAATGATTATAAATTTAAAGAATTTTAATTGCATTTTTGAATATTAAAAAAAATTATTGAAATTGCTTCTCTTTTTATACATGTGAATTTTGTTATCAATAAATTCTCAGAGAAATAAAAATTTGCACTCAAAAATTTCAGAGAGTAAAATTTCATAAGAAATTGTTGATAAATTTTGGTTAGGGTTCGGCACTTGCATGCATATTTTACTTGATATGAGCAAATTTTTTGTCAAGTTGACTTACATAAAAATGACTTTTATTCATTAAGATTTTATTTAATTTTAATCAAAATACATAGTAAATTTAAGAATCATTGACTAAATAGAAATTTGCTGAATTTTAAATAAATTAAAAAATTCAGATTTAGAGAATTAAAGACATTTTTTAGTAAGTCAACTTGACAAAAAATATGCATATATCAAGTTAAATATGCATGCAACTCCGAACGTTAGTTTTGATAAAAAATTATTAGTTCTTAACGACTGAAAGAGTAAAATCAATTAAAATAGAAAATAATAACTAAAATAGAAACAGCTTGAAGCCATTCAAATATCATACAAGTAATTGAATGTAACGACAAATTTTCACAATATGCAATTTTCGTAACGTCAAAAGTAATTAAACACCTTGAGTTTAAGTGTACTTACTGCAATGCAGATTCTAATGTTGTTTTATTGTCAAATTGTCTAAAGAGGAAAACCTATTAAGTTTCTATAGTGTGTATATATGCAGAAAAAGCCATTAGCCATAGTGTAATTAATTAAATGCAATTTTGCAAGAAAATTCATATACGATGACTGAAAAGTCCTTTCAATTGACAACTGTTGTCATTTTCATACTAAGTGAAAATTTTCTCCATCCAATCTCAACAGGATTTTAATTATCAAAGAGATAAATAGTTGCCATGGGTGTCAATATTGCTCCTACACATTAATACAATTTAATTCAATTTATTTATATAGTTTGAGCAACAAAGAAAATTGAATTTTGTAGTAAAATTCTAGGTGAAAGAAAGGAAGCAATTTGATGGGCAGAACTCATAAAATTTCTTAACAAGAATTTATTGAGATGATTTTCCTCCTCTTACGAGCCAATAACGAACATAAAAATCAAAATTTATGCACAAATTTCTTTCATGCAATTTCATCAGAATGGTCTAATTAAAGAAATATCATAAAAGTGAATCTCATGAGCCGACGATTTCATTTGAATTCAATTAAATACCAGTGGGAAGCACAAATTAGTTGTTCGTATTTTATGTCCATATCAAATTTTTATTTTCCAAAGCAAACTATCTCGTCTCGGAATGGATGATGACAATCGAAGATTATTTTCTTTTATTCTCATTATTACCTTCCAAACCCTCCTTACGAATGACAAAAATTTTAATTGAGGGTTGGCTTTATGACATTTCTTCTTCATCATGATGATGAGCAAGGGATTTTTTTCTGTTTCTGACAATTTATTCACATATCTCACACATGTCTCATTTAACATTAACAATTTATTCATAAATTTATTTGCCAACTTATTTTTTAAACAAAAAATAAATTTTACATTGTTATTAACTGTATCGAAATACTTTCTGGCTTTTAGTAATAAATTTTCATCACATGACTTGATTTCATGTTTTTGCATCAACCATTACCTATCTATAACAGATACAAAAATTATATTTTGAAAAATGACACGACTTATCAAAATAATTGAATTATAAATTTAAAAAATTTCACTGCTACAATTCTTATGACATTGGCATGCGTTTTAAAGTCTGTATGAAAAAAAAACACATGACATTCATCAATCGCAATTCAATGAAATGGAAATTCAAATTATTTACTCACTTACAGATCAATCAGAGAGTGTCAATGACTTTGTTAAATGATTTCATTGAATAAAGCAAGTTTAAGGGCTCAATTAGTGAAGCAATTTAAATAACAATAATTTTTTCTCTAATTATTAAAATTTGATTTGTGAGATAATTAAATTTTTTAAATTGATCAAGTTTTTTTTTATTTGTAAATAAAAAAACTTAAGAATCTTTGACTTTCATATACATTTATGGAAGTATTGACAAAAATGTATTATATATAAAATGAATGAATTAAAGATATTTTTGAGTAAATCAACTTGAATGCAAATTGACAATTATCGACACCGACAGTTGACTTTTGGTGTTCAAGTGCCGATTAGATATTTTGATGCAAGTATTTGAAATCTGATACGCATTTAAATATTTAAAATAACATTCGTTGAACTAATTTTGTTCATACAAAACTATTTAATAAAAATTATTGATACTATTTGGTCGATTTACAATCAATATGTATAAATACAATTTTTAATCAAGACGAAGATACTCTGGTATTAGCTAGCTAGTAATAGCATAAATTTTTAAATATTTATTAAAAAAATACTGTTTAAAATCTCAAAAAAAATTCAAATTTTCACGATAAATAAACAAAAATGTTTGTAACATTTACAATTTTTTGTGATCAAAACAAAGCAGTTTAAAATTTTAATTTTATTACTTAGTAATAACTAAAAATGTGTTAAAGTAAATATTTTTAATTCACGTTCATTTAATTTTATAATAATATGTTAAAACTTGAAAGTCGAGAATAATCTTTGATAAATTTTGACTATTGAAAGCTATAGCAATTTCAATTTTATTCAAATGACCGTTGAATGATTTAAATTAAAAATCTACTGTCTTGAAAGTGTCACAAAGCATATTTAAATTAGATTAACGGTAGTTGACATACTAATAATTAATTACAAAGCCCTTAATTAAACCTGTTTTCTATTGAAATTATGATAGAAAGAATATGGGAGAGTGCACATTACCACAAATGTATGTTGCAAGTAATAGTTGCTTTTAGATCATTGAACCAGATTGAAATCGTCATCAACACGAGAAGAATAAAAATGGTTATGTTATGTCGTTATCGAAGTGACACATATTTCTTTGTAAGAGAGCTACACTCTTTGGTGTGGTATAGGAAGCGACGAAGAAGTCCAACTCAGTTGCAAATTTCTTTTCGATAGTGATAGACGTTGTGTGAAGGAAGAAAGAAAAATATGTTGTTGGCCTATTTGATTAGTAAGTGACAAAAATTTTTACTTTTAAAACCGTGAAATTTTATTTTTTCGATAATTTCAGTACTTCTTCAGTTTACCAACGTCGTTTTTAGCATACCTGCACCAATAATTTCTGATCTTGAGAAAGTGAATATAAAATTTTATAATGGGTAAGAATTTGTGATTTCCAAAATGTTCCACTTTATAATTTTGACCCAAATTCTATAATCAATAGATACAAAAACAAAAGTTACACGCAGTACAACATGAACAATTATCAACAAATTCTCAATGATAAGGCATATAGTCCAAAAAGACCGACAGTACTCTTTGTATCAGGCTGGATGATGAGTCCAACGGGTGAAAGTTCTGTTATTTTAATCAATGCATATCTCAAGTATAGAGATGTTAACCTTCTGGTACTTGATTGGAGTGATTATTCTGTTGGACTTTACATTCCTGTGTTATATAGAATAGCAAAAATTTCAAGAACATTTGGCCGTTATTTTGTGAAATTGTTTAGAGATGGATTAAATGATAAGTTGTTTCACTGTGTTGGACACAGCATGGGAGCTCATTCATGTGGTCTTATGGGACGTGAAGTCCAAAAATATTCGAATGGAAAATTTAAATTTGGACGAATTACTGGACTTGATCCAGCTGGTAAGAATATTTATATAAATCTGAAAAATCATTGATATCAAATTTCAATACCAAGGCCTGAGAACTCTTTGATCCGAGTTTGATTTTTTTTGATCCGAGATCAAACTGGGATCAAAAAAAATCAAACAGGAATCAAAAAAATCAAACAGGAATCAAAAAAATCAAACTCGGATCAAAAAAATTTAAAAACTCGGATCAAAGAGTTCTCAGGCCTTGGTCAATACCGTATTGTTAGCGCATTTTTCAAATCAGTTTGAACTTGACCCTAAACATCAATTTGTCTAGGTAATATCATATTTGATTGTGACGAAAAATCTTTTTACTCAAGACTGGGACATTTATTAAAAAGATAAATATTTTATAAATTTTTAATTTTCTATGTAAAAGGTTAAAAAATATTGTTAACTTTTTTAAGTGTCACAGCTTTTTTTACTTCACTTTACTTATTACTTGACATTTTTGCTTGACTTTACAACTTGATTTGATACTCGAAATTTGAGTTGATTTTTGAAGTTGACTTGACTTTTATCACTTGACTTGATTTTGTTCTAAACTTGACTTACAATTTTTAAGAATAAATTTGCATTTATTAAGAGTTTCACAAAACCTGCTGAACAATCTTAATTCAGAAGCAATAGGTAAATGTAAAAAGACTTGTTTAAAAAAACAGACGATTGAAGTGCATATATTATAATTTTATGCAAGTATAATATAAAAAATATATTTGAAAATTCTTTTGAAGGACCAAATTTCACACCACCCATACATGAAGATCCGTTAGAGAAGAATGATGCAGATTTTGTGGACACAATTCATAGTGACACATTTTTTATTGGAACTAAATATGCACTTGGACATGCATCGTTTTTCCCAAATTTTAACATGATTCAACCAGGTTGTCCACCATTCAGTCTCAATTCGTTCTTCGACTATGTGAATGGTGAGTTGTGAATTTTACTATGTGCTAATTATAAAAACTAATGAAGAAATATTTTGCATAATTTTGAAGTCAGTGACTTACGTTATTTTAATCTTTTAGTCACAACATTGTTGACATAAAAATAGCCGGCATTTTAAGCTTATTCTATTCTGAACAGATATTTTTGTTTTATATTATTAAATTTCACTCTCAATTTTTTCTTCAATAACCAGTTTCATTTAATTATAGACATGTGCAGTCACTTTCATGCCATTCGATATTGGTCAGAATCACTAAATCCAAAATTTACAAAAAACTTTCCATCACGACAGTGTTCAGACTGGAATAATTTTGAAGCTAGAAAGTGTGACAAAAATTTAATAAATTATATGGGAGTTGAAGCAAATCCAAAGATTCAAGGAGCATTTTATGTCAAGGTGACATCGAAGCAATATTTTGATGGCGTCGAGTTTTACAATTGGCTAGTTGATCGAATTGGTAATCGAGTTCAGAATGTATTCTCATTTGACTCAGAAGAATCTGGAATGTTAAAAAGAATTTTAGATGTTGAACCTGGTAAATGGTTGAAAGAAATTGTTGTGCAACTCACGGTTCCTAATGTTTATGACACGAGGGCACAATAAAGTTTTTAATATTTAAATAATCTTGACTGGGTTACCGAATTAAAATTATTCAAAATACATTTTAAGTACAAAATTAATTAAGCAGATTTATATTTGTTACTAGGTAGCTCAAAAAGCTATAGATTTATTTATTAATAAAAATATAAAAGATTATAATCAAACTTTTTATACCTTTTTGTATTTTCCGGGCATCAATGACTAAGTGAAAATTCTTCTAATTAAGAACTTTAACAATGTGTTAAATCATAAAATGCTGACTAGAGATTATATTTTTCAAAACATGAATAAAAATTTTTAAAGCTAAAACTGAGCCTTCTTTGTGTACCATTTTATTTGCTTAAATCTTTAATCACAAATTGAGTGTTCTTAATTTTTTTATGCCTTAACATTTTTTAAAAAGAATTTTTTAGACAAAATCAGATTTAAAATTTTTTAATTTAATTAAATTTTACAAACTCATAGTAGTAAATCATTAGACAATATTAACTACTTCTCATTTTTATTGCTGTCAATTACCTCCTTATGTGTATATCAACTTCATATACAAATATTTATTTTTGCTAGAGGTCAAACATTTTTACAGTAACAATTGTTTCCTAACGGAATCAGCTGTTGAAACCAGATGATGATTTGTATAAACACACACAAAATTTTTTTCGATCATCATCGGCAGGCAGCAGCAGAAGAGCAAAAAAGAGAGAAAGAATGAGAGTGAGAGTAAACAGCAAAAATGGAATTTAGCGCCTTAAAAATATTTTACGAGTTTAAATTGAGCATGTTAATATAATTAGCTGTAAAAATTGTAATTGCTCTATGTTGCTACCGTCATTTACTTACTACATGTCTGTAAGAAATTTACCGGAAAAGAAATAAGTGATCTACACACATTTGGTCACTGCTACTGCAATTACACCAATTAATAATGCTAAAGTCATGTTAATTAATATAAGAACCATAATGTTAAAGAGTAAAATAAGAGAACCTCCATGCCAGTTCACCAGCACAATAAAAATAAAGTTCATTCATTAAGTGAGCAAAGCGCGCGCTGCTGTCGTTAGTGTAAATTCATACTAAAAAAATCTATACGCAAAAATCAAAGAATCAAAACTTAGATTGAGATTCGGTGAAGGCCTGTCTAGTCAGTTGCAAACATTTACTCATTCGCGTTAGACGCTTAATATTGTTAGTATTTAGAATAACAAAATAAAAATATGAAATCAAAAATTTTTATTATATATTTTTCTGGTAATTAAAGAAAACTAAAAAGTTCCAAATCGGAAACTCTACGAGATGTTAATTAATATGTATTTAATATTTTATAGTGTTATTCTATGCTACCGGTGCAGTATTTGATATACAGAATATTGATAAAGTTAATATTAGATTTTATCATGGGTAAGTTTTTAATTTTAGCAATTTTCAAAAATAATTCTATGACCTCAACACAACCTTTTTTGATAAATTTTAAATTTCTTTGAAATCAAGTAAAACTTGTTTTGAAAATATGCATGTGATATATCCAATGATATTTTTATTCTATCTAAACAAAATCATTTAAAATTGATGTGAAAAACGTTGCAGTTTTGTTCTAAATATAAAAAAATTTTATACAAGTTTTTTAGAAAAAGGTCATTTATACATTTTTAATGAGTTAAACTTAATTAAATGCAATTTTAGAAAGAAAATGTTTAAAATACTTAAATTGTGAAATTGGATTATAGTATAATTTGCATGTGTAATTCTAGAAATTATTTTTACATATAAAATAAAAGTTTTAATTTTTTGAGTCAGAAGTGTATTATGATTATGCTAAATTAGAAAGTAAAACTTTTAAAATTAAGAAGCATAAGCAAAAATATAACCTGCTTTTTTTATTTAAAATTTTTTTTTCTTTTTGGAAGTAAAACATTTTAAAACATGCAAAAAAAGTTCAATTATTTTATCTGAAACTCTATGAAACTTGACTTGAAACTGCCAAGTCTTTTCAATAATCAAAATAAATTTTCTTTCACTAAAATAATTTTTCTAATTTTCTCATTTCAATTTAAAAATTTCCATTGCAAAATTTTTTTTCAAGGTCAACTTCAAATGAATTCACTCAATACTTTCTTCCAAATATGACACAATTATTGTCGCATAAACAATTCAGTCATAAAAAACCAACAGCAATGTTTATATTTGGTTGGATTCAAAATGCAGGAGGCGATACTTCCCGACAGCTGATTGATGCATATATCGAACGTGGTGACTACAATTTTCTTCTACTTGATTGGAATGATTATAATGTTGATCCATACACTGTGGTGATGTTAAGAATGTCAAGAATTTCAAGAACTATCGGAAGAGTCTTTACAAAATTATTTAGGAAGGGACTTAATGACAAGACGTTTCATTGTGTTGGTAAAAAATATGTTTAAATGTTAAAAATTGCATTATTATCATTAATGTATCGAATAATTTAAAAATGTATATTTACAACAGGACATAGTTTTGGTAAGTTATGAAATTTGTCAATTCTAAATAAATTAAATCATTTCCATCAGGTGCACATTCATGTGGAATTATTGGTAGAGAAATACAAGCAGATAGCAATGGACAATTTAAATTAGGAAGGTAAAATTATAAAATTTATAAAATCTTTAATTATGCATAGTTATGCAAAAAAATTTAAATGCCAGAGTGACAGGACTTGATCCAGCACGACCAAAATTCTTTCCAGCAGTTTATGAAAATCCATTGAGTCCAAAAGACGCACATTTTGTTGATACAATTCAAACAGATAATTTTTTTATCGGAGCAGTCCCTCCATTAGGTCATGCAAGTTTCTATCCTAACAATGGTGAACTTCAACCAGGCTGTCCACCACTAAGACTTAAATCAATTAGAGATATAGTAGATCGTAAGTTTGATTGATTTGCAAACATTTCAATGCGCTACTATCACTTCCTTTCTATATCGATAGTTTGGTGCAGTCACTTTTGTGCAGTGCGTTATTGGACAACAACTTTGAATCCATTATATAGTCATGTGTTTCCTGCCACAAAATGTTCAAGTTGGAAAAAATATAAGAAAGGTCATTGCTATGATCATCCTATTAATTATATGGGTCTTAATGCAAGTTCATATCAACCTGGTGTTTATTTTATCGAACTTAAAGTAACTGAGCCTTATGACACTCGAGAAGCTTATGAATTCAACATTACAAGAATTGGTCGGCGAGTTGTTGAAGTTTTTAAAGATTTGTTAAATATTTTTTTAAAAAAAGATGTGATATAAACAATAATAAACAATATACAAACAATAATAGCTATGAATTTGACTTAATGGAACATTTAAGATGATAATTGCAATTTTAATCTTGTGCAAAATACAACATCGTTACACTTCCGATTTATACCGGTAAGAGCATGAATTGCTGCAAAGGTTCTTCTGGTTTATGACATAAACAAAATGCTCTTTTTCGTGTTGGTCTATAATTAGCATCCAAGCACGCATCTAATCTCATTATTGTGTACAATTTGCAAAAAATCGAATGCTATTACTTATTTTTTTGACTAAACTATTGAACTCAGTTTCAAAAGATATACTGAAATGGCAAATTAAAAGAAAATGTCTGACCTTGACCATCAGTATTTTTTTTTTCGTATAATTGCTGCATGCACTTGATTCAGTAACGGTAAATGAAAGAGAAACTTGGAATTTTTTAAAAGAAAAATTAAGTGGTAAAAACAGAATTGGCAGAAATAAATGTCATTTCCTTATTTTACTCAATTTTTTTGTAAATTAATCTTATTGATGTTTTACGATAAAAACGATAATGAATGTGACCTTTAGATAAATATTGACACTTTGGTTTCTTGTATGTTAATCAAAAATTTCCAATTTGACATTTCAATTTGTTAATTTATTGTTAATAAAGCAAAATATTTATTTGCTCTATAACCACTTGTCATTTGCTTGCCAAAAACTATTGCAGAAAGTAATTAATTATTTTATTAACTCTAACCGAAAGAAATTAAATTCTAATTTTATCTTGATTTTTTTCAAATTTAAATCATAATTTGACAATTTTAATTTACAACAATAATTACTTCCGTAAAGTAAAATAATCCAAACGGTAAATTTTATCAGTCTTTTTGTGTTATTTACCATACACGCTAATTAATAATTTTTTTTCATTAAGAATTATGGTAGAATGAGAATAAGCCTCAAGGCGATTAATTTAGAATCAATTCATTCGATAACAATAAAAAAGAATTACCACGTGCGCTAATTGAGTCAGATTAGATGACCGTTATAGGACAATTCAATAAGTCTCATATGATGACTTCATGCTCCTCTGTGATTTTTTCAGGTAATCATCAAATTGATTATTACGGTATTAAACGTAAGATCGATGTATAGAAGAAACAGCAGCAGCAGCAACAAAAAAAATAATTTTCAATATCGTGTCATTGAACTTGATTCAAAACGCTGTAGGCACTTCAGCACTTGCTTATTCAGTGAGTGACGTAGCGGCAAAAAAAGTAAAAGTGAACATTTTTGTACTCAGTTGTAGTGCTTAGTAATTATTTTGATTATCTTGCTGAAATGAAAAATTACAAATTTTTTATAATTTTCACAAATATTTTTAATTGTTTATTGACCCACAAAAATCAAAATTTAATTTACATCGATTTTATTTAAATCTAACTTAACATGATAATTTCACATTTCCTAGCCATATAGCGTTTCGCAAATTAGCATCGGAAGGGTGCTTTAAAGAGCTTCATATACACGTGAATTAAATTGTGCACTCATTAACGTCTTGGATTCTACATATATAAAAAATTCAATTAAAATTATTATAGCCAAATATAAAGAAGAACTTACGTGATGACTTCCGCGATAAATAGTTCTAGCACAACAACGACGAGCACATTGATGCCGACGGTGAATTATTAAAATAAGAGTGGCAATTAAAATATCGACTAGCTCTGTATTTCGTACTGAATAATTGAGATTTTGCGTTTGTGGCGGAATATAAAATGCACGAGACATTTTTTATTATTTTTTCTTTCAATTTTCACTTATTTTCACAAAGAAACTTTCTTCTTTTTCAAAAATATTTAGTATTTTTCTAGCGCAGCGCAGTGAAAAACACTTCCTTTCTCTCCCTAATCTAACAAAGGAATGATGTTACTACACATAAAATTCAATTCCGGTATATTATGAAATCGGAAAGCATTGCACCGAACATTTTACGAATTGTGTCACTAATACTATTACAACTTACATCATCATCATCCCTAGCACAAACTAGTTCAACTTTAAAGTGAGGGTAAACATAATTTAATGTTGTGAAAAGTTTTTTGTGTAAATTTTGCAAAAAAAACAACAAGAAAGTGTTGAATGTTTTTCTATAAAAACGCGAAAAATTAATTTTTTCTCATCATTTAAGTTGTAAGTTTTTTTTACAATTTTCAGTTGTGAATTTTCTACAAACGTAAATTTATTTTTTGAAATTTACAAGATTGTAGTTTAATTACTTTCTCTAAATTTTTTTTTATTTAAAAATTTATATCGCTTTGAATTATACAATAATATCTCTTTTACTATGTTTGAGTAGTTTGTCAGATTTTGGTTTAATAATATTAATTTTCTATAATCAAAACAAGTAAAATTTACAAAATTGTAGAAAATTTAAATTTTTATACAAAAAGAAGTTGTAGAACTAAATAAAATTTTAAAAATAATTAATTACATAACACGAAGTAATAAATGTTCTTAATAACTTTCATGCTAGATCATCAAAACATGTCTGCATTTAATGAGAAATCAATTTTCATCTAAAATGATCTAATTTCACTCGAAATAATTTATTTCAAATAAATAAGAAACAACAAAGGTGTGTTAACCACAAACACAAAATCTTAATTTATTTTGAGAACCCAAAACTTGCCCTCGTAACGCCTTTTTATCTATCTATAGAAAATAGAAAAACTATCAAAGAATCTTTGCCGCTGCTTTGAAACTCGAAAATTTAATTTACACCGCAGCGGTTAATTTGATACTCTGAAGAGACAAGGAAGATTTAACGTCATTTTAATGATGGGTTAAGCTACTTGAAATCTCTTTTATCGGATCGACGCGCATCAAATTGATTCGTGAGTTGCAGAGCAAGTAATTTTAGATCGATGATTTGTTGATTCTTTTAATAACGTATTTTAGATTCCATAATGTTCTCTTCTACATTTCACATCCAGGTGCAATTAATGCAAAAATCAAATGACTTGACAAAATATTTTTCATGAATATTCATACTCTAATAACCCTTTCAATCGAAAAGAATTTTTATCAAGTCATGGTCGTCTTTTTAATAAATTGAAAGACAGAAAAAGTGTGGATCAACTAATGATGCCTAGATTCATTCATTATTCATTAGAGCGTAAATTTAAAAATTTTACTACCTATAATTAAAGTTTGCTGTATATGCAAGTATTTAAAGATTATCACAATGACAAGTTAACACAAATCAATCAACAGTAACTGGTTTAGCATTTCGAATAGGGAACAAAATCAAAAATGTTAAATCTCTCGCAAAACTCAACATCAGGTCAAGGCGAATTTTTTTGAGTGTTTATTTGTAAATGCAATTGAATAAAATTGTAAACTGATAAAAATTCTTCTTTAATTTTTTATTTTGAATTTGCACAATAAAAAAATTCTTCAATGATTGACAGCTTTTTGATCCCAAACACCAAAGTACTTAATTCAATAATCTTCCGCACACTCGTTGTAAAAGATTAAAAATAGTTTATCCATCAACATAAAAAGGCATCAACAAAGTTGTTGCAAAAATAAACAAAAATAATTGCAATAATCAATTGACTGAATTTTATCTTCAATCCATCATAATTTGTGCACACACACGTTTTTGTGGACCAGAAAAATAAATATACAAACCATAAAAAATCTCAAATTTCTCAATTTAACAAAAAAAAATCCTTTTTGGATTGAGACACATGCGAATGGTCGAGAGCATACACTCGATATTGATTGAATTTTTTACTCGCTGATGCACAATGTCAGATAAAGTTTCACTCTTTAAATTGACTCAAAAATAATTTTTGCCAATAAAATGTGCAATTTAAAAAAAAATAATGTCGGCACCTAAAAGGGTTGCTTCAAAGAATAAAGAGTGTAAAGGGATGAAAGAATAAAGATTTGTATTTGCAATTCAATTTAGAGTTTATTTTCACATAAAATTGCGGTCAAAATTGGCTAAATTGTTTGAAAACCACACAAAGTAATTTGTCACAAATTCACAAAAATTAAATTTAAATGTTCTCAATAAAAAATATTCAAATCTGTCACGATTTTGCATTTTTTATCGATTTGCAATAAAAACTTTTATTTTAACATCGTTTTTCATGCACTTTTTTATTATTGCAAATTCCCGTAAATTTTTTCACCATATTGCAATCTCATAAAATTTAATTTTAAATGTTGTCACAACCGCAAGTAAAGTTGTTAGTTGAAATTAATATTAATCATTCAAATTGATTTGAAATGACGTGTGATGTATGTTTTTCTTGTGAAGAAATTAAATCATTTCCGCATGTGTATGTCTTAAAGAATCGTAAGGGATCGTTATAGTCATGTGTTTGCTGTCAACCGATTTTTTTTGAACAAGTTGAAGACTTCTGTTGCTTCATTAAGAAAAATTAAATGAGTGAGTGTGCAGTGATGAAAAAAATTATTTTAAAACTGAGACAGCTAACTAATTAAATTACTTTCATTGAGTAAATGCAGATACAAAAAGTGACATTAGTAAGTGTGATTGTGATTGGGGTTGTATAAAAGAGCATATATTAAGAAACTAAAGAAAGCTTCCAACTTGTTCTTTACTTTTGGTAAATTTAAATTCCGTTATTTTATTCTTTAGTTTCTTGAAATATTCTTATGTGATTTTAAATGGTTTACTCATGCTAGTGATAGATTGATAACATTGAATTCATTCACACAAAGAAAGTCAAAAAGATTGAATCGAAATTTATTCAAGAACACGAAAATTGAATATTTTGTTCATATATCAATAAATCATTCCTTCGAGCGTCTTTCACTTTCTTATTCATGCATAAGTTCATATATCATTGAAGTAAAAATGACAGCTCGATTTACTTTATTTGTATGTCATTGTGACGTCATTCGTTCAAAATAAAAGAGTAAAAAAGTCAAATCTCCCCGGCCGGGAATCGAACCCGGGTCTTCCACGTGACAGGCGGAGATACTCACCACTATACTACCGAGGATAATGATTTGATTGATTAATTTTCGCGACTGTACTCTTTTCGATTCTGTTCTAGGCATGATTATACTTTTAAGACGTGTTAACTTGAATCATATGAGTACGAATAGAATGATGTGTCAATATGAAGAAACTTGAAAAATAAATCTTTTCTTTATATCCATGTTTCACTTTCTAAGTTGGTCAGTGTTTTCACTTGTAACTTTGGTCAACGATCACATAACGAAATCGCATTCCTCGGTAGTATAGTGGTGAGTATCTCCGCCTGTCACGTGGAAGACCCGGGTTCGATTCCCGGCCGGGGAGATTTCCTTTTTTTTTTGCATGATTATTTAATTTTTTGAACAGAAAAAATAACCGCTTTTCTCATCATCATATCAACAAATGTTCAAATAAATGTTTAACTCATTTCTCCAACTCAAAATGAAGTAATTAAATGAGTAAAAGTTTTTGCTAGCGGCAATTAAAATGAGAGAGAAAGCGGACAAGTACTAAGTCAATATCTAATGTCTAAAAACCTGATTTTAAATGCTAATGCTTTATTTGCTTTACTAAATATCAAATATTCATGAATATCACAACCCAACTTCATGTATGTTGTCGTTTTTCTTTCGGGGGATTATCAATTATGAAATGAGACATCATACATGTTTAATGTGCTGGGCTAAGGACTCACAAAATCAACCATACATGCATGCATATACGAATGATAATCTTATTTCAAATTTGCGTGAATTATGACGATGTTAAAGTGCATGTCAGGTAGATACTCAAATTTTCAAATATCAAAGTTTTGTGGATACTTCATGAATTTTGCATTTATTGCGAAATGTTGAACAAATATTTGCTCTTTCATCATCATCATATATTGCCTATTTACATAGAACTCTAACATTTACATCTTGTTAATGCATTAAAATGATAATCTTTAATTAGATACAATAAACTCAATAACTATAAAAACTTATCAAATAATTGATTCATACACACACACACAACAGAAATGATTTTTATGACTTATCCGGCAGCTAGTTATTCAGAATTTTACGATTCATGTCTCAAATATTTGATTTTTCTAAACACAGAACTGCAGTAACATTCAATACGGATGCATAAAAATTTGTCCAAAATGCCATAAAGATGAAAATTTTACGATTCCAGCAACTGCTAATAACCCTCATTTGTGCAACAGCAACAGAATCAAAGATGAGCATAAAAATTTTTATGCGACAAAAATCTTTTGAGTCGATCACTGTCTCTCTCACTCATTCTCGATGTGGGTTATCGCTTTCATTAATTTTAAAAATGTAATCAACTGTGCTGTCATGTAAAATCCCAATTGGGTTTCATGAATATTCATGGAATGATTTTAAATCGATTCACTTTTTTTATGCAATGTCATTTCACTTTTGATTAAAAATCGTTTGCAATTTGCATTGAATTTTTCCACATGTCATTCTTGGTATACAATCAAATTCATGTTGAGCTTTTTTTTAATCTAAATAATTTTTTTCATCACCACATCTGCAAATGTAGCTTCGCTGATTAATATCCATGGCGTTCATTTATATTTTGGCTTGTGTCATTTACCTTTTACTCGTACTCACTTTTTTATGCTGCTGTTGTGAAACTCATCGAAAAATTATTTTCACAATTTCTTATCACGTAATGCACATTAATTGATGATTATATTTACCTGATGATGGTCATTTATCATCAAAATAAATATGCATACACACGTGAGTGTAATTCGCAACCGATGTTGTTTGTTTTGCGCACATTTGCATAAATCATTTTCGCTCGAATTTTAAAGACTTTATTTTTAGTATAGAATTTTCCAAATAAAAAGAACAACAGCATGTCTCACAATTTTTTTTCAATTAAAAATAGCAAAATAGTGTTCTATTTCGCAGGAGATAATTTGAATAAGTTTTCAACACTAAACTTAATGGTGAGCACTAAATGTTTGTTTTATGTTGAACATTAGTGTTTTTTATTAGTGCTGAGCACTCAGTACTAAATGTTTGACACAAAAACTTACATATCAAGTGCTCAACACTAATAAAAATGTTTATATTTTGAAACTCAAAATATACACTATATTCTAAATAATCGCAAATAACACCTAACACATTAAACAAATAAAATCTTTGCAGGAGATCTTGTGCAAAGTTTTTCCCCAAAAACTTATAAATAGAAAAAGAAAGTAAAATTCTCTGACAGATTTCAAATGAAATTTATGTGCTGCAAATAGATAGAGGGAACAAGAGTGAGATGCAACAAGAATTACAGTTCCCTTACATGTCGCCAAAAGCGGAAAAAGAAGAAGGAAAAAGGCAATAAATTTGTACTACAACTTTTAACAACTAATCGAGAAAAAGAGAGAGTAAGAGCTATTTAGAGTATGAATGCAACAACACAAAAGAAGTCTTGCGGAAAGTTCATAAAAGTTTCTTGTCACCATCTTTCCGTTTTAATTAGCTCACTCACTAACAATGAATATTGAACGAACAAGAGAAAGAATCTGCAACATTGTGTAAAATTCTTAATAATTCTCCTTCTTCACAATACTTCCGATGTCAATTCTTAGATGTTACTACTACACATAGTATTAAAAAACTTTCTCTTTGCCGTGCAATATTTTATAAATTAATTTTCATATTTTTCTCCTCTTCTATTTCATTCCTTTTTTCTTTATTGTTTAAACTGTGAACAAAAATAATATTTTTTTATTATTTTAAAGCGAAACAATTTACGATCAAACGCCCTGCATGGCGTTATAAAGCGATGAACCCTCAAAAAAGAGAAAAAGAAAATCATAATTAAACTCTCTGAATGTTGTTTTAGAGGACATTTTTGTGATGTATCAGGTGGACTCTAATGCTTCTTTATTGTCGCTAATATTTTTTTATTGTCTCTATCCGATTTTCGTTTATTTTCATTTATTTAATCCTTGCTAATGCTTATGATGAAAATGGCAGATACAAAGATGTAAATATTCTTTTCTTTATATATAATAATGCAACTGGTGTAAAATGAATGTCTTTTTCTTGCCCTTCAAGAAATATGCACGTGTTTCAAACTGTTTAACATGACACTCAATAGTATCAATTCTCTCTTTACCATGCAACAGTAATTTGTGCGGCAGTGACGAAATAGGAATATCGATTTAAGTAGAGTTGATGATGAGAAGCAATTGCACCCCTGCGCGCTAAATTTTTTTTACTAACAGATGGTCAAATAACACAAAATAGAATATGAAGGGTCGTATTGAATGTGCATGAGTGCAGGGAAGAGTTTTAGTGAGTTATGACGTATGTAATTTTTAATGCCACAAAAAAGTGAAAATTTTAAATGCTATCATGCATTTAAAAAAGGACTACTATAAATAAAATTTATGATGTGATGGTCAAAAGTAAATAATGAAAATAATTTTGAAATCGATTCTTTTTATCTTGTTTCTAATTTTATTCTACTTCATGTTATTGATTCAATTGAGATATATTACGCATTGACCTGTATAAAATTAAGTAATGTCAGACAAAAAATATTCACATATTTGTATCAATCACAATATAATTTTCTAATTTTTGGTTCAGCGCGTAATTTGATTTGACAGAATCAATGCAATGAGTAGAGTAATACGTAACATTGACTGACGGAAAGGACTTTCTAAACATATCATGAAATCACCATCTGTTAAAAATAAAGAGATTATCTGTATGATTTAATGAGTTCATGAGATGATGCACTTATGAGATTATAGTCTGATTTGAGATTCGAATTTGATGACAGATTTAATTAACAAATAAATAATAGACTAACTTTGTAGTTGGATAAAGTTTTTGACTTTATTTCTTTACATATTTTTAGATTCAATTACCTAAATGACTAAAATATCAACAGCGAAACAAGTAAATAGCTTGTTATTGTCTCCAATAAAAGTCACATAAAGTTTCAAATAGTTTAATGGATAAAATCCTTGAAAAAGCATCTTCAGCTCATAATCAACTTGTTCATAAGCCTTCAATGGTCGATCGAAATTCAAACTAAAATCAAATTTTCCAGAAAATTTCTTAAAAAATACTTTCGATTGTAGTGTTTTAGTAGATTGTGTTGTATTGAAACTAATATTAACGCTAACAATTTGATTCTTCTTGATTCTGCATGGTAGTCTCTGGCAATCACTAATTTGAACCTTTATCGGTTTTGAAACGCCATTTTCACCTTAAAATGTTTAATGCATTTTTCATGAAAATTGAAATCATGACTTTTACCTTATAATATTAACTATACTTACATGATTTTACGTATGTTTGGGTTGTTGGAACAATAATTGTAGCCAAAACAAGTAGAATAATTAAACTTTTCATCGTTTTAAAAAAATTTCAATCCAAAATTTGTTTATTGCAAAATATTATTTTTTATGCATTGCAACTTTCTTCAAAGTTTTGTACTCCATTTAAAATTTAAAATTTTCGTTAAAATAACAAAAGTAGCGAAATATATCAATCAAAAACATACCGTCTTCCCTCGAAAATAACGACCGGTCGCTATTTTCGAATTTAACGCCCATCGGACGTTATATTCGAATATAACGACCGGTCGTTATTTTCGAGGGAAGACGGTAGTTTATAAAAATTCACTAAAATATTTGTTCTAATTAATTTATTATTCATATATGTTTGACATAAGGAATCTTTTTTAAACTAATTTTATGTCACTTTTAAATTTGATAAAATTGCACATGGAGAAATTAAAATTTTAATAGTTTTCATATTGTTCGAATATATGCATGCGAGAACAATTTATTATGTTGCGATGCTTTAAAATTTACGAGTGTAGGCAATGCGCCGTAAACAAATAACTAAATAACATTTGATGATTTTGACACACGGCCAGAGGTTCAATATTCATAAATTTCGATTTATCAATACAAATCAATGACATTTATGAATCAATCAAACAATAGCGGATGGTCATATAGTGCAACATTGGAGGGATAAATGTATGCATAAAATTTTATTGTTTCTTATCCTTTTGTTCGTGTCTCATATGTAAATAAATTAATGAATTGAATAGTACATTCAGAGTAATTATCGTAAAATTCACTGATATGTGAAGCTAAAACCCATTTATTGTCATTTAGCATACGCTGCTGCATTAAAATCACACGTTATAATTATTGACGACGCATGTGCATCTGAATTTAAGCAATTAACAGTGATGTGATGAGACTATGGAATTTTTATGTTTCGAATGCATTTTATTTCGATCTTGCTTGTTATCGCGAAAATATAAACAGAATTTTTGGTTTATTCATTAAATGTTTCATTTTCTACTTTGTTCCAAACAAGTAAAAGTAAAAATTTTTTATTCATATTTATTAAATTATTTTATTAATCAACTAAATCATTATGTATAATGTAAAATTTTTATATTTCTTAAAAAATTAAAAAATCTGAAAACGTATCAAAATTGATTATTTGAGCAATAATGTGTGTATTTTAAAAATGATATTTATATTAAAATTCTATTATTTATTTATCAAGAGTTCTTCCTTCTTGTTCCTTGTTAATTGTTAAAAAATTTTTAATAACAGTAATATCTTTTGATTGAGTTTTTCTTATAATTAAAGAACCTAATTAGAACGAAAAAAATATTTTTGCCATGATGTAGAAATGTAGAAAAGGCAAAAAAAAATATGTTTCCGCCCGGGTTCGAACCGGGGACCTTGTGCGTGTTAGGCACACGCCATAACCAACTAGACTACGGAAACCATCTTTAGATTATTTCACTTTTGACAGAAATAAAATTTATATTTTTTTGTTTTAGATAAGAGTATGCTATAGCATATTTTGCTTATTTGATTATCGAAAAATACTGATACTCTTCTTTACCTCTTTAATACCATAATAACGATAAATTTTTGGTTTAATTACATTATTCATTGACTTTAGCAGAAAGTTTTATTTTTTATCTTTATTCATAATTTGCAATATCATACACTTTCATTTTTGTACAACAAAAAATTTATTTTATCAATTTTGAAAATTCTTTTAAAATTTATAAAGTATAATTTAAATTACATATTTAAAATTTTCATCATATTTTTTCTGTAAAACTCGAAGTTTAGAATAAATTTCATCCCAATCTAAATAAGCACCAATAATATGTCTACAATTATCATCTGTATCTATGTATTGTTTTCTTCCATGAACCGCTCTTCGATTATCAAAGCATAAGATTGTACCTTCCTTTGTTTTAAGTTCTATTGCTTCATCATAAATTAATTTTATGAATAGTGACAATGCTTTATACCATTCTTGAACTTCTTCAATAGGAACTGCAAAAAAAGAATCACGTTGTGGTATGCTATGATTTATTCGTGTCAATCTGCCATCATAATCTGTACAAATCATTGGAGCACGATATATTGAATGAAATGATTTCTCATCCTCCTGTCCAATATCTGACCAATCAATTAAAACTGTAGTCAGCAATTTGAACTCTTTTGGATATTCTTTTCTTAATTTTTCAGCAATGTAAAAACCATCAACAAGAAGATTTTGTGCACCATCAGATTTTGATTGAACCAAACAATGAAGAAGATTAACACCGGGTACATATTCATAGTAAGGCAAATCAGTGTGCATTTGAAGATTAGATGATAAATAAGCTACATTTGAAGTATTATCTTTCGCCTTTACCATAAATTCTTCACCATAATGAGTTTTCCTTATAAATCCAACTCGATCAGCAATTTTACGTACTTCATTTTCAGTCGATGAAACTCCAGTTATTGTTGCAATTCCATTAATTGAAAAACTTTTCAACCATTTATAAAGTTCAAGATCGCTTTCAAGGATTTTTGTAAAATCAAAATATTCCATTGCACTGCTATATTCATTTTTACCCCACAATTTCTTTGGAAGACAATAAAATTTTTTCAAATATTCTTCACGATTGCTTTTGCTGAAATTTCTCGCTTCAAGCCATTCATATGAAAATTCTGATATGTGTTCATCTTTATCATTCCATTTAATTTTTAAAATTTTCCTTTCATTATGATATTCAACACTTTTTGGCTTCACATTTAGATCAAATTGTTCCCAATTAATTATTCGACTTGATGAAGCTTTATGTAAGCAAGCATCACACTGCAAGTGAAAGATAAAATTGTGAGATATTTATGATTATTAAATTTGACTTAATTACCCACTTTACAATTATCACGAAGCCATACGAATGGAAATGAATGTTTTGTAGTTGTGTTATTTTTTGTAATATGCAATTCTATAGTTTTATCATTGAAATTAGCATTTGCATTTACTGAACTAAAATGACGAATAATTAAGACACGATTGTTGTTATTATTCATATAGTTTTTAAGCACATATCGAAACATTTTTATTTAACTCGAGCAAAACCGGACTTGACGCTTGAATACTCAAAGTAAAAATGACTCAATGAAAATGTACGTGATAAGAGAGAAAAAAATTCTTATCAGTAGAATATTCCCCAAGAAATTCTCCCTCTCTCTCTCTCTCTTTAGATCTGAACTTTGGAGTTTAAACACATTAGCAAAAATCTTCATTTGTTATCAAACAAACGTGATGTGCGTCAAGGTTTTTGACTAAAAATAAATGCAAATTAATAAAATATTCAAACATTTCCTCCCTAAATTCGCCTTTAATGTCTCACATTACAAGTTAAACACCCTCGATCGACCACCTCAAATCATTTTGTCAATGCATTTTTTGACTTTAATTTCACGCACCATTGAGTACAACAAAGAAATAAAATCAATCATTGTTCCATTCGTCAAATAAAAGTGGAAGTGATGTTGCAGTTTGCACATGCGACCAAAATGAAAAAGAATCATCATTATTTTGATTGAAGGATAGTCGAATGTTTTTATTTTGGTCCATCTAAGTATAGCAGCATCAAAAAAAAGTGTCTGGTCATCGTTGCTGATTGTGATGAATTGTGAGTGCATATGCTTACATATGTTCGTGTCGTAGCATATCATTCAGTGTATCAGTGCATGACAAACAACTTTAAGTCTTTCTAAATGCATGCAAATCATCTTTATCCCTAATCGAGTAAACAGGATGAGTGAGCAAGAAATTGAATCAAGGAAAATCCCTCACTAGCTTTTGAAATGGATCTCAATTGTAATCACTCCTGATTTCCTTCTTTTTCTTCTATTAAACCCACGTACACGTGTCATAGCGTGAAAATTCAACTAAAAGAACTGTGCTGTGTCTTTGCGGCTTTTCAATGTCGTCCCTTTACAAAAAATTTTAAATAATATAATATTTTTGTATTTATCGCCCTCACTGAATTGGAAAATTCTTTCTTTACCTCGGCACTCAACAGTAACAAAAAAAGAGACAACAGGAAAAGTATACTTAATAAGAAAAATGTCACGAGACCTAAACCACACTTTATTCTTATAATTTGGCGTATCAATCAATGTCTTTTATCTAAATTAAAATACTTCACTGTTGAATTTCAATTCATTTGTTCTTGTATGTACTTTTTACTTCTAGGTTTAGATAAATAACATAAATAACACCCTCAGTAATTACATACTATTGATATCGACACAGACAAGCATTCATGATGAAAAATTCAAAGAATTTCTTACTTGCTATTAGTAATGTCAGTGATTTTTTTGAATTTCCATGTTTTTAAAGAAATATGTTTTTTTGAAATGACACTTTGTCATTGGCTTTAATTTTTTTTCTTATTTTAAAAAGTAAAGTAATGTAGTCAACATTTGCTTCTTTATCAGACTTCCTAAGTTTTAAATATCTTTTAATCATTTTATTGAATTATAGTGATCTCGCTTTTTTTGCATGTTCCTTTACCCATAATATCAAATAAATTACCTATAACATAATGTATAAAAGTAATAATATAAATTCATATATCAAACATGTTATAAATTTCAAATGTAATGTAATATGCGCCAAAGTTTTTCGTTTTGGATGCAACATGGTTTCATAAAATATGCCAACATTTACTTATCAATTCACAAGAAAACTCTGAGAGCGGCCTGAAAAAATTATTTTATTTTTTTTAGTCGGCAAGAAAAACTTTGGTTTTTAAAAGTTCTTATAATTGTAAAATTATAAAAAGATTAGAATTGTCTAATGTTTAGTTTTGTTTGAAAATAAGATAGTTGTTTCTAATCACAATTTTGCTACAACTCTGAACTAATGCGTTTAAAGTCTAACAGATTTAAAAATTGAATTTTATCCAATTATTAACACAACAAATAAGAAAAAGAAAAAAAATTGAGAGAAAATTTTTAAAACCAAGTGACGCTTCTAGATTGCATGAGCATAGAGTTTGTAAATGGAACGAAAAAGAAGAAAAAAAAGGTCTCCTGCAGAGATGAAAAATTTTTGTCTATAAATAGATGAATGAATGGGGACGATAGCAAAATGAATGAGGTTTATGACATGCACAAGTGAAAAGAAAGAAACAAATTTACATGTGGTTTCTCTTTCACCATAAACAAGAAAACAGCAGTAGCATAATTTTGTAAATTTGTCTTATTTTTTAATTACATATTTTTGTATTTTTTAAATTATCTAATTTTGAGATTTTTCATCACATTCTGCAAAAGTCATTTAAAATAGAAAGATAATTAATGGCCAAATGACATGAAATTTTTTTTTTAAAAAATCTCGAATTATTAATTTCTTGAGTTAAGGACAGAATGAAGAAAAACTAATTTCCACTATGCCAGAAGCCAGGACTTTGAAAATGATTAACGAACCTTCCCATGCATTACATTAATGAGTTTTTATTGTTGCAAAAAATGCTTTTTTTCTGTCATGGCATTTTGGCGAATTGTTGAATTCCGTTTGATTAATGATGTTGCAAATTTCGCTTAAAATTATTGCAGTAAAAATACAATTAATCATCATTCGATTGAGGGTAAACAGGCAAGTACATTAAGAGCGCTTCAACCTGAATAAATTCAGAGATTTTGTGGCGTACGTGCCTAAATATGCTCCTCCATTTGTCAACATTTATGCAATCTTATTATAAGAAGGGTTAACCATGATTTCATTACCATTTCACACATATTCAGACAAAATATTTCGATTTTCTTTCTTCGCCTTTTATCGACAAACTATTTATTCATAAAAAGTCCTTTAAGAGCAATAAATAAATTGAAGAAAACTATTGTAAATAAACAAACAAAAAGCAAAGAATGAATGAGATTGCTCAAATTGAATTTGGCATTTAAAATATATTTTTTTTTATCTTACTTTGATAATTTTAAAATTTCCTATTAAATATTTTATTACTTTCAATTCCAAATATTCATTGCATTTGAAATCATACCACTTCAATCTACTTATTCAATCAACATTTTCAAGCATTAAGAAAACGAAACATGTTTCTCGAGTATTAAGAAAAGGAAAATAGTTTTGTTCATTTGAAAATCTCTCATGTGTGCTAAAAAATTATTGAAATGTATTTTCTCATTTTCCTTGAAAATTCCTTTTCATTCTCAGTCCCATTTCCACTACCACAAAACAGATTTGATTTAATGGAAATTTTCCTCATACCACAAACTGATGCTACTGCTGCTGCCACGGTTAGCAATGAGCATTCATGATTTTATATGGATGATGAAATTGCTGTTGACGACGATATAGTAGAGAAAAAGTGTAGTTGGTTGTTATTAAGTAAATTAAATTTCTCTGCAGTAAAAGTTTTCACAATTATTGTGGCAACGATAAAATCATCAATCATCTTTTCATAGCACACATTGGTGATAAAAAAGCAGTTTTAATTTCTTGTCATGGCTAAAAATGTGAAATGATGCGGAAGATGCTATTCTCTTGGGAGAATAACATGAAAAATCGTTTTGATTATGCATTTTTACAGATTTTTTTCATTTAATCAAAACAAATAATTTCATTAATTCAATTCCATCAAAAATAATTTCCAATAATGAATTAATGTCGCATATTTTGCTGCATAAAATTAATGATTTATCTGTCATAGTTCATTAAAATTAAGAATTATTTCTGACTTTTACTAAAAGATCCTTGATGAGGGAAATGTATGTTTATAAAATCCTCCGCGCCCACGTTTTTGTTTTCTTTTCCGCTTTGCATAAAGTCAGCAACTGCTTGATTAATGAATGTCCTCGGCATCGAGGTTTTATCTAAGCGACATCAAAAACTATTAATTAACTCTCGACGAGCGAAAGACAATTGAAATTGCTATTGAAATGATAATTAATGAATTTCCAAAGAAAACTAAAAGTCGTCAAGCGTTCTCCGCCTTTCCATTGCGACGAGACAAATGAAGTGTCAAATGTCGCGAGACAAGAGTGTGTAATAATCATCATGAAGTTGTGAAAGATACTTTGTCACATTTGGAAAATTGATAGTTTATAAACATTCAAACAAAGATGTAATGAGCTGTCGAAGAAAGAAGGGACTAATTTTATGGGTTGTTTTAATGATTTTTCAGAGAAAAATTAAGAATAAATGAGTTGAAGATAAATGTCAATAACTTAATCATGTAAAACATAAACAAATACCATTTAGAATTTTGTCTAAAATCGTCTAAAATTGAATTTTGAAGGTGAAGACACTCTAATTGATTTACATTTATTTTCTTTAATAAAAGCTGTAAAATTAGGCAATCAACTATTGTGTTTATTTTATTAGAGATAAGGTCATTTCTTCTTAATAATAATTTTTGCTGATTCTGGCTGATTTCATTAAATTTAGTCTAAAAAAATTAGTTTTTAAATGTTGATTGATTTGTTTACAATTTTATTAATTTTTTTTTTTTCATTTTTGTATAGTGTCTACACCTTCAAACATAGAATAATTCTTTCATTTAAAAATACCACAAACATTTCATAAATTGATAATCAACTCGACAAAATAATTTCCATAATTATCCATCTATCCCAATGACAAAAACATTCAACTAATTTTCTAATCCACTCCATTATAATTTTATTGAACCGCGTCGCAATATTTTCATGTGCAAGTAGATATGTATATATGAAAATCCCAGCAACAATAAAATAGAATAAAAACAAGGAACGCCATAAAACTAATAGCATTTTAATTTAATTATAACACGCAATGACAATAGAACTGAATCATTATCGTGACATGAAAGTGGTCGCGTCGCTCTATCATAAAAATTCTAAATAAATTCTACTTTTTTTTGTTATGAACAATGTCATGGAAATGCAGAACTTAGCTAGCTCTATGTGGTCACTGCACCTGTATGATATGTATGGTACTTTTGTCATTTTAATTAGAGGGTTAAACTAATCACTAACAAATATCATTCTATGCATGCTGTTTATCTAGAAATTAGCGGAATTTAATCGACATTTTGTCGAAGTATCAGTAAAAAGCTATTTTAACACTCGATCGAGTGTATATTTGTATTTGCTGTGGTTTCCAATCAAACGTCACTAATTTTTATTCTGCCTAAATTCATTATAAAGTGAATGTCATTGTGCATTAGCATATTTTTGTTGCCATAGCACGCTTTGGAAATTAGTGATGAGAGATGCACTTACTCACTCCCACAAAAAAACATTTAGCTCATTTGTTTGTTTGTAACTTGCCCATTGTTGTATTACAACAGAAACAACTTATTAATGATTTTCAAATTTTTTTCACATCTCTATGAGCTCGAACAATCATCATGACACGTTTGGAAAAGCAATAGTGTATTTTTCCACTTTTTTTATTGTTGATGATTGACGCATCGACTACAAGTGGTACTTTTTCATATTTCTGAGTCTATTGATGTAGTTCTCACCCTCATTTACTCGAGAAAATTTGCATTGTTGCTATGTATATTCAAGAACAATAGTGCGTTATGTCTGGGCAAAAAGAAAAAAAATCATTTTTATCCATTTAGCGAAAAAAATGTTTTTCTTTTCATTTAATTTGTGTGAAGTGAATCGAGAAATTCATTCGATTGTCACACGTGACTGTTGAACATGCAATGCACACTTACACGTGTTCTTCAATTCCTTTCATCAATCTCAATGAGTAGGACGAAAAAGGAAATTGAATTGAAGCATCTTCGGTAGAATTTATTTATTTTTATGGCCATAATACTTTTTTGTCTTTTGGTTAAAATGATTTACAGAAAAAAAGATTGCAAAAAAAGTGCAAAACTCAACACTTTTCGGTAATAATTAATTCTAAAAATTAAACAAGCGACCTCCCTCAACATAACACTTACATAGAAAGAAGAGCAAAAAAAGGCAAAAATGCTGGTTAACACTTTTTCATCACTGCGACATAGGATGACGGCGCTAAAGGCTAGAGGCGAGTCTCATTCCTCATAATTAATTCAAACAATTTTTTAGTAATAATTTTCATTCACCCTTTCCTTTTTTAATGATTAACGCGTTTTTAATTAAGTTTATGTAGATCACACTCATCATACCGTAACAAAATGCCCGTATGTAATGCGACGCCTAAAAATTAAATAATTTTTTTATGTGGCTTTTTTAAAAATTAATAGATGTCATATTGCAATGATAATCTTAATTTAAATTTCATTGCATCGCTTACATTTTTGATCTTGATGTGTTTAAAGCAAATTGTTTTAATTTTTCTAATTTTTTCTAGAGTGAAACAGATGCTAGCTAGCAAAGACAATTTCATGCCTTATGGCAGTACATCACAATCGATTATAAGCAGCAAATATTGAAATATTGTTAAACAATTAAACATACATCAAAGTCTACAGGCAATCCAATAAATCAAAGGAAAAATCCCTGCAAGATTCTTTATCAGAATAATAGCACCTTTTAGCCACAGGCGACCACTTATTCTTCTTCCTTGTATCACAGTGTCGTACATATCCATAAAACATTTCACCTGAATCAACTGAATGTGTCTAATGATTTATTACCCTAGCACAAGGACTCTCAATTTCGTATATAAAATCCTTTTGCAATATACATTGGACAAACAATTTTATCATAATAATCCTACATAAATAACTGCACCAGTTTGACAATAATTTTTTGGTTTTGGTATTTTCTTAAGTCGATGCTGTGGTAAATTGTTTGAGATAAATTCATTTTTGTATAAATTAGGATCAAACGATGATAATTTTATAAACTAAAAAACTTTCATCATTTGCAGACAGAGTTTTTAAATAAAGTAGGTTGTTAATATATATAGTATAACTTTCAAAAATAAATTCTTCTTTAACAACTCTACGAACAGATAAATAGAAAAATCAGTTTTAACCAAATGCTACTCAAAAAAACTATTTTTCAAAAAAAAAATAATTTTTTAAAGTCATTGAATTTTATTGACACATATTTTTTGAACCCTTTTTACTTATTTATTTTTTAGCCAACCAAACAAAACATTAACGAGAGTCCATTAGCGAGGACTTTAAAATCATTTTTCAAAAAAAGGATTCAATTTTTTAAAAAAGATGAAATTTTTAGGATTTACAAAATAGATGAAATTTAGCTTGGGTTAGATAAACGAAGATTAATTAAACTTTGATTGATCACATGAAATTGCTTTAAATCGGACCACCATTATATTCGTTCTCATTAGCTAAATGGAATGACAATTTATCTGTTGTAGCGATGGTGATAGTTTTTAGAAAGAAAGGATTTAATTTTCATCATCATCATTAGTTATAGCTTTGTATGAAATAAATGGGAAAGCATTTAATCATGTGTGTGTTGATATGGAATGTAAGTAATGTACACATATGTATAAATTCGTTATCTGACTTCTAATTATTCAATGCATATCTCATACGCACTTATTTAAATGACTATCATTTATTAATAAGGCTTAAATTCCCTCAGGAGAAAGTGATGCCTTTAAGATTTTCAACTCAACAACTTGGTAAAATTTAGTGATTTATGGAATGTATTCTGTAATAAATGCTTGGCTTCTTAATTTTAAAACACACATAAAGAGAGATTTTTCACTAAGCTCAGATTGAAAATTAAAACAAACGTGGAGGATTATGAGGTAATTATTTTTCTAAAAGAATATTGTCATGGAAAAAATTTATGTTTCTTACATTTTTTTTTTTGAATTTTCCCAATTGGTATATCATATCTGTCCTTTTTAAATTATGTACATATTTCATGCTTTTACTTGTTTTAATTATGCAAGTGTAATGGATTAAAATTTCACATTTTGCAATACTAAAATCTCCCTATATAAGTTCTATGCCAACTCTCAATTTTTAAGTAAAAGATTAAGTGGAATTAAACTGACTGACTCTCATTTCAATACAACTACTGCAACTGCTGTTGTTGTTTTGTATGTGAGAAAGTTGAATGAATTAAAGAGACATTTGTTGCAAAAATCTGGACATCTCGATAAAAAGTAAATCTCCTCACATGCATATATACATAGTGGTTGTTTTGCAGCCAAATATTGAACTGAATGAAATTAAGAAAGAAACAGAGAGAGAGAGAGAATTGTGAATAATAATGTCGTAGTAAAAGCAAAGCAACAAAAGATAACGTCAAACTGTAAAATGTGTATGGATTAAAATGTATAAATTTCTGGTGAAGCAAACAAGTGAAAGGAGTGAAGGCAAAAAATTCATTTCCATTGACAGCAATAGAAATGAATTTAGAAAGAGATTAAAGAGCCCTTTATTTTAACTTTTTAAATTTTCACCGTTTTTTTCATTAAAGAAAATTTTTCTCTAGTTTCAGATTTTTATAGCATAAACATTTTGCATGCAAATATTCATTTATTCAACATCAAGCAGACACAGACTGTGAGTGAATGAATATATGTGAAGCTATCTATATTGTAGCGGTGTGTAAAAAGGATCTGAAATCTGATATGAATGGTATTTTAAAATGTAAATATTTTTGCACAATACCATGGCATTATTTTCACCAATGAATGTGATGTGACGTGTAAAATCTTCGTTGCTGAAAGTAATTGTCTTCATACGCAATATGCACGGTCGGTTGATACAGTCTCTGACTTTTATGTTTGCATTATTTCTCTCAACTACAATAACATACAACAATTCTTAATTGCAAAAATTTTCTTCCCTTTTTTCTTCCATATGGAACATTTCAAAATGAATCGAGATCAAATATCCTAATGAGATTTCCTTCTCATTGTTGTCGTCATCGTCATAGTCAAGAGCAATTCGTTGCGCTTGATGGAGAAATTTAATTATCCCTGTCATGTTTTTCCTTCGTTTCCATTAAACAAATAAAATCAAATAATGAGATCAATGTTGAAATTACCTTGAAGAAGATGAGAGAATCGTGTTCAAGTATCAACAAGCGAATACAGTGAAATTAGGGCGATAATGGCTATAAATCTTTTGCAAATATTTGGCCATTTGTGGAGTGTTTCTTTCTTTATTTTTTTTTCTCCCTTAAGGCTAAATTGAATATGTCCAGAGCATTTGCTTTTTGAGCACGAATAATTTTTAAGAATTTTTTTCTACCTACACATTCTCAATAGAGTGAACCATCAAGTGTAATCAGATGGGCAATTTTTTGCCAAATGATATCTCATGAGTACTTTATATTCATTGGGAAATTATTTATGGATGTCCAGACATACTTAAAAAGTAATCCAGTGAAAGAATGGCTTAGGGAATATTTTGTGTAGGAAGAGGTAATAGATCACATATTTTCTGACATGTCTTTTAAAAAAATATATAGAGAGATAAAGAAGGGTGAATAGATGTAAGTGTATTGATAAATAATTCAAACATTTCTCCATGTTCTAATATGAGTTAAAGATAATCGAAATGAAGGAAAATTTATGTGTTTTTAAATTAAAAACAAAAATGCCACTTGACCCTTACTTAGAACTTATACTTCATTGTCTCCAGTTTGATTCATTGCTAAATGCAATTATGAATGGCAAGAAACAATCGAGTAATTGTTTAAAGAAAAAAGGAAATGAAGAACCAATAATTCATATGATTGTGCGCGCTAATGAAGAGCATATAAGAAAACTCATAATTCACAATCATATTTTCGTGTGCTGCAGCATTTTATCAAGCGAAAAAAAGAAAGAAGAGACAAATGATCAAAATTGAAGCACTAAATATAATTAATTACTTCCTTTGAACGAAAGAAAAAAAATATCCTGAATATCAACAAGGCAAGATTAAGAAAAGAAAGTCCTTTTTGTTTGTTATGCCCGGACAAGCAGAAATGAGAATTAATTTGTCTCGTAAGTCATTAATCAAGAAAGCAAAGTGAGAGAGTCAGCCAAAGATCTTAAATGCAACATAAATTCCATGTCAGTTTTTGTTATCCTTTTTCTTTTTGGTTTTAATCTTAGAGCTAATGTCTATATGTGTGCATGTGTTCAGTGACCGTCCCGCTTTTTTTTGTTACTTACTATTTACTTGCTCACATGCATTCTAACCATAAATCATTTGCGGAAAAAATAAATATTCCTTCTTTCTCCATAACATTCGCTTAAAATGACAAATTTGTAATTTAAATTTCTTTCTGATACGAAAAATTTTCCCTTGAGAGAGAGAGAAAAAGTTTAAAATAAAATGATTTATATCAAAAAATTGGATTGGATTGAATCGAATAAAAAATAAATGGGTTGGTTACTCATCATCATCATTATAGATTCTATCCTTAACCAATAAATCATCAGACTTTCTAGATGGAAAGAGATGGATTTTAAATTTTGTAAATTATTAGACCTAAACAACATTATTTACATTAAGGTGAAGACACTTTGATGGCTTTCATGATTTTTAGTTAAAAACTAAAAAATTTAAAAGAATTTTGAGTATATTTTATTTAGATTAACACAAATTATTACTACTTGTTGATTCAGGCTAAACAACTTCATTTTATTATCAATTGAAATTTTTGTTCTTTCTAATTCATCATTGATAAATTTATAAAAAATTGTAGTGTCTTTGCCTAGTACTTTATACATTATTACCATAGAAGTAAATGAAAAACATTCTAGTCTTAGAAAACACAAAATAAATTTGATTGATTCACATTTCATCCCAAAGTCATGTTTTTCGTCAAAAATAATTTTTTTTTTCAATTCCTTAGCGAGTATCATAAATTACACTCGTCGAGGAAAGAAGGAGCAAATTTTCTATGAATATTTCATGTGGATTTTAATAAATTTTCGTCGCTTCATTCATATGATAGAGCATCTTGCAGTGAAAGAAAAATGATATGTCACTCACATTTCTATGATAACGGCACTGCATGAGCTCTCACCCGCTCCTTTTTCGCGAGTGAACCCATTTACATTCTCAAGAGTACAATCGAGGTGATGCATGCTGATGAAATGGCAGAAAAATGTAATCAAATGAGTAAGGTAAATTGCGACGACATCCTTCCTTTTTTCAATATTATCAGAGTCATATGTTTACCGCCTAATGCAATGTTTTATGAAATTTTTGCTTCATCGAGTGACAAAAACAATAAAAGTCATTCACATTCGCTTTAATTTTGCACAAATAAGTAGTTCTTGGCAGCAATAGTACTAACAAAAGACAAAATCAGAGGGAGTCGAGCCGAGAGACATAATGCAAACATTATCGTAAAATTTTATGAGCGTCTTCCAGTTGAATCGACTTCTGGCTGTATGTCGTCATCTTCATCGGAAGAAGTTTATTGATACTTTTATGATATGTAAGGAAAAGTAATTATTTATTCATAATCTATTGAGCGACTATTTAATCATATAATTGGAATTGAGAAATAATGAACATCGTAGTATCTTAAATCATCACCATAAATATGTCATCTGTTGAAGCTAGAAAGAAATCTGCTTCAGGTGGCGATAATTGTGAGTCCATAAAATTGATTTATCTCATCCTATGCAATTTTCTTATAATGAGTGTGCGTTATTGCCGTGTTAATCATTTTTATCTCTTAATTAGTCATGGAAAGTGTAATTTAATTAAATTTAATAGCTCAACTTACATGCCATAATGACAATGACCCTTGAACCATCTTCCTTACATTTTCTACTATAAATGCATTTGACTTTGTAAACTAGAAAAAGTGAAGCGCATTTCCCCCAACAGCTTGATTTATTGACTTTCTTCCCTATGCACAAATCGTAATGTCTTACAAAAATAAACATTTATTCTATCTAGATTTATGTTTTGCAATGCTCTTCTTTCTTGTTTTAATTAAAAAAAAGTTGAAGTTATATTGGATACCTGTAGCTGGAAATTTATGAATTCTCGTTGTCATGACCAGAACTACTCATCTTACAATTGAAATGGTAGAAAAATTCCTCAAGTGGCAATTGAAATTTTCCGTAGAACAAGCTCATTATTATGATGTAACTCTCACAGTATGATTATTTTGATAAAACTTTATAAGTAGCAAAATGAAAACAACAAAGTAAGCTCATCTTACTCTACTCATTTTTCACGAATGAAATTTTTTTGCTATTTATTTTTCATTTGTCTCAATGATGCCTTTTCATCTCTTCCATCAACCGTCATTAAAGTAAAATTCATCGGTTCATTGTTTGACTACTTGAGAGATGAGATTATCAAGGAATAATTGTGGCCCCGAGCGAAAACTTCAACATCAATTTTGAAATATAAATTTTAGACGTTGAAAAATTAATGAAGTTACTCCTGCTAATTCTGGCAAAAAGATAAATTATTGTCAACATAATTTACGATGAATGGCAAACTTTGAGACACGCACAAAACACAATATTCTGTGGTAACTGTCAACACATCATCTCATATATGTAAACTAAGAGAGTTGACAAGAAAGTTTAATTATGCAAATGGAAATTGGGAGAAATGTGTTTATCGCACAACTTTAATTTCCTCCTATTCATGTCTCTCAATTCAAACACAATTATAAGCATAAATTGCAATATTACAATATTAATTAATGATGATTTAAATGCATTACAAAATGACATATTATGATTTATGAGATGTAAATTGGAAAATTATTTTTAAATCAATTTTTTGCTTTGTCATAAATAATTTTAATTAAAATCTATAAATATAATTGCAATTCAACTAAAACTTTAAAATTTTGTAGACTGAAAGAAATTTTTAAAAAAATCCATTAATTTTTTTATCAGAAAGTTCTTCTATTATTTTCTCCAATAATTTAAAACTTTTGTTTGCTTCAATAGCAATTTATAAAACTCTTACTATTTTCCATATTCAATACAAATAATGTAAAACATTAAGTTTATTGTTTACTTCAATTCTTTGTGCTTTCATCAAATGAATTTACATTTTTCCACTCCATATAAATCATTTTTAAACTCTTCAAATGTTAATATTCTGAAAGTTTATTAATGGATTTGCTGAATAAATAACAATTACATTGTAAAATCATTCAACAGAACAATAACATAAATTAATGAACATTTTAGGAAACAATTTTATAAGTTTTATATAAATGAATTTAAAACAATCGATTAGTTCATATAGACATTATGTTTTACAAAATTCAATAGCACTCCATAAGAATAAAGGAATTATTTATAGAGTGCAATGGAACCTATCTAAAACTAATCCATGTTCTGATTTACAAAGTTTTAAACAAGCCAATATTTTATTAAGTAACGATAAAAGATATTTCAATAAATTTTACGTTTTAAGTTATTAAATTGTGACTTTTTGAATTTTATAATATTTAACATTGGTTTATTAAAAAATTTTGATTCTCAAAGTTTATCTAAGCATTAGGAAAATTTTTTAAAAATTTTTTTTACTTACATCTTTATAATAATTCACTAAATTAACTCCAACTCCCTCTCAACTTCAAACAGATAAATCATCACGTGGTGACATGAAAAGAATGAAATCCATTTAAGTATTTGTTGCTGGCATGTATAATTTGCTTTTTAATTAGTGTCGATAACTATTCCACATGCAAAAACAAAATATCAATCTCATGAGTGCATATATCTATGTATTCAACAATTTTTAACACAAGAGATTATTTAATTACACGATATGCAATCTATGGTCATAATAGAGACCGACGACTACGATGAGGATGACAAAAATTGCATTTGTCGATATGCACTGAATCGAATTGAAAATTTCGGCATTTTTCGAATGAGAGAAAGAGATAAAATCTTATTGCCAATTTCACCGAACGCAATTTTATGCGAAATGAAAAGGCATTGCTTGATTTAATTATTCTTTGATTAGATTTTACAATGAAATGGAAAATTGAAAGGGTGAACAATAATTAAATTTTGCATTTCTCTTTCTATCCTTTTTGAAGTGCATTTTAGAAAGTTTTCAGGCGATTGTAAGTGGTTAATTTGTAAATTCTGATCTAAATACATTGTTATAAAAAGAAACTTCTCATTCTCAAAAATTTAAATTCTATACGAGCAACAAAGAAAACTTTTTAGCGAGGTAAAAAAATTGTTTAATCAGCAGAAAATAACATTCAACTTTAAGTGCATCATTTACATTTAAGACTCAGCATGGAGACAAAACACATTTCTTTCGGTAATTTTAGAAAAGTTGCAATAAGAGCTGTAATATCATTTACAATATCAACAAGACAATCGCTTCAAGACTTCCTTACAAAAAAAAAAATAAAGAGGATGAAAATGAAAAAAAACATGCAAAGAAGTTTTCTTTCTTTTATTGAAATGTGAGAATTTCTTAAACTTTTTATTTCTTCTTTGTTAAATTTTTTGCAGAGTTTGGAAAGTGGTTAAATTTGATATGATTTTACATCAACGTCTTGCAACAAGATTGAATTCACTTCAGGGCGGGCCAATGTCTTAATAATTAGCAAAATTTTTACATAAAAATTTTTCAAACTTATCTTTCTCACCATTTAAAATTTGTTTTCCTTTCAAGACTCTTTACAAGTCACTCAAGAACTTTTTTTCCTTGAAGAGTTGAAGAGAAAAACTTTTCTTTTTACTTTCTTACTAATAACAACTTGAAACTGTTTCTATTAGCAGTAAAATGAAAAGTTTTTTCTTTTCTTTTTTTGACTTCACAAATTAATTTCTCAACATTCTCTTCCTTTTTTTCTACTTACAAAGAGAAATTTTTGTTTTTCTTAATTCTCAATTAAATGTTTATATGTTGTTTAAATTACCATATATTATGAAAGCTTCAACATCAGACTTCAAGTTAGTAACTTGAATTTTTGAACCACATGCCACTCAAAATGCAGCAAAACTTTTTGACATCATGTCTCGTGCTTGAAAACACTGTAAGAATATAAAAACCGCAAAAAATTTTCAAGATTTTTCACATTTATTCTTATTCTGGTCAATGTTGATGAAAGATTAATTAGTCGGTCATTGAACCTGCTAAAATATCAAAAAAAGATGATGGTAAAGGAACTTTATGATGGTTGTAAAATATTTTTAGTCATAAAAAACTGCTTATGAATCATGACTATGCAGTGTATTCTGATATGAATTTTTAGATATTTAGTAGAATAAAAAAAATTGCACAGGACATTGCACTCAATGTATAACAGATGGTCACAAAAGGGTCGCAAAGTGACTTTCATTGAACAAAAATAATGAAATTAATTGTTGACTTACAATGACTGTCAACTGTCACTGACACTGTCTATCACTAACACGAAAAAAATTCACTTTTAATAATTTCAACTTGACCCATTCATGGTGCACTCATCCATGATATATTTGAGAATGGATGATGATGCCTGTAAAGAGACATAGTCACAGATCAGTGGACAATTCAGTGCGTATGCATGCGAGGGATAATTTATTCAACAAGCAATAACTCAGTGAATTGTTTTTCGATGATCTTTTTAGTCATTTTTATGACATACGGATAAATTTTTTGGCAACCAAAAATTCCATAAGAGTGGTCAAAAATTACCCTCAATAATTCTGAAATGTGACAAATTTTGATGGATAAAATATTAATAATCATCATTTTAAGAATCAATTTCAAATAACAATAAATTGCATATCCCCAGGCAAGGACACTGTAAGATCTTTTCAATTTTTTTGGATCTTTTAGGATCTTTTGAGATCTTTGTGAGATCTTTCAGGATCTTTTTTCGAGTGTCCTTGCCTGGGCATATCCATAAAACTAAGTTTTCAGTTACGGTCTTTGTTTTATTTTAGCTTAATTCATAATGATGTTTTCATATGAATGCTGTATATTATGTATTATAGCTAAAATTTGGAAACAAGAAATCAGAGAAAAGTGTTTTTCGTTCGTTAGAAGTCTTTCTATGTAGCTTAAGGGCGATTCTTTAAGTGGCGAAATTCTACAAAAAAGTCTCCTTTTTCAATTTTATCTCTTATTACTTGTTTTCTCACTCCTAAACTAAGATTGAAAGATATAAAACAAAATTTTACATGATACAGACTTTTTTTTGCTTCTAAAAGTCTTTAATTTGTCTGAAAACTGAATTTCGAATAACGTTTCTCGCTAAAAAATTTTTGTTTTTGTCAAAGAATTTTACAAAATTTGGCTTTATTTCACATCGAAACTGGTCAGGGAAAGGTTTTTTAGCGTAAGGAATCCATAACTGATGGTTTATAGTAGTTATTATAGTTGAATAACAAGGATTTATAGTAGAAAACAGCGTTTCTCGCTAACAAGATTCCGATTTTGTAGAAATAAAAAGCGTTTGGAGAATTTATGATTTGATGTTTACAAATCTAGAAAATCATTTCTGTTATGATTTCTCTTTATATTATTGATTATTATCTTTTCTAAATACAATTTAAACACAGTAGTGAAGCATTTATTGAGAATATTGTGGTATATTAGGAATAATTTTAAGTTGAAATTTTTCGAACAAAAACAAGTAGACGATGAATTGTAAAAAGAATTTGTTCGAATTCCAGTCACTCAAAGAATCGCCCTTACAATCAACAACAGATTTTTTAGGTAATTATCAAAATCAATTTAGGATAATATGACAAGTTTAAAATATTTTTTCACTAAAAACCTGTTAAATGATGGTAGGAAACTCAAATCTAAGTTTATATCATGGTTATTTTACGTCTTATTGCTTCTATTTCGAGTTATTTTGATTCTTGAGCGTTACTCACCTTACAGATTTTAAGATTTTTCAAAATTTTGATTCTCGAAAACAAAATTTCAGCTTAATTAAGCAAATTTGTTCAATCAAAATACATTTAAACTATAGATAATCATATATTACACAATGTAAATGAGTTTAAGAGCAGAATTGACGGTAGAATTAGAGAAAATTGAATTCTTAAAGAAAAAATTTTTATAAGGTGAGTAACGCAAAAGCGATTTCCAAAAATCGAAAAATGTAAAAAATGTTTCGAAATGAATTCCAATTTAGATTTAAAATGATTTCTACTTTAAGAATTACTCTAAATAGAATTGAAAATACATAAATATATTGAATTATATTCAATACAGTGTTGAAATCATTAAATCAAACAATTGAAAGCAAATAAAAAGATGTTTATTAACAAATTTCGAAAATTCAAACGAAAACAAGTTGAGAAAAATTTACAATTCATTTTTTCCAATTTTGGAATTGCCCATATAAATTTGAAAGGCTAAAAATTGTTTTATACGAAAAAAAATTATTAATAGAATAAAAACTTTTTAGCGCATTTTTGGAACAACAATGCAGCTTATAATTTCACTTTGTTCGGCTGTTCGGCTCACGGTTTTTGAGATCTTGAAAACTACAAAAGCTAGCGACTTACGGTTTTTTGCATTCGATTTGTGCTATCAGTTTATTTCGGGGAAACTTAGTTAGAAAGCTGCCACTGATTGCATTAATTAAGAAATTACAAATTTAAATTTCCATATTAAAAATTGTGAACAAAAATTTTGACGCGAAAAAGATTGCAGCGCCACCAACGGCAAATATTGAAACTATAATTTGAATACTAATCAATCGTTATTTTCAAATCGATGAAATTTCTTTGAAATACAAATCGGAAAGTCGAACGATTAAGAATTACTTGTAACAGTTACAAAAGTCAAGTTTTGATGAATTATATTTTCATATTGATTATATAAACGAAAACACAAAGCTTATTGTAATTGAAAATTTCTTTTAAAGACGATTCTATTAGTTTTGTAACCGCTGTTATTACTGATCTAAGCACTTAGCAGGGGGATATTCACTACGGCAAATATGTTTATGAAATTTTGCATTTTTTTGCCTAATTTGCCATTTTCAACAGTAACAAATGTGTTTTATTAAATTTTGCGGGAAATTCAAATTTACATTTAATTAAAATTTTGTGCTTACTAAGTCTTGTAATTGTTAAAAAATCATCTATTGTTTGTTTTTAAATATTTCTTCTAGGTACTTTTAATTATAATATTAACAAAGAAAATAGACAAAAAGCTAAAGTAGAAAAATTTCTTTTGTTTATATCACATGTCACACACATTTGTGACTTTTGCCAAAATTTGCCAATTGTCGATTTTTTTGCAATTTGCCGCAGTGAATATCCCCCTGTTTGAAATATGATATGTTGTAAAATTTAATGGAATCGTCAGAGTCCGAAACCGTTTGGTATTTTAATTGCAATTAATTAAAAACCAACTAAAACAATAAGTTGAACATCAAAAATAAAAGCCTAATCGAATAAATGTTAGTTGGTTTTTAATTGAATAAAAATTAGTTGACTTTTTGTTAGTTGCAAAACGGTTTCAGACTTTGGAAATCGTTATACATTTTTAGCGCATTTTTGGTGCAACTATGCAGCTTATAGTTTCACTTTGATCGACTGAGATCTCGAAAACTATAATAGCTAGAGACTTCTGGTTTGTTGTGTTTGATTTGTGCTATCGAGTTGTTGGCGGCAATTTTTGTTAGAATGTTGTCACTTATTGCATTAGTAAGGAAATTACGAATTTAAATTTCCATATTGAAATTTGCAAACAAAGCGAAGTTGGCTGCGAAAACGATTGCAGCGCCACCAACGGAAAATATTGAAACGTCAAATTATTTTGAATATTTCTCAACCGTTATATTAAATCAATAAAATATATCCAGAAGATTCTGTTAATTGAACATCAATAAAAAACACTCGCCGTACTTTCACACAGCAAAATTTTATAAGCACGATTTTTCCTTATATTTTTTTTCTATCAAATTATTTTAAACTTTAAATTTAAAGTGTGAATCTGTTTCTCAAACGAATCTAATAATTCTGTAATTTGTTAACATACACTGATTTAGGTAGAAAAATGCGCTTAAGTGTCCCCTACTACGCATGGACACTTTCCATGTCATTTATAATAGTATTATTTAGTATTTATTTTTGATTTACAATTCTTAAAATATTTTCAATTTTCACATACCACATCAAACATTTTTCCATTAGTTTTTGTTTGACTACACTTGAGGGCACTTATTTATTTTCACTTCTATTCATCACAAAATTTCAAGAGTAAATGTTAGAATTTAGAATATATATCTCTATTATGATGCCAAAAATTGTTTCATTTAATGCTGACTTAATCTTAAAATTAAACTTATTTTGTGGTCATAATGAGCTATTTCTTATCTTATACACATCTTCCTTTATAAAAGCTCCAAATTTTAATGCTCTTTGATGATGATAATCAAATCATACATACTAATCATAGCAGCAGAAGCAAAACATTTATTCATATTCGAGTCAACCCTTTTATGAATAAGTTATATGATATAACAATGAATATTGTGATTACTCAATGATTAGACAACTTTTATTTGTGCAATTTCAATTGAACTAGAAACATTTTCTCACATGAAAATAAAAATTTTACATGTGAATTGGCATCAAAAATCAATAAATATTAATCAGTACCGTCGAAAAAGAATGTAAATTCTAACCCATATTATTCGTTGTTTATGCATTTTAAAAATTTTGTATATAAAAGTTTATAGAGTGTAACATAAAATTGCACTCTTTCACTTTTCGACACACGCTCAATTTGATTATATTCATAAATTTTCATAATTCAAATCCTCTTTATTTTTTCAATTTAACACATAAATTTTACATTTATCGCTTTCCAAAAAAGAGCACAAATTTACTCTCATTATTAACTTCAATAAAATATCATGGAAATTTGCATAAAAATCTATTGCAAATTGTCAATTAGATCAAAGCGACACAAAGGTATGCATGATATTTGATAATATTCATTACACAAAGGATTAACAATATTCACATGTACAATTTTTGAATTATGATTCCACACATGCACACGATTCTCCATTATTACAAACTAATTTGCTGAAATTACAGAGAAATTTGCATAATTTCAAATATAACATTTTCATACATGTCAAAACATATCGCTACTGAAACATCTGCAAAAATTCTCATTTCTCTCTATGAATAGAAAAAAGGTTGAAAGGATTTTTTTTTTTGAAATTGTGCATGTTGAATAAACTTTTATTATTTTTCTACATATTTTGTATTCCTTTGAGACATCAAACAAATAAAAACAGAGTAAATATGATAGAATGAGAATTTCAAGTGTTGGAAATTGATAAAAAATTTAATAAGTTATTTCAGGTATGTAAATAAGTAATTGAGAAAGTGTCATAGATTTATGATTTTATCTCTAATAACTCAAAAATTTAGAGTTGGCAGGCAGCCATGACTGTCCAAAGATAATGTTGGACAGTTTTCATAGAAATATTTTCTAATAATTTTACAAATTAGAGCTTCTTAGCGACTTTTTCAACAATTAAAAAATGATAGACAGTTCAGGTGTCTGTAAATTCTGTCCTAGATATGAATCGTAAAGTTTTAAACTATTTTTCAATGTCCTTATCATGATTTCATAAAAGTATAATTACAAATTTAATTCATTCAGTATCTCATTCCAACTCTCTTTTTTACAACATATCACATCACCTTTTTTGCTTTCATATTCATTCATAAAAACTTTCTCAGGTTTATTTCATATCAGATATTTACAATAAGATCAAGATATTATCTTCTCAGAAAATCCTAATTCAATAATAATAATAATAATAAGATGCAAAAACCCTTGTTCATCAAAATATTAATAAAAAACTTCATTTAACTTGACTGATTGACTCATATCGATAAAGAGATGCAACAATGTATGATATAGTCAGTCATATCAATATGCAATCTTTCTCCTCTCTGCACGTATGCGGGTTATTTAAATATTCATTCATCATCAACTGGGGCGTGATGCAAATAAATTGAAATAAAAAATGAATGAATATTGAATGAACGATCAGACGGTATCGATTGATTTTCCTTTTTTATTAATTTGCAAATTGATTGATGAGGTTGATGAGAGGTTACATGCAGATTATTAGTAATCAATATGCTTATCGTGAGAACTTTCTTGCTTGTCCATTTTACAACTAGTAATAGGGAGAACAGAAAATAAATGAAATTAATGTTGAGAAATGACATCGACATGTCGTAGTCGCGCGAAATCATCATGCACAGTAAAAATTGTCCGTTAATGATTATGAAAAATTACATGTCACTCGTAAGCGCGTGTACTTTAATATTATCTTCTGACGAATGTTAAATTACTAGTGATATTTTTATGGCTGTTGTTTTGATGAAAAGCGGTTACTTGGCCCTATCATTAAATGAGCATTCTTCTACCCCGACAACGTTCTAATGATATAAATGATTCGCTTCCTATTAATTGAAAATTCTCTCCTCTTTAATGATGCTCTTTCCTACTCAAATTAATCTTCAAAAAAATATAAACCTAGAATGAGTGAGAAAGTAAGAAAAATTTTCAGTGATTGAATTCAATTCAGCCCATCCCTTAAAATCAAAATAATGATGATCATATAATTTATTCATAATTTTTTTATCAACAAAATTTTTTGAATCATTTTGTTACGCTTGATGATATTCATGGGAAATAAAAATTTATTTCTGGTGTTTAAAAATTATCTAGAATTTTTGTCGGTATTGATAGAGTTACTTATTTTTATGAGTCAAAAAAATGAATTTTTTATGCCATATTTTTAACAAATCAACTTTTATTTTGTCCTTTCTAATTTCCAGTGATTAATCACAGCATAAATAACCACCTGGCAAATGTCAAATGCACAATTTAGTGCAACAAATCTAGAAAAATTATCACAATTAACACGACTAATAAAAGCAAGTTAAACAGATGTCCATCAAAGTCATTTGACAATAACAATCAAAGGAAAATTAGTTTGGTCAAGCTACCAAAATTTTAAGCATATGCAAAGTCATTAATTTATTCAAAACATGCAATAATAATCATTCTGATAAATCTCACACTTAGTCCATTAACATTTTCTTGATATTACTAAACTCAGTAAAAAAATATGAAAGCAAATTATATTTTCATTTCCATGATTGAATCTCATCTCTTCATCACTAAACAATGTATCAAGGTGTAATTTGACAATCGTATATTTGATGGATTGTTTGTCCGTAGATATAACAAGCTCTTGCTGAGTGACTGTCTGGAGTGGATATGGTCATCATCAAATGGATTTTAATGAAATTGCGACTGTGAGTTTTTTACTTTGCTTCATTCAATTCATTCATCACAAACGAGCATGTAGTAAGATTTTTCAGCTCGAGGATATTATTTGTCATATGCTAGATAATATTACAAAGTATTACAATGGCAACGGAGAAATTCATCATCATCATCTCGCTAACGTTAGATACCTGATAGCTCTTTTTCCAATTTTTCTTCATCATGATGGATTTTCCATTTGTTGCCTGCTAACGACATGTAAAAGTTGAACTGTCTGAATATAAATCTGGTGTAAATACATTTTTTTGTGTGTTCTTCTGTTTTTATTTTATTTTCGCTAATGAATATGAATGGGATAAAGAAAAACACAGCACGATGGTTTTTATGCATGACATTTATTTAGTTTCAATTCAACTTACTTTTCTTCCTTTCCATGAAATTATTAACTATGAATAATTTTTTTAAAGTTTTTGAGTTTTTAGGGACGACAAACAAAAAATTCTCTCCCCTAGTTTAAAAATTATCAACATCAGAGTTGAAATAGGAAAATTTATTTGTTTGTAAATTCTTTATGCATCCTAGTTACACAACTGCACTTTCACCCCTCGACTTTATGTCGAGAGTTATTTCCTGAGTTGTCTGATGGGAAATGTTTAAAATAGAGAATAAACTTTAATATGACAACTCTCTACTCGAAATAAAACTAAAAAGGAATGAAATTATTGACCTTGAGAAGATATTGTATTTTACTTTTCAATAGATTAAAATATACACTTTTAAACTACCCCTAAGTATAAATTATTTGTCAATAGAAATCCTTTGATCTTGAAAAAAGAATTTTGAGGAATTTTTATAAAAATCTGCAAGTGATTTGTTTCTGAGATTTGTTCATTTAAATGTAACTTAAAGTTTATAAAAATTACTTGCAGAAACTGCTCAAAATCTTTCTGAATTCTGTTTAAATAATTTGCAACAATTTAAATTTAACAAAATATGACCTGAGCATCCGCTTCTTTAGTTATTGTGAAAACTTGCAAAAATAAAATTAAATATTAAAAATTTTAACTATTGAATATAAAATGCCAAGATTTCCTTTTAAAATAAAGTCATTTTATCTTAAATTTTAAAACATTACACCTGAGACATAATCTTTTCTTTGTCATTCGAAAATAAAAATTAATTAGACCGTCTTCAAAGTGCTAATAATAAAAAACACTTTTCAATTGAAAATGCAATTACAAAAAGGGATGTAAATCCATAATAAAATTTTCCAAAAACGGCTTTGTTCATTAATCTTTTAATAATGACTTCATTTTACTCCTTTTTTGCGACGCTTATGACTAAATGTCATTTGAGGGTGTGAGAAATTCTAATTTAAATTTTAATCTCTCTCGCGAAGCCTTTTCATGAAAATAACTTTTTTTGTGTTGTTGTCTCGCACTGTTCAAGTGACAAAAATTATCCTCAAAATCATTAATTTTCAGCGCATTTCGTTTATTTGCCTGTCGACTTTTCATGTTATTAATTACCTTCATTTTCCCTGTTGTGATGCAAGTAGGAGAAGTTTCAGCACAAAAAAAAAGATGTTAAATCCTCATAATAATTAATTTTCGTGGCAATAAGAGAAAAATTCATAGTGCGATGGTAATAATCTATACAATGTCGCAGCTAATAAATTGAACGCATCGTAAACAAATACACACAAGGTGGATTATTATATTTTAATCTCCTTCCCGTTCATAGCACGTCGCAAATTTCCATAATCATGTCTAACTAGCTCTATATTCAACTACACTGTCTGCACGCATGTAAATGACATTTTTTGTTTTACACACTGTTGATTTTAATTCTTCTAGGCATAACAAGAAGGAGCGCTAACTCGATATATGCAGCATATCCCTATTATATGTTTATTTGTTATATAATTACTAAAACTTCTATCGACAATGTAAATTAGTCATAGCATTATTATCAGCATGTGATAGGGAAAGAACTACTGTTGCTAGCTACCTTACTTACTTGATGACAAATAAACAAAATTGATATGTGCACATGGCATGATGCGAGTGAAAGGATTAAAATCCTACCACTACCACCACCCACCTCTTACGACACCTTTCAACAAGCAGATAGAAAGATGGAAAATTAATGAATTGAAGCGTAATGTTGGTTCAATTAAGTGAAAACCAAATAAGCAGGCATGTAAATTAAATGTAAACATTTTGACGACTCTTCCACATGACAAATTCATGTTTCAATAAATTTTCATAATAATTTCATTTTAGCAGAAATAATGAATAGACATACAATCCTATCTAACTACAATATGTAAAAAGAGAATGAGTGAGTGATGCTGTCTCAATGCTTGTTGTAAAGTGTCACTTCTGAAATGATGATACAATCTTTGTCATGGAAATACACTCTCTCTTTCTTTCTATATTATCCTGTATTGTATTGTAACAAACTTATTGTCTTGAATGTGTTAGAATAAGAATAAATTTTATGTGCATCATTGAACTGACATTGTAGTTTATGTTTATGTCAAGATTTGGCAGTTTATGAAGAGATAAATTGAATGTTAAAGAATTTTTGATTTCAAATTATTGAAATTTGAATTTTTGATGAATTTAAAATAAACGAATAGCACTAATGCACTGAATTATATATTTTCAAATAAGACAATTAAGTAACTGAAATTTTAAAAAATATATGAAGATAGAGAATTAGAATGATAGTCGTAAAAATTTTATAATATTTCATATGTTTATGCAACACAAAAAGTATTAATTCCATCAATTTAAATAAAAAAATATTTAAAATATTCTAGATTAAATTTAAATTCATAAATATTGATGTATTCCATTCCTTGCATTTATCATTACAATGTCTCAAAATATTTATCTCAAATTCAATTCGTATAAACCTGAAGAGTACTAAACATTTTCAATCTATTGATCTCATCTCACACTCTTCATTTTGCCATAACATAAACATACAATGTATGACTTTCGTTTATATTACGATTCAAAAAGTTTTGTCATAAAAGACAAGAAAGGAACATTACATTGTTGTTGCAGCAAAAAAATCATACACAGAGCAGACAGGAATGAAATTCCCACACGAATCAATAGAGAGAGGTAAAGAGTCATTCTGGAACAATTAGAGATAACAAAAGAGACTCTGGTCTGTGTCTAACAATTTTCTTTGTTTCCTGTCCCAAAAATAATAGTTGGCTGTTTCAAGTTCTAACTTGATTTCACAAGAAATCGCAAAAATAAATGGATGAAGATCGGAATTATTGAACTGCTAGAAATTTCCGTTAAATAAAAAAGATAATTTTTTACAACCAAGAAGACAAGCGTAAAAGGCGAGTCTGGATAAATATATGACACACATTAAATATGACACTCTTTTCTCCATGTGGCTGTTTAAAAAGCAGAAGAGTAAATAAGCGAGACGGTCATAAAATACAATTTGTGTAAATCTCTTACTGTTTGCTGTATGTATACAAATATATATATCGTATATTTTTGTGCATTAATAGGAACAAGAAGAAGAAGCCAAAAAGAGAGCTATAAAAAGCTCACACGTGTTCCCATAACAGGTTTTACTCTTCGCCTTTATCCAAAATTTCACTTCTGGAGCAGAATTGTAAGTAAATAATAAAATTTATTTATTTCTTTTCTTTCTTTTTGTCAAAATCTGTCTCAATATGTTTGTATGTTTCAGTGACCTCATAGATAATTACAACGATCTCGATAAATTTTGTTTTCTTTTTTTTTGTGGGAAATTTATTCAAAAGATTCTCATAATCCCTTCTTTTATTCTTATTACAGGGTAAATAGAGAAAAAAAATATAAGGGAACTTCATTGTCCAATTTCGTGATTTGATGACACAATGGAGCGAGAATAAGATTGAATGCATCTACCTGTCATGTGCAAGTGTGCAGTAAAAGCAACAGCAAAAATGACAAAGACGAGATTAAGTCTGTCTGCATTGATGGAAAGAGAGAGAATCAATCCCTTCGATCGACCTATTATGGGGCTATTGTTGTTAGTCGATTTACTTTTAATGAAATTTATTACACCCTTCGATATGTACAAAAAATTGATATTGTGTGCTCGTTGTTATAACAAAAAAAAAAGATCTCTGCAAAGCCATTGACCTCCTTTTATTTATCCAAAAAAGTAGTGTGTATAAAGAACGAATCGTAAAAAGCAAGAAGAGAAAAAGAAACTGACAGAGAAGAAAGAAATAAATTAATAAAAGGAGGTTTAAAGATAAACATTATTCTTTCCCTCTCTTACTCTTGCTCGCTTCATTCTCGATTTTTATTTTATTTTTTTATTATTATTGTTGTTGCTTCTGTATAATATAACACACACTCAATGCATGCATATAAAGCCCCGAAAAAAGAAATAAAGAAAGAAAGATCTTGGACACTTGCGTCTCAACAATCATATAATGATGATAGAATTGAAATGAAGTAAAAAGAGAGTAGAAACTGGTTTTCGCAGCGTGATTATGTTCATCAATCGAGTCACATTAGAATAGTGTATGTATAACTTGATTGTTTTTGTAAGTAACTTTAAAATTGAGCCAACAACTGAGAAATGATAAATGACTTTGCTACATTGTCTCGAGTTGCTTATCCGTCGTAGTACGGATGATGATGATGAAGAACGAGAGAAAAGAGAACGCATAATAAAGAGTTGCTTTCTTTATGCTGATGGCAGCTTCTGGATTTACTCTTCTCTTTTTTTCTCTCCTTTGCGCGCTCTTTCGACAATTTCTGCCTCATAATCTTCACATCACGATGCTTATATTCTTATTACATGCTTAAACAACGATCCTACTTGTGTTACGCTCCACTCGTTGCATATTAAAAAAAAAACAAGAACCGAATAAACTGGTCACACTTAATGAAAGAAAAATAAACTCGATTTGGGTAAAAAAAATATGACTACTGCAAAAAAGGCTCCTTAATTCTTCTCAGTCCTGTTGCGATCACAATCTTTTTCTGCTTTCGCATGTGTTGCATGCTAAAAATCCGACAACAGAAAATTTGTCTGAAACTCCAATTAGTTACACTCTTGAGACCATTTATGGAAGCGCGATAAATCATTTTGAGTTTTTTTTTTTAAATGTTGTTGTTCATTGCAGAAAGGAATTGATGTTGAAACTATATTTATTTGCAAATAAAGTACATGCGATGATTTACGGTTTCAATTGATTTGCATGTGAATAGCGACTCGAGTGTGATTTATGTAGTAGCTAAAATATTGCGAAAATATTGTTTGCTAATATGACTTCGTGGTAGGTTGAACTTGAATTATTATTTTTGTACTATAAAAGGGTGAAAATTTATTTCCTGAAAAAAACTCTTTTCTACCTTTTATATCACTAAATAATTTTCACATCATCATAATAGCCACGTGAGTTCAACCCGCATAAATAACCAGTTCAGAATAATTTTCCTCCCATGAAACAATTGCAGCATCAATTGGTGGTAGCAATCTATCATTATAAATAGGACACGATCATTGTTTCATTTACTACAAAAAGGCGATATTCACTTCACACGAGAGAATTGTGAGAAATTAATTTTTTTAACAACAACCCTTTGTTGCTACATTTATTTAACTAACTAACTCTCGAGTATCCGGAAATAGTTTAGAAAAAAAGGGATGGTCGAAAGGGATTTTTTAAAGTTCAACCCTCAAGCAGTGAAAAGTGCATATGACGATATGAATTGCAGTTGAATAAGTTTAATTACTTGACTATCTCTATTGTTTGGGATAAAGCAAAAAAAACTCCGGATGTAAAATGAACATTTAGCCAAGTTAACCCTTTAAAAATAGAAACAACTAGACGATGGCTACTGGCAGTAATACGATACAATTTGATTACATGATACCGACATGGCTATTAGCGAGCATGATAAATTGCGCGATTTTTTGCCACTTGAGATGATACGAGTGAATATGCCGCTGCTCGGGAATTATTTTACAGTATTTAATGTATTAATTTACAATTGTTTGGGCAAACAAGAGACATAATAAATGTCAAAACTAGAAGAGATTTATGTACAGCCGACGATGATCATAAGCATACGCTTTGCATAACAATTATTCCCACTGTTTATATAAAAACATAAAAAGTGTAAGTTATGAGGTTGAATCAAACCCACTAAATATAAAAAAGAGTGCGTTTCATGGGAAAAGAGTTGCATACATTGTAATCATGCTGGTATCTATTTGAGATAGATATCAAATATTGAGCATCTTGTTAAATTATTTGTTAACACACCAATGAATTTGTAATTTACTATCAATTAAGAAATGAAATTTGCATAATTTTGAAATCTAATCAAGTAGAAAATTTAAGCACACTCCTGTTCATCATGCGGGTCTGTCGAGATTGATTTTATAATAATGCAAAAATGAGCATTTTTTGATGAGTTCATTGGCATTTGGGTCTCAATAAATTGTAAATTAAATCCTTTTGTTCTGGATAGTAGTAAAAATTTCATCTTGCATCTTATTAGCATTATATTACTTTATTCTTCCTTGTACTTGCTGCAAGTGAGTTTTGGAGATTGTAAATTTATTCATAAAAAAATCCTTACTCATGCAGTGAAATCTCATTGAGTGGAGCAAGAAAAAAAGTAATAAAGTAGCGCTGTAAAATCCAATTTTCAAGAAAGAAAGAATACTTTTCGTTCTTTCTTAAATACTTTAATTAATTATCTTCATACTTGAAAGTAAATGGCTTGTAAGAGCACGCGGAGCACTTTTATGAAGGAGCGAGCGAAAAAATTGCAAAAATCCCTTTTTAATGAATTTATTCTCATTTTCTTTGCCAAGCAAAAAAAAACATAAAATTTTATGATTATTTGTTTTAGCGATGCTTTAACGACAATGTAAGTTGAAAGGCGCGTTCTGTTCCCTTTCTTTTGTGGACTTAGGGTTTTGTTGTCGGCGGTTGTAAATAAATTCGCAAATTTAAAAAAATTAAAGCAAGTAAGTGTAATGATAATGCAAGATATGACTGTGAAATAGGAAAAACATAAAATTTTATGTTCTCAGTTTTAAAAGCAGGCAAAATCTTGTGACAGTTTTTAATTTTAATTTTTATGACAATATCGAATCATAAAATTTAACGACTTTGTATTCTTCAATTTCATAAAAAAAGGATTTTTTTCGCGATCTGAATTTTTAAAATGCCTTTTCCATAATGAGAAATTTCATTTTTTAGACTTATCTATGAGCACATGAAAAATTAAGTCTATAAATGTCACTGTATATAAAAGGAAGTAATCTGAAGTCATAAAAGTTTTTGTTTTGTGCGAAAATCTTTAGGGGTTGTTTTTGTTATAAACGAAAGTGTACAATTATTTTTTTTGTCAGTTCACACTCAATGTTTTAATATTCTGTCACAAGACCGTAAAATTTCTTAAAAATACATATTTTACCATACATTTAATATTTTGCAAAAACTTGTCATTGATTTTACCAAAAAAAATTCTTCTATTTATTTAAATAAAAAAATTATTGACCTTACAAAATGATACAAAATAAAAGGCATTTCCTGCCACAAAAATATTTTCTATATAAGTCGATTCAACATTGGATTACAATGTTTTGTAGCAGACAAAAAGTTCATGTTTTTATCCCCACTACAAAAACCTCAGAACAAAAATAAAATATTTTCAGTAGAGGGGATAGAAACATTCACACTTTCATTGTTATAAAACATTAATTTCAATGCTTCTAAAGCAATCAAAAATTGTTATAATCATTCTTTAGACTCAATTTTATATATTTCTTGAATGTATTTAGGAAATTGCAAAAATTAATTACGGCTCTAAAACATTCTTTTTTAATAATTCTAGTTAACTAAAAATCTCACGTTTCTTTTTCTTATAAAATGAAACAGTTAAACACTCAATAATGAAAATTCTCAATCACGTAATTACTTTCATTTCTCGGCAATATTTATTTAATTTTTATGATTTCGATTGAAAGCAATTTCAAATCATAATTTCATTTTATTACGGACTTCTAATTTTATTTTCATTCAAACCGCCTCATTCAATACTTCTCGGCTACTCTCAATTGAATTTCATTTTCCCATAAAAATAGAAAAAGCATCAAATGATGATGATGAAGAAGAAAACCTGAAGCGTCACTTATCGTAAATAGAAAAGGGATTTTAATGACTTTATTGCGTAAGCGATTGAATGAATGGTTGAAGACCTTTCAGGAATGATTAATTGATGGCTATGTGAAACAGTTAAGATGTGCGTTTTGTAATTTGATTAGATTTCAATGGAAATCGCATTACAGTCAAATTCTCATACATGAGACGACCCTCTAAGACATATCGCGCCCATAAAAAACTGTTTTTTTATTAATCGTTACTCCGATCTCAAGAGTAAAAGAACAACGGGAATAAAAAACGCGCGGGAAAGGAAAGAAATTAAAAAATTGTACACGACAATATCTGCACCCCTAAAGAAATTAGAATTTTGAGTCATAAAAAACGTTTTTAAAAGTGATACTAAAATTTTTTTCTTTAATTCAATCCTGCATTTCTTTAATTTTTCACGAGCAATTTTTTTATCGCTTTGTAATAAAAAAAATGAAATATCAAAAACGAGAGTCAGTTATTACAAAGAGCAATCACAAATATTTAAATAGGCACACGGTTATGGGATAATGAATTGGGATGTGATTTCTTCTTTTTTATAAAAATGAAACATAAATCATTACAATTTTTATTGTCATTAAATCTTTAAGATGTCACAAGATGCAGCACATAAAAAAATTATTTCAATTTTTAACCGATTTAGAAAGAAAATTTAATCAATAAGTGTTGCTGCTTCAAACCCACATGATAATTAGACTAATTTATTGGAATCAAATAAATTTAGATTTTTGTCGCATAAAAATTTTTATGCTCATCTTTGATTCTGTTGCTGTTGCACAAATGAGGGTTATTAGCAGTTGCTGGAATCGTAAAATTTTCATCTTTATGGCATTTTGGACAAATTTTTATACATCCGTATTGAATGTTACTGCAGTTCTGTGTTTAGGAAAATCAAATATTTGAGACATAAATCGTAAAATTCTGAATAACTAGCTGCCGGATAAGTCATAAAAATTATTTCTGATGTGTGTGTGTGTGTGAATCAATTATTTGATAAGTTTTTATAGTTATTGAGTTCATTGTATCTAATTAAAGATTATCATTTTAATGCATTAACAAGATGCAATTGTTAGAGTTCTTTGTAAATAGGCAATATATGATGATAATGAAAGAGCAAATATTTAACCAACATTTCGCAATAAATACAAATTTCATGAAGCATCCACAAAACTTTGCTATTTGAAAATTTGTATATCTACCTGACATGCACTTTAACATCGTCATAATTCACGCAAATTTGAAATAAGATTATCATTCGTATATGCATACATGTATGGTTGATTTTGTGAGTCCTTAGTCCAGCACATTAAACATGTATGATGTCTCATTTCATAATTGATAATCCCCCGAAAGAAAAACGACAACATACATGAAGTTGCGTTGTGATATTCATGAATATTTGATATTTAGTAAAGCAAATAAAGCATTAGCATTTAAAATCAGGTTTTTAGACATTAGATATTGACTTAGTACTTGTCCGCTTTCTCTCTCATTTTAATTGCCGCAAGCAAAAACTTTTGCTCATTTAATTAATGAAGTCACTTCAACTAGAAGAGTTATGAATTGTACATTTGTTAAATTTTTAAAGAGTCTAGATTTGTAAGGTTTTCATGATTTAACCAATTTAAGGCAATAAATTGCAATTGACAAAATCCTTTTATCCATTGATTGATCTTTTTTAAATCTCACGTGCTTTGGCAACCCTTTAAAATCAATTCGCACAATTTTATTGGTAAAAATAATTTTTACGTCAATTTAAAGTTGAAGAGTGAAACTTTATCTGACATTGTGCATCAGCGAGTACAAAATTCAATCAATATCGAGTGTATGCTCTCGACCATTCGCATGTGACTCAATCCAAAAAGGATTTTTTTTATTAAATTGAGAAATTTGAGATTTTTTATGGTTTGTTTATTTATTTTTCTGGTCCACAAAAAACGTGCGTGTGCAAAAATTATGATGGATTGAAGATAAAAGTCAGTTGATATGTTCATGCATGAAAGTTTTTATTTTTATCGCAATTATTTTTGTTTATTTTCGACAATTTTTCTTGTAAACAGAAACTTTTCATCAAAGAATGATAAAAGAGCACTTTTACCTAGTAACGCAAAGACCACGGCATCTGTATATAAAACATTCTGTTTGCTTTTAAGATATTTCCGCTGGCAATAAAAGTATGCGGATAATTTACTTGGTCAAACAAGTTCAAAAACTACCCTCTAGAAAAAAGGATGCGAAAGTATTCAATCATGCGAGAAACATCATCAATTTTATTTGCTTACATATCGATCGAGAAATCTCTTATTAAATTAAATCAAAATTGATTTTTTTAGCCAAAATAGGAAGGGAAAAATGATGCACTGCTTTCAAGATCTCAATTATTGATAAATTGCTACTTCTATTGAAAGTTAATTGATTCATTTATGAATTTATGCATTAATGGAAGTCGAATTAGGATAAAATATTTCCAAACTTGGTTATATAATAAAGTTTTACAAAGTATTCCAAAGGATTTACATGAAAAACAATTTTTGCATAATAACCATACTATAAATAATTGAAAAATTTATTTTACATGCATCTAACACAACTTTGTGATTACAAAGAAACTGTACGAAAAACTTTTTCATCAAAGAAAATCTGTTTTTAATCAATCAATACTTTGTTGCCATCAGAATTATTTATTCAGTTGCTGCCCTGAAAATAGCCGCAGAGAGCAGTCAAAACTACAACAATGTATTACAGTGTTGGCCAAACTGTATGCTGCGGCACACTAGTGTGCTAAGAAAAAGTAGAAATACATATTCAAAATTTTGATTTGGTGTGCCACAGAAAATTTTCAGTTTTTAAATGTTCCGTGACTCAAAAAAGGTTGGCCACTACAAATCCATCACAATGTGATATTTTTTGTTACTTTCTTGCTACTTTGTAAACAGTTATATTCATATATGAAAAAGGGAATTTATTTTTGATCATGGGTAAAAAATTTATCAGAAAATTTTACCATTTTCTGTGTCATAAACTTTGTCTGTGGTTTTTGCATACGAAAAACTTTATTTCTGAGTATTATTATTATTTCATTTCACTCGAGCGAGATGGAAATTAGTTGATTTTCATAATTAAATCGGAATAGTAAGTGAAAATTCAGAGCACATAGTACACATCAAATTATAAGCTAAAAAATTAAAAGCGAGTGAGTCATAATAAGCAATGGTATGAAAATCCTAGAAAATGATTAAAAAAATTCTGCAAATTGTCTCCATTCCTCTCGACTGTTATGTTAATAACAGTCACTGCTTCCGTCAAAAAATTTAACGAAACACATGAAGCGCATCATGTGGTTTAATGGCAGATAGTTAAAATTTTCATATTTTTCCTCTTCTTTTTATTCCGTGATTATGCAAATTTTCTCTCTTTCTCACTCTCGTCCTCTATGGATGGCTGATTATTTTTACGGATAATTTAATTAAAAATCATAAAAGTTGAGTTGGTAATGCACATATACTATTCATCCATACATGTTGAATTGAGAGGAAATTTAATTTTCCCTCTCTCTCTAGCTCTGACTAATTTCAATTTCAATTCAAAAATATTTTGAAAACATTTCACTTTTTTGTCCATTGGCCTCATGCAAACGAGTGTACATTCAAGGCTCTATTGTGTACTGTTCTAGGAGAGAGAAAATAAATGTCATGCCAGGACAATGGAGCTTAAACACGGCGGCAACAGATTTCAATTTGATCTATTTCTTCGTAACGTGTGCACAACTCGTAAAAGGGTTGACGATGGACAATGGCATTCTTTCCTTTTATTTTGATTTTTTTCTGGACGATGAGGTGACAGGAAAAAATTGTAATTTCAAACACGCGAATTCCACAAGAATCAATTAATTTTCATTTCATCATGCTTCCTGTTTTTCAATAGCACATACAATTGAAATGCCCCGAGTTGAATGACAGATATTTTTATATATGAACAACAACTGGCCTATGAAACGGAAAAATTGAATTATTTGAATCGCGAGATTTTCTATAGCTGTAAAATACGCGAGACAAGTCAATTATTTGATAGTCTGATACATATCAAAACAGTTACTGTGACATTAATCACTTTTTCATTTCGCAATTCAGGCCCGTCACAGCAGCAGCTATCAGCACATACAGTCCATTAACTAAATTTATTGTTAGTGTGTATATATCTTCGAATAAGAGTCGGTAATTAATTAAAACGGTCTCCAAACAATGCGTCTGTCAAGCAATAGCGAGCGAAAAAAATCTGTTGACATTCATTGGAGTTTTCAAGTAGTTGCGCGACATTGAATTGCTTTTGTGCTCATTGTGAAATGTGAAAGACAATATTTATTGACAAGCAGACGCATTTATTCATTCAAATCCATCAGCAGCATTTCATTACCAGTAAAAAAGAGTTGTTATGACAAAAAACATAACCAGACAGCTAGCAGGCAATAAAAATGATAATCGCAGCAGAAGCAGTAGTTAAGGAAATAAAGGAGTAAAATGAAAATTCATTACCGTTGCAACATTAAAACACATAAAGTAAAACATAATCCCATTTTCAACGCTACTCGAAGCAAAAGATGCTTTTAACGAATTATAATAATCTTGATGATTTTCATTGTTTAGCAAAAGAAACTCACTCATGACTAATCAAAGAAGGCAAAAAGCACTCTTCACAAACATAAATATTTAACCCTTTAAGGCAACACCGCGAGTTTTATTCATTCACTTCTTTTATGACTGTGCACTCATTTCCAGAAGTTTGCGTCATTATACATCGCGAGGGTGAAAGAGAGCGAGGAAATGAAGGATTTTAAAAAAACAATGTAACATTTTTTTCGTTTGATTGACATTTGCATGTCCAAAAAAATGATGAATAGAAACGAATTGACACACGTGCCCATAAATCATGCAATGCAGTACGCGTGCAGGCATGCATTAAAAAGTCCTTCACTTCAGTTATGGACATTCATTTTTTGAAGTGACTTTTCGAATTTGATTTGTAAATAGAATTGTTGAAAATGTTAATTGCCTTTTGTTTTTTTATTTTGTTTAGTCTGATATTTTCAACGGAAGTAAATGATAAGTGGTGAAAAATTGTTATTTTTATCTGATCATAAAAGTTGAATAAAAATGTGAGAAAAGATGAAGGATAAATTGTTGACAATATTATAGTCACATATCACTATAATTAAATACTGTCTCGAGGCATTTCTACCAAAAATTTCCTTTGTCTTTTACGATTAAATTTTCATGTCTTACTTTACATTTAATTTATTTAATTTGAAGTTTCCTCAGAAACATTACTTTCAATCAATTAAACTTCATTCTTTAACCCATACAATGAATTTATTTAAATAATATATTTATTTATTTCATATATAACTTTCATGTGTGTATTTTCTAATGCCACAGGCATTTATTAGACTAAGAAAATTTAATGTAATTGAAAACTATGGGTTATAATACCCGAATTGTTGTCGTCTCGGTAAAGTTTTCCTTTTTGTCTTAAGTCTTTCTCTCATTCTCTTGTACAAATGATGATAATAATTATCATCAACTTAATCTAAAATTCTTCTCATGTTTCGTATAAAGTCACATAAATTTGCACAAAAAAGGAAATTTTCTCTTTCTCTCCCTCATTCTCAAGGAATGGTGCGTATCTAATCACCCTCGAATGATTCAACTCAATCCCACAAAATTTAAAATGTGACAAGATTAAAAAATCAAATTACATGACAAGGTACTGGCACAATAAAAACTCATAATTGATCGCCACGCACTTCCCATGTTATGCTTATCAGTACAGCTTCTCTTCTATGTTTTGAATTTTCGCGGTTGTCGTATACTAGTTTTGCTAATCAATCACTAGTATTGCTATTGTGACTTGAACGATGATAAATTATTATTGTGATGGAAATATACTCAGATTCGGTGAATTATGTAACAATTGAAAAACCCTTTTTCTCATTCAATTGTCAATTTGTTAATTCAAGAGTAGTAAAATTTTTCATGGGAAATGTTTTTAGATTAAATTTAAATTATTTTTATAAAAGACAATTTTGATTTATTTTGACATAGAAAATTTTAAAAGATGAAAATCTTTGCAATATATGAATGATTTTTATTGATAACATCAAATTTGTTATCCTTTTATGTTTTATTATCGCATATATTATTGACATTAAAGCGTAAATAATGTATGATAAATGAGAAGGGTGAAAATATATGAATGATTTTCTCTGACCATCATCGTTGTCATATTTTCCATTTAATAAATGAGCTAAGATGTGTTCGATAAGTACATATGTAGAAAGATATCCCGTTGTGCGCCATTTTCATCATCATCATATAGACAATAATATCAAAGGAATGAAAAATTTACTCTGCTCTTGTCATTTTTTGACCATAAATGAAAGAGAACAGAACAAAAGAAATGGATGGCATTCTTCACAAGTGATTTAATCGTATTCTCAACAGCGCCATTAAAGATTCAATATCAAATACTTGTAACATACAATTGAAGTGGAAAATACTTTGTGAGTGACCACTTTTGGCGTAAATCGACCACTCTTATGTATACATATACTCTTCACACAACAGCCTAGACACTCAATATGATTGAAAAAGAGAGAGAAAGAGCATTTCGTGAAAATCCCATTGAAGAAATATCTCCATTTAAGCCTTTTTTGTTGAGATATACATAAAAAGTTAGTGAGTGTACACGAGAAGTTCAAATAAGCATCGGTACTCAAATAATCCATCAATATATTTACATCACACAAACAATTGGAATTAAACAAAAGGCAAGATAGAAGGGACGAATAAGAGCAGACAATGCAATGCAAACAGGCAGACACTCATCGCTCTTATGTCTTTTTTTGTAACTCACTCTACTTATTGTCATTTAGCAGATTACAAGTTCGACTCTATTCGGAAATACCTTATGCCTGATTTTGTATTTTATTTATATTCATACCAAATGCGGACTTTTCTGTCTTTATTTCTAATTTCGATTGATTGAGACAGTGAAATGAAATTTATAAATAATTGTTTTTGCTTGAATCGACTCATATTGCACCCTCGACTTACATTGTATATATGAAAGAGAGACAGAGGGATCTAATGAGCTCCTAATAACTATTTTGTCAACATTCTGGCCGAATACAATTCAATTCAATTTTGAAAATTTTCAACAACGTCACAGCATGGAATTAATTAAAAAACAAAATATTTTTGCCCATAAGGGAAATTTTAAAGTTGCACATTGACCATTAGCTTTAATTATTTATGTACCACTTTGCAGCATATGTGCTTTACTCTTTTGCATGTATCATTTTTCTGCATGGTAATTTTCTTATCAACATATGGTGCTGCAAATTAAAATACTTTTGAATTTTGAATGGCAATAAAATTGCGACTAAAAACCAAGTTTACTTTTGCTTTCACATGAGTGGACATTTTTGATAAATCACTGCTGTGCACGTTGCTTCCTTCCTATTGTTATTTTTTAACAAAAGCAACTCAAGAGACAATTTTAACTTTTTTATTAGGAAAATTTTATTCGCAAAAATAATCAAATTGATAAATTACTTTTCCGGTTCACATATTCAAGTAAATTAATTTCGATGCTCATATGTAATCGAGCGACGTTTGGCGATTAATCATTTGAAAGTTTTTTTGTTGTTTTGTAAATAAAGAGAGTTGACTCTTGAATGACTCTCATGAGAGATTTACTATAAAAATATATTTATATTCTACTGATAAGAAGCACAAACAGTTAATCATTATAACTCATAGAATGAGGCTCAATTTGTTCAACTTTTTTGTTATCATTGCATTATTTTTAAGTATTACAAAATGTTCACCATATCCACGACAAAAAACTGAATATATTTGCACTAAAGAGCTGTCAATTGCTGCTAAAATTCACATATTTATGCTAAAACTTACTGGTAATCATGATTTGGCAGAACAAGGATCCAGATCTAAGATGAAATGCAAACTTTCAAGGATTCTTCAAATAGATAGTAGTGAAGAAGATGAAAGCATTGAGGAAATTTTCACAGTTTTTAAATATAACTGAGGTTTTGTAAATTTTTATTCTTATCAGTCTTATAATGTAAAATTTAATAAACAAAAATCAATTTAAAATTTTAATTTTTTCAATTCTTTTTTATCACTTTTTTATTCATCATCAAAAAACTATTCATGATTCCCACATAGTGTCAAATACTTTTTCAAATACACATAAAAAATAGATTTTTGGCAATAAAATTGATGATGAGGGACAATTGTGACTTCTATTGTTCAGAGGGTGATGAGACAATTGGTGCAACTAAAACTACAGCTTGTTAATAGCCATAAGCAGCAGCAATATGTACACGTTTTTTACGGTGTCGAGTGCATGTTTTTTAGATTTACGGAAATTCTATCTCAATTGTACTAATCGGTAGATTGATGAAATGTCATTGCTAAACAGTATCAAGTTAAAGTGTGGTCGAATGAATCAATTAGACCTAATTGTAGTAAAATTTGATACAAATTGAGTTTCAAGTTGCACAAAAAATTAGTTTTTATGTGAAAATTCATTCAGTCAAATGTAAAAGTGTTTTGAGCTGCATGTTCCGATGGGAGAAAAACTAAAAGTTTGTTTTCAGTCTAACAACAAAAAATGTCAAAAAAGCAATTTTATTTAAAGTTTTTTATACAGCAACAAGTTCAGTGAACTCTCAAAATTTGTGCCATTGCAGCATCATGCACCATAAAACAATAGAAATAAATTTAAAAGGGTTAAAAGCACTTCAGGTTGTGACACACAAAAAAAATAAGAGCGAAACAAATCAGTGTCATCGGGTTGAGATTCTTCATGCATTCAAAGTGCAAATGGTGCGGATTTTTTTATTTAATAAATGAAATTTGATATTTGTCAATTTTTGAGGCTGAGATAAAAAAATGTTCTCAAAGAACACTCGAGTGCTGCACGCGTCGCAATGACACTTCATTTTTCAAATTAATTGCATCACCAACAAAAAAAATTCTCTATGAAATTTTTAACAAATTGCTCTTGCTAACGAGAATGTTATGCAACATTAACATGAGCAGTGGACAAAGGCATAAATGCAGCTTGCATATTGCAACTAAAAAAATCAATTCCAATTGAGTTCATCAAATTCTAATAACAGCTTTTGTACAAACAATAAATGTGCGTACAATTTTTTATGAATTTAGGTTAAATATCGATTGACATTTGATAGGGGATTGATATTTGATGTTTGACCATCAAAAGTCACAACTGAATGATTTTTACGATAATTACTTACTACATTCATATTATATGTAAGAAGAGCATCACATATGAAGGGAGAAAAAAAGTTTTTAAAAATCAAATTCATGAGAATGTCCAAACACATACAAAAGTGAGACAATTGACTGCTAAAAATGAAAATTTTGTCCTCTAAAAAAGAAAGGGAAGTGAAATAAATTTATGATGTAATCAAATCGAAGCGTGCGTCAATCTCATCAATATCAACCGAATTCTCATAATGATGCGTTTCTCACAAATTTCCTGAGTGCATTTTTCACTCTCTTGTCACACACTATAAATTTTTATGAGTGCACATTTTGATAATTTTTGAATAAAAACATTCTGCATAATCTTTTTATTATAGTTTCAATGTGCTACTCACGCGCTTTGTTGTGATTATTTATTTCTGATTTCCATATTGTTCTCAACCAACCCAAAATATTTTCACCATAAACAAATGAAATGCTGCATTACAAACAGGAAACTAGTGTGAAATATTTTACTTTTCAAGTAGGGAAATTTTTTGGCAATGTTTTGAGTCATAAAAAATGTTTTCAACTACTTCTACATTAAATAAAAAAAAAATTCTAATCACATGCATGCGTTTCTTCAAATAACTTAATTAGAAAGTAACAAAAATTAAAGTTGACATATTTTAAGGCGTAATATTTAACTAAAAAATAGATAATTTCAAGTGCACGCAATTTTCAAGCAATTATTCTAATGCATGTATGTTTATATATGTGGTTATAGGATTTTCATTATCTAAATAGAACATGTCTGATGACAAGTCTAACATATAAACATGTATGTAAGGGATTAAGCCTACATTGTCGAATAAGAGTAAGTGAGTAATATATCAAAAAGTTATTATCATAAATATAAACATCATACAGAATGTAGGATGTAGAAGCATGCACAAACATAAAATAAATCAAGAGGCAGATTAATGGTTTCAGGTGGATAGTTTATGATGTGGTCATTTGTGGTATTTCAATTTTTGCCGATAAGCCTTCCCTCACCACCATAAAAATATTTTTTCCTTTTAAAATGCCAGAAAATTTTTGTATTTAATTGAATTTGTGATTTATATTCTACTTATTGCGATATCAAAACTGTTTATTTAACTCTATAGTCTTTTGATATTTGTTGTTGGTTTCATGTTTTGTGGCATTTTAATTAATTTCTGTGAGCCACAGTTGGAAAATTTTCTCTCTTATTTAACTTTTTGCAAATATTCGCGTTGTGGTAAAACGGAAATGAGCAAAAATTCGTTTAAACAGTAAACTCTTCATTATTTTCTCATTTGCTTACACTATTGCGTATGTGCATATTTAATGTTCGGCGAATTTGATTTTCAAATTAATTTATTTACGCGAGGCACTTTATTTCATCGCAGTTTGTGGTTCTTTCTCTCTTCAATACTCATAAAACAAAATAAATCCAAACAAATGAAAGTGGATGTTTGTTTTTATTTCTCGTTTTTTTTTCTGTTTCGCTTTTAATTTTAGAATCTTTGGAGACTCTCGTTACTCGCAAGCAATTGTGTGTGCTAATAATAGATAACCACTATTAATGTTTTCAATTTCATCACTGCAGGAGAGCTCTAAAATGTTGTTTACATAAAAATGCTACAAATTGGATTCAAGAATGCAATTTATGAAAATTACAAAGCAAATAAAAAATTATTTCATAATCATATCGAATTAGAATTTTTTATCCTTTGTCCATTGTCATGCAAAGTCAATTTTGGATTATTTGAACACCTGTCAATTGTCACAAATAAATAAAAGTAAAAATATTGAACCACAACAAAACCATTTCTCTTTCTCTCACTTTATTAAAAATAACTTCATTAAATATTCACAAATTAACATGAAAATTGCAATAAATCAATAACAACCCTCCGCTAATGCATGCCAAATTCAATAGTGATAATTCTATATTATTATACACTACATCATGCACATACTGCAACTCTAATGTTGGGTTTCAATTTCCTTTCACTACTTGCAAATATTGTACTTAAGTAGATCAAAAGTCAAATATTAGTTTTGGTTTTTGACTCATTTTTTTTGCGATGTGAAAATTTTCAACTGGCATTGAATGATAAATGAACGAGAAAGGAAGTCAAACAATTCGAAACACACTCGAACTTTTCCAAATTTATCATTCGCAATCGATTGTCCGAAATAAATTAATTACTATGCATCATTAATCAAATCTCTGCATTCTGCACTAACTAAAATGTCTTCATTATATTTACTAAAAATCATCTTCAATCATGAATGCAATTAAAAACCTTTAGATTTTAGCTTCATGTGATAAAATATGAATGATCAATGTATGATAAAAATGAATTAGATGATTTTTATCGTTTGTAAAACTGTACTTGAAATCTGACGCAGTTTAATTAAAGTTGATCTTATTTATGGACTAATTTACGTCAATAAAATGAATTTCATATCAAAAACTTCTTTCTAATATCACATACACATGCATGTTTTGGAACTGCCTAAATGCAATCAAACTGTGACGAATGAAGAGTGGAGGGGAGAAATATAGATATATCAGTGCAAGAGCATTATAACAAATACATAGAAAGACACTGCATAGGCATAAACCTCATGCACACATGAAAAAAGAGGAAAAAGTAACAAACAGAAAGAATAACACAACAACATAGCGTCAGTTTTATTCTTGATCTCAAACAATTCAAACGCATTTTAAAGTAGCTCTTTCTCTACTTACTTTCTATTTTTATTACCAGTGAAAAAGTGAAATATTTAAAAAAAATTAAAAAATGGCAGTTCCATTTAATATTCCTGATGAACAAGAAGAATCATCATCAAGCAGTGCACAGAATATGACACAAACAACAAGTTCAACACCCGTCACACCAATTCGACCGACTTCGATTCCAATTCCAATTCAAAACAGAGTTTCACAACAATTATCACAGCATTCGCCAGTGGATAATGAAATGTTAGTGCAAGCATTTTATGAAGCTTTGTATCGTTGCTCACAAATTAATACTCCATCAACTTCAACAGCATCAAGTCCAATTCAAACACATTTCTGGTATCCTCAATATTCGCCTTCACAATCAACCAATTCATCGCCACGCAACAGTTTCAGAAGTAATCACAGACGAAGACTAAATTCTTATGGCAGTCAATCACAGTACAGTCAGTATAGTGAAGATATTTCATATGAACATGATTTGAGTCAATGGGAACAACATTATCAGCAACGTGAGGAAATGGAAGAAGTGCCAAAAGAAAGCAAGAAAAAATCAAAAGATCAAAAACATAAAAATGGTAAAATCACGAACTTTGTCATCAGTGCCTTGCAATTTGTCATCGACACATTAAAATAATTTAAAAATAAGACATAAATTAGAATTAAGAATATGGAAAAGGTTTTTCATTTGATCTCAACATAAAATAATATCATCAATAAGATCTCAAACTTAGAATTATTTTCTTCAATAAGCGTAATTGTGATAAAATATAATTAGAACAATTATTCGTTAATAAAAATCATTATGAATATAAAAATATACTTTTATTAATTTTCAAGTTTTACAGCAAATTTTTTTATCTGCATCAAAGGTTTAGTTTCTCTAAATTAATTTTTCAGAATTTTATATAATTGGTTTTAAATTTAAAATTCTAATGAAACTAATAGTTATAAAATCAAATCTTATTTATTATAATGTATCTGATTTTAATAAGTTTTTTTGATAGTTAAACGCAATAACTTTCTAAACTAAATTGCTTAGAACATTTTTTTGCTCAAAAAATATATAAATTTTTTGATATCAATAGGTTAAATACTTATTTGGAACATCTCTAAAAGTAGTAAAATAAATTCATGTATCACATGTAGAGGATCACTGTTCGTAAATTCAATTAAAATACCCTAGTGCATATCATGTATGATGCCATCATATCATAAACAGTAATCAATGCTGCAATTCATTGAATCACATTTTGATGCACTTATTGGATTAAAAATACAATAGAGAGCACAAAATGTCACAAAAAATCTGTCAATCCCATAAAAAAAGTTGAATTTTGATTTAGCATTAACCATAAATAAACATATCAAAAAGCGAACTTTTCACACAGTTTAACCTTTTTACATCATTAGCTCACCACATTCATTCAATTTCACTCACAAAATACCCCTTTTTCAACCCAAAAAAATCTATATTTACGGGAAACGACAATAAATTTTTTCTCTGGATTTTTTTGTGTGTTTAACAGCCATGCAAAAATGTCGTAAATTTCATTGCAAAAACTGAGTAATAATGACACTTTTTCTCTATGCGAACGAGTAAATAATCCATGACACAAAAATAAATAAATAAATAGAGTGCAGGAGATCACAATTTTTAGTCAATTTGCGTCTGAACTTTATAGTCATTAAATTAGATTTATCTTGTTATAAAAAACAGAAAATTTTACTGATCCTGCACATTTGCCAATAGAAAGGTCTACATATATGATAGATAAAGGATTTTTATTGTTCTTATCGCCATGGGAAAGGATATTTTAATAATGTCAATAAAACTATAGTTTGAAGTAGTCAATAGATTCTAAGAAGAAAATTTCTCATTATTTTTTATGACGCGATAACCAATTTTTATTGTTATGAAAAAATTCAGAGAAAGCAGGTTGATGAGTTTAGAAAAACAATGAGAAAGTCCCTTCTAATATTATCATAAGTAATAATAATAATTGTTTATCGTGACTCACCACTAATTCACATTAATTGCCAATGAAAGCAAGAGCTCACGAAGGGCCAGAAGAGATAAAAAGTAAAAAATAATTCCATATTAAAAAAGCGGCTTATATTCAGAGTTTCATGACAGTCAATTTTTTTAGTCCCTCATCCCCTTTTTTTCTAACATTCAGCATGAACATCTGTTCTCTATTCTCATGGTGTAATTCTTTTTGTGATGAGCTGTACATGAATGTGATATCTTTATACTTGCATTTCATATGTATGTAATATGATGAGGAAGTTACCTGACCCAATCTATCGGACAAAATAAGTAGACTTATGTCTGTAAGGGCAGATCTGCTACTTTTAATCACCTGATTGAATTTTTTTTTTTGACTCATCATGATCAGCATTCTTTGCTACTAAATTTATTTTATTTATCCATAAGGTTCAATGAATAAATTTCATAACAAGTGTTTCTGTTGTTGTCGAAGATTAAAAATTTAAATTCTAAATCGAAGCACAAAAGGACTAGTCAATGTTGCGTAAAAAAGCATTTAAATTGACTTTCATAATCGACCGCGCAAATTTAAATTCCCTGTCTAACAATGAGTAGTAAAAGCAGTTTAAAATGATTCAGCGAGTTTGTTGCTATTATTTGAATAATGATATTTTTTATCCGATTGAATATTTAAATAATTAATGCATGGCCTAATGCCATAATTCGTTGTTTAAATTCAACTATAGATTCATCCCTCTATTTATTAAACACACTTTGCGATGATAGCTATCAATGCATAAAGAGTATAATAAAAATGTATCGAAACATGATCAATGAAATATGATTGCATCAATTATGTGATTATGATTTTAAAGTCATATGTTATTCTTTTTTCACTGCTTGCTTGCTTATTCATTGCATAAATCTGTGCAATCAATTGAATTTTATTGCCATAATGCCTCAATTTATTGGCAAATATTGAATTTTAGATAAATTATTCGCAAACTGCAACACGTCAACAGCCTAAAGTTTAAATAAATATTTCACAATGTATGCATTACCTATTGCAACTCAACTCATAATCATAATAGACTCTTTCTTGAATATATAGGTAAGAGAAATAAAACTGGTTTTATATGCGTCGAAATGATGACAAAAAAATAAAATAAACTTGAACTTAGACTTGCATCAATCCACAATTTGTTTATAAACACTGCATTAGCATCGAAAATAAATCAATTGAAATACAGTGGAGAATTGTGAACATTCACAGAAGTGAAATCATGTCTGTCAAGTACTGCCCTGTATTTTCATGATGATGTTTGAAAGAAATCAAATAATAAAAGGTTGAGTCGATATTATTGCTGTTGTTATTACTATCCATCGTAGTAGCGTAAAACTCGAGATAAAGCCAAAAGGGACAAACAACAATGCTAAGGCTTTGTGTGTGTATGTAAGTAAGAAACTGCATAATAATAATATACTCATAAATTGCTTCTTCTTTCTCTCTTTCTTTCTTTTCTCCCTTTTTGATTTCTTTAAATTGTCGATAAAAAATACAGAGAGAAAAAAAAGTTCTCTAACGTATATCTTACTGCAACAGCACAACACACAAGTGTTCAAGACTCGATTTCATCTCTCTTTCGTAGCAGCACGCAATAATCGAGACACAGCAATCATGTTCTTTGCTTTCTCACTCTAACTTGTGTAACAGGCACAGAAGGAGAGAAAGAGAGAAAACAATAACAAAGCCCAAAAGCAGTTCATTGCCTCCTTCAATAATGACGACGATAAAGTTTACATACAAATATCGTATATAATTTTATTATTATGTGTTTCTTTGCTTCTCTCATTCTACACACATGATCGTGTATATATTTAAAGTCATGATAATAACACAAAAAAAAAGATTGAAGTTTAACCACAATTAAATTTGAATAAGAATAAAATACAGTTAATGTGAGATGTGACCAGAAAATGTTACAACTCACACATCATAAATTATGCTTTTTTGTTACTCGACATGTTTCAAAATAAATTATTTAGATGCAAAAAGGTTTCTTTATATCTTTGAGTTCTATATATAGATAACTCTAGAATTACTAAAATATCACTGATGTATACTATTCATATTTCAAAGACACTTGTGCGTTATCTTTTTTTAGAGTCAAGCATATAAAATAGGCTTCTGACGATACTTTTTATCAAGTAGTTGAATTTCATAATTCAAACGACATCATGCCATGTGTTAGAATTTACTTCATGCTGTTTATTTATTTTTGATGAACTTTTTTTAAAGTAAATTTTATGAACTATCAGAAATTGATTATCACAGAACTGCTGACAATTTTTAAAACATTTTTCTACATTGAAAAATTCATTTGGTTATAGGTCATTAACTAGTCAAGCACACACAAAAAATATAAAAATCATTGTTGAAAACATTCAACCCTAAACTGCAGATTCTTTTTACCAATTTTTTTTGTCTAAACAGTAACTATCGACCCCTCATAGATTATGATTTATAAAAAAATTATTAAATTCGACACTCATTTGAACTCATCCTAAAGAGAGAAAGTTGTCAGATTTTAGTGCAAATGATCCTTAAAAAATTTCACTTTGATAAACTGTTAATGAATTTGTGGTCATTGGCATTATTTCATATCTTTTGACCCTTTTTACTTCTTCATTTCTAGTGAAACCCTTCAACTCTAAATATAAATAAATTCAATGGACCTCTGTGCCATGAATCTTTTACTAATCGACATTCATTGCATTTTAATTCTTCATGCTTTTAGTTGCATCAAGTGAGAAAAAGCTATTTATATTAATAACTTCCATTTCGCTTAATCGCCATTAAGAACGATTTGAAAGAGTTGACCAAGGGACAGAAAATAAGAGTTGAAATTGTCATCTGATTTATGTTTCAATAAATTTTCATCATTTTTGAAATTATTGTAAATTTATGCAAAGTACAAAGGGTGAACAAATTTAAGATGAGGTTAAAAGTACAGAATTGTCTACTTTACTATATAACCATAGAAAGATTTAAAAAATCAGCAAGAGACTGAAGAAACAATCATATGACTTGAAACCTGTTGTGCAGCACACGTGCGTCTTAACTGCTCACCATTTATTTACTGACAATCATAGGCTTGAACTTAAGAGATAAAAAAGCTTGTCATAGTCACTTGATTCTTGGACTTAAGTAGTCATAATTAGCACTTGCATTGTCATGATAATTGCGATTCTTACTTATCAATATCTCATGAGAGAGAAAGAAATGATAAAATTACAATTGCAATGAATTAGTAAGAACTCATTTATTTGCGATTAGATACACGCGATTTGAGTCAATTGCCTCATATGGTTGATTATTATGTATATTCATATATATAAATCTGATCCTGTTTATGTTTGTGTAATGCAGTAGCAACAGTGAATTCGTTGTGGATCAAAAGATGAGTTTTATGACAAGAAAGAAACACAAAAAGAGGAATGAGAAAGAAGCATGATAAAGCAGAAAGTAAAAGAAACTTGATACTTATATTCGTCTCTGTTTATCATTCTAATTATAGAAACTATATTTTAACTAATCCATTGATGACGATTAAGTAAAAATTAAAAATAAATTTATATCTGCTTATATTCGATCTCTATGACAAAATTATGCACAAGACAATTAAAATTCATTTTTTTTTTATCGAATCTCTATGTTGCACAGTAGTGAGTCTTTTAATCCAATCTAAAATCATTCTCTGACGTTCTCATTTTAACAAGTGAAAAAGCAGTAAGATTTTTATTGAACACCTGTGGCTCCACATAAATTTAAAAACACAACCGAAAAAAATAAAATTGGTGAAAAGATGAAGCAAAGAAGAAAGAAGGAAGAAGGCATAAAAGAGTGGACAAACAAAAAATAAAAATTTACAACTCTCTAAATGAATTTGACTCAGAGTGATGTATTTATGCATGATGCAGTAAATTCTAATTGTCTTTGGGTCAATTAGGAGCCGAGAAAAGTCAAAATGTGAGTTAATGGATTTGTGATGTTCATTATAGCATGCTCATGATAATGAAAGAAAAAGAATAAAGCACCATTGAATATGAATATCAGTTTCAGGGTCAGAAGCTTCTAATCTACCCATAATATTTTCTCTCTGTTTTGTCTTGCATTCATCCTTATATATATAATTACACAATGAGGCTCCTTTAAAGCTTCTTCAGGTAGAAACATTGATCAACACGTTATAACCCTGGGGGGACGGACAGACCGTTATTGGTACTTAATTCAAATTAAGTACCAAATAACGCGCACCACTTAAATTTGGTGCACATCTTTGATTTTCAAATAAAACCGTTAAACTGTAAGACTTCTAATTTTCTGTCTTATTATATGTTCATTGGTTATAATTGTTTATTTTTTAAAAAAAAAACAAAATGGAAAGAGTTATTTCATTCTGTTCTGGAGGTGTCGGTGCACAAAATCATTTTTATGAATTACGAAACAAAGAACTCTGTGATGATAGAATCTCTAACTTGATTGAAACACTTCCTTTATCTGAAACACTTGAAATTTTGAAGACTTTTTTCCTATTGAATTTAAATGGCGAACCGTTTTCAAAACAAGTATTGAGCACAACAGTTTTCTCTCAGCGTCAATCAAAATTATGGAAGTTGTTTCTGCAAAAATTACATGTGATAGATGTAAGTCAAAATTTTTTGAATATGGAAGAAATAATTCAGAAACATGGAGTTTGTCAATTGAGATGAGCAATTTTATTCTAAGTATGGAATTTGCATTTCGAAAACTCTCATCAGAGACAGAGTCAATTGATACTTTAAAGTTTAGGGAAACATTTAAAGATGTTATTTTAACGCAAGTCGATTTAACTGTTGAACACTGCTTCTCTACAGTGAACACCATAATTTCAATTTTTCTTAAATTTCGTACTTAGCTTGAACTACATCAGCGTTTTCCACATAGACGCAATGCTTATGCATCAAAATGCAATTAAAAATAATGTACAATTTTTTTTATTCTTCTAGAAATTTTAATAAAAAAATTGAAAATAACGGTCGTTTTTCATTTGAATATTATTCTTGCAGTGTGCGCCTTCAGCACGCAAATCTTCGTAAAAATTTTATTTGAAAATTAACGTCTAAAAATTCTGTCCGTCCCCCCAGGGTTATAACAAGATTTTCCAACCATTTCTTTTCTTATCTTTCTGTTCGGTCATATGTTGGGCACACACAAACAGTCTTTCTTCGTTCCACTTTAATATAAGTAAGAGAAAAATTTTGCAAGTCAACTAGGGTGGCTGGTTGGTCTTTTATCTTTTTGCGATAAATATTTATCAACATTCATGGTTCATGCATTTTAACTCAATTTACCTAAAAGAATAAAAAGTCAGTGGCGACAAAGAAGCCATTTTCATCCGAAAAATCATAACACAATTGTAGATGAAATCATGTGTAATTCGTTGCCCGTGCATAAGAGTGGATGATTTTAATTAAATTGTTGACATCTACCAAATATCCTTCTCACAATACTCTCGGACAGCTTCATTGTGTAATAAAAATGCGAGGAAATTGTTTGCATCACTTTTCAACTCCAAAATTGCTTTTTTCCATTTCCATTTTCATTGTCATGCATGAGAATGTAATGAATTTTTTCCATGATGTTTAATTGAAATTTTTTAAAAAATAAAATAAAAATCGTATGAAATTTTCCTAATGGATTTAAATATGTGTGTACGAGTGTCATGTACAGTGAATGTTTTTATTTAACGGTCATTCGAAAAGGAGAACAAGTTAATCCACATTTAAAAATAGACGAAAAAGTGAAAAACAGAAGTAGAGGGAGAAGAAATCTCATTAACGAACGGAAAACAATCAAGTGAGTTGCGAAAAAATAAAAAATAATAGCCTCCAATTAACAAGAGTCTTATAATTATGCTTCTGTGCAGAAAAGACGAGAGAAAGAACAAAAGGGAACGGTGGGACGTCTTGACGCTGTCAAGAAAAAGAAAAAAAAGAATTAAATGAAAGTCTTTAGCTAACTTTTTATTTTTTATTGTTTTGAATATAAAAAATCGACTTAATGCTATTGAAGAAGCATCTGAAAAGGGTTAGACGTTTAATTGCTTCCCTACTCAAATTGCATATTACAGTCTGTTTTTCTTCAGCGCTTGTCGCATCCTAATTGGATTAAAATTTACAACATTCTTCTATCTCTTTTTTATGGTGAAAAGGTTCGTGGTGATATGAGCAACCAGCACTCAATGGCTTTTTTTAATCAGCACTTAACAATTTCATTCAATTAATTACTCTCCCTTTCTAGAAAATAAATTTTATCAGTGCTACTGCTCTTCCCTTCTCACTCAAAAATCACATTTTTAAACTTTAACCTGTTAATGTAGATTTAATTATGGCTTTATCATCTTAAGTGCATAGAACATAAAATTTAATGCTTGTTTAATTAATAGTTTCTCAATGATTTCACCTTTCCCCTAATGTCCATATATAAACAACAACAATGTGGTGATGGCAACAGGAAGTTATTGAGGAACCAGGTGGTCATAGACAATCTTCGCGCCTTCTAATAAAAATTTCTCACACATTCTTGCATTATGATACACAATTAGATATTAAAGCAATTATGCGTAACCATGTCTACCTTAAAGTGAGACAAAAAGTATCAAAATATTCGTTACATCTCAAGTAGATCATAGCTATGAATAAGGGTTCATATTTCGGGTGTATTGAAGAGACCACTTATGTATGTAACGATGACGATCTATTTATTCACCTTCTTATGAAATCTTTCCCATGTCAATTTCAATTTTTATTTTCTTTCTAATTCACCTTCGTATGGGTAAAGAAAGAGTTTAACTAAACTATGTATTTATTCTATTATTCATCACCTGCTGTATTGATATCCTATTGTACAATGCCTTTAATCTTATGTGCATGTTGAATAAAAATGACGACTATGAATGACAGTGTCATGGATTAATTTCTATCGAATGAAATTGAAAGCAACTCTTAAGTAAATATATCACAAGTGCTCTTCTTCTATAAAATTCCAAAGTTCTTTCTCACACCCTTTGTGCCCTCCACATAGACTCAAATAGTATTGTGTCGCATTTTTTTCTTCATTTGCATCACAATAGCACGACGCAGAGAAGATTTCGTTTTTTTTTTTGATCCAAAAAAACCAATTTCCATTAGATGTACATTTTCTCAAGCATCACTCGGATTGTGCACAATAGAAAAAGCGAAGAAACATCATCAAAAGAATAAAGGAATGAAATGATTACTTATGATGAAAATGAGACTCAGTCATTCTTCAATTGCGATTTTGTATTATATTTTAAAAGCAGTAGGAACTTTTTTTAAGGTTGAATCATCGCGTCAGCATGTTGACAATAAAAAAGATATAATAAAGGTAAATATCTCGAGGCAAAATTTCGTCGTCTGAATAAATTTCAAGTATATTTCTTTCTCAAATTAAAGAAGCATAAAAAATGATGTTGATGACAATGATTAAGAAATTGTTGAGTTTATAGTGACAAAGTGGAAATAATTCAGCCGAGTGATTTATTTGCTGCAAGTTTTGTCACACACTTTGTGACCTCTGTCTATCTTTTTCTTTCTTTTGAGTGTGCACCCTAAATTAATGTATTCTGACTCACATTTCATCTCTTCTTACAATAACAAGACTTTTTTTTGTCTTTATTGAATTAACAAAATGAAAAAGGCGAGCAAGCAGTAATTTGATGCGGTCTTTTACATTACTTCTTTATTGTTTATCTTATGGATTAATGCTTCGCTCTTGAAAATGAAGTAATAACAAAAATAAAAGACATTTGCACTTTTTTATGATTAAATATTCATAGAATTTATCTCATTTCATTATCAATGAATAATTTTTAAGTATTTATAATACTTATATAATGGAAGATTATCAAGCACAATCTACACACAATGATTCAATTAGGCAATACAAGGCATTTAACCCTTTCATAAGCGAAATTCACAAATGTTAAGCATGTAATATCACATTATAAAAATTTGCATGCACCAGTAATTTAATACATTTTATGATAATAAATAAATTTTGATTCTGCCATTCATAAATATTGTTTTTAATTTCTCCCTCTTCTTTATTCAGCATTTATTCTCATGCATCAGTAAATAAAAAGCAATTAATGTGATTTGTGGTTTGTCGCTAAGAAACAAAATTGCAATTTAAATAATTGGATTTTGCACTTAAAACTTCTACTTCAGAAACAGCAACAACACTGTCAATTGATGTAAAAAGGGTTAACGAATTTTCAGGAAATTGTCATAAAGTGGTTTGTAATTTAATTTTGTGATTGCGAGTTAAAAAAGAGTTGAATTTCCATTGTGTACGATTGAGCAATCAGATGAAAATTTATTTTTCAACCCTCAGGTCAGTTTTTTTTTCGCTCCATCTAAAATAAATGAAAAGATTTCTTTTCATCCCAATAGTTCTCTAGATGCACATTTAAAAAAATTGTTCCTTTTCACACATCATTTCAGGAACAATACATTCTCATATTTTACTTGAATAGCATTTTATTTTTTGCATTTTCAGGCACAAATAAACATGTACAAAGAGCAAGAAAGATATGAGGAGAAGAAAAATACGACGCAAAAAAATTAAACACCTGCAAAAAAAACTGTAAGCAAAAAAATAAACTGATGTGGAAAAACAGGTTTTTAGGAGCAACAAAAGAATTGCACAAGTGATTTGTCAAATCTATTGAGTAACACTGACATCGATGAAGACACTGCACGTCAATACAATTGATGATAATTTATGTTGATGTGAGGATGAGAATTGCTTGTGTTTTACAATATTTGTATAATTTTAACCCAAACACATTCGCTTCATTAATTAAACATCAACAAACATATACACTTGAATTTACCCACGACATAAGAAAAACAATCTGAAAGAGAAAGAATCAATTTCAAAAGTAGTTCATTTTGAATATAAAAAGGGTTGTGAAAAGTTCTAAAATTTCTATATTGAAAATTGTTTAATTGCCGTTATTTATTTTATATTCTATATTGATGTATCACTTTTCTTATAAAACACATTATTACTCGAGTTTATAAAGATGAGCGTGAAACGATAAAGCAAACAAAAGAAAACATATACAGCAGTAAGTATAGTGAATCATCAGCAAAAAATAGCGTCGAAGTGGAAATTATACAAATATTATTTTAACAACCGTAAATTTTCCCAAAATGTGTCAAGAAAAGTGCTGATAAAGTAAAGATGTATAATGTTTGCATTGATTACTGAAGAAGCTTGATGTGCACGTTGTGTAAACAGCCTCGTATTTCACAGTTTTAATCAAAAAATCAATATTTAAGTCCTCTTATCGACTTTTATATTTTTTCTTTAAATAAAAACACTTGGACGCGCCATACAGTCTACATACATACGCGCGTACCTTTTTCTCTCTCTCTCTTTCTTTTATTTACTCCACATCTCAACGTTATCGATCAACGAGTTAAAAAATACTCTTTTGAAAACAGCACTTTTTTTTTCTTTTGTATTCAATGCAACCAACAACAACAAATTGTTATTGGTTCACTATTAGCTGTCGAAGGGAGCATTAATCTTAGTTCGACAATAGTAATAATAGATTCATATGCTAATTATACCTAAATTATTATTACTAGCTCTCTTCTTCCATCGTAACACGTGTATCAAAAGTGCTGCAAATTACTCTATAGAGGTTAATAATTTTTATATTCATTGCAATTGCTCTGTTCTGTAGCGAGAGTCTTTGTGAGCAAATAATACATACAACATTATTCACTGCGGTCAAATATCAAAGTCAATTACAATTATGTGCAGCACAAGCGCAAAAATTACATGGTGCAATGGAAATAATATAATGACAACTTTAGCGGCGTTTAAGGTTTTCTTGATTTTTTTATATTTTTAGAAATTGCAAATTGCGAATTCAATTTAAGTTCTTAAAATTCTCTAAGTAAAAGAAAAATAAGCGAACTGTTATTTATCATATTAAGAAGTTAATATGTCGCACATATAAATAATTATATAGTGCATGTATTTATTGGCATTTTTCTATTATTTTCAAGGTTAAAGATTCAAAGCATTAACGGTCATTTTTTCAATTTTTTTAAGGTATAACAATAATGTGGATATGAGATCATTATTAGTATATTATTCTCGCCTGCCTCAATATTAATATAGAAGTGTAGAAAAGAAGTAAAGAACTCATAAAAAGTAGCAACAGCAGCACAAGTAGTAGGCAACAATTTTCGATTGGGATCGAGAATAATTATAAGATCGCGCGACTGCAGCGCAAGCCAATTAAATTACAATATTGATTAAAAAAGTGTAGATTAAATCATGATGCTGCTCAACATTATTTTTATTACTTTCGACGATGCTATTGCTTGCTGCTGCTAATTATTTTTTGTATGTATTTCGCAATTTGATGAAATAAAAGAAAGGCAAAGAACAACTGATTGACCTCAGAACTGCATTTATGAGAGTTTAACAAGCTCCAAAATTGACTTACAAGCAGAACCGTTATATTCCATTACGCGCTCCGTGCCACACTTTTAAAATACAATGCGTATCTTTATAAAAACCTATTTGTGGTTTTTCATGACTTTTAAAAAAATTGAAACAGGTTTTTGCTTTCTATTTTCATAGAATCAGTCATTGATTTTTTTATCGCTAACTGATATATCAATTTCCACAGCTACTTCATGTCATTCAACTGCTAAGTAAAGTGAACGATAATATAATATGCCTTTTATCGCACATGATTCCGTTTTTGTTATGTGACACTTGATGAAGCAATAATGCAGAGTGTCTGATTTCATAAAATTTAAAAATTATTTCACAAACATTTTTTTTGATAAGCTAAAAAAATATGCTTTATTTATTATCAATAGTTTCATTTTTTTAATTTTAAACAATTTAGAATTTTAGTTCAAGTTTATTAATGATATCATAATGTTTTTCAAAGCATTCGATAAAAGTAGTGGGGATAATGTTTTATATATTTACAATGTTTTTTAAAGTAGTAGGGATAGCGATTCTCATAGAAATTCAATGTATTGAAAACATTAAAAACAATGGTGGGGATGATGTTTTTAGAGTTGCATCACATTTTAATTGTATTAGTATAGCAAGCTCTGTTGTTTTCATGCACATTCAGTTCGTAGATATCGAAGGAACAAGACGTATTTTTGTGATTGACTAAATCAGAAATAAAATAAAACGAGAAAAAATACGTAGTATTTGGCGCGAAAATAAATGCACAAAAAAAGAATAGAAAAATTGTCATAAAGTGAAAAATAATTAATTATAATTGAGGTCGCATTTGTTTCTTTATTTGTGAGACTAGACAAAATAAACTAGAAAAAAGACAGTGTAGATGTAAACAATGGCAATTCCTTTTTATGCACCCAATGGAGAAGAGTCAGTGTGTAGCGGTGGTAGTAGTGAAAATGCACAACCTGTAGAAACAGTATCTAGCACATCAACGGGACCAATTGAGATGCCACAAAATAATAATAATTTGCATTCACCACAAGTTCGTCAAATCAACAACGAGGCAATAGTTCAAGCATTTTTTGAAGCGCTTTGTAGATCTTCACAAGGTAAGTTAAGTGTAGTGACTCATAAAAAAATACAAAGTGTTGCACAAGGTACAGAGAAAGAACGAATTTACAGAAAAATTCTTTCGAGCGTGAGTGAAGCAAGAGAAAAATTAATAAATTAATTATAGCAATGCACAAACTGAAGACTCACATTTATTTGCGCTAGCTTAGTGAGCGTATGACAAACAATTTCCTTATTCGTCATAAAAAAATACGATTTGTTTTATACATATATCTGAAATTAAATAAATATTGCATTTTACACATGACGCGTTCACACAATAAAGTATGCAAATTGTTTCTTTTCCACTATATATTCTCTGCAATAAATCAAACAGTAATTTAATACAACGTCATGATAATGGAAGAAGGCAAAACAACAAACAATGAAATGTTTGCGTTTATATGCTTAATTAAATTAACCGCAGTTGTTTGATAAAATAGAAATTAAAGTGACATGATTGTTAATCAAAATATATTTAAATATTTAATTACAGAACAAAATTTAACTGCGAGTTCTTTACCTGTTAATCACTCGATCGTTGACCACTTTTGTTTTCCTACACCATCGACATCAGCTTTATCAACACCACATAATAGTGTCCGAATTAAAAGAATACTTAGACGAAGAGTCTTTTTTGGAGAACGATCAGATTATGGTGAAGGTAGAATGGACTTTCAATGGGAGGAATGTACAAATAATCAACTAAATGTAAATAATCAAGATAAGCCAAAAAATAAAATTACAAATTTCGTCATAAATGCCTTGCAATTCGTAATCGATAAATTTAAATAAGCATTTATAGTATTAAGTAATCTACTTAAGCGAGCAAATTTTAAAAAGAGTTTTCATTTGATCTCATATTTTCTTATATTAAAATGGAATCGCTTCCTATAATAATATTTAGCATTTTAAGAATCACCTCTTTGTAAATATTATATATCAATAATAAATAATCTTCAATTAGCGCAATTGTGAGAAAATTATTGCATGTAATTTTCGACTAATTTGTAAATTATTTTTTGCAGTCATTCGGAAAATTTTTTATAATTTTTTCCATATCTATAATTGTATGCAATATTAAATTTCATAATACCTAGCAAATGATAGTTTTATCTCAATTACTCGATATATAATTTTGTGTCTTGAAATAATGTAAATATCATAGAAATTAATAAATTATGATTTTCTGTCAATTCCACAAAAAACTTTATTATGTGTTTTTTCAACTTTTTTAGATTGTAATTATTTTTATTGATCCATAAATAATTTTCCCATAAAGAAATACAAATAATTTTTCAAAGAAATTAAAATCGACCATTAACAGTCAAGCCAGTGCTCCAATCAGTTCGTCCTCTATTGAATTGTCCAACATTTTTTGAAGCCTGACCAAATGCATCAACTGACCAATTTTTGTGTCTATAAATATTCAAGTTGCCTGTGGCATCAATAGTTTGCTTGTTAAACTGTGGGATATTATTGACACCAATCGATGCACCATGTCCTCGATCGTTTTTCCATTCAATATTACCACCATATTGATCAATAGTTTGCTTGTTAGATTGTGGGAAATCATTGATTGGTTTGAATTGACGTCTTGGTCGTGTATGGCTGCCCCATGCATTAGCATTTACACGATTGCCACCACCGTTGTATAAATTGACAGTTCCACGTACTGCATCAGTTCTTGAATTTGGTGCCTCAATATGTGTGTAACCGAATGAATTGCCATTTCTATTATAATCAACTCCTGCTCCATATGTTTTATCTTGAAGTCTGATTGAGTTGCCTGGATTAAGCGTTCCTGAACCGAACACTGTGCCTGATAAATGGTCGTTAAATTGTTTAGTGTAACTTCCACTTAGATCGAGACCACCGCGATTATTTGGTTGAAGTGATCCATCAAATTGTGCAAAAGAAGATGCACAAATGCATGCGAAGAATACAATAATTGTTTTCCTACAAAAATGAGAAAAAAAAATTATTTTGGAATTTCATAAAAAAATTTTTTCTACTCACATTTCTAATTATTTTCTTTTCAGAACTAAAACTGTAAGTTGACTGATGAATTTGATATTTTTTGAGTTCGCTTTTATACATCATCATTTAGTACTACGGGGATTTTTTCAACCATCTTGGGATCCACAATTTAATTTAAAAGATGCAATGCAGTGTGTTTTCTACGAACATTTTTTTTTTGAATCACTTATCAGTAAATAAACAAGACGAGAGAGGATTGTGAAACTTTTAATTAATTACTTAGATGTGAATCACATTCATTTTTTGCAAAATATCATATGAGTATTTTTGGTTAAGGTCAAATCATTTCTACTTCTATATGGTGAATTTTTTGTGCTCTCATATGGGATGGAATAATAAATTTAATTTTTTAATTTGAATTCTTCTCATTCTCACTGAATGAGTTAAGAATTAATTCAAGATTATTACAAAGAAGTCGAGCAATTTCTATTGTAACATTTTTAAAGTAAATTATTGTATTGTTGAAATTTTCCTCTTCATTGGCGTTTATACCAATTGAAAAAATTATTAAAAAGAAAGCAAAAATTAATCCAAGATTTTTCATCTTAAATAATCGCGAGTAAAATTCAAACTAAAGTATTTTTCAAAACAAAATCATTTAGAGTGACATAAATTTCTTATCGAATGATTAACTTTTGCTCCAATTCTTTAAAGGGCAATTAAAGAGTTCACAAGAGAAAACTTTATTTCCTGCAGCTTACACATAAATCGAATTTTCAATAACGATTTCATCATCTATCTCTCTTTCTGACACGAGTCGAGGTCTCTTCTATAACTTTTTATTATTCCATTCAGCGAATAAAATTGAATCTTTATCGAAATAAAAAGTAGAATGGAAATGAAATCTGCTTTTTAAGCATGCAATGGAATGGATAGCAATAAAATAAGTAACATCTTGATCAGAACTAAAAGATAAACTTGTAGTGCTATGTGAATTGCATTTTAAATAGCATTATTTCCTTTTTGATTTTGTGTCCTTGAGACGCTTCAAACAATAAAAACTTTTTTTTCTCTCTCTTTATTAAACAATGAAGAACTGCAATTTTGCCCATTAAAAAAATTGACGCTCAAAGCCAAGAAGATTTATTATAAAAAAAACCTTTAATTCTTCTTTTTCTCAACATTGGTTATAAATTTTAAAAATCGTCAAATGGCTGAATGACTCGATTGTGCGTATCAAATGACGGTTCAATTAAAATTATGTAATTTTTCTAGCACTTTACAACTCTTTACAAAGCGTGAACAAACAATAATAAAAGAATATTGAATTATTGAACGCAATTGCATTTCACCCCTTTTTCCATTTTACAATTCTTTGAGTAAAAAAATAAATAGAGGCTCTTCCGTAGTCCATAAATTTAAAAATGGTAACAAATGTCATCAATGAAATTAATCAAATGGAAAGAGCATGCGAATTGTCTTTTTATGTGATGTTTCAAATTTATTTAAATTGTTCTCATTAAAATTCATGATTATTATGACAAAATATTGTCTACAATGTATCAATTTAGTCTAATACCTAATCACAGCTGTTTCTTTGACACTTTGAAATCAATACATTAATGACTTCCGTTCAACAATGCCATTGCCTTTTAATTACATTCTGATTATTTGTTACAAGCTACAAAAATCCTTCTCTGATCGCTGCGTGAGAGAAATTTTAAAATTTAATCAAGCGTATACGAAGAGAGAGAAAAAAAAGAATCATAAAATGTGTCACTTTCCAAAAGGCCGTAAATAACGATTAAAAATCAATTTATTGGTAGCATGGACATGGGTCGCATTGCATCACTATTCGTTTAACTCTATACCCATTTCGCACGAGTATCACACGGCAAGCAGAACAATTCTGTCATAAATCTCGAGTTTAAAAACCTATTTGCCGCAAACAACAGTGTGAGCACACAAAAAAAGTGCATTTTACCGGAAAAAAATTATGGAGGCTGTTTGACATTCGACAGACGACCGAGGTCGATTATTTGTTGAGTACAAATAAGAGTGTGAGAGCGTATTACAATCTATTTTTTTTTGTCCTTTACTACTGCTACAATATGTCCACTGTTGATAATCCAAAAATTATTAACAGACAAAAATCGTCAGAATGAATGAAAAGATTTTTATCTGTGAACTATTCATTATTAAGTTTAAAAAAAGAAGTAATAATGTCATTGACAGTGACCAATGTCCATGTAGAAAAGTTCATGCTAATTCAATTACGTGTCCATCGTCCGCACACACAAAATCTTTGGTAAAATAGAAATGTTTTGAAAGTGGACATAAATAAAATAGAGAAGAGAAAAGTGTTGATGGAACTGTTTAGCAAACAAAATTAAACAACACACACACATGATGACAATCGATGAACAATAGAAGGGAGGCGAGTAGAGATTGAAATACATATGGGATGACCACAGTAATTTTATAAAATTCACTCTCTTTCTCTCTTGAACTATGTCATTGAAAAGATAAAATTTTACCGCACACAGCACAACAATGTTCATTCATTCACTCTATACTTTACTTTACTTTGTTTTGTTCTAAAGCAGGATGACAATGGTTTATTTCTCTGTAAATATTCGATGAAAATCAAACATGCAGAAAAGCTGCTTCGAGCATAAAAAATATGTACTTACATTTCGGAGAGCAAAACAGAGAAAACAATGTATAGAAGCTCTGTGAGGAAAAACCTTGATATGCAAGTCGTGTAGTGTTGAGCAAAATAAAAAAAATCTAAATAGAAACTTCATAAAAGTTTATGGCTCAAGTAAAAACACATTGTCTGATGCTGCACAAATGTTTAAAATTTCTTTTCCATGATATTAAACACAGATTCGCATATTGAATTTATAAAACAATTTTGAGCTTGCAAGTTAATCACAAAGTGACAATTTGCACTTTGTTTGCCTTCAAAGGCATAAATCATTATTAATAGAATGAAATATTTGTTCAACATGCATCAGTAGATGTCCTTAAGGGAATATACAAACTCATTTCCCACACCATCGAGCTGACTCGTGTCCACTCACTTACTTACCCTCTTTATTCTATTTATAGAGAGAAAGAGATAACTCAAAATTGTTATTCGACAGGACAAAACAAAGTGTTAAAGACAATTAATAATTTAAATTTAATTTCACAGGAATCTATTGTGCTTCGACTTGTGACAAATGTCCATTCTCGTCTTCTTCTTCCTTCTTTTGTTTTGTATCTATAAAAATATACAATTGTTGTTATAATGAAGTTTTCTGATCTTATCACGCATCCCTGATTCATTCAGCCACGTGACCCATTACGGAATTTTTAGAAAACGAGAGACAGAAAATTTATTTGAGCAGTTAATAGGCATGTTAGAATCATAAGACAATAAAGCGTAAAATGTCATAGTCATATTAGAGTTGCAATATGTTACTACTGTTCATAATGCATGTTAAAAGAATCCTTAATGTGATAATAATAATAATCATCATCATCATATTGGCAACAACGTTTGTGTTTGATTTTATGATGTGGTTAAGTAAGTAAATTATGAGACATGTCATTATATAGAAAAAAAGGTAGTAACTATACATACATAAAAACTGATGAAAGTCCATAACTTTCTATGATATTGACAAACATTGCACACAAAAAGATTGAATATCCTCAGACGCGGTATAAAAAACCGCATGATATGATGCTGCGGTCAACAAACCGAAGATAATTAAAAACTTGTGTGCATGCATATATATATATATATATGCGTGTATGCAACAGCCATCCATTTAGGAGTAAATTTTTCTGCATGACATAAAAAACGAGTGAGGATCTCAATGAAAGTTTGTCGTTTGCAGTTGCAATTGAAATGCATTCATGTTTACTAATTGATTTAATTGAAATTTATGGGCGAAAAATATATGCGTGTAAGCCTGTATATGTTATTCTTTGTCAGCGTGATTCATGGTTTAATGAAAAGGATATTTTACGTTTTACAATTTCAATGAAATTTATTAATCAGAGTGCACTTGAAACTTTTTTTATGGATATTTGAAATTCTGATGAAATTTTCGTTACGCTAATTAAAGGATGTTTTCCAATTTTTTGAAATCTAATCTCTATCATTTTACAATCAATCAAAATATATTTATGACCATCATATCCTCCTTCTTTCATCTTTTTTTGTCATTGAATTAAAGTAAGTTAAGTAAGAGACTTGGACACTTAAATATTTAAATTTAATATTATAAATGTGCTATCATTAGATCAAAACATTCAAAACATATCATTTGATCTGATTTCCATGTTGTTTGATAAATCTTATGCTTCACAATAAGCGATTTTTTATAGTCAGTAAATTCTCGTGTCAACTTGATTTCAAATACTTGACTTAACAAAAATCATCAACTGTAATTAAAATTAAACAGTTCTGTCACTTCAATCTTACATTAAAATATTTGTCTTGAGTTTAAAAATTTAACAATTTTAACTTATAAGAAAAAAGTAGTTAACTATCTTAGTCTAAGTTGGAAAAGTAGATCTACTTTTCATATAAAATAAAAGTAGAAAGTAGATTTTTATATGAAAAGTAGGTAAAGTAGGTAGCTACTTTTCCAACTCTGATCTTAGAATTCGATTTTTTAGCGCATTTTTGCAAAAAAATACGCTATTAGGCTCACGATGGCTGGTTGGCTGTCCGGGTGTGCAAATCATAACTCGACAACGGTAAGTCGTGGAGAGGTGGTTGATAGCTTGTTAGAAAGGTCTCGACGTGTAGGTAAGCCATCAAAAGAGTGTTTTTGGGTAAGTGTTGACCCAAAGGTGGTCTACCACATGCATGTCCATCACATGGACCAAAAAAATTTTTTCACCTAAAAGTCTTAAAATGTCATGAAACGCCGAGAAAACATGTCAGAAATTTTTTTAAAAAAAAAGACTTATAGTCAAGAAAATAGTACTAAAAACATGAGAAATTTTGTTACCAAACACTGATCTGTTAGGCAAAAATGCGCTCTAATCATCTGACCATCCGCGTCGAGATTGATATATTTTTTGAAAGTTTTAAGTCAACTTGATTTAAATTAAATGATATAAGTGTCTAAGCCTTGAATTTAAGTTAAAAAAAAATATTTTTAATGTCTTTTATTGTCATCCACTAAAGTTATGTATCTAAACATGTGCGGACAATAAAAGAAGGATCATGATAAATGCGGTAACGGTGGCAGCAAAAACTTTAATAATTGCTTACTCCCTAGAATTCATTCTTCAAATAAATGTCTATAAGGATATTAAATTTCATATCGTCATTAAAATGACATCATTTTGATCGTCTAACGAACATACAATGGACAGAGCAAAAGCAATAAATTTGAGTGAGCGCATTAAGTGTAAAGGTAATGTGCACCCACATGATTGACTGAAAGCGCCATAAAATGAACTCTTGTCAATTCTTTTTTTCAAAAATTCATGTCCGAATGCATCAAAATAGTAATTGTGTCATATATTTCACTGTCATCAATAAATTGACTAACATTAATCGAGCATTATGATGTTTTCCTTTTGTCTGCAAACCTTTTCATAGTGTAAGTATAATGCAGTTATAAAAATTCGTCTCTGGTTTTTTTTTTTGAAAGAAAAACAATAAATAAAAATGAATTTGATGAATGCTTATTCATTTATTGTATCCTATATGAGTAAATGCAGTCATCTGTGAACAAAATTATTTTATTTAAAATTTATATTAAGAAAAATTTTTGGTCCATTAACCTGTGCGGCATTTTAGGATAAAATGTCATTTTATTTCATAGATATTATAAGATTTTTTGGTGAAAAAAAGTTTTTATGGTCTTCATCCACCATGATAAGGAGAGAACGAATTCAGCTTCCGTTAATAATCAGAACCAACAGCTGATTTGGTAAAAAACCGTTTTTTGATGAAGACAGACGGACAGACGGACAGACAGACAGACAGACAGACAGACGGACAGACAAAGTGGGGAAAGGCTTTTTTTCTACGATAACACAATTTATTGTATCCTATATGAGTAAATGCGATCTGTGAACAAAATTATTTTATTTAAAATTTATATTAAGAGGAAAAAAAACATTTAAAAAAACATTTAAAACAACATTTTGTCGAGGAACAAAGTAAGAACACTACGGTTCCATAGTATAGTGGTTAGTACATCAGACTCTGAATCTGAAAGCCCGAGTTCAACTCTCGGTGGAACCTGCGAGTTTTTTTTGCAACTCCCACCGTTATAGACCTTTTCTTCATCCTATATACTTCCAGAGTTTTTTTGCACTTAAACTCTTTTATAGTCACTTTTCCTTTTTTTGAATCTTTTTTACCGAATTTTTACTAAAACTACGCTATTAAGTTCACGACAAGAGAAGTCAACCTATTGGCATGCATGTGGAGGATGTGCATCGATGGACCAGAAAAAGTTTCTTAGCAAAAAAGTCGTAAAAAGTCATAAAACCTTGAAAAAACATGTAAGAAATGGTAAAAAATTACTTGTTACCAAGAAAAAACCACTAAAAATATGAGAAATTTCGTTACCAAACATGCTGTAAAGACAAAAAATGCGCTCTAATTTCCGACCATCCAAGGCGTCGAGATTGATAAAAAAAATTTCATCCTTTCTTATTAGTTAGTTATTTTTCAAAAATTTTTAAAAATTTCTTACTAAAAAGTCTAAAACAGTTATTTATGAATTAAATTTTTTTTTGGAAAATAATTCAAACTCGAATGATTTGTCATAATTTTTTCTCAACTTACTTTCTTGTTTGTTTGTCTGTTTGTTTGTTTGTTTGTTTGTCCTTCCGGGCAAAATTTTGTAACTCAATTTAAACCCATTTTCTGACTATCTAGGTTTTATTTAAGGAATCAAAAAAAAAATAAAAAGCATGCAAAAAAAGAAAATCTCCCCGGCCGGGAATCGAACCCGGGTCTTCCACGTGACAGGCGGAGATACTCACCACTATACTACCGAGGAATGCGATTTCGTTATGTGATCATTGACCAAAGTTTTTATTAGATAAAAAGCAACATAAAAATGAAAAATGAAACACATATTTAATTAAAATGTCATGACCAATTGATTTAAATTAGTATGAAAGAATTATAGTTGTGCTCTAAATATTTAACAATATGAGACGAATTTTATTTATTTTACTCATTTTTCAACTCATTATTAAAATCAAATCTTCAAAAGATTTCATAGAAGATGTTGCTTTCATCAAATTGGGGTCATTTCGTAAGTTATTTATTGTAATAAATATTTTAACTTTAATTTTTATACATTTTTAGATGGTCTTGATAACAAAGGTTCAGAATATAAAAAGACATTTTTCATTCCGAGGCATTTTCGTACATCATGGGTTAATTCAAGATCAATTTGTAAATCTTATGGGTTTGATATTGCTTCGTTTGAAACTTTACAAGAAGCAAATGCAGTAATGAGTTTTTGTAAAAATCATTCCGATTCATTAGATTATTGGACGTATGTCGGTGGAATTTCTCTCAAAGCGAGATCAACTAAAAATTGGTATTGGGTGAATTCAGGAAGAAAAATATCATTTGAAATTCCATTTGCAAGAAATGCGCCAGATTTTGCTGGAAGTGATGAATGGTGTTTAGCATTAGGACCAAAAGCAACGTTTGATTTCAATGATGTAAATTGCAATGGATATGAATTTAAATTTATATGTCAACGTATAAATTTCATGTTATAAATAATTTTTATAAAATACTAATAAAATTAATTCACAATAAAGCAAAAAATTTCTTATTATTTCTAATAGAAACTTAGGTCAACGATCACATAACGAAATCATTATCCTCGGTAGTATAGTGGTGAGTATCTCCGCCTGTCACGTGGAAGACCCGGGTTCGATTCCCGGCCGGGGAGATTTCCTTTTTGGATGCTTTTATTTTTTTTTTGATTCCTTAAATAAAAATTAGAGCAACTTCTCACGATGACATTATAAGAGAGCATTAAACTTCATGAAAGTATGAAAATAATTTTTTAAAAATAACTAATATTACGTCAGTGACGTGTTAGTTTTCCTGTTGTAGATTAATAATTTATGTCAGAATTTATCTTGACAAGTATGATAAATTTAATTAAATAAGTGTCCCAGACTTTCACTGTTATTAAAAACACGTTTTTGCGATTTACTCTAAAACTATACGTCAAAACATGTAAACATGTGTTATCAAAATCACTGCCTTAAAATTCCACGTCTAACAAGACCACTCGCGTCAAAATTGGTCATTCTTATCCCAAGTTATGGCCAAAAAACTGCGGTGGGCTGTCTGTATGTAGTCTGTAAACACGCTACAGGTCACAGTTTTCTTTTTTTCACTTTAATGACTATTTAAACTTATTCAGCATTTCAAAACAAAGAACTGTTTAAATTTTGGTGTAAATCGGACTAACCGTTCAAAAGTTATGGCCATTTTTGTGGTTATATAAGGAAATTTTGTTTCAGTTTTTGTCACAGATGGCGTTACAATCGCTTGCAACATTTGTCACACGTGACATGTTGCGCGAACACACGGGCACCAAAGTACATGAGAGTGAATGCTACACTAATCTGCCACGCAACACTGATCTGCAAACATTAACTTCACTGCTCGTTAGAAAATGTATTTTCTGCTGTTTGAACTCAAATTGTGCACATGCATACCCAAAATAAGTTTGAGTTGATATTCATTCATTTCTGACAAAATTTCCAAAATATTCATAACATTTTGTTAAAATATGGATAATTCGTAACTTGGGAAGAGTCGGAATTTCGTTTTTATAAAGACTAGTCACAGAGACAGACAAAGTGCATACGATAGCCCTTTTCTCCTTATATGATAGAAAATGTGCTAGAAATGTTGTAATTAAAATCTAGAGATAAAATGCTGTTTTAAATTCAAATTTTAAACTTTTCTTTTGATTTTTACGTTATAAAAATACAAAAATTAAATATTTATTTCTACTTATTTTAAATTGTTCCACATTCAGTTTCATACCAAATTGAAATATGTTGTTTGTGAAACAACCCATATGGTCGTTGATTGGGTCTGTAGCTCAGTTGGTAGAGCGTTTGCTTTGCATGTAAAAGGTCCCGATTTCGAGTATCGGCAGATCCAAAGTTTCTTTTTTGCTTTTTCTCTTAATTTTAATTATAAAATTGTTTTTCTATCTTTTGCAATAAATTTTAAACTTATTTAAGAAATTTTTTTACATTTTAAAAATAAGTAGTCAATCAAAAACATATTCTGAGACAACTCTTTAATTTAAAATGATGACACTTCAAAAACTATCTAGCTGGAAAGTAACAAACTATGATATTTAGAAAAGCTAGAAAGTAATTTGATTATAAATAAATTAACATGTGGTATCTATTCAACTGACTTTCATCCTTTCATTAGAATTGACCCTTCAAACTTCTTCACAATCATCGTTGTCATCAATAAGACTTTATTTGAAAAGTTTTTAATGAAAATTCAACCCTCTTTCTTTGTATAGAAATTAATGAAAATGACCTTCTTTTTCAATTTTCATCTAAAAATTCATCCATTCGTCTCCTTCTATTTCAACACTTTCTTTATTATAATTTGTGGTTTGAGTAGGGGTAAAGGTGATGCAAAGTCTCTTATTTTTACCAGTTCATTATATTTTACCACACAATAGAAGCATCAAGTGCACGGAAAATCTTTTGTGTATATTCAAAAAACACTTTAACCGACGACGCGTCATGCTTATAAAAATTTATAAGCATTCACGAATGAATTATCAAAAAGACATAAATTTTTCCTTTCTTTGTATCCTTTTTTAAAGAGCATGAAATATTGAGAAAAATTTAACCACAATTAAAATCATTGACCAAAAATGTCTTAAAGCTGAAGTGAAAAAAAGTAAAACAAAAGTATTCTCTTTCTTTATAATATGAATTCTCCATTTTTATTTTTTCATTTGATTCATTATCATTCCATCTATTTTTCAATCATCATCATAGCTTATTTAATTTTTACTATTTTAGTTATGCTTTTTCTTCTTTTGTGTTTATGTGTGTTCTTCGTATTCATTTAAAATACAGAAAAATAAGATAGGAGGGGATTCATTTTAGTAGTAATAATTGTTTTTACCTAAATCAAAAAAGGTTTTTCATCTTAGTATTCTTAATGCAAATATAATTTCATCTCGTTTTTAAAAGTAACGAGATTGAGTGCATATGAAAATGTTTTTTTTTTAAATTAATATTATTTCTTCATCTTTCGTTTAGTAATTATATTAGTTTCATAAAATTTTTCTTCATTCATGTATGTGTGTGTGTGTAATTTTATTTGTCCACAACTTATTCCTCTTTTATTCTATAATAGAAATCCATAAATTGTATGTTTTATTATTTATTTCTTTCTTTTCTACAGTTGTCTCTTTTTATCCATTTAAATAATAGTACAAGCGAAATCGCCATCTTATTTAGAGATTTACCTGTAGAAATTCTTTCTTCTTTTTTATCCATTTTTAAATGACAATTATTTTTCATGTTTAAGAGATTTATAAAATTTGTTTCCACAATCTATGCTTTTTAATATTCATATTCACTGCTAGCTTTTTCTTGCTCATTTTTTGTCATAATTTAAAATTTTTACAATGTCAATGTAAAAATTTGAAAAGGGTTTCTTTATCTTGTATTCATATAGCTCATCAATATTAGATAATCTTAATTGGAAACTAAATAGTGTATGTATGTTTTATGTGTGTGTATGTATGTGTGTAGTTAATGAGACAGGGTCACACGAGAATTTATCTATAGAAAAAATCATTTCAAAAATCATTCTTCAACAGAAATTAAGCATTTAAAACATTATTATTTTAAAATCTGTTGAAGAATGATTTTGCTATTGATAAATTAACTCTGCTACAAAATTATATATGATGATTAAAAGAAAGAGAAAATGGCAGTGAGAAAACTGCTTAATCTTCCCACCAGTCTGGACCAGAGCTTGCATGATTGTTGTTGTAATTGTTGTAGCTTCCTCCATAACTACCACTGCTATTATTTCCACCACCTCCTCCATTACGATAACTTCCATCATTGTTTCCTATTTAAATAAGAAAAAAGATAATTAAAATCATTTCAATCAAAAGAAAGATTAAAACATACCATATGATCGATTTCCACCTCCATATGAACGATTTCCGCTATTTCCACTGTTGCTTCCAGCACCACCACTACCATAACGTTGGTTGCCTTGTGGTTGACGATAATCGCGTGAGCCAAAACCACTACCACCATAACGACTATTGCCACCTCTATTATTGTTGCTTCGTCTTGGTCCACTATAACGATCATTGGCCATTTCTTCAAGAAAACCTGGCAATTCTTGATTTGTCTCAATCAAAAGTTCAACTAGATCAGAGACAATATTGCGATTCTTTTCATTGAAGAAACTTGTTGCAATTCCAAGATTACCCATACGACCTGTTCGACCTATGATTAAAATTAAATTAAATATTGTCATAAAAAATATACAAATTACGCAATTCTTACCAATACGATGAACATATTCTTCAACATCTGAAGGCAAATCATAGTTTATGACATGCTTAACATGTGGAATATCTAATCCACGAGCAGCGACTGCAGTTGCAACGAGAATAGGACAATCACCAGAACGGAAACATTTTAATGCATCTTCACGCTCACGTTGACTACGATCACCATGAATAGAAGTGACTGGATGCTTATTTTGATACAAGAATTCTTCTAATGCATCAGCACCCTTTTTCGTTTCAACAAAAATCAAAGTTAAACTGTCAGGTGAATAATCAGGCGATCCTTCGCGTAAGCGGCTCAATAAGTCAAGTAAATATGAACGTTTCTCATGCTCATTAACCCACAAAATTGTCTGTGTAATATTTTCAGAAGTTGAACCAACACGTCCAACGGCCAAGAAAATGTAATTTGATAGAAAATCACTCGCCAACTCTTGAATATTCTTCGGAAATGTAGCAGAAAACATTAATGTTTGACGTTGACCAGTTGGAGGCATATCGCGATTTTCAATAATGTGACGAATTTGAGGTTCGAAACCCATATCCTGAAATGAAACATGAATTAATTTAAATTTTTTTTTAATAAATCAAATTACTCACAAGCATTCTATCGGCCTCATCAAGCACAAGAAAACGTAAATTTTCCAATCCAATTTTTCCACGATTGATAATATCATCAAGACGACCCGGAGTTGCGACAATTAAGTGACATCCACGGTCAAGTTCACGCATTTGCTCGCTAGTATTATTACCGCCATATAAAACAGCTGGACGCATGCGCGAACGATAAGAAAACTTCTTTGCTTCTTCATAAATTTGTGTAGCCAACTCACGCGTCTAATTAAATGAATTGAAAAAAAAAACAATGTAAAAATGCAAATTTAAAACAAAAAATTATTCGCAAACTTACTGGTGCTAGTACTAAACCAAGTGGATATTGTTTGCGTCTGTTATAAGGACGATTTGAAGGAGGATTCATGCTTGCTCCTTGTTCAAGCATGCGATTCAAAATCGGAACAAGAAAAGCGGCAGTTTTGCTACAATTGATAAATAAAAATGCATGTCAAAAAAGGTCAAATTACAATGTTGCAAATATAAATGCTTACCCTGAACCAGTTTGAGCGCATGACATGAGATCGCGTCCTGATAGAATGATCGGTATGGCATATTTCTGCACCGGAGTCGGTTTGTCGTATCTTGCCAATTTAATATTGCTACGAATAATTTCCGTCAACTTGATATCATCGAATGATGTGATGTGATCAGGAACTTGATGTCCCGTCGCCTCCACGGGAATGTCTTCGTATTTGCTAAAATTGATACCGGTATTCGCAGTGCCGAACAGCTCCTGTTCAAGACGTTCATCACGTGGTAGCGGTACAGTGTAATCAATTTCACCTCCGCGTTGATTCCATTTTCCGCCAAATCCGCTGCCATTATTTTGTTGTCTTCCATAGCGATCATCTTGTTGTTGCTTCTGTTGTGATGGTGGCTCTTGCCAACGTGTATTGACAGGCTCTTCGCGTTGATTTTGTGGCGCCGGTGATTGCTGAGAATCATCGCGATAATTTTGTTGCGGTGGATACTGCTGCTGTTGATAATTGTTTTGAGAAAAACGAGGCTCGCCTCCTTGCTGCGAGCGATTATTAAAAGTTCTTGATCCTCCGCGATTATTCCAATTAGAACCACCACGATCACCTGAATCTCCGTTCTGATAACGATTGTTGTTATAATTCGAGTGATTGTAATCACCGCCGCTGCGTTGATGATAATTATCTCGTTGATTATAATTATTGTTGCTATTAAAGCGACGATTATTGTTTCTATTAAAAGAATGTAAAAAGAAAGAAAAAAAATGAATATGCATATAGTAATGCATTAAATGATGAAGATGATAATTTCCCATGAAGTATATGAGTAATGAATGAAAGAAAAGTAGATGAATAAATGAAAAAGAGGTATATAGAGTTTGTAAGGTGAATAGCGGATAAAAAAATTACAAATAGGTCAATAGCGAATTAAGTAACATGTGAGAAAAGAATGATGATGATGACGACAAAAATGATGAATTTTTGATTGTAAAAAAAATGTTTGTTGCTATACAACTTACCGATTATTATAATCGCGATCACCACCACGATTGTTGTACTCCCTGAAGTTTTCTCCTTGATTATTTTGATTATTAGAAGAAGAATCGTTACTACTTTCGCCTCCTCTCAAATGAGGTGGAATATAGCGTAGAGATGAACCTTTATTACGAGATTCATTCAAGTCCAGACCAGCAACCTTTTTTTGTAAAGAACGGATGTGATAAGAAAAATGAAAATAACATTTTGATTAGAAGCGAAAAACACACATTACAACCACCGTCAGAGACAGTTTGTACTTTTTTACGCGGCATTTCGCGAAATTACATGAATTCTGCAATCTACAATTGACTGCCATATTTGATTTTTTTTTCTTTTTTAAAACATGCACTTTTTCTCAAAGACAAATTTACATCTTATACGACGTCGAGACAATGCAATTACCTGCTGCTCTAGACTCATGCCATTTTCGTTTGCATAATTATTCATATTATTTTTCAGTGCTTGATGGTTTTTTGCAGTTTTTTCTTGCGAAACTCAATAAAATTCAAAATTCAATGACCACTTTTTTCACTTTTCAATTATTGTTATTATTTCAGTTTTTAAATGTTATTTTTTTATTTATTTTTCTTCACAATGTCTTTATTTAATAAATTAAAACTTCTATATCACTCTTTATTCAGTTTTTATCCTGATTAATTAATTTTTATTCTTCTCTTCACTAACAATGAAATTTTTCTTTTTAAGAAAGAAGTCAGCGCCGTGTGGCGAATTCGAAAATTAAAAAAATTCGAAATAAAAATTCAAATATTCGAAAATCATGCAATTTTCTTCTTCTTTTTTTTTGATGTCTTCGGTTGTCTCTAATTTTAAAGCAAAAAAAATGACGACGCAAAAAAATGTTTGTTTAAAAATGGCACATATGCTGAAAACACAAAGAATTACATTTTCCTGTAAATTTTTGTTATAAAATTAAAGTTTTAATAAATTACAACATGAGTATTCATGAGTCACAATGAAAAATAAAAATTGACCTCAAAATATCATTGGAAAAAGAGATTTTCTCATTTTATTTTTTATTTATTCGAATAATAGCTGTATAAAGCATAGGAAAATGCTTATATAATAGGAAATAATAAATTAAAATGTTGAATGTACGAATGTATTGAAATTCATCTTAATATATAGCATTAGTTCATTTCTTGCAGCACTCTTTCTTCTCTCCAGTTTTGCATGGACATTGACAATCTTTAGAACATTGACATGTACCACTGCCACCACCACACTTCTCAGAGGTACATTTGCAATCTAAGAAAAAATAAAAGAAAAATCAATAGTGTTAGAAAAGATGCCATAATTATGATAACACACTGAAACAAAATGTCTCTTTAGAAAATTCATAAACAAATACTCACTTGGTTGTCCGCAAGGCATGTTGTATTTCAAAGTTTTTTGTTTTCAGTTCAACTTTAATCAAAAGATAATTTTTAATGTTTTTGAGTCACTTTTAAGTTCACTTATGTTGGGCTTTCTTCCGTCACAGCAGACTTATATAGAGACAATTTACTTTTTCACCCGGTGTTTTGAGTAGTGCAGTGTGCAAAAAATATTTCTCTCATGTTTCGTTTCGATTCGAATATATTCTATTCAAGTCAATTGTTTTTGTACTATTTTATGAAACATACTTGAAAATGAACTTAATTGGAAAATCTCCTACTTGTAATATTTATGATATACGATAAGTTTTGTGATTAAAGTTATCGTTTAAATATTTTCGAATTTGTGCTAAATATTTAATGATGGTTTTGTGTTCAGCATTGTGTGCTCGACACTCAATGTTAAAAAATATTGTGCTCAGCACTTAATTTAGTGTTCAACACATAATATTTTTTTTAAAATGAATCCAAATTAAATTTTTACTCATTTTTTTCCCAAAAAGTCTTAAAATGTCATAAAACGTCGAGAAAACATATCAGAAGTGATTTTTGGTCATTCGACCCAAGTGTATGTTTAATCCATCACATAAACCAAAAAAAATTTTCTTCCACTAAAAATTTGGAGAATGCCATAAAACATAAAGAAAATATAATGAACGAAGCGTCGAAGTATTTTTGAAAAACTTGAAATTTTTTTCCTGAGCAGCAACGCACTGTGATCTGCGCTCTCTGATGTATACCGTGGACTTTTATTATGAACTTATATTAAAAGATATTGAAAAGAGAAACTACCGTCTTCCCTTGAATATAAGAACCGGTCCTTATATTCGAGGGAAGACGGTAGAAATAATTTTAAATTAAACTTAAGTCTTTATTTAATGATGCGTAAAATTTATTATAGTCATGTGAACTTAAGCCCCTAAAAATCTTTACTTCGCTTTAGAAACAATCGACAAATTAATCTAATTTCGATATTTAACATGGGCTTACTATCGATTCGAAAATTTATTGATCTAGTGAACATTTGACACGTGACAAAAATATGTTTTTAAAAAATTTTTAAGAGACAGTGGGAAAAAGATTTCATTTTATGAAAATTTTCTATTAATTCTTTATCCATAAATCTTTAATCATATCTGCTGCTTTTTCACCAATCATATAGCTTACTGCTTGTGTATGGCCCGAAGTTGTTTCAGGAACTATTGAAATGTCAGCTACTCTTAGCTTATTAATTCCATAAACTTTTAATTCATTATTCACAACTGCATATTTATCTGTTTTCGCATTTCCCATTTTACAAGTAGTTGTTTGATGATGAACTGTTGATGTCATATGACGAATAGAACACCTCCAATAATCATCACTACCAAAATGAATATGACTGCAACCTGGTAATGAAACTGAGTAAACTCTTGCACCAAGTTTTTTGAATGCTTCTGTTTTCAAAAGCGAAATTGCAAATTTTATTGCTTCCAAATATGTTTCTATATCATTTGAATTTGTTAAAATATTGGGGAAAATAAGCGGATGACTAAAAGGATTTTTATCTTTTAGTTTTATGAAACCCACAGATTTAGGATGAAAAGTTATTATTGCAGGTGTCATTGTGTCAAAACGTGTTCCAATTAATGGTCGATATAAAGTATCAAAAATTTCATTTTTAAAATTATAGTTTCTCGATAATATACCATGGTCTGTGTGAATACCTCCGCTCAATTCGAAAAATTCAACATCAGGCACATCAAGTCCTCTTGTGTTATAACTTGTTTGAATAAAGCTTAATGCTTCACCTCCACCGGGAAAAGCAACCTGACCTTCACCATTAGCAAATGCAGCTAAAGATGATGGACTGAAAGCTTTTGGTATAGTAATAGAATTTCCGGTAGAATTCATTATGAATAATAATCCAAAATATATATAATGATCGTACATAACTTGACCAACTGGCAAATCTTGAATAACTGGAATATTTAATTTTTGTAAATCATTTTTTGGTCCTATTCCGGAAAGCATTAAAAGTTGTGGCGAATTAAATGTTCCTGCCGATAAAATCACTTCCTTTCTTGCCTTCATCTTATACCTTCTTCCTTTTCTCGCGAATTCTACTCCATAAGCGGTTTTTGTTTGTTGATCTATCAAAATCTTTGTAACATGTGTAGCAAGCATTATATGAAAATTTGGACGATTTAGGATCTCAGTGATAAAAGCTCTAAATGCAGTATGTCTCCAACCATTCAACGTACTTGCTTGCAGATAACTCACACCAGATTTAGAATGAAGATTGTATTTTATTTCTCTTAATCCCAATTCTTTATGAGCATCGATAAAAGTATGAGCCAATTTTGTTTTATATGGATTATATGCTAAATTAATTTGTTTACTCAACAAATTCTTTTTCAAGTCACCAATTGAATTCATTTCTGCTTTTTCAAAATATTTTTTAATTTTCTCAAAAGACCATCCTTTATTACCAGCTTCTTCCCATCGATCAAAATCATTACTATGTCCTCTATTATAAACCATATAATTTATAATCGTTGAACCTCCAATTCCTTTACCATGTGGATAACTGCACATTTGATTGTTCATACCTATATGAAAATGTGCTTCAAATTTAATAAAATTAATAAGTTATAATTTTTTATCAAACCTAAACATGCATTTGTTTGTCTCTCAGATTTATAATTCCAGTCATAGGTTGTCATTTGATTTACTGATGCCATTAATGGAAAATTTTGGATGACAGTTTCAACTTGTCCTGCTTCTATCATCAATACATTCCAATTTTTATTTTCTGTCAATCTATTTGCGATAACACATGCAGCAGCTCCACTTCCGATAATTATAAAGTCATACTCATTAAAATATGCATGAGCTGCAACATAAGAAAACATTAACTCTATGTGTTAAATTTAAAAGTTGCACATATGCATAATTACGTTCAATATTTCTTTGTAACAAACGAAATTTATAGCTTGAAATGTCACTTATCAAATGAATATTTTTGAAAAATTCTTCAGTGATTTTTCTAAAACCGTTTATCTTTAAGATTGATAAAAATAAAATACACAGTACAATATTTATCTTCATTTTTACTCCAAGAATGCGTGTGTCCGAACACTTAAAAGGATCTCTTTAAAATGAATCCAAAATTACTAAAGTGAACCACCTCTATATACTAATAAAATTTTTTCGTGTCGGCTTTGCCGTATATATATTATCGTAAAAATTTTTTAATTTTTATTAGAATCTTGTAATACGTGGTCAAGGACTTATAAACGAAAAGTCAGTCTTATTTGATCTGCAAAAAACTTGTCAAATAAGATAATAAAAAGAATTTAAAAACTTCTTATTAGCATCCAGATAGTATATTTCTTTATTTTCCATTTTTCACACGGATAAATTTTATATAACATGCATAGTTTTTATACAAATGATTTAGGGACTTCTACTTATATTTAAGCAATATTTATTGTTATAGCCAGCAAGTTGTAGAAAATAGGTCAAAAAGATTAATTAACGCATTTTTGCAAAAAAATACGCTATTAGGCTCACGATGGCTGGCTGGCTGTATGTGACAGTGATAACTCGGCAACGGTAAGTCGTGGAGAGGTGGTTGATAGCTTGTTAGAAAGGTCTTGACGTGTAGGCTAGCCATCAAAAGAGTTTTTTTGGGTAAGTGTTGAACCAAGGGTGGTCCATTACATGCATGTCCATCACATGGATCATAAAAAATTTTTTTTACCAAAAAGTCTTAAAATGTCATGAAACGTCGAGAAAAACATGTCAAAAGATTTTTTTAAAATAAATTGACTTGTTGTAAAAAAATAGGACTAAAAATATGTGAAATTTTGTTACCAAACACTGATCTGTTAGGCAAAAATGCGCTCTAATCGTCCGACCATCCAAGGTGTCGAGATTGATATATTTTTTTTTGATTTGTTTGCTGTTTAATACGTTTCGTTTATTGATTGATGATAAAATTTTGTATTTTCAGATCATGATGCACAATACTAAGACTATGAATAAATTCAAATACTTTAACTATTTCGTAGAAGATAAATATTGCTTCCTTTTCAGTTAACTTACGGTTTATATATTCTTGAAGAGATACATAATGATTTACTTGATTAATATTGTAGTGTTGTGAGTTTGGTAGGTGGCGCGACAGTTGTATCTTAGACATAATACTGAATAAAACATGATTGAGATATTAATTAATGTAATAAGAAATCCTATCTTTTATTGAGTACAATTATACAAATGGCGACAAGGANATTTTCGATTTTTCACACGGATAAATTTTATATAACATGCATAGTTTTTATACAAATGATTTAGGGACTTCTACTTATATTTAAGCAATATTTATTGTTATAGCCAGCAAGTTGTAGAAAATAGGTCAAAAAGATTAATTAGCGCATTTTTGCAAAAAAATACGCTATTAGGCTCACGATGGCTGGCTGGCTGTATGTGACAGTGATAACTCGGCAACGGTAAGTCGTGGAGAGGTGGTTGATAGCTTGTTAGAAAGATCTTGGCGTGTAGGTAAGCCATCAAAAGAGTTTTTTTGGGTAAGTGTTGAACCAAGGGTGGTCCATTACATGCATGTCCATCACATGGATCATAAAAAAATTTTTTTACCAAAAAGTCTTAAAATGTCATGAAACGTCGAGAAAACATGTCAAAAGATTTTTTTAAAATAAATTGACTTGTTGATAAAAAAATAGGACTAAAAATATGTGAAATTTTGTTACCAAACACTGATCTGTTAGGCAAAAATGCGCTCTAATCGTCCGACCATCCAAGGTTGTCGAGATTGATATATTTTTTTTGATTTGTTTGCTGTTTAATACGTTTCGTTTATTGATTGATGATAAAATTTTGTATTTTCAGATCATGATGCACAATACTAAGACTATGAATAAATTCAAATACTTTAACTATTTCGTAGAAGTAAAATATTGCTTCCTTTTCAGTTAACTTACGGTTTATATATTCTTGAAGAGATACATAATGATTTACTTGATTAATATTGTAGTGTTGTGAGTTTGGTAGTGGCGCGACAGTTGTATCTTAGACATAATACTGAATAAACATGATTGAGATATTAATTAATGTTAATAAGAAATCCTATCTTTTATTGAGTACAATTATACAAATGGCACAAGATGATCTGACTCATCGGGATAAATTGGAGAAAGTAAACTGAAGTAAGTTAAAGTGAAAAAATTAATTTTAAGTAGAGAAATTAAATTTTGTCGGAAAATGGCGCGGAAAATTTGTGTGAGAAACAAAAGAAAATGAATGCAGAGTAGAAAAGTTGAAAGAGAATTGAATAAGAATGCGTCTGAGAAGTAAATTAGTACTTCAGAGAGATGCAGGAATAGAGAGAAGTAAAGTACTTCAGATTTTTAAAGGAAAAATGAAATTATCGAGAAGTAATTTGTACTTCAAAGAGATATGACAAAAATGAAAGACGAAAAGTAAATGTACTTTACAAGTCAAGAAATAGTTGAAAACGAAGGAAGGGATTAAGAAGAAAGAAAAGAGAGATAAAATAGAGAAGATAATTATGATGATTATAACGAATAAATTTTAGTTTGAAAAATGAGCTATTGCTCAGCTGAGAGAAAAATAAGGTTGAAAGTAAATAAGGTTAGAAGAGAAAAAAATTCAAGAAAAATATACGAAATTAGACAGATAAAGAAGAAAAGTGAAAATAAACATTTAAGTAAGTTAAAAGAATATGGAGTAATGCGAAATAAATAGAAAAAAAGAAGGGAAATTAGAAAATTTTTGAAAAGGATAGAATTTTTGAAATAGAAAATATGAAGAGAGAAAATAACAAGACAAAGAGATAATTTTAGAAATTTAGGGTAAAATATCTATTTATTGACCTAATATAATTATTGACCTATTTAGAATTTGATGATTTCTCAATATAACTCACTAAAATCATTCCACAAATTGACTTTAAATCATTGCAAATCCCATTTAAACACTTTATAACACACAATATTTTTTCTATTAGCTGTAATTGAATGAAAACTCGATTTTTCATGTTTTTAAAAATTTTTGGCAAAAGTAGGTCGAAACAAATTCAATTATTAAACACTTTTATGCTTTGTTTCTTTTCATTATCTCTCTTTACACATAATCCAAATACTCAAAACTATTATATTAGTAGCACTCGCGAGTAATTAACACTGGTTATAATGCTAAATAATGCAAATATACAGATATATATTTATTGACCTAAAATAATCTATTTATTGACCTATTTGTTTACATTTTTTGCGGCAAAAATGCGCTTTCGAAATTTCGAAAATTCGTAAACAAAGAAATTTGCGTTTCAATTTTAAAATAATTTTTGTAATTATTTCAATAATATTCATCTCTAGCAATTAAAAATATCAGTAGTGAATAATGTTAGATAGTAGAAATGTTAAAAGAAAGAGAAAAGTGAAAAACAGTGGAGTGTTTAGTGCAAAATAGAATTTAGGTCAATAATTAAATTCAAATAGGTCAATAAATAGATTTCGTAGGTCAATAATTAGATCCGAATTTGAATCGAAATGTGTGACTTAATTACTAACTGTGGAAGTTTATACAGTGTTTTAAATGAAAGAACATGATAAACTACATACAAAAAGTTTGATCAGAAATGAAATCGGACAATTATAAAGTGAAATTGCAGTTCAAAGAAATTTTTTCAGAAATAGGTCAATAAATAGATATTTTACCCTACTTGTAGGATGGCAAAACCTGGAAGATACGTCAGATCATTAAATTATCGAGAAAGAAATGAGTGGGAAGAAGAAGATTATGAGAGTGAAGCTGAAAATACAGAGCCAGAAGAAGAAATAGTTACGATCCAGTTGATATTCCAGTGGAAGTTCCAGCACAAACAATAAAAACTAGTTCATATAATTTGTAGAGAAATTCCCAGAAAAATCCAACGTTCGAGGAAGCAAGAGAAGCTTGGGTCGACTGAATACAAGCAATGAAGTTCTTATTTAAATGCATCCAGAGTTATTTGAACGAGAAGCAATGCGCAAATCAGTTTTATTCATACGAGGCGGTCCATTTATTCGGAAAATTATTCTGAGACATGGACAAGAATTATCTTTCGATGAAATCGTAGAGCAAATTGAAAAATATATGGAGCTGAACTCTAGTAGAAGCGCTGATGAAGCCATTTTTCGTCTGTTAAAGCAAGAAGTGGGCGATCTTTTGAAGCATTCGTGGATAAAGTACAAAAGAAGGCAATTGTATTCAAAATGGCTAACGATGAGCAACGCGTTGTAGCCCAGATCGTTGCTGGTGCAGTAGAACAAGAGAAGTTGACTGAATTTGCAATTAAAGGTGAAGTGAAGTTGATCGATGTCTTAAGTTATGGAATCAACTAGAAGCCATAAAGAAAATCGTGAACAAGAAACATTGTTGCCGAAGCAAGTGAATATGGCGGAAAGCAATGCCATTCGAGCACATCCATACAAGAAATTCACAAGAAGTCGTTCTATTCCGGCGCAATGAAAGGTAATGGAGTTGAAGGAGGAAGAAAGAACGTCGAGAATTGCTCATACTGTGGCCGTAATCACAGATTAGGTATGCGATATTGTCCAGCTATTGGGCAAAAATGTAACAATTGCAAGCGAATGAATCATTTCGCCAATGTATGCAAAGCAGTGAAAGAAGAAGGAAAAGAAAACATCAAGAACGAGGTAAATAAATACAAGTAAAAGATAGATTGATAATTAAAGAATGTTAAGTGATAGTGCGAAGATTCAAGTCTATGTCTAAAAGGAATAAAGGAAATTAATATTAATGAGAAAGTATAGTTGTAAAGATTTTGTATTAAAAAAAAAAAAAAAAATAATAATAATAATAATAATAATGTTACAGGTAATGCTTATACAAAAAGAAGGATTGTATTATATTCAATGTGCAATAGCGGGAGTGGTCGTGAATTTCTTAATTGATTCTGGTGCGTCAGTTAATATCATAACAGAATGTGTGTATGAAACAATCTGAAGAATCAAGAAAAAGAAGACCAAAATCGAATGATTTATGATTTAATGGTACCAAATTCAGATGAAATCCAGTTTTTGGAGGAGGAACGGTGAAAGTCTTTATTCATTCAGAGCAACGATAGAAGTAGTCAATGCAGAAAAGCCAAAGATGTTTGCGAAATTTATGGTGGTGAATGGTGATTTCAAAAACATATTAGGAAAAGAAACAGCGGAAGGTTTGCAAATATTGAAAGTGGGGCTGGAAGTAAACACAATAGAGATGCAACACGTGAAGCAAGAATTCCCTGCATACCGGACGAATAGTAGATTGGACATTGATAGAGAGAAGGTACCAGTGCAGGTATTAAGAGTGAAGGTACCGTTGGCATTGGAGAAGTCTGTAATAGAAAAGACTAAAAGAAATGCTAGAAGCTGGAATCATTGAAAGAGCACCACACACAAACAGTTATGTAAGCCCAATGAGGGTAGTAGCAAAAGGCAAAGATGATTTTCGATTAGTAATCGATATGCGACAGGCAAACAAGGCGATAAAGCGGAAGTATCATCCAATACCAATGATAGAGAATTTGTTGCATAGTTAGATAGAGCAAAGAAGTTTTCATTGTTGGATCTCAAAAGTGATATCACCAGGTAGAACTGCATGAAGAATCAAGAGACCATCACTACTTTCATGACGCCATTGGGAGCAATGAGGTTCACAAGGTTTGGCGTTTGGAATGAATGCGGCTCCTGAAATTTTCCAACAAATAATGGACGAAATTCTGGGAGATTGCGAAGGTTGTGTAGTATATATAGATGATGTTTTGATATATGCAGAGAATGTGGAAACATTGAAGCAACGCACAGCAAAAGTGATGGAGAAATTAAAGGAAACAACTGGTTATTAAACAAAGAGAAATGTGTATATGAAAAAGACTCTGTTGAGTTTTTGGGATTTCAAATAAATGAAAAGGAATTTTGCCAACGAAAGAAAAACTGGAAATAATAGAAAGTTTTAAGAAGCCAAAGGATGTGAAGAGTTGAGAAGTTTTTGTGGCTGCATAACTTTCTGGGAGCATTTATCAGTAATTTGGCAGATGTGACAGAGCCATTGAGAAGATTAACAAAGTCAAATGAGTCGTTTCGATGGAGCAAGAGCAACAGAAGGCATTCGAGGAAAATAAAGAGAAAACTCAAAGAGGAAACGGTTCCACATGCATTATTTGACAGTTCACTACAATGTAAATTGTACACAGACGCATCTGGAGTTGGGCTCGGTGCAGTGTTAGTGCAAGTACAAGAGGATGTACAGAGAGAGCTATTCATGTTCGCATCTAAGTCGTTAACGAAACAAGAAGCGACATATCCGCAGATTCATCGTGAAGCATTAGCAATTGTCTGGGCGGTAGAAAAATTTAGTTATTATTTACTCGGTCGAGAATTTACAGTGGTGACAGATAATAAAGCACTTAAGCACATATTTAATGATGAGGTGTATGAGAGTAAAGAGTGCAAATGCGTTTTGAGGGCTGGCAGTTGAGATTAGCACCATTTCAATTCAAAGCAGAACATATATCAGGAGCTGATAATAGAGTTGCAGATGCATTGTCAAGGCTATGTAAGTTGGAATCGAAACCATATGAAGAGAATAGAAAAGTATTGGAGTTGGAACGATTGCACCACAAGTTAATGCAATATTCGAGGAACCAATCGCAAAAACAATAACGTTGGAAGTAGTTCGTCAACAGACGGAAGAAGACGAAGAATTGCGGCTGGTGATGCAGGCTGTTGAATCAGAGAGATGGAGTTCAAATCTCAAGTATTGGAAAGCTTTTCAGAATGAACTCACAGTTAGGAATGGAATTTTGCTAAAAGGACATCAAATTGTTTTGCCGGAGACATTGAGAGGTCAAGCACTTAGAAATGCGCATGTAGCACACGCAGGTATTTGTAGTAATGAAAAGAACATTGAGAAGCAGAGTATGGTGGCCTAGATTGGATAAAGATGTGATTGAAATGGTGCAGAAGTGTCTAGGTTGTACGGCAGTGGCCAGAGATAATCCACCCGAACCAATGATACGAACGTTCTTGCCTCATAAACCAATGGATTTCGTTGCAATTGATCACTGGTCAGCAGCAATCATAACGTCGAAACTTTTAATAATAACTGATTATTACTCAAGATATTTATGGGTAATTGAAGTCAGAGATACGACATCAGTCGAGACAATAAAAGCGTGTGAATCTGTTTTCAACATTTTCGAAAACCGGCTACAATTCGAGCGGACAATGGAACGGCTTTTACATCAAAAGAATTTAGAGATTGGTGTGAACGTTCAGGCATTCGTTTAGATTTTTCAGTACCATTGTGGCCGCAGCATAATGGCCAAGCTGAAAACATATTGAAATTTATTAACAAGATTATGAGAACAACGAGAGTAAATATGACAAATTGGCGGGAAAATTTAGCAAAAGGTGTACAATTTTACAACAATGAAAGAAACATTCATCAACAAACACATCGCCGGCTGAATTGATGTTTGGACGTAGATTGAGAGCGTCTTTACCAATTTTATCAACAGATCAACTATTGATAGATGATGATGTACGAGAGATAGATACTGTGAATAAACATTTGGGAAAAGAAGCTGCAGACAAAAGAAGACAAGCAAAAGAATCAGAAATAGAAGTAGGCGATACAGTATTCATGAGGGCAAGAAACACAGATAAGTTAGCAGCCAGATTCAATGTAGAAGAGCCGTGTAAAATAGTTAAGAAAACAGGAGCAACAGTAGTGATTGAAACTAAAGATGGTGACGAATATCGACGTAATATAACGGCTGTTAAAAAAAATTATAATGAATATAGTATGGACCAAAGTAAAGAAGAACAGCAGTCGAAACTGAACAACAAGAAGAAATGCAAACAGAAAATGGTAAGAAAAAGACAAATTTTGATAACGGAAAGGTGAAAATATAACTATATTTATTTTATTTTTTTCATTTTAGCGCGCGGAGGAGAGAGCAGTAAGGAGTCTACGGGATAGAACTCGGATTCGGGCACCACAAAAGCTATCATTGCACATAGAATAAATAAACTTTTATTGCGTGGGGAGGATGTAGTGTTGTGAGTTTGGTAGGTGGCGCGACAGTTGTATCTTAGACATAATACTGAATAAAAACATGATTGAGATATTAATTAATGTAATAAGAAATCCTATCTTTTATTGAGTACAATTATACAAATATTTATCCAATTTTCACAGCTTTTATCTGAATACGCATCGAGAATGATAGTAATTCGTTTTGCGGGCATTTTTGAATTTTTTTCACTTTTTACTTCACCAATAAGCAGTCCATAGCAGTTTTCAACGCCACCATAATTTTTTATAACATGCATTGCAAATACTCATTAAAATGTGTAAAAACTTTTGAAATGTTATTTTCTTTGCTGTGATCTACTTCGCCGTAATTTTCTATTGATAAAACTTTCAATCTATAGAATTCATCATCTTTTCTTGCCAACTAGGTATAAATATACAATTCAGTGGACCTGTTTTTTATTCTTTAATTTCTGGTCCAAGTTGATAATCGTGATTTTTTCGACATAATTTTCAGTTCAAAAAGAAAACAAAGTTAGCAAAAAATTTACTTTAATTTTTAAGTACTTTTTTGTCTATATTCTTGTTTCTATCAATACATGCCTTTCTATTGATGTTAAGAGAGATAATCTAAATCTTTTTGATATAGATTTATCACTAAAACTAGAATATCTCGTCAATTTTATCTTTTGTCCACATTTACTCATTCATTATAAAATTAAATTTATTATTGAGCTTTTTATTGAATTTTTAAATTTTTATTATGATTCATTTTCCATCCTTTTTTAACCTATTTTAACTAAAAATAACATCAATAAAAAGAATTTACAAGAAAATAAATGATTTTGATAAGATAACGGATAATTTTTAAAATTCCCTTGCAAAAATTTTATTTATGGCACAAGTTTGTGTGTGTTTAAAAGAATTTTTTCTAAAATAAATTTATAAAAAATTATTAAATCAAAGGTTTCGTGTGCATTAAAGCCATAAAAATAGTTAATTTTGAAAGTTCATGAGTTAATACATAAAAGCATCATAAAAGAAAAATATTAAACATCAGAAGTGCGTAGAAATTACATGAGACATAAATTGACATTGAAAAAAAAATATCAAAAGTTTTTCCTTCTTTCTTTTCTCTTTCAAACTTCAAAAATTTAGAAATCAATAAATATCCACAAAAAATGCCTCGCCCTAAGAAACGTGCTGCAGTAACTACAACAGATGAGCCAGAAACTGTAAAACGACAAAAAGCATCATCATCGTCATCCAAATCATCAAAAAATACGAATAATGAAGAGACTTTTCAAATGCGAAATTTGATAAATTGGTTCAAAAGCTATACTACAGACGATGACCACCAAATGTTAGGGCCAGAAGCAATGGAAAAGTTTTGTAAAGATATTGGTGTAGAACCAGAAGATATAGTCATGTTGGTGATTGCCTTTAAAATGAATGCAAAGCGTATGGGATATTTTACTCAATCAGAATTTGTTAAAGGGTTGAGTGAAGTTCTATGTGACTCGCCAAAAAAATTACGAAACAAACTTGGTTATTTCTATAGCCTTCTAAATGATCCACAGAACTTTAAAATGATTTTCAGATATGGTTACGATTTTGCAAGGGTAAATGTTTGTCATACGCACAATATATATACATTACATAAAAACTTTTATACATTTTTACGCAGTTAAATAATGAAATTCATTTGACATTAAATATTTCCATTTTAGGATAAAGATCAACGTTCAATGGATATTGAAACTGCAAGAGCCATGCTTTCTTTACTTCTCAGCAAAACGTGGCCTCTCTATCAAGATTTTGCGGAATTTCTTAGTTTGCCAAAAGCTCCTCGCGTTATCAACAAAGACCAATGGTTCAATATTTTAGAATTTAGCCGAACGATTAATGAAGATTTAAGTAATTACAGGTAAATGAATGGTTTTATATATTAAGTAAGATATTAAATCTTATATTTAAAACTTTCAGCATTGATGGAGCTTGGCCTGTCGTTTTGGATGATTTCGTTGAATATCTGCAAAAGAAACGACAAGAAAGTGGAAATAGCACTAGCTGAGACTATAGAATGTTGTAATTTAATATTAACGATTACTGCTCCTTCTCGGAAAAAGCACACATCAATAATCCAGTAATATAATAATTTATTTCAACTGAAAAAAGGAAACGACACACACATACAAATTTATTGAAACTGAAAAATATACATTACTCAATAAACTTTCTTAAATAGATCAGACTCATATTGAAGTTAGAATAAGAAATTTAGTACACAACGATACAATAACTATATATAAAAAATCTTATGTGGAGAATCTCGATTGTATGCTAAGTTCAATTTTACAAAAATGGTCTCTTATTCTATATCTTAAAGGTTTTCTTTTCTATTTTAAGGATAATTCCATAATATATCTATCTGTACTTTTTAAATATAAATTACAATCTTTTACCCTTTTCATCACACATTATCGATGATATCATTTTTCTAATGTAAATATTTTTTTTGTGAGACGTTTTTTCTAAAAAATAAAAGTTATAAGAAATTGATAACTGACACATAAGATGAGGAAAAAATTTTGTTTACAATTTTATTTTATTTCTTCTAAAAAAAATTTTTCATTATCAGAATATAAGAAAAAAATTTGGTCGGATTAATGTGATAAAAAAACTTTTTCTCAATATATTCAAAAAATCACACGCAAAAAGATAGAAAATAATAACATTCTAAGATGTAATTTCGTCGTTTGTTGATTCTTCGTGATTACAATTATCTGTTAATTTAGTTTCAGTTACATGCTTGCCATTTTTCTTTGATTTTTTCGATTTGGATTTCTTTGTTGGCTCACCATTACTCGTGACTGTAATATCTGACAAATTTTTTTGTAATTCAGCCAAGTCCTTTTTCATTTCATCACGAGTTTCCAACATTTTTTCGAGCTTATCAGGGCACTTTTCTTGATCTTGTGGTGTTTCTGGTTGAATTTCATCCTTTAAAATTTCAACTTCAGGAATATCAATATTGCATTCAATCAATTTATTGTAATATGCTTTTTTCTCAGCAGAAAGTGTCCTGCATAACTTTTGAAGATGAAACAACTGTTTAGCACTTTTGGTGATATGGTCATCTCTAACTTGTTTCTCACTTAGTAAATCTAACAGCATTGCATTTGCCTTTTCATATTTAATTTTCCATTGAAGCATCTCTTTCTCCATTTTGAACGTCTTCTTCGTCATTTTTGTCATATCCGTTTTATATCCGTCAAATGTTTTTGTAAACTCACTATACTTTGAGCTATATAAATCAACTTGAGCTCTCAAATTTTTCTCACTGGCTAATGCTTCTGATAATTGCTTCTTTAAAATGGTGATAGTTTCTTCAAGAATTGAGGTTTGTTTAAGGAACGTTTCACGTTCTGCAAGTTGCTCAACACTCGCTTTTGCCAATTTGGCTTCATTCAGCTGAGTAACCAATTCCATTTGCTTATTTATCCTGTCCATTTGCTTCTCTCGCTCTTCGTACTGTGTTAGAATATGTTTGAATTTTTGACTCATTTCGGAGTTGTCAGTTTCAAGTTTCTTGTTTTTTTCAGCATTTTCATTCATAAGTTTTTGAATTTCTGAAAGTGATTGCTGAAACCTTGCTTGAGTAGCTTTACGATTTTCTTCTTCCTCTTTAATTTTTGATAAGCTCTCCTCCTAAAAGTTTTCCAAAAAAAAATTAATGCTTGTTTGTTACAAAGCATTACTCAAAATGCATACCTTAATGGATTTATTTTGATTTTGCAACTCTCTGCATAAGCTCTCTAATTTGCTTTTAGTATTTATAACTCTTGTATATTCGGCTTGCAGGTTATCCTTTTCTTTCAATAAATCATGAACAGTCTTCTGATTATTTTTTTGTTGCTGGAGAGCAATCTTTAATTGTCTCTCCGCTTCAACACATCTCTTAAGAAGAATTTGATTTTTTTGAGATGGATCTTCTATGCTACTAAGTATTTTCTTCAAGTCATTCTCAATTTTTTGATCTAAAATTTTTTCCTCTCGATTTTTCTTGACTACTTTATCATTTGTGGTTGCTGTTGCACTACTTGTTTCCATCATTCAAACTATAATTAACAAAATAATATTAAATGATACGAAATAAAGCAATTTTAAAGTTTTTTATCATGAGATGTAAAACCTATGGAAAAAACGTGAAAAGTTGTGAAAATTTTTTTTTTTCATTTAAAGAGAGAATGTCTATTTATAAAATCTTCTCTTCATTTCTCATTCATTTCACTCTCTCACTGTTTAGAGATTTTTTTGAATTTATGTACCTGAGCATAAGAAGAAATTTTACAAATTTGCATATTTTCTATCTATCATTAATACAATTTTAGAATTTTTTGTTTAACAAGATAATAAAATAAAAAAATTTATTTAAATTTTGTTGTGTGTGTATGTTTTTTTAAAATTGATACACAAGTTCCTGTATGCATATCATAATTTGTCTTTTATCTATTATTTAAGCTAGTTTATGACAAGTAGCAAAATTTTCTTATAAACTTATTCAATCAATGAGATTACGTTTTCTAAGCAGCGCTTATTAACTATTACAATAATGTCCTAATAAGTAGATAGAAATTTTATATGGCATCTAAAGATTTAAATTTTTTTGTACATTTTCCTTGAATTCATCACACTTGCTAAGGTCTGTTCTAACGACCCGGCGTCTTCGCTTTGGTAATATAGATGATGTGCTAGGTGAACCAGGAGGAGTTTCTAAGTAAATATCTTCGTAGATGGTCTCTAATATACTTTTGCGAGTAAGTGTTGCTGCACTACAATCATCATCATCATCACTCGGTGGTGATATTTGAGATTTTAATTCTTCTAGTGAAACAAATTCACTTGAATCGTTCATATGAAAATCTTCTTCTGTTGCTTCTTGTTGAACTGTTCTATCGGGCGATGAACAGTTTGATGAAATGGATGATATAGGTGAAGAGAATTCAAATGCAGGCATGTCCATTGATTGCTCTAATTCTCCATAATTTAATTCATCGTATTGCAGTGATATTTCGAGTAACGATTTACTTGGATCATCTGTGGTTGTAATTTCATTCTCTACACCATCATCATTATTTGGCGGCTGTTTTTCACTCATGTTATGCTTTTGTTGGTTCGATTGTTATGTGTAATGTTATGTATTCTTAAAAGATTAATATTAACAACTAAAGTCTGTTATTGATTCTATTTTGCGTGTCTCAGATACATAAACTCAATTATTCTCAAACAATAGTTCTCCATTCATCACTATTAGTTTCACAAGCAAATAACCGAAAAAGTAATAAAAAGCAGGTAAAAAGAAAAGTAAAAGAAGCTAAAGCATAAGCAGTTTTTCTGTCTTAATACTCACTTATGAATTTACAAACTGTCGATTAGTTGAGTATATGAATCAAGGAGTGTTTTTTCCCTAAAATAATAAATGAAAGAATAAATTGAGTTTTACAAAATTTCTTGCACGAGAATAGATTGTTTGTTTCAACCTTTTTACGATTTTTTTGTAAAAACTACTAGTTTTGATGATATTTTTGTATTTATTTAATAAAATATTACTTTGTATTTGTTTTAAATATAGTTTTATGAAAAGTTATTAGGTATTTATTTCAATTAAACTCGAAATATTCAAATATAATCTTTGCGAAAGAAATAATGCAATCAGGCATAAACAGCCCTTGTGAAAAAAATTTAATTTTAAAAATTCAAATTTTATTCGTTATAACGGTTGAATGCAGTCGTAAGCATGAAATGAAAACTTGATGAAATATATTATTCTATAGAATAGATAGAAATACAATAAATATGTTATCACAAATGAAATAAAATATTTAAGATCTGAAGACATGCACCATTGAATACAAATAGATCTCATTGCACATTTTTAAAATTTACTTATCGAACCACATCAGAGTAGAAAATGAGAAATATTTATTTTTAAACCTTCATCATATATATCGTCTAATTGCAAATCTACCTAGATTAAAAATCGGAATATGAGTCGCAGTGAGAAAAGGCAATAATGATGATGATGATGAAAAAATTAGAAAAGACAAAAGCTATGATGATTCTAAAAATATGTCGTTTAGCTCCAGAGACTTTTCATTCTAACAATAGCATTCAACTGCGTATGCTGTTTGTGATGATTCAAATTTCTGACAGTCTGGGATTTTTATTTTTTGTTTCATTATAAAAATTTGACAAAAATGTACGTAGTTGCGTATAAATTTATGGAGTATATAAAACTGAGTGTTTGGCCTACGAACATGCTCTCATAATAATTAGGAGTTTTTCTTTGCCTGATTCATCATAATAAAGATATATGCTATGTCAAAAGATTTAAAAACATTCATAAATGACCCGGGAAAAAAGATCATTGAGATTTTCCTCGCTTTTCTTCTCATTTCAAAAAATTTTCTTTCCTCATCATCATTTCCCAAGTCGACGAATAAAAGAAAATATAAAAAAGTCTTCCACGCGATCAAAAGAGTTGAAAAGCCGTAAACCTGGAGTAGAGTTCATCTGTTCAAATAAATTATTCTCAAATCTGTCTGTGTCGGCAGAGTTAAACATGGACGATCAATAAAAATAGCGAAACACGCAATTTTCGACAGAAAATATCTGACACATGTGATCTTTCTTTATTTTTCATTTTTCTAGCAACACACACACACTGGATTTAAAAATTGAATGGAGGCAGAAAGTAAATTCATTTGAAAATATTTCATTCTTTCGGCAATTGCGTCAACTCTATAGAAATGAATTTTTCTATTCTTCATTTACGAACATTACATACTATTGCAAGATAGCATTTTCAAAAAGAACATCGTGATCTTGGGAAAAAAATCAAATATTTTTCTCCTACTTGCCAGTGTACCTAATTTTTATGTCATAAAAAAAGTTTAGTACATCATAAATTTTAATCTTTCTTTTCTTTGGTTTTAACTAAATAATTCTTTACGACTAACCAACAGCAAAAGAAAAATTAGGTGATTTTATTTTTAAATGTATTTTTCAACAGTTAAAAGGAAAAATACCACAGACAAATAACAAATATGTCCAAAAGAAAATAAATACATTTGTCTAGATGCCTGCTGGACGTAATGCTAAATGGGTGGGTAGAAATGCAAGCAAAACATGTGCCTCATCTATGTCAAAAGATTTGTTATTTTTAACTAACTTAGAAATACAATTTTTCATTTTTTATACATATACAACGCATTAGAGAGAGAGAGAGACAAGCAAATAAGAAGAAGATGAAGAGAAAATTTTTTTTTTATTTCGCAGACTATACATACTATTTCCAGCTAGTAGACATAATTCATTTTCTTTTTATAAACTCTTTCTTTCTAAATACATACACTTAATACACCTTACATATAATGTCTCATCATGTGACTGGGATAAATTTTCATTTAATGTAATTTATTTTGGAATGTAAAATTTTTAAAAATATGTAAAACTGTTTCCAAGAAAGAACATCATCTCATCACATTATTTTTTGTTAGGTAGTAGTGTAAGAAGAAATAGAGTTAATTAATGATATGGCAAATGTGAAAAGAAATCAATAAATTTTGTAAGTGAGTCGTCATTAACGAATTAATTCGTCTCGTGAAAATTATGACGAGAATAAGCCGCAAGATTAATAACAAACTACATACTGGCGCGAAATAAATATTTCACTCCAAAACGAAAGGAAAAAAGGTTGAAAATGACTCGATGTGTCTAGATGCTTTTAGCGTGTTTGACAATAAATAAAAGCCAGGTTGTTTTACAAAAAAAACTCTACTTGCCCCTACCAAAAATAGTTTTCTAGCATTTTGGATATTTTCTCTGTTCTTTTTTCATTTTCTGTCCCTGGGAAATGGGATTTCAACGTGTGTATTTTCATCGCGACCATTTATCTTTTTATCTGGATATTTGGCTTTCTTTTACACATACACACAAATATCACTCAAATATTTGTGTGGCATTCACTCGTTGATACTAAAATAAAGAGAAAAAATTTTCTTTAAAAAAAAGACAATGGACTCTATCTATAGATAAAGAATAAGATGGATGTGTGTGGAATGAAGAAGATGATGATGATGAAAAAAAGACATTAAATGCTTGTGACTTTTCTTCTCCACGAACGAACAATGTGCCGAACGAACAATGTCCGTCCGTCCATTCGGTAATCAAACAACAGTGAGACAAGGAACAACGAAAAGATGGATTTAAAAATAAATTCGATTGTATTTGAAAGCCAAGAGACAGATACAGTATTGAATCAAGGGATATATGTGAAAATGACGAAGCTTTTAATTTGACATAGTTATTTCATCATAAATCATTATGAATTTTTATCCTCGTCTCAACATTTCTTCTTATAGTTACATACTCAATGTAATACACTACTGTACTACTGTATTTTTAAAATGCCACGAGAAATGTCTCATCAATTTTAATGGATCCACTTCTCTTTTGCTCTTTTTCATCTAATTAATTAGGTGTACGCTTTTTTCTTCTTCATTTGTGTGACTATTCTCTTTTTTGATTTTCCTCACTGTTGATTAATATCATTATTCTTTTGTTGTCATTTTGTACTACAATTTTCTTCTCATTAGGATTCTTTTATTAATTTTTATTTAATCTATCTTTTATATGATAACTGCATTTTTAAATAAATAATTTGGTATAAAGAAATTGCTTCCAAAATAAAGATCAGATAAAAAGACTAAATTGATTTATTACAAAAATGCGTCGTAATCTTGAAACAAAATAGACGATTGTCTTTCTTTTTCTAAATTTTATTCTCTTTCCAAGTTTTTAAAATGAGATTTTACTTTTTTATTTTAAAATAATCATCAATTCGCAAAAATTGAGTCACACAAATTAAAGAGAGAACAAATAAGAGAGAAAGAATAAGGAAAAGAGAAAACTATTGTGAATGATTACGAAGGAAATGTATCCATCAAAATAACGATGAAAATTTTCATCTCTCGGATATCTCGCATTGCTTTCTCGATCACACTTGTCTTCTCTTACTCTCACATTCGTTCGCGCGGTTGTCGAAAGTGGCAAATAGAAAAACATCATAGTGCGCTTACATACTAGCATCAGCCTTTCAGTTTACGTCTAATTAGCTTTCGTGTAGATGATGTCTAAGTGGCAGATACGCGACCATCCAATTAATTAATTAAGTGGGAAAATTACAAAAAGCAAAAACTTTTTATATTCCTGGATTAATTAAATTATTTTTCTTCATACGACTAATGTAACAGTCACAGTCTGCTGCTGTCCAAATTCTTTATTTTTTATTTGAAGATGCATAAAGTGATGATGGAGAAGTAGATAATCATTTTGAAAGAAAAGAAAAATCACATTTACGACAGTAGACCTAATAACATAACAATCTTTCCAATCCCAGTGTAAAAATATTGAAATTTTCCATCGTGTGAGATTTTTTTGTGAGTGAGTGACTCGGTGCGTCTTGTTTGCCTCCGAAATAAGAGAGAGGTGTTTGTTACGTAATTTTTCATTTTGAAAAGTCGGTCCACGACGTAAGACGAAAAAGAAAAGCGGAAAAAAGACATCAATGCTGCCTGATCAGTGTGTCTGGAGAAGTGAACGAAGCAGCAATTGGCATGAATCTGATCTGCAAAAGCAAACAACAAGGAAAAGAAAAGAAAAAAAATAATCGTTAGCACATCTTCTCTTATACTCATCAACAAAATTATTTGTGTGATATTATATTTTTTAATAAACGAAAAGAAAAAGAAAAATAATTTTAAACAATTGTCGAAAGTCGCAAGTGCACAGAGAGACAGAGCAGAAAGAATAAAATTAAAAAAAAAAACTTTTTTGTCCTGTCGGAGAAAAAAATAAGTAGTTGGAAAAGAGTGGAAGAGATTCGCTCGCTAAAATTGAATTTAAATTTAGAACCTAAAACTTTCTCGTGGCTTTCGGGTTTGCTGACAAAAGTTAGTCAGCATTAAAGTGTGAGTGAAAGAGAAACTCAATCAAAACTCCTTTTTCTGCTGCATGACAAAAGTGTATGAATAATGGAAGGAATAAGCAGCAATAGTGAAGACATAAGAACTCAAATTTCTATGAATTGTAATAATAATGATTCAGAAGTGACAAATAAAATAATAAATTCATCTCCAGAAACATCTCCTATACGAAATAATAATCAGATGGATACAACAGTAGAACTTAACGGAAATAAGACAGATAATCAACAATTTTGTCTTAGATGGAATAATCATCAGGTGAGTTTAAAAAATGATCTTCATTTTTTTAAAAAAATCCATATGAATTTCTGTCTTTGAGAAAGAAAAATTTTTATTTTAAAAAATGCGCCATTGTCGTTTTGTTGACAGAATTAAGATAGTCTCATTGCTTTTTTTCTTACTCTCTTGCGCTTCAAATTGCATTCCGACCCCGATTACGAAGAATTTTTTTCTGCCACGTTCGATGTTTGTTACAGAATTTACCGCTATAGAAAAATTTTCCTTGAAATAAATTTATATATAATAGTGAGACTCTCTAGCACTCTAAAGTAGTTAACCAATGATCGTGTTCTCGCGACTTGACTTTTTTCCAAAAATAAAAAAAAGAAATATATAATTAAATTAGTTTTTCTTCTCTTCTTAAATGTCCCATTGTTTGTTATTCATCGTTCATCGCTAAATTCTTGGGGACATATAAATTTCTCATTCTCTTTCATTCGCGCACGGCGATCAAAAAATAATTTTTCTTCATTTCTTTTCTTTTTTGCTTCTACTGTTGCTTGAAAAAAATGTATATAATGGCACACGAATGATTAAATTTAATTTTCTCTCAATGCGTGAATAATAAAAATCAAATTATGATGAAGTTTTTTTGCATCTCAAATGAAATATTTTTATTTAGACGACAATTTCTCTGAGACATAATGCTTGTCGCTCATACAGAGATGAATTATTTCAATGAATATTGTGGGCATGGAATTTATATTCTAATTTATGCAAAATTTTTTCTCCTATTTCATCTCTTTGCACTTTACTTCACGGTGTCGTGAAAATGTCACGCTGAAGAAAATTTATGGATTTTCCGAGTCTGCTCTAAATGTATCATTTAATTTCATCGTCCGTTGCATTCTCGCGAACATATTCACATCTGGTAATGCAATTTTTTCTCTTTCTTGTCGCGAATAGAACATGTACCAAGATAGTGCGAGATGAGATAGACAGCATGCTATTCACTACGATCTGTCTTATAGTTTGTGGCAAGAAAAAAGACATTCTCTGGGCATCACAAATAAACACGCGCTTACCGTCTTCCCTCGAATATAAGGACCGATCCTTCTATTCAAATTTCGTGAATTCAAAAAGTTTAACGTACTTTTTTCCATACTAAATCAAAACAAAAACTGAGCAGCGGTCCTTTTATTTGAATAGAAGGACTGGTCCTTATATTCGAGGGAAGACGGTAGTCACAATGTTGTACACATAAATTAACTCGGTGAATTTTTTTACTTTTCTTTTACTATTATTTTTTGGTGTATAGGGTTCAACGCACAATTATTCTATGCATAAAAGTTTAAATTATGATTGACTCAATTGAATTTTTATAACTTATTAGCATTGTTTTCAAACATACAATAACGTTTTAAATTTTTTAAAAAGTTATTTTCAAAAAAATCTGTTGATGCTAAATTTGATTTGTTTACTGTTTACATTTATTGTAAACAAATAATTTAAAAGTTTAATAAACACGAATTATCGGATGAAATTTGTTTTAAAACTACAAGTTTTAATTACAATAATGATTCTAATTCAATATTTATATTTTTTGTAAGTACATATACACCTTGAAACGAAGAAAAAAATCCAAAAAACAACAGGGAAAAGAATTTATATTTTTGGCATCAAGCTGAATATTCAGCGAAAAGTCATTCATTAGTAGCACAGAAAAGACACTTGAGACTTTACTTTTTAACGTAATAATTTTGATGATGAGAAATGGCGATCGTTATTCTTCTCTGGAGTCGAGTGGGTTCGAAATAACTAATAAAAATTTTCTTTTTATGTTCCAAAAAGAAAATTTTATGTGTTTCGTCTTCAAAAAAAAAGGCAAGAAAGTGAAAGAAAAGAAATCTAAAGAAACATTCATTATCCAATTTCAAGAGAAGCGAAAATAAAAAAAGAAGAGTTAAATTTCGTATGATCTCATGATAAAATTAGAAACTTAGCCCAAATTCCACAAATTTAAAAATAATTACAAATTGAATCTTATTTTCTATTATAGACGTCCTTGCTGAGTACATTGCCACAATTGCTGGATCGATCACATCTCTCTGATTGCACAATTGTTGCTGATGGGAGAAAAATTCATGCACATCGTCTTGTGCTTAGTGGTTGTAGTACATTTTTCTCTGAACTTTTTCACACACTCGAATCGGGCATGCAACAGCAGTCATGTCATCCTATAATTGTTTTGCCACCAAATACTAGCTTTACTTCACTTGCAGCACTCATCACATTCATTTATTCGGGTGAAGTGAATGTGTTTGAGGATCAAATTTCAAAGCTTTTGGAACTTGCTGAGACATTGGGCATTAAGGGATTGACAGAAATCAACAACGAACATATGGTAAGTAAATCATTAAAATTTCAGCGAGTCTTATTCACAATCATCTTTACAGAGCGGACTTAAAAGTCGAAAGCAATGTGATGAGAATCAACGAGTTTCAACACCTTCGCTTAATGATGATGATTCTGAAAAACGATCCCGTTCTGAAACGCCAAAAAATCTTCCATCAACATCACCTTTTGATACTAGTCATCTCACTCCAAAGCTTCTTACACCACCAGCAACTTTTGACGCTTTCTTCTCGCGTCCTCCGCAATTTAATTTTTATTCACATCCTTTACTTACTCAACCGCTTAATTTTTCACCTAATCGATTACCTTTTCCTTCAATGATTCCACAGTCACCAATTTTACCTCCGATACCGTCACAATCACCTCAATTTAATAAGAATTCGAATGGAAATTGCTCAATTGCACAACAAGATCCAAGATCGTTCATTGAAGATCTCTATAAAAAGGAGAAAATGCTACAAGAGAAACGCATGAAACCAACAAATTTAAAGAAAATTGATAAAATTGCAGAAAGTCTTCGTTTTGGAGCAAATTCAACATCACCGCCAAGCTCAAGCTCGCCAAGTTCAACAAAGAGTTTTTTAGAGCACTTTAATCAAATGTCAGTAAAAAAAGAATCGACAAATAATTTCTCAATGTCACCAAGTGCACTTACATCGCAATTTTTAAACGATAAAAACAATCAAAAACCAGTTATTGAAAATTTATTAAATTTTAATGCTTCAAGTGATGTTAATGCAACAAAAAAGACTCTGGCACAGGGAAATTTATCTACTGTAGGTAACAATAATAATAATTCAACCACTACAAATGCTCCAGCTAAAATACCAAACTCAAAGTTATTTGCAAAATGTTTCATTTGCTCTAAATTATTGTCAAATCAATATAATTTAAGAGTTCATCTTGAAACTCATCAAAATATGAGGTAAGTTTATTCATAAAAAAACATTAATTGAAAATTTAAAAAAAGAATTTGACCACAAAAATGTGATTGACAGATACGCTTGCACAGTTTGTAGCCACGTGTCTCGGAGTAAAGATGCATTGAGAAAACACATTAGTTACCGTCATCCAGGTTCTATTTTTAATTTTTTCTCTAGCTACTATTTTAACACTCGATTAATTTTATAGGAACTCCATCTCCATGCGAAAGCGAGAATAGAAGGAAACGTACAAAGTTGGCAAGTCAAATTCAACAAATTCAAGCACAACAGATGATGAAAGATCAAATGGCGGCAAATAGTATTCTATTTCAATCAACAACACCTGGAAGCTCTTCTGCAAATTTGCCATTAAACTTAGAAACAAGCACAAATGCTGCAAATCAATTAGCACTCTTACAATCCTTTACAAGTGAAATGACAATTCCAACACAAGCAACACTCTATCAACATCATCAACAACAACAGCAACAAATATCACAACAGGGTGTGAAAAATGAAATAAACAATAATAGTGATGAACAAATGGCTAGCAATAATAATGGTGGTGGACAGTGAAATATATAGAAGCTTTCATACGAAAGAGGCTTATGAAATTATCTAATATTTTATTAAATTTAAAGACAATGAGATTACCTAAAAGATTGAAAATCTTATGAAAAAGACAAATCTTTATACAAAAAAATTTTATTACCAAATTAGCCTATCAATTTAAAGATTTTATAAAAATAATTTTCTTATGAAAAGATTAAATAATTAAGACATAAATGAGTTTATATAGTTTATAAGAATTTACTTTTACAAAACCAGATGCTGATTTGATTTATAAGTAGAAAGTGGTCATCAAATTTACATCATCTTGTTGTTCCTTTTAAATTATTATTCAGTTTAAAAATATAACTTTTCGATGACACTAAAGAACTGAATCATTGATTAAAAATTTTTTGGGAAAAATAAATCAAATGATTCCTTTAAAATATTAAATTTCTATTTCTACTTATATCTTTTTAAAAAAATATCCCTTAGCTGTGATAGGAAAACTCATCTGTAAATGAAATCTGAATATAATCAGAAAAAAATTTTAGTCCCAAAAAATTGTCAAATTGATGAAAAAGACAATCAGCATCTTTCAGATGTAAATTTTAATTTTGTTTACATGTATGTAGATGTAATAAACCTAAATCAGTGAAATACGTCCTTAATTGCTACTTTTGATATACCTGAAAATACAATCAATGCATAACTGCATAATATGTACATTATTCTAAAAGACACACGTGCACATAAACGACATGTTTTAATCTAATATATTTAAGAGCGTTTTCATATAAAAAAAAAATTGTTTGTTTAGTTCATTTCTTTATGTACTTTTTGTATGCTACCTACCTAGTCAATTATATTATTCATTTTTAGCAAAATAATTTTGTCTATATCTTTTTTCTATACCAATTAAAATGATCAATTACTTATCTTTTTTGTTATGTTTTTTATGTTTTAATAAAATATTAAAACTTCGTTTTTCTTCATAGCAAAAATTTTTTTATTGAAAACTTGAATTTTTCAGCGTTTTGCTGTTCTTTACAAGTTATATTATGATAGATAAGTGATATACAAACAGATATATGAACTTTTTTTAAAATTATTTTAATATAAATTGAAAAATCAATTAGTATATGAAATTATTTATTTGTAAATTGTTGGCAAAAATCAAAAAAAAAAATTCTTGGTGGGCTGATCCTCACTGCATGATAATTTTTAATACTTAAAATTGTTGATTCGTACTTTTAGGAAAAATACATTAGGCAGTTAAATTTTTCTGCTTAATGATTTTTTATAATAAAAAAAATTTCTATAAAAGGAACATTTAAAAATTATAATAATGAAAATGGGCTATAAAAGGGAAGATATATATCATTTAATAAATTATAATTAGGTAGATATATAAAATGATGAGGGTTTTAGAAGCTTTCAACTTCCCAAACCTTAATGTTACAGTCTTGTCCAGCTGATATAACAGTCTCGTCATCAAGCCAAACTAATCCTACTATTTGTGATTGCGGATGAGCATCTAAAATGAGTCATAAGTATTTTTTCAGAAAGATAATTAAATTTTTGATGAATAACTTACTTTTAATTATTGTATGTTTTGCTGGGCTTGCAACAGACCAAATTATGATTGCTGTATCTAATGAGCCACTAGCTACTAGAGCAGAATTTGGTGACCATGCAACTTTGTTGACTTTTGCATTATGAAAACCCCATTCTTTGTTGTGTGCAGGCTAAAATTTAAAAAAAAAAAATTATATGAATCATTTGTGCGATATTTTTTTAATTTACCTTATATTCAGCAACAGAATATAACACAACTTTTCGATTACTGTCACATGCAACAAGATACTTATTATCTGGTGAATAAGCACAATCGGTAATTGCACCGAGATGATCTAGTTCCACTTTTTGCTCTAATTGATTTCCATTGAATGAATAAATATGAATCTTATTGTCGTCACCACCAACAGCAACGTCTCTTGTTTCGCTATTGATTGTTACAGAAGAAGCTTCAAAATTGATTGGCAATGATGAAATTTTTCGATTATCTTTAATCACAATAATTTCTTTCACACATCCGACAATTACAACATTCTCACTCTTTAAAATGTCCATTCCACGTGGTTGACATGGTAATTTTAAATCTACACCAGTATATGTATTTCCTTCCAAATTGATTTGCTTCAATGAGTCATCAATACCACATGTATATACAAAATCACCATTCGATCTTATTGAATTGACTTGATTTCCATGACCATTTCCTGCTACACGATCGTTTACGCCATTACCAGAATTCCAGTTTGTTACAGCGCCATCGTGTGAAGCACTATAAATGATACTATGATCATCGCTCAAAGTTATCGCAGTAATTGGTTTATTATGTCCCTTTATGATTCGTTTTGGTTTGCTTGGATTTTCAGGATCTAAATAGTTAATATAACCAGATAGCGATACAGAGAGTAAATGTTCTCCTTGCCACAAGCATGATACTTGTTGATCATCAACTGTTGTTCCCATTGGAAACTCAACAATCAATTGTTTGGTCTCAACATCCCATAGTCGACATGTTTTGTCACCTGATGCTGTCAACAATTGCGTCCCGTCCGGTTTGAATGCTACACCATACACACCACCTTTATGAGCGGGTGAACCGATTTCAGCTATTAAATCTGATGTATTGCCATCATAAAGAAAAACTTTTCCATCAAAACCGCCTGAAGCAAAATATTTTCCGTCATTGGAATATCTTACAGCTTGAACAAACCTCGAGTGTTCTTGCTTTGTTTTCTTAAATTTAAAAGGTGGACCTTCGAAAATACCAATAGTGTTATCTTCGCTTCCTGTAACAATACGGAAAGGTCTAGCCGGACGAAAATCGCATGAATTGATTGGCTTTGATTGACCACTAATTTCTCCTACAGAAGTGCCCGTTTCAGCCATAAAAACATGACCAAAACGCTCACGACCTTCTCCAACGACGACAATTCGTTGACTATCGGCCGACCATGCGATATCTTTGATTGGACCAGCAATCGGTTGAAATTCATTTTTCAATAAATGCTCCTTATTAACAGTATCCCAGATACGAATTTTTCCAGATGCATCCCCAGATGCAATATAGAAACCAGATGGAGAATATTTTGCAACATTTACAGCACAAGAATGTTCAGTGTATACATCAGCTATAGCTGGATTCTAAAAATAGAAAGAATGAAACATATAAGATGACACTTTCTCATTGTATTTTTTTTTTCGTTTTCAGATGAATATTTAGATACTTGCATCAATATTTCGAATAATGACACTGTTGCCATTGCAATACAAGAAATTTTTCCCTTTTGGATCAGAACCCAGCACAATCGGTTCACCACGTTTTGTTCTCGGTAAGCTTGCATAAATAAATTCTGAAATGAAACGTTAAAATATGAGAAATAGGGGAGAGCAAAAAATTGAAATATTTTTATCGGTTCCATTCAGTGATTTTAATCAAGTAGCAGCAACATAGACTGACGAGAATTGAGAATGCATTTTCATGGGTGTGGAATAAGATAAAATAAAACAGATTAAAAGTGACTCATTAGCAGAATTTTGATAATTTCAATTTTTAACTCTTTTCTGCATAGAAAATCTGTCTTGTGCTTTCACTATTTGAGAATTTTCATTGAACCATGCGGAAAATTAATTTTCCGGCTTATATTTTCTTAGGCTTGAACAATTAGTCATCAACTTACTGTTAGAATAACTCATTTTATTCACTAAATGCAATTACTAGTGTTTTCTTATAAATTTATCAACACTGAACAATTTATTTTGAGGTATTTGCTGTATTTAATATTGCGATAAGAGCAAAGCGACTTTTTATTTCTTCAATAAAATTTCCTTTTTAAGTCAAAACTGAAAACGACTCGATTCGTATTAAAAGAAACAATTTTGCAGACTCAAACTTTTTCACTTAGCACTTTTAAAACCCACAAAATTATTTTTAAAATAAAATGACCAGCACTTTTTATTTTTTTCTACAATTTTATTATTGATTTAAAATTATTAAAAAATATATTTTTCAACTATTTTGGATAGCACTTGCATAATAAAAATTATTTACTTACCCTTCGTTCAGTAAACGGGGCTTGTCATTTTTTATTATTTTCAATTCGTCGTCAATATTTATTCTAAGTGAATTGTAATAAAAATTAAAAATTAGGAAATAATGAGGCACCTACAGTCACCAACGCCAAGCGAAAGTGGCTCAATTCTATCAGGTTATTCAATAAGATCTAATAGAAGTCATTTACCTAGACCAGCGACATCAAATGTTTGTAATTCGGCAACAATGAAAACACAAAAATATCTTCGTCGACTAATCAAATTTAAACAAATGGATTTTGAATTTGCACTATGGCAGATGCTTTATCTTTTTGTTGCACCTCAAAAAGTCTTTAGAAATTTTGGATACAGAAAAGAAACAAAGAGTCAATTTGCTAGAGACGATCCTGCTTTTCTTGTTCTTCTGCTTGCTAGTCTATGCTGTAAGTTATTTCACTATGAATGAGCATGTATAATTTTTTTTTAATATTTCACTATCTTGCAGTTACATCTTTTGGATTTACGTTCCTATTTCATTTAGGATTCTTTCAAACTATTTACTTCATTATATACGTAGTGCTTGTTGATTTTTTACTTGCGTCACTCATCTCTGCTACAATTATGTGGTTCCTGTCCAATCGATTTATGATTGAGTCAAATAGTGATAACGATGTAGAGTGGGCATATTCATTTGACGTTCATATTAATGCACAGTTCCCGCCTCTTATTATATTGCATTTTGTAATGTTAATTTTCTACAAAATTTTATTTAGTCAAGAGTGGTTTATTGCACGATTACTGGGTAACACATTGTGGCTGTTAGCTATCGGGTACTATGTGTACATTACTTTCCTTGGATACAATTGCATACCATATTTAAAAAAATCAAGAACCCGACTTATTCTAGCAGTGATGCCGATAGTTTTTCTATTCTATTTAATAACTGTAATAATTGGATTAAATCTAAATATTACTTTAATGAACTTTTATCATTATCGTGTACTCTAAATTAAATCAACACATCAACACTGTTCTGTTAGTAACAATCCATTAATTAATAAACATAAGTTTTGATTATTTAACTGTATATATTTATTCTTAATAATTATAATTATCATCATCAACTTTACATTTAGATTAAAGTAAAAGCCAATAAATGTTTTTGCATATCTTTTGAAAATTTTAAGGAGACTTAGAGAAAATGCTTATCATTAGCGCATTTTTGGAACAAAAAATGCAGCTTACATCTTATCTTCACTTTGGCTGGCTCCCGGTGGTGAAGCGCGAGATCTCGAAAACTATAATAGCTAGCGACTTATGGTTTTTTGCATTTGATTTGTGCTATCGAGTTATTGGCTTATCGCGTAGTTATAATTCTGTCTCTGATTGCAGTAACTATTAAATTACGAATTTAAATTTCCATATTGAAAATTTGTATATAACGCGAAGTTGGCTGCAAAAACGATTGCAGCGCCACCAACGGGAAATATTAGAACTTCAAATAATTTTGAATTTTACTCAACGGTTATTTTAATCTCTACAATATTTATTATCAAAAGATTCTGATAATTGAACATCAATTGAAAACGTTCGCCGAATCAAACGAATCTAATATTTTTGTAATTTGTCAATATACACTACTAATCTAGGCACAAAAATGCGCTAAAGTAATCCGTCCTATGGCGGATTTTTTTTGGAATATTTATTATGTAGAGTGTACGATTAGTATATTTTATTTAAGATCCATATCAAGTTCGGATTCATCAATATTTTCATCATCAACGACTTCAAATTCTTCAGCTGCTAAATTTTTTTCCCAATCATCATCGTCTGAAAAAGAGATACATAAAAATAGTAAACACCATTATTATTAAATACTGAAAAAGAAATTAAGTAATTATTAAAAAATCTAATTGTTGCTGTCTGAACTATCCCATTAAATGATTTTTTTAATTATAATATTATAATTTCAATGCCGATCGCTAATCACCATAAGAAAAGAAAAATTCAGATAGCAACACACTGCGCTTTACAATTTTCTTTTTGCTCTATAATTTTCTTTTCTTTATTTTTGCTTCCATTCTTTATTTCATTTTCATGGCCATCACAAACATTTTTCTTTCTTTCTTTCCTAATGTGTCATTTTATGTTAATCTTTGAGTTTTCTTCTTCTTTTATAACAATAGATATTACTCAGACGATAAAAATTATAATTATATTTTGATGCATGATGTAAGTAATGCAATTTTAAGAGATACTTTTAATATTGTTGTAAGTTGCCTTAAGAAATAATAACAATTTAAAACATAATTTTTTTGAGTGTAAATTACTTGCATCCAATATTTTTCACTAAATAGATAGTGTTCTTGTGATTACTAACAGGAAGATTAGGAAATAGATGAACAAAAACAATCAATAACTTTCTTTTAAATTTTCAATTTGCAACTTTTTTTAATTTAACTTTCCATTGAATAATTAATATGATTTGACTTAAACATTTTTCACAATTTAAATACAGCGTGAAAATACTATATGATTTTATTTATAGTTTATATATCTTACTTTCTTCTTAATAATTAATAATTTTTCTTTAAATAAATGTATTGTATTTTTTAAAGTGTTTGAAAGGGAATGATAAAATTATTTTTGATAAAAATAATAAGATTATGGCGTATATATGTATATCATAATTTTAACCTTTCTTTATTTTATATTGATTTCATGAAGAATTTTATTTTTATGTATTGTATATAATATTTTTGTCCGTTTTTAATATAATTTTATTTTATAATAATAATAATATTTACAAAGAAGATGTTTCAGAATTTCAATTTCCATCGTCTTATGTGTATATTTAATATCGAAATCCTTTATTGTATGATCACGATATTATGAAGCAAACATCGATGATACTAATTAAAAATTTAATTAAGCATAATCAAAGAAATTTTTTAACTTTTAAAAAAGAAAGAAGATTTATTATAATATTTTTCATAGCTTTTATTCACCAACTCGATAAATATTGTTTTTAAAATCATCGATGTTAGGCTGATTGTGAATAATAAAACATGAAAAATACTATCAATTTTATATGTAAAGTATTTTACTACAAAAAATGATCATCAGAAAAGGATTTCAAATGAGCGACAAGAAATTTTTTGCCTCGAAGTTATTAATAATTGGGAAAGGTACATATACAATTAATTTTAATTATTTAAATTTTTAATTCACTTTTTAAATTTCGATTTCTTTCTTTTCAAATACTGTTCCCTTTCCGTCACTCATTGCATAAGTTTTAATGAAGAGAAAAGAGAGAGATAGACTTTTCTTTTCATTTTAATGTTATTATTTTACCTTCGGAATCAATTAACTACATTTATTCAACATTTTTCATTTTTTACATATACAATATTTATGGCAAAAGAGAGTATATATATATTTATATTTTACTCTTATATTTCATTATTTCAGCGTGGAAAAGTTTCTCTTTTTTTTTAAAAAAAAGAGGATGTTTAGTGGGAAATAAAAAAAATTAAACAGAACCATAAATACGTCTATTGAGTAAACTTCTCAATAAACTAATTTGTATATTCTTAAATACTGTTCTCTTATAAGTATATAAATTTTTCCATATATTTTTTCAATATATGATTTCGTAATTAAATTTTATTATCTAATAAAAATTGTTTTCCCTAAATTTTTTTTATCTCTTTTGTGTTTGACTAGATTTATGCACAAATCAAAAGCAGCAGATATAGAATTATGATTGAAATATGCATAAAAATCAGGTGTGTTATTAATTAAAAATATAGTGTTTTGGAAATCAAATCCGATTGACCTCAATATAATAATGATTTTTTTACCATTTTTCGTCTCTTATTGGCGTTATCATTTTTTAATACTATTATTATCGTTAATAATATTCTTTTATTTTTTGCCTAATTCATAAATTAGGATAATCTAACACTTGAAACTCTGTAACATTATGCCGCAACGTAACAAAAAATGAATAAAATACAGTTTTTATTGCTATTTTCCTATATCACGTTATCGTTAGTTATTAATTTATTTGTTGAGAGCATAAAAATAGGAAAAAAGAAGCATTTACGAGATCATTTCAATTAATGTTATGAAAAAGCTTTAACTTAAATGCATTTTTATCTACGTTTTTTAATTTTTTAGTGCTTAAAGAAACTAACGTTTGGACAAATGCTTCACATTGATATACAATTTGTAAGCAGATTTTTAATAAAATTAAATCAAAAATTAATATATTTTTCATTTTATTAGGTACAATTTTCCCATCTTTTATTATTTTATGGAATGAAATATGCTCATGGTATTTTTTATCTTTAACAAAAAAATAGAAATAGACCATTAAATTATATTCTTTCAATCATCAAATTTAGAAAGAAATAATCCTTTAATCATTATTTAAAAAAAATAGAAACATAAAGATTTAAATAAAAAAAGAAACGTCAGGTTTAAGGACTGTGAATTCATGTTAAAGTTATGCATATGTTTTATCCCTTTTAAATAGATGACAACAAATTCATGTTTTTAGTGACTTTACTTTTTTTTTTAATATTTATTAAAACGAACACGGAAAGACGTATTTTATATAATATATGAGTGAATTATGTAGAGAAACAGGCTTAATTATACGATTAGGCTTTAAGATCTTTAACATTTTAAAGTTAAAATTTTTATATTTTAAATTTGTTGTTGCTTTTGTTGTTTCTATTCTTTTTTCTTAATAATTAGAAATTCATGTGCTGCGTTTTCATTTGAAATAAACTATTTGCAACTTTTTCCAATAAAAATCTTCATCAATGCAAGCCATAATATTTGAGTTTTATCAAACACAAGAAATAAAAATTCTTTAATATGAATACTATTATATCTGACATTAGTATGTTTTTTATAAAGAAAAATACACATATCATAAAAGAGAGAGAACTATTTAGCTAAAGAATAAATAAATGATTTCATTTAAAGTTTTCGATCCATAACTATTTTTTTTAACATTAAGTTAATTATTAGTTAAGAGATAAAAATATTCATTACTGGAAATTATAATCCATTTACATGAAAATTTATGAAAATGACATGGAAAGTGTCCGTGTGGTAGCAGGGGACACTTAAGCGCATTTTTGTGCCTAGATCAGTGTATGCTAACAAATTACAGACCTATAATATTTGTTTGAGAAATAAATTCGCACTTTGAAATAAATTTAAAATATAGGAGAAATCATATCTATAAAATTTTGATGTATGAAAGTACGGTAAACGTTTTTAATTGTTGCTAAGTTACTAAATCTTCTAAAGATAAATTTTATCAATATGAAAGTCACGGTTAATATTCAAATAATTGCCGTTAGTGGCGCTGCAATCGTTTTGCGCCAAAAAATTTGTTTACAAATTTTCAATATAGAATTCCAATTCGTAATTTCCTAATTAATGTAATCAGTAACAGCATTCTAATAATGTTTCTTCCTAATAACTCGATAGCACAATACAAACACAAAAAACCGGAAATTTCTAGCTATTGTAGTTTTCCAAATCTCAGAGGGACAGCCGTGAGCCAGCCAGCCGATCAAAGTGAAACTATAAGCTGCATTGTTGTTCTAAAAATGCGCTAAAAATCAGGGGGATAGACACGCTGGCAAAGTAGCAAGAAGTTTATATGAAAATGGCAAAAAATTTGCCACTTTTTAAAATGCGAAAAAAACTTTTTCAACTCGATGGTCGGCGATTCGAATCTTGACATTGACTTTCTGAAATTCATTCTTTTTTACTTTTAATGAGTTCTTCATAAGTTTTTTACGTTCTTTTACTGATATTTATCGTTTTTAAATGTTTTAGACAATTTTTCATGAAATTTTAAAAAAAAATTGATTTTGAAGTTTTCATCAAGATTTGAATTTAAAAAAAAAATTTTTGTTGAAAAAATTTAAGTGGCAAAAGTGGCAAGTTTTTGCCACCGTGTCTATCCCCCTGCTAAAAAATATATTTCAGAGATAAATTGAAATGTTTTTGATAATATGTATGTGGATGTGAGGTGGTTTCTTTTCCTTTGTATTAATTTATTTAAAAATTTGTGGTTTTTCTTTTCATTCTTGTCTATTATCATCTTCATATTATATTGTGATTAAATAGATAAATTTTTTAACTTTCTGATAAAGTTTATTTAGGATATTTTTGTGTTTTGTCAGTTTTCAATTTTCCTAATTTTTCACATTCCATTTCACTATTTAATTGATGGCAATTTTTTTGAATCATTATGAAGAGAGATTTTATTCAAATTTTAATATGTTATATTTTTTATGAAATTATTACTTATGTAATATTTATATGTGTATATCTAAAGATAAAATGAAAAATAATTTTTATGACATTTAAGCTGTAAATTTTTATGTACATACAATTTATATTTAAATAGAAAGTAACATATTTTTATTTTCACGCGTAGTTCATCAGGTTCGATGTTTATTTGTGAAAAGCGATCGGCATGAAATTAAAAGAGAAGAGAAAAAGAAAATACGATTTGAGAATAGAGAACAAAATTACTCGAGTGAAATTATTAAATATAAAAGTGAAGTGAAAATAAGCTTTTATCATCAATTTTATTAAAATCTACAAATAAATAATAATCGCATTTATCAGATCAATGCGTTTATTGATATAAAATTTAAAAATAATCATAAAAATGTAATAAATAAAATAAGACAAAAATGTTTACTCATTACTGCTGCTTTTTCTTATAACAGAAAAAGGAAGAAAAAACTAACAAGACTATTAATACAAATGTATTATAGTTATAATATGAATGAATGAAATTTGTGGATAAAATCTTCCGCAGTAAATGCTTTGAAAGTTCACCATCTATAATCATTATTGATGTTTATGTCGTAAATTTATAAGAAGTAATCACTAACGTTTGTTTCAAATTTGTAATTAGTTATAAAATTTCTTACCAACTGAAACCTTTTGTGTTTCAAGTGACTTTTGTTCATCAGTCGTTGTCCTATTCATATGTTTTGATATTATATCTTCTTTCACACCGGTGTTATTTTTTGTCATTTTTATATCATTCGATAAAATTTCACTTTTTTTCTTCAACGAGTTATTACTACTGGGATTAATTGTTACTGTTTTGGAGGTTTTGCTAGCAGAAACTGAGCCATAAAGTAAAAAAAAATTTAAAAAGAATAAAGAACTTATAATACACAATAAAATTAAACAACAAAAAAAAAACAGAAGTGAAATAAATTCAACAAAAGCACAAAAAGTTCATGATAGATGGAACCCGTTACGCAAAGATTTGTTTCTACTTTTTATGAACGTGTATTTACATATGTGCGAAATATTTAAGCACATTAGACATTACCGTCATCATCCTCATCGCGCTTTCCAAATGCATCATCTGTGCCCAATGTTCCTAAATCTCCAGCTTGAATGATAAGTGAGACACGGTAAAAATAGTTGCGCCAAAAGTTTTCTTCTGTGATTCTGTAAATAAATAGAAATTTAAGGAGTTAAAAGATTATAATCTAAAATATTTATGATTATGAAAATTTTTACATTTTAGGTACGAGATCAAAACGCATTTTTTCTAATGCAGAATCTTCAGCCATTAATGCGAGAGCTGTGGGATATGAAATGTCATAGTTGAATTCAAAATCGCTTCCAGCAGGTGGTGCTCTAACAAAATTTCGACGATCCTAATTTAAGATAATACTTGTATAATTTTTAACTATATGAAAAATATTGATTCTATTTACAGATGATAAGCTTAGAATTTCTTCCTTGATTTTGTCTTCATTTTTGTGTCCAATCCATGGGCAAACACCAGCATCAGTATTTTTGCCAGACTGATCTTTTATGAATGCTTCTTGTTCTTTATTAAAATCTCCAAGTATTGGCTATAAGAAAAAAGAAAAACAATTATTAAATCAAACGATTCATTATATAATATTTTTTAATAATAAAAATATTTACATTATGTTTTACAGTCTCCTTAATTTTGTCTCCAGCTTTGTTGACAACACCAGAAAGGAACGAGCCAAATGATTTAGCACCGGCAGTCACTTTATGAGTTACTGTGAATATTCATCAATTTTTTTAAAATTATAAAATAAGTTTATTTAAAGTAAGTTTATGAAAAAACATTTTATAATTTATTATATACCATTTCCAACTGCACCAGCTTGTTCTTCAGTTGGTGAGCCTTTTTCTGAAGTTGGACGCGAATCAGCCCCGCCTGTAGCACTATTTTATACATATGATAAATTAATAGTGGAAAGAGTGAAAAGAGATTATTAATAATGTATTTTCTATAAGTCTAGGTTGATTGGTTACAAAAATAAAGTTATATAATAAAAAATGTTTAAGTTGTGTATAAACTTCATCTAAAGCAAAGAAGAAAAAGTAATTAATAAAAAGGTATGGCTGATAAGGTTCATATATAATTAAGTAAAGTTTAATTAATTTACTTTTTACCAACCAAACCAAGATATAGAGAAAAAGTGAAGCAGAGTAAGTTATTTTAGTAGAAATAATGAATAAATAAAGTATAGAAGAATGGGTGAAAAAATCATTGCATGAGACAATTTTGAGTGTATTATTAATTAGGTATAGTAATATTGAAGAGTTATTAAACCATAGAATTTTGAATTTTTTTTGCAAGTTAATATCATACAAAGGAATAAAGAGAGAAAGTAAATAAGCAGTGTGCATTTTAACATTCAGCATTCAATATGATTATAATACGCCTATATTATCAAGAGAAAAAGATTTTGATTACAAATTTAAAAAAGAAAATTGAATTTAATGAAATTGATTGATACTTCTTTCTCATTTGCCAAAGCTTTTTAAAAGAGAAAATATGTATTTTCTAAAATTATTCCTGCTTGTGCTAAGGATTTTGTGCAATTAAATATGTTAAAAAAATGTATATAAAATCATGAAAACCCAAAGATTTGAAATACATTTTAGTTTTTAATTGTGAGCAACATATTATCATTGAAGGAAAAATAGAAACTGTATATAGTAGTTGTGTTTATTAGTTGAAAATATGTTATTCTGTCAAAGTCTCAATGCAATATCTTATAAAAAATAAAATTTAAAACTATTGCATAAATAAAAAAAGAAATAATGAATTCATACAATAAAATTGTTAATGTATTTTTTTCAAGTTTTTGTATATTTTAAGAAATAAAATATCTTGATTATTCATTTATATGTCAAAAATTAAATCCATTATCAGAGATGGTGATTTTTCAAAAAAAAAAAAAAAAAACAATAACTATCTAAAATGTAGTGAGGAGGAAGACTATATATTGCAATAATTGCTTAACATGAAAAATTTAAATAATAAAAAGAAAACAAAATGTATAAAATGTCAACGTCACACAAAATATTTAATTGTTAGAAATTCATGCAAAAAACATATCAAATAGTAGGTACTATTGTAGAGAGATCTTTTTATTGTCTCACTTTAAAAGTTTTGTATAAGACTTAGATTCTTTTTATGCACTTTTCACTTCAAAATTAAATAAATTTATTTGTTTTATATCGACTATTGAAATTAATAAATTACGTATAATTTCTTAATAGGAAAAGTAAATTTACTTTTAAATTAAATAAAGCTTCATGCAAGTCAATAAAATATATCTTAAAATTTTTCTTTTTTAAATGCAAACTGTGATATTGAGATAAATAAATGAAAATGTAAGAAAAAGCACGAAAAATATATTTAATTTTTTAAGGAAAGGAGTTATAAGAAAAGTAGAATTAGATAGAATAAAAATAAAACATTTAACAGAGAGCAGATCTTACCCGTCCCTGATAATGGTAGTGGTAATAGCAGAACAAGAAGTGGGTGTTGATATTCAGTTATATTGTTTTGATCATATATATATGATACCATTTTTAAAAAATTTATGCAATTTTTTTTGATCATTAGAGAAATTTTTAATCAATATTTTTTATGTCAAAAGAAAATGTTCATATATATATATATAAAAGAAAAAAGGAATAAAATAAGAACAAGACAAGAAAAAAAAAGAAGTAAAATATACAATATATGTAATATTACGTTTATGACTCGAAGCTAAATGGCTTAAAAAAAGAGCACTATAAAGACATTCATTTATTTTTTTTCTTTTTGTCACCGAAGTATATAAAGAGATAGAGGATATATTGTGGTAACAAAAAGAGTAGTTAAATAAATATCACAACTTACCTAGATCGGTCATCGTCGTCTTTTTCATTTGGATTTTGCGTTGATTGTGCTTCAACTGCTAGTTCAGTTGTTGCAACTTCTGGAACAATTTCACCATCGGCATGAGATTTTCTTAGACCAGGAATAGATGGAATCGAAACGTTCGGCATAGTGGGCATTGAAACAGTCGGCATAGACGGCATCGAAACAGATGGCATTGAAACGGATGGTAAGCTAGTTGGCAACCATCCAGATACTTTTCCAGTCACATTTGAAAACATTCCACCTGATGCTTTAGTTGGGCTATGTTTTACACATTTTTTTAAACAAGCAACACATAGAAAGAGAAAAAAAAATCGATTTTATAGAAAAAGGATGAAAGCACAGAACATAAATTGCATCATTAGGATTTGAAATTCTTTACATTTTATTAGCCGCCATATACAAATGTATCCTCACATACAAGTAGATTCAAATGTCATTTTATACAGCATCAACAAATATTCAATTCAATTTTCACATTTCTCTATTTTCAATGTTCACATTCACATATCATCTCTTTTTCTGAAATTATTGATTTTATTATAAAAGAGAAAATGGTAAAAAGCTTAAATTTTCTTTCTGACTTGATGCTGTTTTCTTAAAATACAAAGAGATTTCCGAACAAAAAAGAAGACTATAAATTGTTTTTTAAGAACTTATATTCATTTGTAAGTAATTGAAAAGGACGAAGTAAAATATGATCAATATGGTATGAAGGAAAAAATGTATACACGTCGTAACTTTTACTTATGTAGGAATTTAATTTTTTTTGTTTCATAAAATTTCTTTACCTCTGTTTTTCATCAACGTTAACATTTTCTAATCCTTCTGTAACAACAGTCACTGATGAAGAAACTATTGCAGCTGTTTGTGGGTCAGCAGATTCCTCTGTCGCTACTGGTGTTGGAACTTGTTCTTCAGTATTTTTTGAGAAGAGCGAAGAAAGATTAGAGACTTGATTTGTAATTCCCGAAAACATTTTGTATTACACTTAAACTAATGAAACACTTTTATACTTTAATTATGTTCTAATGGAATGAAAGATTTTTCAATAAGTTCAATTTCTTTCTTTTCTTTATGTGAAAATATGAAAAAATTCTTTCAGATTATTGATTTCACAATTTCGCACTAGTTCAATACTTTTTATTCAAATTCTGAACTATTCCTGAAGCTGTTGTTCTTGTTACAGCTATGAACTTTTGATTTCGTTGGATAAAAGTGCAAATTATAGCGAGAAAATGCACAAAATATTAATTTTCTTAATTTTCTTCGACAGATCAAAAATTATTTTTCACTAATACACTGATAACTTTTTTATTTTTTGTAATATTTTGTAAACATGCGCAGTTTGTGTTTTGGTATTTTAGTAAATAAATATCTTTAAATATTTTTATTGAAAATGGAAGAGTTTAAACAATTAAAATGGTAAGAAATTGTCTTTAATACATATATTAACCAAATGCAAATTAGATAATTATTATATTATTTTAGGTCATGGTATAAATATGAAGAAGAAAAGAAAATACCGCCAAGAGATTTTAGCTTTAGTACAATAAATGATGCTGATGCTTTGAATCGTAATTTAAATGAAATTCATATGTCTGTTCTGAAAAAACAAGATGAATATAGGCTTTTTAAGACACCAGAGAAAATTGCTCCAAATTTATTTGGAAAAACAATTGATGACAAAATATTTGAGCTTCAAGATCCAAGAAAACAAACAACCATCAAATTAAAATCTTCCTTTGAACTTATAAAATGTTTTAGTTATCTTTCGGAACTCAGTAAAAATGAACAAATATCTTTACTCAATTCAATTGAAGATAAATCAATACATAATCCGAAATTTTTAAAGCATAAAAAACGATTCTTCAGGAAAAAGCTCAATAACATTTCTCCTCAACTCATTCAAAAATGGCAAAATGAGGTAATATACTTTAACAAGTGCGCTGAAATTCATTACTATCGTCATATAAAAGAACTTGGAATGATTTTAAGAGACAATCTTTCATTACTGTTGACTAATCATTGGGATTCGATTAGGAATGAATTAAAAGTTTACAATTATCAAGCTATCACTATGATATCTCGTAATACAATTTCTCAATCAAAAATAGAAATCAAACATATTGCAAACAAATCAGAAGAATTTAATGAACAAATGTATATGATCAGTCCATCTTCGTTTTTTTGTAATTTACAAAATTATTCAATAGACAATATTCGACATTATATAAGCAGGCATCGTATAGTTGCTCATTGTGGTGACATAGAAGATATAAATTATGATTTAAAACTATCACTAGGTTTATTGAAAAACTTTATCTTGCCAAAAAAAGAATTCATAACTTCATTTAAAAATGATGGTGGAAAAATTAATTTTACATTTGATTACTCAATTCCATTACAAAATGTTGATTGTTGTGAAGCCTTAGAAGAAGCTATCGAAAAAATATTGATGAGCAACATTGAATGGAACAACATTAGTGAAAACCTTAAATTTCCAAAGAAAGAAAAAGAAAATGAGATGAGGTATCAGTGTCAAATTATTAATGATTTTATGGAAAAAATCCATGGAAATTATAAAATTCAGGCGAAAGAAAATACTGAAATAAATTTATGGTCAATAGAAAGTGAAAAACAATCATTCATACTATGTGTAAAAACGAACACCTATTTTGTGCGTCAACATGTGAGAGCGATTGTATCAATAAAATTAGAATATCAAACAAACTTCGGTGCAGAACAAATGGCTAAAGAGGAACTTCTTAAAGAATGGATTCAACTCAAATTGACAGAAAATTCAGTCGTAATAAGATATAGAATAGATGTTAAATCTTATGAAATTTTATCAGTTCAAGAGCTTGAAATTATTGATATTGAGAATGAGTTAAAAATCAATTATAATTGTAATCCTTTAGATATTTTTGAATCAATATTTAATCTTTTTCGATGCATTCGCAATTTACCTAATGGAATTTATTTGATATTTGCAAAGAATGAGAGTGAATGTAGTAAATTTCTTATATACAAAGAAGATGTCAATGGAAAATCACTTTCTGATTTGCAGAACTCATTTCAGATATCACACACGTTTACAAGAAATTGGGTGCCTATTGATATGAAAACTACTACATTCGTTCATTTAAATGAACTTATTGCACCGTGTTGTTTTTCATATAAAACAATTAACAAAAGTTCATATGTCATCAAAAATCCCGAAAATCCAAAATCTGCAAATAAAAATATTATCAAAAAGCAGGAAATATCAAAAATTCAACAAAGTAATTTTGTTACAAAGAATAAATTGAAACGTAAGAGAAAAAACTTAAGAAAGTCCATAAGAGTTTCTCATCAACCTCTGAACTCTAATAAACCTTAGATTATGTTGTGTACATGATGTAATTTTAAAAAAATAACGTATAACAAATAATAAAATGAAGAATTATAAAACAAATTTTCCCCCTATCTCACTCTAAAGTTATTTTCTTTTGTTTTTAATATTGTGCAAAAAATTATGATAAAAAATTTCAATTAAAAAAAGTATTTATCAATTAGCAAATGTTGTATGGTGCTTTTTAACATAATGTGCTATTAAAAACGGATAAAATTTTACAACCAAAATACCATATTTGACACTTTTTTACGCAAAACATAAAAATCGATAAAAACAAAGAAAATGTATTCTCGTAAAAATCACTTTTAGAAAGCAGAAAAAAAGTTATACACACCCGTAACATAGTTATAAAATATTAAAAGGATTCATTATGCCATCATTGGGTCAGAAAGTATTTGGATATTTTCGTCAATTGTCGTTTATTGCAGAACCTAGAGAGGAAATTAAGCCCACAAATGAATGCTTCGTTACAAAATTCCTTCAGTCAAGGTAAAAAAAGGTTCAAAAAAATTATTCATCTACAGTCAGTCTTATGACTCATGAAAAAATGACCTCCCTTGAAAAAAAGATGGAGTAAAAGTAATTTTACAGTTTACATGATTATAATTTTATGGATTCAAAATTGAATTAAAATGTATATGAGGATGCTTCCTAATTGAATAAATTTTCATTACTCACTTTTTATTTTTGATATAGTGCCGCCGTTGAGCAAACTTCATCATCTTCGTCTATATCGTTGCCGATAACGAGTTCATTAACACAAATTTATAGTGGGAAACAACCAAATGATTTGCCAGATCTCACACTTAAAAATTATGAGATTGATGTTGGTAAAATTGTGCATGCAATAACCGGTCCAAACGAAGGTTTGACTTATTGTCGAAGATCACGACTTCATTTGTCAATTGGTGGTGATATTGAGTTTATAGATGATAAAGATGAAGAAGTGCGACATAATCCAAAGAGATTTTCAAGAAAACTTTCAAATGTGAGTAGAAAGAGTACTCAACAAGATAGCATTGGTTTGAAACCATCAGATTTTAAGAAAACTACAGATGTAGAAAATAACGAGACGGATCTTATTGCTAACGTAACACACTGGAATGCAGATTTGTCAAATGAAAACGGATACGGAATTGCCATATCTCTGTATGAGAAAAATCCTATAACAAATGAACATTCAGGTAGTCCGATTGCTGATTGCTATGGAATGATTTCGAGACACGATTCGTGTATAATGGCTATGGCTGACGGAGTAAATTGGGGAGAAAAGGCGAGATTAGCAAGCTGCAGTGCAGTTCAAGCGTCCATAGAATATTTATCAAAAGTTTTATTTAGTCAGAATACAGCGAAAAATACACATGAAGTATTTGTGAGTTTGTTGCGTAGTTTTTGGGCCGCTCAAGATTTTATATTAGAACAACAAGCACATCTAACGACTTTGACTGTTGCCGTTGTGCTTCCCATAGAAGATACTGAGAGATATGAAAACAAATATGTAGTGTGTTCTTGTAATGTTGGAGACTCGCTGGGATTTGTGTATAGTAAAAAGCACGGCGTAAGAGAATTTACCCAAGGTCAGTGAACTTTTAATAATTTTCAATTTATTTATAAACTTAATCGAATGTACTATTATTTTTTATTAGGATCTCACGATATACAAAACAATAGAGATATGCGAGATGCTTTAGGTGCGTTAGGACCAGTTGATGGAAACAAACCTGAATTGAGTAACTTGACTCTCGCAATGACTATTGTTGAGAAAGGAGATATAGTTTTTTTAACAAGTGACGGTGTTAGCGATAATTTTGATCCCGTTGTGGGAAAATTTGCTGAAATAGAATCTGATCCCCCTGAAACAGAACAAAAAGTGGAATTAGCACCAAAAAGACAAAATAAAAGTGCACCAATTATACAATCAACGTCACGACGAAAGCACGATTCAACATCAAAATCTTCTACATCATCTTCAATAACTACGACTACATCTTCTAAATTCTCGTCACAATCATTCAGTAGTACCGACATTCCTATTCGTCCACCACGGACCAAAAAAACAAATCTTACTACTGCTGCAATAAGCAGCCCTATGCCTATTTTAAGCAACGAACAATTACCAATTCGTCCAAAATATATGCGTTCCAAAACTCTTATTGATGCCCGTTACTCATCCTCACGTTCATCGTCAGTATCCACTAAATCATCACCTGTCCGAATAAAAAAATCTGCTGCTGGTTTACCAATTGTTACAGCTGAGCAGAGGCATGCACTCACATTGTTGAGAATGGCTGATTTATTTAGATATGGTATTAATGGAACTTTAAGACCATGTACAACTGCGAAAAAATTATGTAGCTTGTTGATTGATTTTACAAAAATGATTACTTCAGCTAAACGAAAATTATTAGAGCAAAGAGAACTTTTTTGGAAAATGTCATATGATGCACATATTGGCCAAAGAAAGGAAGTTGAAATGACAAGATTACAACAGAGAGCTGCTAGAAAAAAATGTGTAGATACATATTTCAGTACTTTGCCGGGAAAATTAGATCATGCTTCATGTGTGGCTTGGTGTGTTGGAATTGAAGATGGCAATAACAATAATAACATCAATAGTAATGAATTATTATTAGATCCTAAAACCAAAAAATCTGCAACATTAACTTTGAATCCATCAACGACACTCTGTGAAACTGATTTTTAAGAAGAAAAAAAATTAAAATGAACCTGCTTATTTTTTAAAAAAGCTTTTTTAATGCAACAATATTTATATAAACATGAGACAACACATACCTATCTAATATATTAACTTGCTTTTTTTAAAATGAAAGGAATTTTTGATAAAATATTGAATCTCAAGGAATGAAGAAGAAGTAGATGTGTGCAAAAACTTTTCTTTATATTTTCATTATTTCTTAGTGTTCACTCATTTAAATCTGCACAAATATAATTATTATAGAAAACTAAGTTATATTATAACATACCTATGATATATGATAAAACGATTTTCTTTATGATTTTCTAGTGACGATAGATGCATTTTAAACATGGTGATTAATCATTTTATTCGTGATACCTTCTTATAAAATACATAATTTTTTTTCTTTTCAAATTCTTTAAAACTAATATATTTATAACGATTTAATGCAATTTTAATAAAGTCAAAGCTTCTTTTGCATCACATATGTATGTAGAAGTTTTTTAATTACTATCAGATAAATCATCGTTATCGTTTTCGATATGCTCAAGAAAGAAATGAAAACTAATTTCTTTGATGGGAACAGTAAAACTCAATTTTAAAACACGTTTATGATGAATGCTGCATGTTAATTCTATGTTTCGATAACTCATAGCATTAATTGAATGTAGAAAGTGATTTAATAATTTCCAATCAACTTGAACTTCATAGCGATTTTTTTTGAAAAAATCTTCATAGAAATTGACGCTTTGCATATCTTTGTTGAGTTTGCTTTTTCTAAAACATGCCATTATTTTAGTCTCTTCGACTTCTGAATATACAACCAATTCTCCCTCATTAGCAGCGATTCGTATGATTTTGAAATCTCTAAACATATCTACATATTTTCTAAATTTTTTAAACTTAGGCAATTTTAATTCGAAATCAAAATGCAATTTATCCATAAGGTTTGTGATAGACATTTCCACATGTGATACATAAACTACTGGCAATTGAAATTCAACATAAGAAGTACTCTTTTCGGTTTTTATTGTACCTCGAAAATCTAGAAGAGGTAATTTTCCTTCTTGTGTCATCCTGTAAAGTAAGATAAATGATTAAAATGCCTGGATAAACTTAGTAACTATGAACATCATTGATTGGAATGCTTAGTATTCAGTTTTCGGTAAAAGTAAAATATGAATACTTACTTCATCTCTAATCTTTGTGTTGCCTTTCGATGATATGTGTCGAAAACCGAAATCATAGTTCTAGATATATAGTGCGAAAATACAAATATGTGAATCTATGAAAGTTCATATTCTGATTTCATTTTTTTTCTTATAAAATCTTATTTTACCTAGACATACATTCAACATAAACATATGGTATGTCTTCGTTTATTATAGGCTCAGAACCTTTAAAAACATATGAAGCAGCTAGTTTTTTGATCATTAACTCAATAAAGCAAAAAGGCTTTTGAATTTGTAGTACCAATTTATCTGTAATAGAAAAAAAATTAAAATAGCATAATCATTTTTTCAATATCATTTTCTTACCTTCAGAAAAGCATAACATTACTCTATCAGCTTGCCTTGCAAGAAAAATAACAGCATTTGCCAGCATATGAATATATTCTTGATTGTCAAACACTATTTTTATGCGCATTTTTGCAAAAATTATTTTCTTGAAGATTGTTTTCTTTTGTTGTTTTTAAAAATGCGCGCAAAAAATGCTCAGCAGCACGTACTAGATTTTTTTCAACAAAAATTTTCTTTAAGAGAAAGATAAGAAATCTTTTTAAATTTGCACAGAAAAATGGTAAGAAATAGATTACAATATTGTTCAAAGATGTACTTTAACTTAGAAGAATTTTTTAATTTTATAGATTCGTTTTATTTTGATTCAAAACCGTGCAGGAAAAACTAGATTAGCAAAATGGTATATGCAATTCGATGACGATGAAAAACAAAAATTAATTGAAGAAGTTCATGCTGTAGTCACTGTCAGAGATGCTAAACATACCAATTTTGTTGAAGTAAGTTACTTTTATTTAAAGATAATAGACAATAATTGCTGTTTTGTTTTAGTTTCGCAACTTTAAGATTGTCTATAGACGATATGCTGGATTATATTTCTGTATATGTGTTGACGTTAATGATAACAACTTGTGCTATCTCGAAGCGATTCACAATTTCGTGGAAGTTTTAAATGAGTATTTCCATAATGTTTGTGAATTGGATCTGGTATTCAATTTTTATAAAGTTTATACTGTTGTCGATGAGATGTTTTTAGCAGGCGAGATTAGAGAGACTTCACAAACAAAAGTCCTCAAGCAGCTGCTTACACTCAATTCATTAGACTAAGAATATATAGACACATTTGCTTCAAGAATTCTCATATTTCTATTATATTCCATTATATAATAAATTCTTATTCTGTAAAATGATATACACACATAGAGACATGATATATATATCTCTTTATTTAAGATATTTAGTCGCTTACATATTATTATTAAGTTGTGTATCAAAAAATACAAAATCTTTATTGCAATAAAAACCATAAAGTGTTAATTGAACAAAACAAATATCAAAAACTTTGTTCCATGCATAAATTTTTTCATTTCCATGGTTTTTTTGCATGATTTTTTCGATTTAGTAATTTGTCATCATCACAAACTACTCCTCTTTCATTTTTTGGTGGCTCATTTAATAACTAAAAATAAGTTTTTATTAAATATCATTACTATTATTTAGAAATACGTGTATATCTATTGCCATACCTTTTCAATATAGTTACGCAAAAGTTCAGATTTTAAATTTTCTTCACTTTTAGATAAGTTGTTCATCATTTCATATTGATTGTGTTGTTGCTGTTTATTATTGTCACTTTCAGAAATATCTAATTGAGAAGCAGGGCGACTAGAGCAAGTAAGAACTTCAAGAATGTTTCTCCATTGTGTTTCCATGATTGAATGTAAATTATTAGCAATATCCTTTCTTTTTGCTTGGTATTCGCTAAGTTTTGATTCAAGATTTTCGATTGTTTTAGTAGCATTTATTAACTGGATACGATATAGATCAACTTCTTCTGCACACTTTTCTTTAATAAGATTAATTTCCTCTTCGTTTTTCTGAACAATCATTTCAATTTGGCTTAAGAATCGTTCATTATACAAACGTTCACGTTCCTCAGCTTCTGATTTGATTTCCCGTTGAAACTGTTCAAGTTGATTTTGAAATTCTATAACCTTTGCTTCTAACGCTGATTCTAGTTGTGCCTGATAATAATTTTTCATCGCAGCTCGTTGTGCATCCAACTCTTTAATTAGTTTCCGCTCTTTTTCGGATGTTTCATTCATAATGTTATTGAAAATTTTTTTCTGTTTAAGTTCTAATGTTTTCTTGTCCTCATCAAATTTTTCTTGTAATTTTGAATTTTCTTCTTTGGCTTGTTTGGTTTGTAATTTTAACTTATTCACTAAAGTTTCTAACTCAGATTTTGAACTTTTCTCCTTTATATACTTTTCCTTTTCTTCTTTACATTGTATTTTAAGTTCTTGTATTTCTGTTTGTAACTCTTTTTCTATTTGCTTGAAATTGTTGAGTCGTATTTCAAGTTCTTGAATCTGTTTTTTTGATAAATCATTGATTTCTTTACTGTTGGAAGTCAAATTTTCAATTTTTGACTCTAGACTATCATTTTTAGATTGAAGTTTTGTAAATAAATTGATCATATCAGCAATTTCATCTTCTAATAATTTGTTCTTTTGTTTAAGAGATGCATTTTCTGTATCCAAACCCTCGTTGTTTTTCAATTTTCGTATAATTTCTCCTTTTTCTAAATTTGCTTTTGTCAATTTTGCAATTTTTTCCTGACAATTTGAGATTTTCTTTTGAAAAATTGTTATGAGCTGAATGTTGAGATCTGTGTCCTGTTCATTGCTACTTTGCTGTAGTGTATCCACAAATTTAGAATAACTTGGAAGTTCATGATTAGTTGAATTTAAAAGATCTTTTTGGGTATTAGCAATAAGAAAATTATCAATTTCTTTCATGAAAGATACTTCATTTGAAAAATAACTTTTACTGTCATTTAAATCTACTTCAAAGAAGTTGTGAGGGATTCTTATTAGTTTATCAGTATCGTTACTTGCAATAGATGAATTGAGATCCATATTAAACCATTAGAAACTTAATTTAAAAGGCACTTAAAAAATTTAAAATCTGAAAATTATTGTTTACTATTTTGCTGCTCAGCTTGAGATTATAAAAATTTAAATTTCTATAGTTATAACGATTTTTTAATAAAATTTTCAAATGCATAGCAGAATTTATTGTTTCTGTTAATGCAAATTTATAATTCAGTGAAGTTTAGGTCAATTAACACGCAACATTCAAGTAGTGATAAGCTCTTATTTTACTCAGAAAAAGTTATTTTCTTCAAAATTTACCATCAATCACTCATAAATTTTAAATTTAAATCTTGATAGGATTGATATATAGGTATTTAGAATCAAAGTAAAGGTGAGATAAGTTAAAAATCTTAAAAGCATATACACTTACCTACTGCCTTATATCAGATTACAAGTGTCTAACTTGTATTTATTTATACAGTATAAAAGCCTAAAATTAATCAAATACATCAGTCTATAATTTAGTTTCGAACGAACATCATCTAACTGAAAACAAAAATGTCAAAGTTTGTAATTTTATTTGTGTTAATAGCATTCATTGGTAATTTTTAACTTAAATATTTCATTGCAATGTGTACTTAAATAAAATCCATCAAAAAAGGCATGTCATACGGTTGCATGTGTGGTGTCTTGAACGTTTGTAAGCAGCTGTCAAGAGTTGATTGCACTGGTTTTCCAAGTAGTGATAATTGCGTTAATTTGGATGGCGGTCCTTTTTTATCAGGAAAGTCGAGTGGTAATTACAATTGCATGATTTATAGCTCACCTGGTTGCACTGGAACAATAGTATCTGTCGATAAAGACGGATGGAGCAGATTCCCAATAGAACCAAAATCTTTCAAATGTCCTTGCACTTAACAATAAAAATTTTTTTTCCAACTTTACCAAAAAGATTTTCTTACTCAAATTTTTATTTATTGCATGAAACTTTTGAGTATTTTTCAGGATCAAAGAAAAAATTATAGTTTTTAAAAATTAAAATTACCAATCAATTAAATTCTTGACACAAAAAAAAGATTGATAAAATTTTTCAATTTTTATGGATTGAATGAATTTACACATTGCAATGGTACAATATTTCATTTAAAAACCAATTTGGTTTTTGTAAAAAAATAATTTATAATTTAAAAACTGACATTTTTCCTCTTAAGGTGCATCATCATGCATTTGTTTTTGGCCTTGGAAAGGCAATGGAGTGTTAAATGTTTGCAAACAAATAGACAAAATTGGTTGCGTTGGTGTTTCAAGTGATAACAAGTGCGAAAATTTAGTTGAGGGTCCCTATCTCTCTGGGTTCACATCGGGAAATTATACATGTACAATTTTCGATTCTACAAATTGTGTTGGGACATCTGTGTCTGTTGATAAAGACGGATGGAATCGCTTTCCAATAGAACCAAAATCATTAAAGTGTCCATGCATCAAATAATATTCAATTATCGTTATTTTATTTTCTAATTACCGTCTTCTCTCAAATATATGAAATGGTTCTTAATTCAAATCAAGCAAAATTAAATTTTTTTCCGAAAATTCGATTTTCGTTTGGAATAGAAGAAATTAAAATACATAAAAAACTTTGAAAAATACGTTAGAAAATTAATGGTTTTCTTTGGAATTTTTTTCCTTGGAATTTTGTAAACTTACCAAATTTTTTTGAAAAATATTTAACAACTTTTAAAATTTTTTAAATTTATTCTTTTGATTTGAATTTAAGAACCGTTTCTTATATCTGAAGGAATTTAAAATTAGTTACAGAAATAATTCCCAATGATTTATCAATTGTTTTTGCGGAAGACAGTAGAAGAATTTTTTCATTTCATTTTGGAACTGTCTACTTTTCAAATTGCGGTGTGTTGAAAACATTATTGAATTTTTTTTAAACTGATTATTTCTTGATTTCTAATTAAAGCTATATCTGATAATAAATTATCAACTTTTTTCCTATAAAAGATAACTAAAATTTGTTGAATGAGCAGTTAGTTTCAAACATTGAACGAAAACCCAACAGAATAAAATGAAAGTGTTAAATTTTTTTTTTATTTTAGCAGCTATCATTGGTAATTTTTAGGAATGATTTAAAATGATTTCTAAATAAAATTTAAATCTAAAATTAAAAGGAAATTCATTCAGTCTTTGTATATGGCCAAAAACGGCTGGAATTTTAAACGTTTGTAAACAACTTGATAAAGAAGATTGCATTGGGTTAACAAGTAATAATATTTGCATTGATTTGAATGGTGGTCTTTTTGTGTCAGGATATGCTAGTGGAAATTATCAATGCACAATTTTCAGCTCCACAGATTGTTTAGGAACATCTGCAACTGTTGACAAACTAGGATGGAGTCATTTTCCAATAATACCAAAGTCTTTTAAATGCCCTTGCGTGTAAAAAAAGAAGGAAAATTCAAACAATGTTTTTAAATTACTTTTTTAAGAAATCTATATTTTGTTCATTTATATTGTTCAAGTTTGAAATCAATAAAAAAATTTTTAATTAAAAACAATATGGATTTTATTATTATGAATATTTAAATTTTTTCTTAAATTTCGTTTTTATTCCTTATTAAGATTGGTTAAACATAAAAAAATCATTTTTAGCGCATTTTTGGAACAACAATGCAGCTTATAGTTTCACTTTGATCGGCTCACGGGTGAGTAATGAGATCTCGAAAACTACAATAGCTAGCATGTTACGGTTTGCTGTGTTTGATTTGTGCTATCGAGTTATTGGGAAGAAACATTATTAAAAAGCTGCCACTGATTGCAGTAACTATTAAATTACGAATTTAAATTTTCATAATGAAAATTTGTAAATAACGCGAAGTTGGCTGCGTAAACGATTGCAGCGCCACCAACGGAAAATATTGAAACTTCAAATATTTTGAATTTACTCAACCGTTATATTAATCAATAAAATATATCCAGAAGATTCTGTTAATTGAACACAATTAAGAACGACCACCGTACTTTCATACACCAAAATTTTATAAATATGATATCTCCTATATTTTAAAATTATTTTAAACTGTGAATTTGTTTCTCAAATGAATTTAATAATTCTGTAATTTGTTAGCATACACTGATCTAGCCACAAAAATGCGCTTAAGTGTCCCCTGCTACCACACGGACACTTTCCATGTCATTTATCTATATAGGTGTAGTCCAACAAAGAATCGATTTCTAACTTCTATTTGCGAAAGAATTCACTTGACAAATCAACAAGTATATAATTAAAAGTAACTTGCTAGAACAATAAAAATGTAACACAATATGTATGATACTTATCATTATTTTTTATTTCAAAACGTATTCGGCTATATTCGTGAAAATAAACACGTATCGTATCGAGAGGGTGGGAGAAATTTTGCATGTGCTTCTTACTATAAAAGATAATAAATTTTTATTGGATGAGCAGTAAGTAAGAAAAAAGTAAAGGGAATATAAAAAGAAAAATCTAAAATGTGCAAATTAGCAATTTTATTTCTTTTAACTGCATTAATTGGTGAATTTAAAAAAAAAATAATATTTTTCTGGGATCTTAAATCAATTTTTTTTATAAAATAAGGTGGTTCGTTCAGTCTTTGTATATGGCCAAAAACTGGCGGTGTATTAAATGTTTGTAAGAGAGAAGGAAAAGCTGATTGTATTGGAGTTACAAGTAGCAGTACATGTATCAATTTAGTTGGAGGTCCTTTTGTGTCAGGTTTTACTACTGGAAATTATCAGTGTACAATATATAGCTCTACAGGTTGTTCAGGAACAACAATATCTGTCGACAGATCAGGATGGAGTCGTTTTCCAATAACTCCAAAATCTTTAAAATGTCCTTGCGTGTAAAAATCCTACAGTATAAAAAATATTATATTAACTACTTATTAAACACATTCTTGTATTCTTTAAACACAAATAAAAATCATGATTTAAGTTGAATGCATTTATATTTTTCTTTATATTTATGAATATTTTAATCAACTTTTATACAAAAATAGTAGGTAATAGAGTTTATTGTTTTGCAAAACTCTATTAATCATCATAGGAAATCATCTGTTTTTCACTGATAATTGGCTTTCAACGTAATAATTCTTAGTATGTTTTTCAAAAGAAAATAATATTGTGCAATCAGTTTTGTTTATAACTACTTTAATATGATAACAAAATGATACAAGAATAAAAAATTAAACAATGTACCTACCCGGCTTCCCTCGTACATAAGAAACAGTTCTTGTATTCGAATAAAAGAAATTTTTCTCTTTTAATCGAATTTTTGAATTTGCTTTGCAAAAATTTTTGACAATTCATTGTTAAAAAATAAATTTCGAATACAAGAATTAATTTTTATGTTCGAGGGAAGACGGTTAGAATTTTTTGCATGTTCATTTCAATAAATTTCAAAATTCCATGCCGATTTGATATTGTAAAAGAATCCCCTTATTTGAATTTTAAAAATTTTCTGCAGAGCTTTAAAATTGTAATTTTTAAGTTAGTTCCATTTAAATTTTTTAACAATGAGCTTTATTCTTTTGGTTATTTTAGTTTTTAGTATCAATTGTTCTATACAAGCTTTATGTTTTCATTGGAAACCTTGTGCAACGATTTATGTTTGCAGAAATTTTGAAAAAACGAACTGTTTTGCTGTTACCTGTGGTAAAACGTGCAGGAATCTTGTCGGTGGACCTTATGTATCTGGTTTCACTAGTGGATCTTCATGTGTTGTTTACAATGGTTTTGGTTGTTCAGGAACTTTAGTATCTGTCGATAGATTTGGATGGTCAAAATTCCCTATAATTCCACAGTCAGTTAGATGTTTATGTATATAATAAGAATGAAAATAAATTTGTAAATAAGTGATGATAATAAGTTAAAAAATGTTTATTTTTATTTATAATATAAAAAAATGGGGATTCCCGTTGCTATAAATTTTTTCACTTCCTCTAGATAGAAATATTTTCATTTTTGTTTTTAACTTTAAAGTTCAAACAAGTAACAATAAAAAAATGTTAAAAAAATATTATTTTACTTTTGTAATTTTTTTGTTACTAAATTTATGTACAGCAGAGGAAGGTTTGAAATTTTTTTATATGTAATAAACGAAATGAAAAAAATTATAAAAATTTTTATTTCAGCCAAATCACAAGATGAATGCAAAGATAATGAAAAATTTTCATGTGGAAATCCACATTGTGTTGAAACTTGTAAGACCATAGGGAAACCGTGTAATGTGGCAATTTTCCGATGTGAAAATCACTGCTTTTGTGAAAAGGAATTTGTACGAAATGAAAAAAATGTTTGCATACCAAAATCAGAATGTTAATTTTCTTTGAAAATTTTTGTTCATAATAAAAGATTGTCTATAGAAGCAAGCCTTATAAATCATTATAATTATTATATTGACTACACTTATATTGGCTTATATATTAAAATTGGGTAGGTTGAAAATTAATTTTAAAAAAACTTTTTTAAACGTTTGGTTATATGATCAATGGGTATTTTTCAAGTACCTTAAATTCAAGACAGTGTGAGATCATTATCATTTTAAAAGAAGTGATTCTGCTAAATATTAAAAAAATTAGTGTTAAATACAAATAAAAATAAAATTCCAGAAGAATTATTATGTGAAAACAAATGTATGAAAGTGGAAATAAAACCAAGAGATCTATAAATTAAACATAAATGAATGTAAAAAAAATTTAAAAAGTTATATTTTAAAATGAAAATGGCTGCTATTGTGAAAGCTTTAAAAAATCTATTGATAAAAAGATTTCGAAACCCAGTAGTTTTTACAGAAATTTTTTTAAGACAAAAAATTCTTGGTTTAAAAGAGAATATAAAACTCTTTTATTGATAATATTTAATTGTTTTGATGCATTTAAAGCAGATCATTGAAAATTTGCAAAAAACAATTTTACTAATTTTTTTTTTACGTTGATAGTACGCATAAAGTAATAAAAGATTAACATCAGATAAAAAAATCTAACAAGTGTTAGTGCTAGAGAACTTGTGATTTTTTTTACGCACTTTTTGATGAATTAAGCAACGCAAAATACAGAAAACTTTACGTTTATTTTTCTTCATTTGTATATGATGATTGACAAAAAAAGAAATCATATCTTTAGGTAGTGTCATAAATTTACTTTTAATTGTCTGTTATTAGAAGCAGTTTAAGTGTTTCTGAAATGTGTATTCATATTGTATATTTTTTGTGTTTTTTTTACTTTTAATAAGTATTTCGCTCACTCACACAAACAAGCTATTTTAAATTTTTGCAAAAGAGATTTTAGAGAAAGAGTAAAAACGCATTTTTATAATAATTGAAACCGATGACATCATTTTTCATAATATAAACAAGAAAAACTTTTTTTGATTAGACGCATGAAAATTTTTGTTTGAATTGAAAAGGTATGGTTTTTGGGCAGGCGTTGTTAATACTTCTTACTTTTTAATTCACAGGCCGCGTAAACTAATGTCTGCTGTGTCTTATCACAGCATCCGCCACCAGACACACAGTATTGATAAAATTCACTGTATAATCTTGTATGTTCGCAAAAAAGTTTGTGGTTACCGTTTTATTTTAATTGACTATATTTATGATAATTTTTAAAATTATTTTTTAATGGTTATCTATTTGAATGTATTCAAAGAATCTTTGCTAAGATAAATCAGAGTTGGAAAAGTAGATCTACTTTTCATATAAAAATCTACTTTCTTCTTTTATTTTATATGAAAAGTAGATCTACTTTTCCAACTCTGAATTAAATAGCAAAAGAAATGTTAAATATTTTTTATTTATAAAAGGAGTGTTCAAATAATCTAACTATATGTTTTTCTAAAGATACTGTAGATAATAGAAAAAGTGAAAAATGAGTCATTTTGATCGTTGTAGTAGTTGGAGGTTTTTAACGTCATTAAGTAGAAGTTTTTTTTTTCTATCTCTCTTTCGTTGTTCCTGAAAAATAACATGTAGACATATTTTTTATTTTTTTAAAAAGTATTTGATTTTTTATTGAACCAGTTTATGATTTTTTTCACAAATTAAAATTAACCAATTTCTGCAGCTCTCATATGCATGCCTGACTCTTGTCTGAAAATTTTTTTTTTATTCTAAAAGACAATTTTCAAAATGATAATGACAAACCAAGATTGTAAGGCGAGGGTGATAGATCAGGAAATAGAAAAGCAACAGGCCAAACTAAATTTAGAATAGAATATTAAAAAAATAGACTATTTATAATGACGAATAAACTAACTTAAACCTCGTGGTGCAGGAGGAGTAGGAGGCTAAATGATCTCTTGCTTAAGTTCTGCAAAAAGTTCATTGATTATCTCAGAAATTAGTGTTTCAATCTCTTGTAATTCTATAAAGAAATTAAATGTATTGGTGTGATTTCTAAGTAGCCTCTTTAAAATATTATTACCCAAAGAATTTGTGCCACTCTGAAAATAGTGAAATTTTTTAAGTTAATAATTTGTTTTTTAACATATGTTAAAGTATGCACCAAAGAATTTTGTTCAGAAAATCGTCATTTAAGATAGCATTTGGCTAGAAATTTTAAAAGACCACGTAGCGTAGATAAGCAGCATACATGTTCAAAAATCGGAACAACAACAAAAATAATATTTTCTTTTCATTTTTCATATTGAAATGTGACATGTATTGACCAAATGTGAAATTATCAATTAATTGAATTTTAAACGATAAAAGTGTTATATTTAAGATAGAAACTTATTCAAATAAGTAGCTTAAGACATTCAAATTGAGATAAATAAATTAGCAAATTTGATTTTACTTTGTAATTGCCTAATACAAATAACACTCATTAGGTGCATAACTTGGAAAAAAGTAATTTGAGAGGTAATTTTTCTTTTTTACTTGCTTTCTTTATCTTTTTTTCCTCTTTTTTTATCATTTTCTCTTTCTTCCTATCTTCTCTCGATCTTTATTCTTTTATTCTTCTTCTTCTTCTCCTCTTTTTTTGGAAGAATGAAAAATTTTCCTTTAGGTGCACGCTTTTTGTGGACACTTTAAATTCATTGTTAATTACAGTAAAAAATATTATCTTACCATCTTGGAAGCACTTTTTTCCATAGATTGTAAATTATTTATTAATACCACAAAAAAAGAATGATTCTACTCAAACATCAATGGAAACTAGAAATGAAAATGTCTTTTTACTGAACAATATCTTTTACTAACACATCGAAATCTAAACGCTCATAAGATACATTGTATTATGATCACATTTTCGTTGATTCATTTGTATGTGAGAATAAATCGCATTGAATATTTTGGTCAGAAATCGCAGCATATAAATATTTTGTAATTTTATTAAATAAAAAATAGAATATTGATTAGGTATGAATTAATTACCTTATTATTAAAAAAATGTCTTTTACTTCATGTTTTTGTTTCAGACTTTAAATACAATTTTCTGCTATATAAAGAGAATAGGGAGATAAAATGCGCCCTTTTTTACGCACATATGAAGCCTAGCAGCTTAAAAACAAAGTTGATAAGTAATTGTGTGAGAATAAATTTTTATGACCAAAAATCTTTACAGACCGTACCATTTGAATACAAATAAAAAGTGTTTATTTGATGTGAGAAATCTGTAAAAAGTTTGTATTGCCGGCTTTATAGGCAAAATTGTGAGTACATTTATACTGGTATGAGTAAGTTTTTTAAATAATTCTATATGTTAGTTCAGTAAGATATTTTAGTGCAATGTTAGGGGATGGGTGGAGTATTATGTAAGCAAAAAAGATCATGTTTTCAATAAAACATTTTTTAAAGTAGAAAAAGATTTGCATCTTGAAAATTTTATTTAAAAAATTTTTTGTATGAAATAATTATTATTTCAAAAATGAACCCTTAACTTTCAAATAAATAAATGAAATTATGTGTAAATTGCAAAACGATCATTTTTTAATATCGTATTTTGGAAAATTTTATGCAATAATGATTTTAAAATATTGTTTTATTAAGAATTATTTTATACGTGTGTATGATTGGAAGAACATATAAAATTTAAATCCTTTTTTGTTTTATTTATTTTATTAATTAAATTTGGATTTAATACAGTAAAAATTGATGAAAATTTTTATAAAAAAATCAGAATCACAAAAAGGGAAGGATGTGACAAAACTTTAATCTTCTAAAATCAATGATCAATGAAAAAATTCTTTTACAAAATCTAACAATTTTATTTTCATAATTTAACACTTATCAAATAGCCATCCATTAAAAAACTCGATTTATAAATAATAGCCAATAATTCACAATATCATAATTTTTATCATAATATGTTTGAGTATAATAATTTTATAAAAATCTAATGAAAAGAAAACTGCTCGTTGAAGAATTTTGTACTTTTTGACGACAATACTTTCAAGTTTGAATTTCTGTAAAAATAATAATTTGTCTATATGATAATAAATTTAAAAGTATAAAACAGAAATAAAAGATTTGATAATAATATGTAACATCTTTATTAAGTTAAATAAAAATTATACAATTAATGATCAGTGACAGCACCGACTAAGAAATTACTTTATTAGTTTTAAATTAATATTTAAACCATAAATTTTTAAATAAAAAATAAGAATCAAGGTGGTACATAAAGAAAAAAGAAGAAAATTTCTTAAGTAAGTAATGTTGATAATAGAAGATAAATGATGATTATGTATGTTCTTGCAAAAGTCTCACATTTGAAACAGAAATATAGATACAATTTAACTAAACTTAATGCAACTTTTTTTCGCAGCATATGCTTGATTGAACTACACAATAAAATTAAATTGCTAATATTTAAGATGCTTTTGTTTAATTAATTTACTCATAATCTGATGGGTTATGTCTCATTTTCATTCGTCGTCTTTGTCGTTCAATAAAAATAACGACATAATTTAAGAATTTTACATAAAGCATTAAAAACTAATTTTACATCTCAGACGTTTTTATCTCATGTGTTGTTGTGGTCTGGTCAAAGAGGTGCGCACCATAGAGCTAACTGTCATCTCGAATCATTTTCTATACAAACGAATCACTTCCATTTGAATGGTTTTCAATTGTGGCACTCATTGTTTTTCCTTTTCCACTGACTTCCGCTTTCGTAAAAGTTGAAATTGTAATTCTAGAGTGGGAAAAAACTGATTGTGATTCAAATCAATGCTGATGTGGGTTAGTAACTTGAATTGCGATAAAACAGTCAGGTGCATTTATGTTATTAAATTTTGTTGTTTTCATTAGAAGTATTGATTCTTTTTTTGTTATAATTTTTAGCCAATTTTAAATTTATTAATAATCCAATTTTTTAATCTTTAGCTACATCCATTGAAGCACACCATTAAACGATCAATTATGTCTTACCTTGGTGTATTGTCACGTTCATTATGTGTATTATTTGTATTATTTAGATTTAAATTATTATTAGTAAAGTTATTCGCATTGTGATTACTTGTTAAGCTATTTGAATCATTTAACGAACTTTTTCCATTGCGATTTGCAGATGATGCTGCTGTTGTTGTTGGTCGAAAACGAACGTCAATTTCACTTGAATCGTCTGATGAATCATCACTATCCTCACTATTATTGAAGAAAATTTATTGCATATTAATATCGATCACATGAAAATAAATGAGTTTTACCTTTCAGTAGCATCGCTATCTTCACCATCCATTGCTTGTTGTAAGTCTGCAATTCTTTGTAACGCCAACCTTAAATCACTTCGTGCTGATGAAGCTTCAGCTTCCGATGCCTCTAATTTCTTCTCTAAATCTTTACGTCGTGTCATTGCTTCTTGTTCACGATTTGAAACAGTATGATATTCATCACGAAGTTCTCGTAAACTTTTTTGTGTTTTCTTAAGTGCTTCTTGTGCCTGAGCCTCTTTCATTCTAACTTGACCAATTTCATTTTGCATTTTTTCGACATTGTCTTTTAATCGATTCATTTGCACTTCAAGACGAGCTCTTGTCATTTGTTCAAATTCTAAGCGTGACTCAAGTTCTTTCGTTCTTAACTCGAGTCGTTTATTTTGTAAGTTTGAATTAGGATCACCCATGCTTTCAAAATTATCAAGTCTCGCAGTTAGTTCAGCTAATTGTTCCTTCAATGAATTTTTCTCTGATTCAAGTTCTGAAATTTTAATCTCATATTCTGTAATAGTCGCTTGCTCAGTGCTTAACTGTTTGACTGTTGCACTATATTTTTTCAGTAATTCTGCCATTTCTTCCTCATTTTCATCAATTTGAGCTTGCAACTCTGCCCGATCACGTATTGCAGTTGTTGCTTTCTCATCAGCCTCATATTTGGCACGCTGAATTTCTTCAAATGTGGCTTGAAGATCAGATAATTCTGCTTCAGCAGCTTGGCGTGCTTTCACAGCAATACTTCTTGATGACTCGGCGTCTTCTAATTGATTTCTTAATTGTCTTATGAGTGCTTTTCCAGCCGAATCAGCTTTTGCACGTTCCAATTGCGTTTGAGCGTCTCGTAGAAGTGCCTTACATTTTCTCAAGTCTTTCTTAAGTTTATGAGTTAAAGCTTCTTCGGCAGCACGTTCAGCACGATCTTGATCTTCGAGCATATTGAGGCGTCGTTCAAGTTCATGTTTTTCTCGTAACAGCAATGTCCTTTCTTCATGTTCTTGTTCTAATTGACACTCAAGTGCTTTTATCTTTTTAAATGATGCACCACGTATTTCTTCCATCTCGTCATCACGTTGTTGTGCTTCTCGTTTTGCCTCTTTACGCATTGTTTCCAGAGTCATTTCAAGACGCAACTTTGCTTGTTCCAGAAGCTAAAAATGTAAAAAAAACTAATAACTTTACATTTAAAGATATCTTCAATTTTATATCTTACCTGAATTTGTCCAGCCATCTCATCAAGTTCCTCTTCTTGCTCTTTGCATCTTTTTTCATACTCTAGTTTAGATCGTTTCAATTGTGCAATTTCTTCTTCTGTATTGCCACCGAATGTCAACTCTTCCAACTCACGATTAAGTGCTGAGACTTTCTCTTCCTTGAGCTCTAATTCAAGGCGAGTGTCTTCCAGTTTCTGCTCAAGTTGGAACTTTTCAGCAATAAGAACATCTTTTTCGCGTGATAAACGTTCTTTTGCTTGTTTTTCTTGACGTGCCGTATCCTAAAAATTATTATAATGTTAATATCAAACTATTGTGATAAAAATAAACAATTTACCTGCAATGACTGACATTCGGAATCAAATTTTCGTTGTCTTTTTTCTAATAAATTATTGCGACTGTTTTGCTCTTCAAGTAACATACGAAGATCATTCATTTCATTGGTCATTTTTTGATTTTTGCGTTTCCATTGAGCTACAACTTGACGTTGTTCTTCAACTTCTTCATAAGCATCAGCGAGTTTCTTTTCCAGTTGCTTTTTCAAACCAACTAACTGTTCGAGATCATGTTCATGTTGTGTCTGAAGTCGTTTCTTTGTAAACTCTAGTTCACGTGCTACTCTTTCGTATTTAAGTCTATAAGCACTGTTTCCTTCATCATTATCGCCTTCTTCATCTTCCAAAACACTTTAATTAAATGAATTGAAAATAAATAAATTTTTTATAAAATTTCTTTTTACCGCTTTGAAATGAATTTTTTTACTAGCTTCATTGTGGAGAAAATGTTTAAAACTGCCTTTAAATCGGCAATAAATTTTTCCATAACGATTAATTTTATGACTCACCCATTTAAATCAGATTTAGCGCAAATTAGTTCCATCTCTAATTTTTCTGATGCCTCTTGAAGGTTTCTATACTTGTTTTGATGTTCTTCAAGTTCCTTTTCTAATCGCAATCGCTCACTTTGTTCCGCTTCAAAACGTTCACTCGTTAGGTTTGCATTAGAATGCTCCTCTGCTAGTTCGACTGTCATCTCAGATAACTAAATTAAGAATAATTTGGCATAAAATTAAAATGTTGCAACGACTGCTAAAAATAAGTTAGTGTTTCTTAAACCGCATCGCCCAACTGCATCAGTCATTGAAATTGATAACTAGCTTTACTTCGATATTCTCGCAACTGTATTTTTTGCTATTTTCCTTTTTTGTCGCTCTCGCTCGCTCACACAATGATTCTTATTTTTCACTATCACGGAGCAGAAATTGTATTCTCTATCGCGTATGTGTAAATAACAGTATAATTTACGATGTGACGTCGATTGTTGTGGAAGGGAAACGATTAAAGCAATTTTACACTGTTATTCTCTGAGTTTAAGCAAGAAATTTAAGTTTGAAATTGCCCGTCTGTTTATAAACATTTGAAATTCGTTACCTGATAAAAATTTTAATAACAAATTCATGCAAGCAAGTAAAGTAAAATGATGCAACGATCTCTGCGAGAGATAAGATATAAGATAATTGTTATCTGTAGTTAATGTTTACCAAACAGTTGAGTGACATCAAAATTTTGATATGATGCCAACAGTTTAAAAGCATCAACTGCCAAGTAATAAAAGTGCCCTGAAAAATGCATTCATGATAATAATCCTATTTTCTTTTTCATAATTTATTTACAAAGTAACATGTAGGTTGTCTTTTTATAGGTGGTAAAGACACAAATTTTCATACACTTTTCAGAATCATTGTCGATTTTTTATACATTTTAATTTATTATAAATTTTGATTACTGTCAAACATTCATTTCATACTAAGATTTTATTTCGTATGGAGTTTTTGTTATTGATTTTTTTTCAGTAAACGAATAATAAAAAGATATTAATGAATGCCAGATGCTTAGACATTTGATATACAATAACTTTTACTACTGTTTTTGTTATACATTTCCGCTCAATAAAAAGAGAGCTAGAGAGAAATGAAGAGATTTCATGAAAGTCCTTCAAATTCAATCATTACAACAAGCCAGCTCTCGTTTTTTTTTTATGCAAAACTTTCATCGAATAAAAATAAATTTGATTTAAAAATAGAATTGTCGATCTGTAAGTTGACTCTTCACATGAAGAAATCATTTAATTGCATAGAGCATTTCGTTTATCTCAATTCTTCGCAACTACTACAACAACAATAAATCTTTCTCTCTCTTTCGCTTGACACAATTAATCAAAAAGTACTTCCACGATCGCGATGTGGTGCATCAATTAGATAAAATTAAGTTGGATGTATTCCAATAGTAAATGTTTCGTTAACATTTTTTATTTTCTCGAAAATCAATTGAACAACGATATAAAAAAAATCAAAGCAAATGACTGTCGATTTTTCATAGTAGAACAAAAATATTTTTACAATATCGTTGACTTGCTTGGTTGTTGAAAGATATTGATCGTCGATAGAATTTTGATGTGAGTCGTTAAAAAAATTTCATAATTTGCCAAAGACTAACGAGTAAATGTAAAAAGAAATACTCTTACGTAAAAATTTCATTTTAATTGTTCTTTCCAAAAGAAATAAGTTTTGGCACTTGAAATGCTATTTTCTTATATAATCGATATGGATTATTAGAAATAAATGAAATTTTTAAAGCATTTCAAAATATTTCTTAATGATTTTTTTTGCTTTTATTTTAGTACTGAAGTAAAAAATTTGAAACATTCTGTGAAATTTTTTCTATCAAAAATTATTAAAAAAAGGTTGTCAAAGTCAAGGAAAAAATTGTCAAAAAGCGTCTTCTGCACACACCAAAAAATGAGTCATTTCAGCCTGTTGCCTCTTCAGAAAATTTTCTTTATGCTTCTCAAAACAAAAGATCATTTTGTGATGAAAACAGAAAATTTTTAAAAATAACTACAAACATTAGCTCTAAGGAAAAAAATTGTCAAATGTATGTGACCGTATGTGAGATTCTGTTTATAATTTTTGCTTTAGCACTAAACAAAAACTAATATTAGGTGAGTGTTTATTGACATAGAAAAGAAGACACACCTACACGTCAGAGTCACGTTGCGCATAATGTAGGTATTTTTATTCACTAATTAATCCTCAAAGACAACTTTCGTTTTCCGGCCATTAATTTAAAATCAATTTTTAAACAAATGTATCTCAAGGAAAACAAATTTTCTTGAGTTGATTGCTATAAAAAGAAAGTAGAATACCGAAAAGATGACCACAATATGTTTTCATTTGAAACAATAAATATACGTGTATCGGAATTAGCTCTAGATTCACTAAGTCATTTACCTCTTCATCACATATAGTTTGATCATCGTCATGATCATTTGGAATATTATTAGGAATATCACGAGAACATGAGCGACGCATTGATGGTTGACTGTTGATTAGTTGGAAACCTCTGACCAGAATATTGGTTACACTCTTTGAACGACCCACCGACCCGTTTGCACGCTCTTCTCTTTGTCTCTCAATATAGCTTACTGTATCATCTTTCTTACGACCTAATGCTGACCATTCCTCCATTACGTGGTCAGTTCGTTTTAAAAAATTAGCAATTTGTGTACTCAAATAGTTTGAGCCGGTTGATTTTTCTGAATGGGCAGGCGATGCTCTCAATGACTGTCTCAATGGCTGTTTAACGCCCAGTACAAAAGAGAGATTTGCATCATAAACAACTGGCGCTTGCTCCATTTGATAGTATTCATGTACATCGATTTTATGATCAGTATAAGTTTGAGGGAATTGACGGCGGGGTGTGCTTCGTGACCTATTACTGTCTGATGAATGCCATGAATCGTAATTACTTAGTGACGATCCGCTTCGATATGTAGATTGGGAGGAAAAGGCGGGTGATGGAGAACGAGATACATAGGACGATTCATGTGACATGCTTCTACGATCACTGAGATCATCTGTTCTAGAACGTGTGTAAGGCACACGAAGGCGACCATTTTGAACATTTTTAGCAGGTTTAAGTAGTGGTCGTGGTGGCAAATTTGAGACAGCACATTCATCAATAGGCCTAATAGGAGTTCTTGGTGGCAATCGCATTTTACGTGGTGGTAATGAGTTTACTCTTTGATGTTCATTTGGTACAAGTTGTAATTCATTCATCATTGATACTGATGGTGAATGTGGCATCACAAATTGACTTTATTTTTTAAGAAAATTCTCACAGATTTACACTATATTTCTCAGTTAATAAATATTTATCACAGCACAAAACATTACGCAATCTACAATATGGATAAGTCCGAATTTCACAGTCTGACAATTTATTTATTTTTTTGAAAATAATGATTGGTCTCTGTGACTAATAACGAATGAATTTTCACACTGACACTTCAGCTGACCGAGATCAAGTGTTCATCATCACTCTCTTTTTCTCGTTTGTCTTTATGTGATGCTTTTCTCGACCCAGAAGAATTTTACGGGTAAAAATGTATTTCTTTTTTCCTTAATGACTTTTCTTTTTACACTGACACTTTTCCCTTCTCATGACAATTGAAGCCTACGTGAGTAAAGAGTAATATTCAGTAAGTAAAAAAACCACGCAAGTAACACGAACGGAAGCAACAGAGAGACTAAAATTTTCGCAATGCGAAAAGTCACAATTTTCCTCACAAACGACGACCATCACTCGTTTACTCGTTTAAATAAATTTTAAAATTAAAAACTGAGAAAATGAGCATCGTACCACAATCGGCCGAAAAGCAACAAGTTGAAGAATGAAAATGATAGAAAATATTTTCTATAAAAATATTTTCTAGTGACTCACGCGAACCAAAACGAAAGAATTTTTTCTTTTGAATTTTATCGTTTTGTTTTCGCGTTTATTTACACCCGATTAAATTCCTTGTCAACAAATGATATGCAGACACTGTGAAAGGTTGATTGGCTTTTCACATTCAGACAGTTTTTCTGCACATTGCAAGGTCAATGGTGCAAGATTTCATCCTCAAGTGCAGAGCGACACTAATCCGATTAAATTAAATTGTATTTTATGTGCATGCACATGAGTTATTAAATAACAGATCTCTTTTTGCATGTTTAAGTCGCAAAAGATCAGTGAATTATGAAAGTGAAAGTTTCCAGCATGCGAAATATTATTTTTATCAGAACAATGTACATTTGCTGTTTCCCTGTCACAAATTTAACATGCTGTAATCGTATATAAAAAAATTACGTATATGTACACATGCATGTATTTCGCAATATTTATGATCGATAGATCATGAGGTCATTAATTATTAAACATCATAGGCACTTTCTGCTTCTCAATTGCTGCTGTTATGGGAAATCAGCTGAAACGCTCTTTGTGTGATTAATTGTCTCAAACTTGTATGAGTTGTGCAATCGCGATGTGTTTGTTTTTGGCAGAAATTCATTCATGATATTAATGTGGTTAAAAGAGAGAGAGAAAAAAAATAAAAAGAATCTTGACGCCGTTGATGGCTGACTTTTACAGTATAATATGTATTCATTAAATATCAGTTGACGTGATTTTGTAAATAATTTTTTATTGCAAAATTTTCATAGGGCATTGTAAAATTGGTTGGAATTTATCCAAATTTTTTAATACTAGAAGATGAAAAATATAATAATCAATCATGACATAAAAGAATTTCATATTTCCTGTATGAAAACCGCAACAATAGTAATTTAAAGACCTCACGATCTTAATATTTTCATGTAATAGAGAAAGCAAGAAAATATTAATCATGAGTATTAAAAGGTGAGAAAAAAATATCAATTAAGGAGTCAATCTATATACATTAAAAATAATTGAAGTACAAAAAGTAGAATTTAAGTTTAATTTTTAGCGCATTTTTGGAACAACAATGCCGCTTATATCTTCACTTTGGCTGGCTGGCTGGCTGGCTGATGTTGAGGCGCGAGATCTCGAAAACTATAATAGCTAGCGACTTCTGGTTTGTTGTGTTTGATTTGTGCTATTGGTTTATTCCGGCGACGCTTAGTTATATTTCTATTACTTATTGCGTTAATTAGGAAATTACGAATTTAAATTTCCAAATTGAAAAATGTAAACAAAGCGAAGTTGGCTGCAAAAACGATTGCAGCGCCACCAACGGCAAATATTGTAACTTCAAATATTTTGAATATTACTCAACCGTTACTTTCAAGTTAACAAAATTTATTATAAGATTCTGTAAATCGCAGAGTACGAAACCGTTTGGTATTTTAGTTGAAAATAATTAAAAGTCAACTAAAAACCAACTAAAATTGAATCGATTAGGCTTTTATTTTTAATCGAATATGTTTTTATTGATTTTTAGTTATCTGTAAAACCGTTTCGGACTCTGCTAAATTGAACTTCAATTAAAAACGCTCGCCATACTTTCTTGCATCAAAATTTTATAAACATGATTTTGCTTATATTTTAAACTATTTTGATCAAATTATTTTAAACTGTAAATCTATTTTTCAAACGAATCTAATAAGTCTGTAATTTGTCAACATACACTGATCTAGGCACCAAAAATGCGCTAAAGTAATCCGTCCTATGGCGGACACTTTCGGTATCATTTTTGTTTAAAATCAAATGATTTACTTACTAAAATTACTTTAAATATAAAGTAATTTCAATGATAAAAATTCATTTAACACGAATACTTAACACGATATAATTTTCTTTTACTTATTCATCTCGAAAGCATTGCTGTAGGTCAGTTAGAAAATTCTTGAAAGCGCGAAGTCATGATCTCGTGCGGACAATGTAATAACAACGACTATAATCGAGCAAGCGAGAAAAAATTGATCGCAAATTACATCATACGCGAGTTCTTGAGTATGCCTTGTATTAATCAAATGTTGCTAGCCTGCTGTTATTACTACTACTTTCCTCTCTCCCACATAACTCAAAATGAATAAAATAACAATTAAAAAAATTCTTATCAATAGTGAACTCTCTCTCTCTCTCTCTCTCTTGCATATACATGTTTACACTCAAAACACTGAGCGTTAGTTCATGTCACAATTTCGCAGCAGTCGATTATCATTTCTCTAAGTTATTCCGAGTATTTAAACTTTCATCAGCGAAGTGAAAAGCCAATATTTGTCGAAATGGCTTCATTGAAAGTACAAGTGCTAATCGCAGCATGTGTTATTACCATTTGCATGAGCTTGATAACTTCAAGCGGTGCGCAAAGTAGGTTCTCTTCAAGTGCCTTGTAATTATAATCATAAATACTTTCTGACCCACTTTGCTTCAAGGCACAATAAAAAAAAATGTCTCTTTATTCCTCTTTCTAAGCAAATGACGGTGTCGGTACACAACGAATGCTTTCACTGAATCTTCGTCAGGTAAAATCGTGAGTAATTGCAAGCTCTCAATCAAATTTAATAAGTTTTTGTTCATTAAAGCCTAATAAAAACTATCAAGTGTGCACTACTCCATCAGGAAAGGCGGGACATTGCAAGCACATTCGTCATTGCATGACGAGCGACATTAAAAGCAACTTCTGGAAATTGCTCGACTACTTTTGTGTTATTGAACGCAGTGCAATTGGCATTTGTTGTCCGGATGAAATTTCCGAAAGAAATGGTCAAATAGCTGTTGATTTACCTGCATCTGGTAATGATCACGTTGAAGCATGGCAAGTACAGGATGAAGAAACTGATCAAACAAATGCAAACGATGATGAAGAGCAAGAAAGAGGTTGCGGAATTGCAACAAAACAATTTCCAAAAATCACTGGTGGACGACCAGCTGATCCTCAAGAATATCCTTGGATGGCTGCATTGATAACTTCTCGAAAAGCAACAGGAGCATTTTGTGGTGGAGTATTGATTACTGATCGTCATGTTTTATCAGCTGCTCATTGCAGTAATAGAATTAAAATTCAAGATCTTTACGTTCGACTTGGTGAGTATTCTTTTGAAGCAGCCAATGAAACACGTTCGAGAGATTTTAGAGTCGAAGAAATTAGACAACATGTGGACTTTGATATGGCAACTTATGAAAACGATATAGCATTGCTTAAAATTCTTCGAGCGGCAGTTTTTAATTCTTATATTTGGCCAATATGCATGCCACCTATGAGTGATACTTATGAAGGAAAAAATGGAGGTAAATTTTATCCATTTATTGACTTTTTTTAAAATCACTTTTTAAATTTTGGATAGTTGTTATTGGTTGGGGCACCCAGTTCTTCGGTGGACCTCATTCATCAATTTTGATGGAAGTTACTGTGCCAATATGGAAAAATGAAGATTGTCAGAAAAAATATGCTCACAGAATTCATGACTCGGTATTGTGTGCAGGTGATACTAATTTGGACTCTTGTCAAGGTTATAAAAGCTTTTAACTTTCATTAATTATTCATCAAATATAAATAATTGTTTTAATTTACAGGTGACAGTGGGTAAATAAACATAAAATAATTTTTTTGCGAAATGATGAAATAAAGAAATCTTTTACTTCATAGTGGCCCACTTATGATTCAACTGCCAAATGGTCGTTGGACGGTAATCGGAATTGGTAAGTTTTTATGCATGTCGTGAGTGTTGGATAATCAAATTTAATTAAATTTCAGTCTCTTGGGGAGTTAAATGTGGTGAAAGCACACATCCAGGAATTTATACACGAGTTTCCAAATATATTGAATGGATAATTGAAAATGCAACATTTTAATTGAAAAAATATAAACTTTTCATTTGGAGTTGCTTCATGCCAAATATAAAATTTAATATTTTTGTTATTCATTTTAAATTGTAACTTTTGCTTACTCATCATTTTATATAAATTTAATTATCAACGTGAGAAATTAATAAATAGATAAAAGAAAAATATTGGAAGGTAGTAATAGTGAATATCAGTTTACCGCCTTTAACAGTTGCATAAAATCAATGACTTTCATTATCGATGCAATTAATTAAAAATTCTCTTTAAAAATGGGCGTGAAATTGTCCAACGGCATAATATTGTTAGCATAATTATTATTAACCTACCTTAGCTTCCAGCTTTGAGTTTTCCGTCTTCAATGAATTTCGATCGCTTTCAAGTTTCTCTAGTTTCAACTTGAGTGCAGTCAATTCATCGTGCGCAATCTTTAATTGCTCTTCGGTTCTATGCACGTTCAAGAGTGGAGTGACGCGTACCAGCAATCGCCACCAGGGCCATTCGCGAACCTGCATAAATGCTCGAACATTTCTCTGTATGCATCGTACTGCCAATTCCTATTAGTGAGAGAATACACAGTATTAGTTATAAAATTTTCAATCTAAAGTTCATCAACTCACCTGTACTCGTCTTTGTCCCACACGTCGTCGCGCTAAATATCCACGACAAAATGCTTGAAGTTGAATCACTCGATCTGATAAAAGCTCATCACGCTTTGCTTCTAGTTGATTGAGAACGCCTGATCGAAATAGAACCTAGAATGATGAAATTGGTTTGTTATGAGAATGATTTTTTTACTCTATTGTTTGTTTTCGATGGAACGTTTGTGATAATATTCTGATTTTCTCATGTTTTCTTTAAATTAAAACGAGTATATAAAGTTTGTATATTACCACATACAGCTATGACCATGAACTCGACCATAAATGAAATGCATTTAAAACGAATGAATTTAATTCGCACTGAATGCTGCAACGATCAGTTTCATAATGCTTTTAAGCGATCAATTAATATTCTTCTCCGTTGTGAAACGGTCATCATATCAAATAACAAAAGGTTTTCGCAAATTTATGCAGAAATTCGAAGAGCAATAAAAGAGAACGGTGAAACAAACATTATGCCATCATAGTGGCTATGAAATGAGTGAGAAAGAAATGGTTGGTCTCGTGTCGGTCGTTTTTTTGTTGCGTACGGAGAAAGCTACCTCAAGTTTTATTACAAAATCAGAAAGATAGAGAATCGTGAGCCACACAATGACACTTATGATTGATGATGATGAAAGTTCTGATCAATAAATCGATTAAAGAAACCAAAATTGTATTGAGAGAGAAAGAGGGCTATTCATTCAAGACCTCAATGGCTGTTTATGGCTTTAAGCCGACACAATTATTCTACTTTACAATTTGGTGAGCATACATCCATCATACATTAAAACGATTTTTTTACAAATTACTGTTAATTGAAATCGATTCTAATTGTTGTACGAATAAAGATTGAAGCGAGAAAGTAAATCAATGGGCGGTTAATACAATCAATGAAATGTTAATTAGGCAAAAAATCTTGGAGATTGTGTAAATGTCAAGCATTCATTTTATATTTCCCATCGTTGATAATTTAATGCAGTATCTTTTAGTGCATTAAGTTAAATTTTGGGCGTTCAAAAATACATTATTCACTCACTACTATTATGAGATCAAATAATTGAATTCAATCAACTGAAATAAATATTCCATTATTTTTAAATGAATAGTGAATCAATGTCATAGGTAGAAAAGTGGAAAAAGGAAAAAATACATTGACTATAAAATTTCGCTATGAAATCTTGATAATAAGTGACTAAATTATGACTATGATTTTAACAACTGATCCAATTTTGATTTCTCACCACGATAAATAGTGAAAATTACATATCTAAAACAGCTGCGATTTTTTACTTTTAAATTTTTAATAAAAAAATCGAAATGGTATTTTATTTTCGTTCAAAGCATCATTTCCGAAACAGAAAGTGAAATTTATTTCTGCCTAGTAATTTATTCAACGTAAATGCTATTTTTTTTTCTCTCGTTCATGACTATTACTCTGCTACCTGTAACGACTCTATAGATTAAATCTCCATCAGACAAGAAATAAAACTGATTTGTACATTATAGCTTCTGGTCTGAAAGAGCGCTTGTAAATTATAAATAATTCATGAGTCTATGTTATTGCACCGCAGACTTGGTAAAGCGTAAAGCACAGAGTAACAATGTCTGGTCGCTATGAGTTTAAGGAAATTGACGTTTAATTAAAGTGATCACAGGAAATCACTTTTCATCATCGACATTTAGATGATTTCTAGCAAATGCACTCAGCTAATATATATACAAGAAAAAAGAGAAAAAAAAGTTGATATATGTATGATTTTTCATCGCCATATGTTACATTTCTTTAAATGAATTAGTTATTTATAGATTTTTTCAGTTTGACACTAACATATTACTGAAATAGCTTCACATGAAAACAAATGTGATTCATACTACGCTATTTTAACAGAGAATGATAAGAATTTTGTTTTGAAAGATTAAAAGAAAATTATGTCATTGCTAAAGACATTGTAATAAATGAAAATTTATTGAATTTTTAATAAGCATGACTTATTGAATGTTTCTTATTATTCTTATAACTATTTTTAATGTAATAAAGAACAGACCCAAAATAATGGCGCCAAAGTCGTCAATACTTGTAAAATAAACTTTCTAATAAAACTTTTCCTTAAATAAATTTATTTTAAATGCCAAAAATCCTCAAATAAAAGAAATTTAAAAAAAATTTGCATACCGGCCAAAGAAAAAGGAAATTGTACAACGAAACAGAGGAATAAATTATTAAGTTTTTTTTCTAAATAACAAAATTTCTTTAAAAATATTATCTTTATTCACAATATGAAGATAAACAAAGTTAATTTAGCACAGTTTGGAAATTATTGTTAATGTGTGTATATGTGTATTGTATGCATTAAAAAAGTTATTTTAAATTGATCTTTTCTCTATTGAAATAGCTTTTTTGAGAGTTTTTACAAATTTATTTGTGATTTAACCAATCTCATTTCTCTCTTTCCATTCTCTCATATGCTTTTGCTAATCATTTTAATATTTATTTATATTTCTATTTTTTTAAAACGCGAAATACTTTCACAATGTGTATCATCGAGTATCAGTTAGTAGTAGAGACTTCCGATATGCTATAGTATGTGTTAATGTAGCAAGTTATGAGTAAATAAGAGTATATACGATGAATGACAAAGTCATTATCTTGTTAGTGCAAAAATCGGCGAAAAAAATCTTCTTAAAATTTTATTCACAAAAAACATCAACGAGTTTCACTCGCGCCATGTGTGCTCGCACACTTTCAGAGAAAACCATGGTAATAGCAATTAGATTCATCAATACATTTTAATCTAAATAAGATCTCAGTACTTGTTAATGAAAATTGTTACCTCGCTCTTGCATGCTTTGTTGCTTTTGTTATTACTATTGAATGCTGGATAAATTTCTATCGTTGATTTAATTAAATTTGTGCTATTCATTTCGACAATTTTTGATGATTTTTTCTCAAAAATTTCCAACAATTCTTCACTTATCTTTTTAACAGGTTTCTTAACATCCATTGTTAAAGTTATGTCATCATTTTCATTGGAAATGTGACCACTATCATCGCTACAATCACTATTATAATCCCTAATATTTGTTTTATCACTTGATGATTCATCAATACCACCCAAAACATCTGGAATCACATGATCGCATGATTCGAGTGTGGGTGAAGATAGTATCAATGAAATTTTTTCATCTCCAATCAACGGTGTTTCAATCTTAACGATTTTTGTCGTTACTTTCGTTTGAGCACACACCAATTCATCAACTGAATTTTCACTTTCATTCCTACTACTTCTATTACTGTTATTACTTTGCTCATCATTGTCACAATTTCCTGCGTTTTGATGATTCGTCATGGCATTTACAGCACGAGTGTCATTAGCATTCTCGAGTGAGCTTGATTTCTTATGTATGTTCACGTCTGGAGTCTTCTCTTTTGTCATCTTCTCTGTTGCTATATAATCACGTTTCTTCGATGAACTGCCGTTGAACTCTTCGGCTTTTCGTAACAATTCTTGTCCTTTCACTAGACATTTGTCCAACAATGCATCATTGTCGCGTTTCACTTTCGCGCGAGGCTGGATGCTGCTTTGAAGTTGTTTAGCTTTCATCGCAAACTTCCCATGTATAGACATTTCACTTTTTGCCGACTTCAATGGCATTTGTTTAGGTGATGAGTTGGTTTTGATTACCGCAGGCACTTTGTTTATTGAATTGCATGACGACATTAAATTTCGTCTTTGCAGACTTGCTTTTGTCTCAGTATAGTTGCTTATAGATGATTTGGTAGATAGTGATGAACGTCGCGGCGCTACTACTGCTAATTTTTGTAATTGATTACTTGCTGATGTGAGACCCAATGTTGACGCATAAACAGAAGACTTTTTCAATTTTACAGCGGGTGATGATGATAAATGACTAACTGGTGCTGTCGAGTTAAGTTGCATCATTGAGCTGGAGAGGTTTGAAGAAGATTTTATGGGAATTTTGCTGATGGATGCTTGTCTACTATAAACTGGTCTTATTTTTTGTTTTTCATCAGTAGATTTTGCAAAACTCTCAAAAGCTTCTAAATTCCAGAGACTCTTTGTCAGCTGATAGTAGTTGGCACTAGGAATATTTTCAACTTTAATTCGCTGTTCAGCCTTTGTTTGTGGTGTAGTATTGGTCTTTTTTAATTGATGTTTTTTAAGAATACATTTTGACTCAATAATACTGCAAGTTTTCGATTTTTGTAATGGTTTAGGAATAGCCGATGGCTTTTCTTCCCTTTTAGTCCGCTTTTTATTATACTCGTTTAAAATTTTATCGAAATTCTGTATAGCGGCATTTAATTTTGACTCATCATGTGCGACCTTTTCCAATTCCTGGAAGATCTCATCCTCCAATGACTGCTCTGTCTCATCAAAGGTCAATTTTGAATAGAAATCATCATCGTCTGAAGGAACTGCTGCTGTTAGATCACTCTTAACTTCAACATTTTCATAATGCTTTGATAATTTCTTCACAATCGGACTCGTGGGTTTCTTTATTTTTGCTACTGGTCTATTACCAGGTGAGTTTCTTGACAAATTACATGCAACTGGCTTTTGCACAGTCAGTACGCTATTTACTCGCGTTGGAATGTCGTTAATTTTTTGTGAAATATTTGCTTTCGCCGCAACATTAATTGGCTTGATTTTGTTTTTCCTAACTGCTGGCACAGGGTAAGGCACAGGTGCAGGTAGCCTAAGTGTCTCCATTATGATGATTTCTTTGCTATGATATGTAAAAACTTATTTGTATCTCTTTCATTATACTCATACAAAAACGCTATGAACACAAAATGTGAGAAAAATTCTTTTGCTAATTTAGTAAATAAATTTAATTAATTGTATATGTACCAACCAAGTACAACTGCATGCATTTGCACAAATATTTTTATTTAATGTAGCATGTAAATTGCAATTTTTGCTTTCTGATTTTTCCAATCATAATTGGCAATTAATTTATTTCCTAACTATTCATATTTCATCGCATTGAATAATCGATATGAAAACAATGAGAAAGATGGAAGAGTTTAATGGCATTAATAAAAATGTGTAGGTACATAGTTTGTTTTTAATTCGAATGAATGAGCTTATTTATTAAATAACATAATTGATTATGGGAATTTTTACTCTGCTGCTGTAGCTTCCTTTATTAAAAATTATCAAATTAATGCGAAGAATTTTTTTCGATAATTATGAAACATCAACCAACATTGTACGGATATATGGAATAATGAAGCGAGAGAATTATGGATCATTTAGTATATAACAATTGAGGTAATGAAAAAATTTCTCATTTCGGCCTTTAATCTCACTTGTCCGAAACTCAATATGTATACAAAAAAAACAGAAAAAGGAAAAAGAGCATAAAGAACCATTAAAAATTTAAATTGATTCAATTTTCTTTCTGGAGCACTTTTGAATAAACTGTTTGAAAGAAGAGAAAAAGTAAAATGACGTGAAAGGCTTTTTTTAGTTTTTTTCTTATTAATTGTTAACTTTTTTCATTATTGACAAAAATTTACTTCAATAGTAAATTAAAAATATGAACCAAAAAATTATGGTAATGAGGAATGATACAAATATTTTTATAACGGCATGCCGAACAAACTCAGAAGCGGTAAACATTTGGACAATCTCACTTTGCTAAAAGTTAATGCAAAGTACAGAAACAATCGTGAATTTATTTTTATCATTCGAAATGTTTCTCTTCCGACTCCGACTTCAAGCGAGTGCAGTTCCCAACAGTTTGTTTTATAAAATTCCTCTTTTTTTTAGTTCGTATACTTATCTTATCTCGCATTGTAAATGAACGTGAATGCAATGTTACCCCGAAAATACCGTTTTTGCATCTCTCTTAGCCTGATTTCATTCTTCGCTCAATTTAAAATTTAAACAATGATTTTTTCATACTTTTTAATTGCATTTCTTATACATTCATGTTTATTTGTTTGTTTGTTTGCTAAAGAGATTTTCTCTCTATTCAAAACCAAAACATCTTTCATCATTAGGCATTACTTGAGAGCAGCTCTTGTTTGTTATGTATTTAGAATAATTTTCTATTCGTATAATTATTTGTGAAGTTGTGGATCCACACGCAAATCTTTTAATTTCTCTCATTAAGTGGCTTCCTTCTTCTTGTTTATTTATGTAAAATTTCAAATAATGAAGAAAAATTGAGATTAATTCGATTTAATCAATGGACTTGTATGTGCGCAATGCCCACATAATGAATTAATCAAACGCTTAATACTACTTGCTTTGGGTCAATAACACCGATCTTAATACCAAAAAGAGTAAATGAAGAAAAGAAATTAACATGCGAAATCACAAAGAATTTTTCTCACACTTGTTGCTTTAATTCAACTCGCACTAGTTGTATGACAATTGAATGAAAAATTTACAATTTAATTAATCTCGATATGGTAGTAATTAGTCTTTTCTTTCTCTATTGCAAGCTTTCCATCCTTTGAGTAGCAGCGATTTAATTCCACTTGTTGCGCGCTTAAGAGTTAAAATCCAACTGGAGCCCGAATATGATTTTGTGCACACACCGCACACGGATAATGATCGTTAAAAGCGAATCAGTGAAAAGCTATGATTTTTTTGCTTCAAATTCGCGTTTCACTCTCTTTTATTTTTTACTTTTCACTCCACACTCTAAATATTCCACATATAGGCACACACATATAAATATACACACGATCGTATTCCTAAAACAATCAAATTGGTTTAGCACGCTATGGGAATTTGTTTTTATTTATTCATGTGTATAAACTCTAATTGCATTTCGGCACTGACCGTCACACTTTATACGAAATTTTCTTTGTATTCTTTTAATTATCATTTAATTATGACTGTCTTTTCCTTAATAAAATTTATATGATAATAAAAAGACTCGCGAACACACGATGTGAACAGTTTCACAGTTTTTAGGCTTCTCTTTTCGATTCGTCGGCAGCAGACCGTCTTTAGTTTGATTTTGTGTTCACCTCTCTTCTTTCTTTCTTACTCGCTTGCTTATTCCATTGGAAGTTGGATTGTTAGCGATAGTAGAGAAGAAAGACACATGACGAAGGTAAAAGAAACGAAACGTGTTTCCATTGCCAAGTGCTTAAGTGCACCATTGGAAGTAATTGAAAAAACATTTCTTTTTGTTGTGCTTTAATGAGATTCATGTTTCGACTGACTCTTTCTCTATCTCTCTCTTTTTAACCATGACATAAAATTATTTTATCGTGTGATCTCATTTATGGTACTTGGGAGACCTTTTCTTTTCTTTTGTGAGCACCAAAAAGCGATTATTTTAGTAAACAACCTGATGCCAACCTTCTTCGCAAGTAAACGAGTTCAATCAATGCGAGCATTGAGAAAGAACTTTCTTTTACGCATTTGACCAAAATTTAATTCTTGCAATTTCATGTCTTATGCAATTCTCAAGTTGGGAATTATCTTTGATTTGTCGGATTGTTCATTTCCTATCTTGAGGCTATTCAAGTGTAACATGCTGAGAGAAACACTTTTTATTATTGAAGATCTTTGCAGAGAGTCGTGTGAAATAAGAAATGAGAATTTAAACAAAATGATTGTTTTTACTCAAGTTTAAAACTTCGGTTTGTACTCATGTCCTCAAAGAAAGAAACACTTATACACAGAAGAAAGTTAAGAAAAAACCACTTCCGTTCACGTTGCTTCTTCTCATTGATCTCAAAATCTTCTCCTTTTCTTTTTATTCCATTCTACAGATAGATTAAAATTTGATGCATTCATAGTCTCTTCTTTTCTTTTAATTATCTTGCTGTGTGTCTATACTTTTAAAAATATGTTTTCATTTCTTTCTCAAATGTTTGATGATTAGCCGATAAGCATAACGAGCCAATCATCTTTACAATTTTCTTAGGTTCTATTGACCTCTTCACGCTTATTACCCACCTTTCATTTTGATCGTTACTTATAGTCTGTTCTTCTTGCTCAGAAAATGACCATAAAAACATACATGATTGAGGAAGGAAAACCAGTTTATATAAAAGAAAAGCGCATTTCCCATGTTTTTGTTGGTAAATTGGCAGCTATCGAAAGAGACTGATGGATTGAGATCAAATCTAACGTTCAACTGATAATCTGTAGCGAAATACTGCCAATTGCATTTAAATTATAGACTCTAAGAAAGTCAAATAAAGTATCAATATAGGTAGCAATTGAATGAGAATCAATCAAGCCGACAAGTGAATTTTTTTTGTCTCCCGAGTGACCACGTGTGCATATTTGCTTGCTTCTTTCTCTTGTACATTTTTTCAATTATCATCTGGTACCATCTGACATTCCATTGCACTCGTTCACAACAACATCATCAACATCGCCATTTGGCGTTAATTTATGGCGCACGCATTAATGTCATTACATGAGCGACTACATCGCAATAAACATCTTTTCTGTTTGACTGTCACTTTCTATGAACAGATAATTTCGCATTTTGCTATGATTAGTTTATGATATTCGAATCTCTTTCGCGATGTGCATAAATCTATCCATAAGCAATATGTTTGCATAAATTTATTGAACAGCTCTACCAACTAACTAAATAAATTGAAAAGCAATATACTTGTTGTGCAGTCATGCAGAGGTTTAATAGAATAAGCGAATAATTGCGAGTAAGCAGTAGTAGAAAAGATTACATAGAAGTGCAACATTCATGTAATAATAATTGGTCAACTGTGCAGTTGACAATTTATAGTTACGAGTCGAAAGTAAATAGTAATTAACACCTTTGTATCCACGTGCAAAAATTTTCAAAACGTCAACCTTTAATTATTTACGCTCTAGTATGGAATGCATGTCGATTTAACATTTGAACTGGAATTTTCACACTGGATTCCTTTTAAAAATTGGGATTTTAAAAAAATGATGCAATATACTTTAAATTGCATGCAAATTTATTATAAAAATCAATTTGTTTTCTAACAAGTCGAGTTTATAATTAAATTCCTTTCAAATCAATTAGATCTTGTTAAATGTCTCAAAAAATCAATTACAATAATTTAATGGCTTTATTCATGGATACTTAAGTGGTAGGTGGAATATTTTTGACAAGTTTTTTTATGCAGACTGCTAAATCAAGCGCAAACAAACTTTCTAAGCAATTTATCGCGTCATCAGATTAAGAAGAGAAATTTGCCAATTTAATATATGCAGTCACTGACACGATATGAAGGTTAATCGCACTTTTACTCATGAGCATTTTTAAATTCTAACAATATTATATACCAAATATGGAGCATTTCGATTTCTTCGCAAAATTACTGCATGACATGCAATAATTTTTCGTTTCCCAGTGTAGATTCTCATGCAATTTGATTTGGGAAAACAAATCTCTCACAATAAATTGCCACCGAGTTAGTTGCCTCTGGCAATAACCTGATTAGATTTTCTTAAGAAAAGTAACAACCAATTTCTATTGCAGATTTGCATTTGTTTACTCTTTTATTTTGAATTAAAAAGACACAAGTGGTAAGTCAAACTGAACTGTAAGAAAAATTCCTAGAACTTTAATGATGCCATTGAAATGTCGTCGTACAGCAAGTTGTGTGTAAATTTTTTTTCGACACATTTATTACTCACTCATTGACAATTGACTTCATTAGCGAGATGAGAATGAGAATCTTAAGAAGCATTAAAAATGAAACTTTGTCTCTCATAATTATCGTCTATGTTTAATTGAATTACTCGATTATATGCAACTTGAAAGAAATTAAAGAGTGTGAAAATAATAGAGAGGAACGGAAATCTCACTTCAATATTTTGAGCAATTGCTGATATATTGCCTTATTATTCAGTGAATTCATATTTTTAATTTAGAATTAAAAATTTCGACTTGTGTTTTGTTTCATAAAAAAAAGTTTTAATGAGAAAAGCAACTCGCTTTAAACATATTGACACTGCACTCTATAATGTTTTAAAAAATCATTTCCATTAAAATACACTCAACTCAATGAATGTACACGAAAAAAACGATTCAAAGATAGTGCTCTTAAGGCACATTTAATGAAAGGAGAGTCTCGACTGAATTGAGTATTTTACGATGAAATTTCTTTTCATGTGCATTGTTCCGATTGTTTCTTCATGCAAGCTGTTAAAAGAAATATGAAAAGAATTTCATGATGAATTTAAAAAAAATGAAAATGAAAAGCGAAATTTGTAAAGAATTTTTTCTTCAGTTTCATGCATTACAAATGGTAGTTTAGCGAGAGGTAAAGAGAATGAAACAAAAGTCCAAAGCCCTTTTCAAATCAGCAGGTTGTGGAATATATCATAGGAAAGAAAGAAAATTTCTCTACATTTGATTTGAATATTTTTGTGAGTTCTTTTATTTTCAATTCATGACATGCTGATAATCATTGACAAATGATTAATTGGCTGTTCACCAAAAATGCAACAACTTTCATTTGCTATAGTTCACTGAACTTGTCGCACCGTATGTTGATGCGTAATAATTTTTAATCAATAAGATCCTAGCGGCTTTATAATTGAATTTTTACTTATAAAAACACATCGCATTTTACAGATCACTTTCACATTAACAGAGATTTCAGCGATTAATTTGTGCACATTACGTGTTGCTTGTTTAAATAACATTCACTTAAGTGCGAAAGATTTCGCTAATCTCATTTCCAGACTGAGAGATTACATTGTCCATTTCATTGTTATAAATAAATGGAATTTTTTATGAATGACATTTATTTTTAATAAAAGATATTCAAAATTGAAAATTTATTTTCTGCTGCATTTCAAAATATCTTATATGCTAATAATACTCCATGTTTGAATAAACAAATTAAACTTGTTGCATTTCAATGAACAAATTGAAGAGTAGGAGATAATAATGAATCATAATTGGCTGTTTTTATCGTATATATGAAATTGAATGAAAATTATGCAAATGTCATAGAGAAACCTTATTTATCGCCTTCAAGTCTACCGAGTGCGAGAAGTAAAGTGGACAACTTTTTACAAATAACTGGAATATCTTTATTAATATTTATGCATATCATAACAACATACATTGCGCAATTTATCAATAAATAAAATTCAACTTAAAAGTGAAAATTTCTAATTTGTGTGGCACTTGAGGTGTGGTCTCTCTCATTCATCTATAATTGCTTCATTAGAAAATCCTCTATGACAAATTTAATGTGCAATATGCTTTGTGTCTAGTAATAAATAAATTCCATTCACAGAGCACAAACGAGCTTTGGCACCACGTGAGATGAAATTAAAAATTGCCAGCTTTTTATTTACACCTCAGGCCAAAAAGTTATAGTGTGTGGAAAATATATGATCGTATAGAGTCAATTCAAGCGATGAGATGCACTTAAATTGCAATCAACGTCAACAGCTTTCTTATTTCTTTTCAGTGATTCACAATTACTCTTTTTCTAGTGACGTAACAACAATCACGACAAACGCATGGATCTATTTAAAAATTGTCGAATCATAGATTCAAATCACGTTTTTGTAGTTGAGAATAAGTAGAAAACTTGAAAAAGGGTCATTAACATTATTCAATTCTTTCCTATTCTTATTTAATGTGCACACAAAGGCGTCTGTTTTAATTATAGAATTCTTAGGTGCACAAATCGTTCTCGCGTTTCATCAAAATGCATCGCACGTTAGCTGTCTTCTCTTTTAAGATGTCGTGTAATTTGAGTATAAGTTAAATCTGTCAATTTTCTTGCCTTCTTTTACGAAAATGACATCTTTGCATGAAATAACACTCACCTGTGACGGTCCGATTCGATAAGTCGACACATCAATTTCATTATACGATAAAATCGACTCGACCGTGTTGTTTTCCTTCGGTATTGTGGAATCATTGAGAAGACCAAAGCGGCGAACAAACTCGTTGAGTGGCACAGTTTCTGGAAAGCCGAGACGATGGAGGCGTGCAGCTTCAAGGATTTGAGAACCACGAACCTAATTTTTCATGCAATAAAATTCCAATTTAATTTATAGCAAATTAAAAATTGGTAAATGAGTTATTTATATGTGGAGTCATAGCGTGTGAAGCGTATTAATTATTATTGCAAAGAAAAAAATACTTTATCATATGAGAATAATTAAAATTACTTTAAGTAGTTGTCTTCAATAGATTGATATGTTTTAAAAATTGTTTATTCTACTCCTCCACATATTTAGAAATAATGTCAAAACAAACCTGTGATCGAAGCAATGGAACATTAACAATATCTTCGCTTGTTGTATGTTGCATTAATTTACCATTTGAAATTGATGCATTGCCACCATTGTGCTGTAGCAAATAGCAATGCACAAAGTGTGTTCCCGTTCGACGTAATGTGTCAATGAGGCCATCGACTGTAAATTTAACTTGCAGCATGACCGAGTTACGCTTAACACCAGCTGATGTAAATGAACGCCGGATGCTTGAAACGCGACGTAATGATTGAGTGCCTTCCATGCCAGCTATTGATCCGCAGAATATAGTACCACCACGAGCCAAATTGCCAACAAATAGAGTACTAATTTCTTCTTTAGAGCTATCTTGTAACAAACTCACTGCATTTTTTACTGCAGGATGTTCACGGCTAGCTTTAAGCCATCCAGAAGCTGAATATAAAACAGGATTGGTGCCCTGAAGATGTTGCAAAATAAATTGTCTTGTTCCTGGTGCTTTGCGTAACAAATTTTGACTTTCTCTATCACCATAATGTGTAAAAAGTCGCTCTAAGAATGAATCATCATTGGAATTAGGATAAATTGATTCTTCATCAAGAAGCCACAAAAGACCACGACGATCAGCTTCACGCAAATCTCTTTGAGAAGTACGAACAACATGACTTTGAGGTGAACGATCAATAAGTGAAACGAGTGGACCAGGAAAGCATTCATTAAATCCTTCTGAATCAATTTCAACCATTTCTTGTGCATAGCGTTCTCGTGGCACGACCAAAGTTGTATGATGAAAAAGTAATTGTAAACGCTCTTGTAAATAATTATGTTTTAAATCTGACAATGTTGCACCAGCCTGAAGTCCACAACTAGCTGGATTTTGAAATCCAGGAGAATCGACTAACAAAATGGATGCAATTGTATGAATTGATGTAGAAATTGCTTTATTGATCAAAGAAACAGCAGCAGCCATTGCTTCAGAATAGAGACCAATAACAAGACCTTCAAGACTATCAAAAGCCGCATTTAATGTATTATCAATAATATCAGGTGGTGATCGAGTTGGTGTGCTTGGATTTGAATTTGTCAATGATGTAGTGAAAGCTGCTGCTAAAAGTTCTTCCATAGACACTCCGAGAAGACTTGCAGCTTTTCGTGCAGCTGATGGATGTGAAAATTGGACTCTTGCTGTTGAACCACTACCAACTTTTGTAGCTGATGCCAAACCAAGATGATAAATAGCAGCTAAAACACACCAAATAGCTTTAACTGAACTAGAATCGATATTGAGTGTGTGGAAAGCTTGAACCAATCGAACAAAATCTGATGAAGCTTTCTGACGATCTTCTAATTTATTTGAAATTGAAACAAACAAATTTGGTTCATCAAGATTGATATTATCAAGTTGTAATTCTTTCTGAAGTGTTCCTTCGGCACCAGAAAGCAATCTTGTAATAACATGAAAATTGCTTTCATTATTAATTCTACGACCAGCTCTTTGCTTCTCCATCAATAAAATTTGAACGGAAGCACTTGCAATTTGTCCAGTATGATCAAAATCGAGGCTTAAAATTTGTGTGAATCGCGTTGCATTGGTATTCATTACTGTCTTTGTGTTTCCAAATGCCTCTAGAATTGTATTGATTGCATTGACCTTTTCTGCTGTCAATAGTTTGTTGGTCGAGCCGGCCGCCAGTGTCAAATAATACAATGCGTGTTTGAAAGAAGCAGTTTTGCCCGATCCAGAACGACCAACAAAAATCAAACTTTGATCACGACGCGTTTCTAGCATGGCACGATATGCTGTTTGCGCCAATGAATAAATATGCGGTGGCATATCTTCAAATTTGCAGCCTTTAAACATTGACACGACCTAAAATTGAAGCAGGAAAAAATTGATCAAATTATGAGTATTGAAAAAAATGCCAATTCAAAGAAAATTACCTTCTCTGAATAAAGAGATAATGGTACCATTGGATTTACAACAATCAATGTTGGGCCAGCGCGTGTGTGAATCAAATTACTAGCATAGCGCTGACGAATACAATTCAACACTGATGCTTCATTAAGATGCTTTAACTGACAAATATCTTCAACTAAATCTAGCTCGCCTGGATTTGCCTTTTCGATATCATCATCATCAACATATATTTGTTCACCATTATGCTCCAATTCTATTAGAATCTTGCCAGGTTCAACATTGCTGTTGTTATTTGCATTAGCTACTCGAATCGCTGCACAAAAACCGCCTCTATGCACGAGCCAAACTCGTTCACCACGCTGATTTTCAATGTCTCCATTAAAACCATTTTCATGCGATTTTGGCTGTAAATTAAAATTGTAAAATAAATAAAGACATTTTTACAAAGAAATAAAATCGTGGAGTGAAAAAAACTCAATTGATATGTTCTCTTTTTTGACTAATTCTTGTTGCACAAATCTATCAATGTGAAAAATCAAGATAAAAGGTAGGCAAATGAATGTGCAAACAAGTCAATTTGAGAAAGAATTAATCTCATATTTCAATCGGCGCATGTTTGCATAAGTTGTGCATTAGTGATTCAGATTTGAGTCACACAGTAGCACAAACAAAGATAGATTGCATTTTAATGTGCGTTTTAAAATACTGAGTGACATGTAGAAGTAAAAGAAGAAATAGTTCTGCAGATTTTTTTAAATTTCTCAATTATAATTTTGTTCTCCCATTTTAAACAACCTAATTTGTCGTGTTTTATTAACCGACATAATGACATATCCCTTATATACATTTTTTTCTATAATGAGTGATGGCTCATTGAATTTCTAAAAGAACTATAAAAAAAAACTTAATCGCCAGAAAGAAAATCCGGGAAATCTCATGCAGCTAGTTTTTCTTTTACATTTCTTCTATTTTTAGTTAATCTCGCTATGAAAGATTTATTAAATTAGAACGAAAATGTTTAGTCATAGACAAAACGCATGTCAAATGACATTTCTTCAAAGTATAAATTTTTCATTACAAGTTAGAACGCATTCAAGCATGATTAATGTCATCTTAGTTTGGTTTATAATGAAGACAAAATAAAGGCCGAACAGGAAACTGCCATTTCCATAAGCGAGTGTGTGTCTACCGTTTCGGTAAATCTTTTATGCCTGCTTTTATCGTCTTCATCGTTTGTTATGTATAATTAGTAAATTTAAAATAATGAAAGTTTATAACTTAGCGTCTTAACAAGCAAAAAATCTAATTAATTAAATGATTTAGATTAGAGATAATCCGCATTATGAAGAAATTAGAGTGGATAATTGGATCATAATAAGTCATGTTAAATGCAACACACATATTTAGATAATAATGATTGTCAGTAATGTTTTTCAATGTTTTCAATGATTGTTGCATAAAACATTGAATAAAAACATCCAAAAAATTTGTTCGATCAGATGGTGTAAATTTAATTTCATTGCAGCAAAGACGATCTTCACTGATTTCATGGAACTCATAAATGAAATTATGGTAACGAAGTTAATGGTAACAGTAACTGAAAAAAATTACAACAGTAAATCATCTACAATCTAGGTCTGTTCTATTGATAAACATCTTAATATAAATAATAAAAAATCATGAGCAGCTCTCTTAGTGTAATTTTCTTATCACCACTGATCGAATTCATAAATTGAAAGTATAAAGACTAATGATGTGTTATTATTCAATGGACATTCGACTTTCTAAAGAAAAAAATATCATGCAAGATTTCAGGTTCTGATCTATAACTTAACTTCATCTTACGATCAAAATGTCGATTAATAATAATTTGTCATAACATAGCATGACGTAATAAATTGTTTGCATGTAGGTAAGTGAGACGTACATTCACACAGGAGCGAAGATAGATAGGTCGATTAAATTTTTTTAATAAATTAACGATAACGGTTTAATTATACAACAATCTTGAAAACATTACGAAAAGCATGTTCAGCATTCTAATGGTATTGAATTATTTCATCATATAAAAATGATCTATAATCAATAACCTATAATCTCTCAGCATCATAGGTAGCAATGTGCATTTTTATTACATTGAGGTGTTAGTTATTTATGGAATTTTTAGCATTTAAAAAAATAACATCATGATATGAATAAATATAAAATTTTAATTGTTTCTCGTTGATATGTTAATATGAAATCATGACTTTTGCTTGAAATTATTATAAACAAACAGATAATTGTCATTACACTTTTAATACAACAAAACTAATCCATTATCAATTATTTGTAAAGACATCGTCTCATATGTTTGTTACGACAGTTGCATTACAGGTTTGAAACGAGAACGACAAAATAAAATAAATCGTCAATGTCTCAAAGAACACTTGTCTCATGTGTAAGGAGCTAACTATTCATTCATCTTAAAAACTCGTCCATGTGGGAGACTCAATACGTATAAACACATTTTAATTATGTGGGATTTGCTCTTTAGCATTTTTTCGCACATTGGACTGTAAAAGGACAGAGAATAAGATGCTTGATCTCAATCTGCAACACTTTAAGTGAAATGAACTTCCAAAAAGAAAATCGAGATTTACACACACTTTCATCGTCATGATTTATCGATGCACACACGAGACCAGTATGAAATGAATTGATTTATTCAAATTTCGATTTATCTCGCTTTTTTTATATTTTCAAACTGTATCATGCAGTGCATTCATATCTGACTATGTTTGCCGACACGCCGAGTTTGAATAATCGAAAATATAACATTTGCAATTTGCATAAATGATGATGATGCAAATTGAATTGCGTTGGTTATAAGAAAAATGACCGTTAAAATTAATTTTTTCTATGAATGAAAATTTAAAGTTTGATCAATACTCAATTCAGGAATTAATTACATATATTCGTTCAAACTCACTTAGTATGATTTCTTTTTTTCAAAAATCAGTTCAACAATGCAAGATATGTATGACATAGACAAGAAAAAAAAAACATTTCAAATAACCATAAGAAAGCTAAAAAGCAATTCAAGGTCGACGTGCTAACGATTGAGAGTGAGAAAGAAAGACAAAACAAATATTCAGCAAAAGCAAAATGTCATTTACTTTAGACATAGACAAACATATCTTGTTATAGATAAAAACTATCAGTTACAATAATTTGGCCCTAGCACACATTGCACTGTGGGTGTGAGTGTGACACGTTGTATTGTTAATTTGATCTCGTAAAATAATCAGTAACAAATGAGAGAACAAAACGGATTGGGTTTCACAGGCTCACTCGATTGTAAGAAGGCGATAAAATGTAAATTTCAAGCTCTTTAAACATCACTGACATTATACAACGGTCACTATTTGCTTGGAATTTGCATTTCAATTGAAAACGCATATCTACATATGTACACACATCATTAGATTGCATAAGTCTCAAATTACACAAAGAAATGGTGGCCATTTGTTTTCTGCAACTGTCATTGTTTAACAATTAGCGAGAGAGTGACATTCAAGTTGATTGAACCATCGTAGACATTCAAAACCTTCTCATGTTTCATGTTAACTTACACATTCAATTCAATTCGAATAAAAATCCGATCAATCAATTTAATTAATCATCATTAATAGATAACATTGTGTTTTGTTGCTGTTCTATATTACCTTGGATGTTTCGCCATTCAAAATGTTTTTATCGAGAATACGATAATTTCCGCCTCCTGATTTAGTGGAAAATGATGTTTCCCATAGTGTATTCCAGTTTGCCACTTGATTTCTTAATGCACGGAAAGAATTTCTTAATCGACCGTTGTTGAAGCTATTGCCATTTTGCTTAATTACTGGTTGTGCGGTAGTTTTTGGTTTTTGTGGTATCAGTGGTGGTATATTTTTCGAACGAAAACTTGAGCTTCGTCTGAGACCGGCATTACTGTTAGCACTATTTTCATCACCATCACTCGATAAACGACCACGCTGTTGTGGTTTGACATCTGTTGTAATTATACTATCAGATGTTCTACGTCTCGCGGCAGCAATTAAATTAGCAGGAGATCCATTGTTTACAGATTTAGTTCTTTTCAATGGTTTTGGTGGCAATATTACTGCAGTAGTGGCATTTGAGCTAGAAGAATTATCTTTATTAGAATTCCATGATTCAGATCCACTATCAGAAACTGTCTCTGAACTCAAACTATTCTTTCTTTGTGATTTATTGTCACTTGGCTTTGCCTTGACTTTAACGGGTGATGTTGCTTTATTAGCCAATACATTGTTTGTGCTTTTAATAGATCCACATGCGTGGGCTTTTCCTGTACAACCTTTATGAATTTCTGTTTTCAATGAAGTTATGATGGGCACTTGATATTGATACGGTGATGATGATGATGGTGATGATCGTAACGACTTCTCAAATGATTTTTGTGTATGAAACATTTTATTCTTTGCACATTTTCTTCTTATTCTTTTACTGCTTGCCTTGTCTTTTAGTCTTTTTTAAAATACACTCATGTGGTCAATAATAATGATATGTAAATAACCAGTTCGCATCAACAGTCAACTTTCCTCTTCGTGGAAAAGGAGAGTGAGAAAATGAAATTTAGTAAAAATACTGATAACCGAATCAAGTTTTTTTTCGTGTGTGTGTGATTATGCAATTTTTATGAGCTGTAGAAAATCATTAAATGTTCATCGACACATCGTGTATTATTTGAAGGTAACATAAACATCTTCTTCGTTATAATGATATGCATGGCTAGTTTTTTTATGCTTAGTCGCAAATGTGTTTATTTGTGTGATCAAATAAAACCATAATAAATGAGAAGCTAAAGAGAGGTTATAAAACGCTTAAATTTTCTTGACGTTTTCATTAAGATTTTTTTAAACTTTTCTCTTAATTTTAAAGTCTTTTAAATTTAAAAAGTTGTAAGAAATAATAAGCATAAGCAATTTAAATGGGAAATATAAAAATTATTGTTTTACTGCGAAAGATAACACAAAAAAAAAATTTTTCAATTAAAGTCTTTTTTGCAAGTGAAACGAAAGATAAAACAAAAGAAATGGAAAGTGAAAATAATTTTCAAATTTCTTGCCGCCCCAACAATTGAAATAAATAAATAAGTAAAGTAATATCTACTCATATAATACATTTTTTAATGCATTAAGGAAAGATAAAAATTTCGAATGTATTATATGTGAAGCACTTCTGCTATAATAAAATTCATTAAAATGCAAATACCTCTACAGACAACGCGTGGAAAATGAGATTTAAATCACGAGAGCAGTAGACATAGTTCAACCTTTCGCGCATTTCTTACGGACCAAAATTAAAAAAATTATTTTCATTTTTTTGTCTGTTATTGAGCTACAGAGAGTTCCATTTATGGAAGTTGAACTTAATTACTCAATTATTGATGAGAGAGCAAGCGACGGGCTCAATTTCGGCGTTGTGAAATGTAAAATGCGATCTATCCAGTGAAGTACCATTTATTTTGTAGTTAGGAGTGAATTAATGCGATTAATTTAATTTTTTGAGAGTCATTAAAGAGGTACAAAGTGCTGCTGTTGTGGTTTCAACCTGAACTTAAATCTGAATTTTTATTTAGAACTCATAAAATCGAAACGAGATAATCTGTAACAAGTTTTTTAATGACTGAATTTTAGATGATACAATTTTATGAGCTCGCAAAAATATATTTAGTGTGTAAAAGTTGTTGCGATCGAGAAATTAACAGCGACCACATGTGTCCAACATTCCTAACACTATCTTTTTTTTCTATTTAACCCGCGATAAATTTAATGTACTTTGACACATTCTTTGAATTTTGCATAAATTGCATGTGCAGTTTAAATAATTGAATGAGGTAAATTGAATTTAATTAATTGGATAATGAAATGGCTTTTAATGGAAAATTATTTTTCTCCATATTGATTTAAAAAATCTAATATGACATGTATCAGTGAATATTCCAGTATAATTAAAGCAGTATTTGCAATATTGCAATAGCATCCAGTTATTTTAATCTGTTCTGTTTAATGATTTATGAATAAAATGTAAATTAACAAGTTTTCTTCCCTTGCAGAAATTGTGAGAACTGGCCTTTTATCGATTTGACATCAACAGGTTCATAAAAAATTATTAGAGTAGTAATGAAAAAGTATCATCATCTTTTTATTTTCTCGTAAGAGCATATCATAAAAATGATGCAATGATCAGTTATTTTTTATTCTAAATTTGGCAACGAATTCCATTTATATGATTTTCATCTTACACGCGCTTGAGATATGTTGAAATATCTAGGTAGTTTCCTGAAAAAATGGCCTTTTTTTGTCTCTTCAATCAAACACAAAATTCTCGAAATCTATTTACTCAATTGATAAACGGTAAAAAGTATAGTACTTTACTGATTTGTAAGCTGTTTTTAAGATGCATTTGATGAGTCAGCAAGTTCATAAAATATTTTTAATTAGACATGAAAGTTTTGCATAAAATTGGATTTTTTCACTTCAAAAGTTTTGTAGCAATTTTCTTGAAAGTTTTCCATAGACGAAAAATCGCTTGTGTACGGTAAATTAAGTTTCTTTTATGCATTTTTAAGAACCATAAGCAGAATAGAAATATCTTTTATAATTAAAAAGTTATAAGTGTTCAAAATTATCGAAATAAAAATGGAGACTTTCACTAAATTACTCATAACTCGGAAAATACTTAACCGATTGAAATAATTTATATACCATTTGATTCAACATAAAATATACTACAATATTGTGTATAGTAATTGCCATTTCTTATTACTATCAATTTCCATACAAATTTTCAAATTTTATTGTTTACAAAATAAAAATTGTAAACAAATGAAATTTGTCAATTTTCTTTTGCTCAAATCTCTTTAATATTAAAGTCCTCGGCTATTATACTATCCCAGTTAACAATTTTAAGATACAATTGAACGATTAAAGTATTTAGCTATGTTTGCAACAATTTTATAAAAGAGATTTGAGCAAAACAAAATTGACAAATTTCATTTGTTTACAATTTTTATTTTGTAAACAATAAAATTTGAAAATTTGTATGGAAATTGATAGTAATAAGAAATGGCAATTACTATACACAATATTGTAGTATATTTTAAGTTGAATCAAATGGTATATAAATTATTTCAATCGGTTAAGTATTTTCCGAGTTATGAGTAATTTAGTGAAAGTCTCCATTTTTAGTTCGATAATTTTGAACACTTATAACTTTTTAATTATAAAAGATATTTCTATTCTGCTTATGGTTCTTAAAAATGCACAAAAGAAACTTAATTTACCGTACACAAGCGATTTTTCGTCTATGGAAAACTTTCAAGAAAATTGCTACAAAACTTTTGAAGTGAAAAAATCCAATTTTATGCAAAACTTTCATGTCTAATTAAAATATTTTATGAACTTGCTGACTCATCAAATGCATCTTAAAAACAGCTTACAAATCAGTAAAGTACTATACTTTTTACCGTTTATCAATTGAGTAAATAGATTTCGAGAATTTTGTGTTTGATTGAAGAGACAAAAAAGGCCATTTTTTCAGGAAACTACCTAGTTTACGATATTTAGTATTTTTTGAAGTGAACGGCAGAAGACACTTAATGTAAATAAAATGATCAATTCTAAACAATCTTATTGCGAAAAAGCAAACGTTTCAAAATCTAATCAATTAACTATTCCTTCATGATTTTTTTTCCACGTTCAACGTTACACCCTACTTTGTTGACTCAGAGCCTTAATCCAATCTACAGTGAGAGATTTGTTGGCACAATTGACTTCAGAATGATGTGGGATACATTAGTAATGTCATATTAATGAGATGTTAATTCTCCCCAAAAAAGTAACGAGTCAAGGTAGAATAGGTCTGATGAATTTCAGTAGTAAAGGCTATTACGAAATTCTGATTCTCGGGATGTTTATCTATTCATTTTTACGAAATACCCCGGAAACATGTACTGCAGTTTACGCATGTGAAGCGACTTTTAATAACTTTTTGGCATGGACTCAAAAAATATTGCTTAAACACACACAATTTCTCATGCTGCACTATGAAAATAATAAATTTCCAATTCAATTCGCTCGGCACGATCCAAAGAGAGCAATTGACAGCATAAATTATTTAACGCCCACATGTAACAGTCAAATGCATTCACACATTTATTCCAATTCACTTTTATATGCTGCTCATGTCAATATCTCTAATGGATCGTTCCAAATTTTGTGAACAAAATAAAACAATTTTTTACACTTTTATTCTACATATGTATACACACTGATGAGTTGTTAAGTTCAGATATTCTCTCAATACAATAAGCCGAACCGTCACGTTATAAAGTCGCAGTAAAACTGAATGAATGAAAACAACTTCAAAAGATACTCTGCGCGATCGAATGTTGTTAGCGCCAAGAGAATGCTGAATGTTTTCTTTAAGTTGCATTACAGAAACATTCGCTAGCAACTTTGTACATACATAATTGTGTTTCTATTCATTAAAAAATATCGAATTGCAACGGAAGGCCTAAAAAGACATGAATTCTTTGACTATCGATGAATTGAGCTCGACTATTTAATTGTTCATTCAATTTACGTAATTCATTCATGATTTTATGTTCGGCTCTCTGCGATAAGCGTTGTTGAGCTTTGTTTACCTGACATAACATGACCATACTCAATATAAAGTGGTATTTAATAACAATAGCGTGCAAAGAGAGAAGATCCAGCAGCATTAACACTATTTGTTTATTTATGCCGCGACGGCGATAAATTAATGACTCAATTGGTCTTCTGTCATCTCTAACATATAAACATTAATAAATAACTCGCTACTCCTTATTATGTTTGTTGTCTCGCTCTGACAAATGATAATGACGTCGATCATTAGAGTCTCACATATATGTGAGAAAACAGCTTATGTTGATTATGATAGATAAATAATGAATGCAGTTTTAAAGAAATTTTAAACTGAATCGACCTTTTGTGACTGCTTGAGATATTCATCACTCGTGTGTACGAGTATGCCTGCGGATGTCAAAAAAGAAATAATTTAAAATGCACACGAATTGCATTCATTACGCAATTCTTATTCATAAGCGCATAAGCTATGAAAAATATGAAAAATGGCAAAAAACATGAATAATTTTTGTTATACCCAGCGGCTACTGAGAAATTGTTTTTCTAATATTTATAATAGATCTACTAAATCTTTGGTTTCTACAAAGTAAAATTTTGAAAAACGATATTTTTACTCCTCTAAATATTATCAAAGAAGGCATTTGTTATTATATTACCACAATAATACTAGTTTCAATGGAGGACCAACAATATAAATATTATACCCAGACTTGTTGAAGCAGGTTGCAACGTTTTCAGATGGCGCTGCAATTAGGGAGATAGAAAATTTCTTTCTTTCTGCAATGCTATGTCAATCCCTGACCATTCATACATATGAGTTGCTAACAGTGGCAACAACATTTTTTACAACATAGATTAAATTCCATTTAGAGACATTCCATTTTGTTGAGTTCAATTGGTGGTCTATTGGTTTATAACTGCGCATTCATGCATGCCTCTTTCTCTCGAAATCAATAAATTAAATAACTTAATTAATTAAACAACAAAGTTACCGAAAGGCACATAAATAAATAAAAAAATGTGCTCATGTGAAACTGAAAGTTGGGCCATAAAAAGAGTTAGTTTCTGTATTGTATCGTGATTAGATGTAAGTTAAATATATAGTCGCAAAGAAATAAAGTAAAGAGAGTCCAAGATGAAATATCTTTGCCACGAGTCTAAAATTTTTCGCTATAGCCTCATATCATAAGTGAAATGCAAATAAATCTGCATTAACAATGAGGAAAAATGAAAGTAACAAATTTTATGACTGTATTTAATCAGTTGGGCATCATTGTTAATTAAATGATGCAAAGTTAACTATACATTTTTAATGAGCTGCTGTAATTCTCAGAATTAACTTACAAGTAGGATGAAAAGTGAAGTCAATTCACAACTTCACAATATGAAAATGGCCTTGAAGCTCAATTTTATTATTTAATATGATTGAATGCAATCAATAATCATTGTGCATGAGCGCATCCATAACTAATCAACATTAACATGCCTGAATCTCTTTAATTTAGATTTAACCGCTGCAACTCGCGACATTCAAACTATGTGTGTATGAGTGCTGCAATAAACAGTTGCGGTAATTTGTGTCTTATTCCTCATTCAAACGTCAATAATTTTCTTGTCTTTTATATACACTTTGAATTTTTTTTATTAAGTTGTTATTTATTATTGAATTTTTGCATAAACTTTTATTTTATTTTTATCAAATTCGTGATTTCACAAGTCTTTCTTTTGAGAAAAAATAACATGAGTCGATTTTTAAAAAAAAAAGTATAATAAAGATTAAAGTTCAATAAAAGAGCGAGTCATAAATACATCAGTCGACAGATGAAGTCCATTTAGCGTATAATAGCCATGAAAAATTAATTATGATTGTACATAGAAACACCCACGAAAGTGATGAAGCCACCATTGATTTACAATAATAACCGTTATGTTCTATATAATGTGTAGTCTTGGGAAAAAGTGCGAAAAGCGAGAGAAAGATTGATTGTGCACACTCGAACTTGTTTTCTGCCGATCATGTTGATTTATTGAGTCATGCAATCGATCTTTCTCATTCACAGACAGTTAAGTGAGCTTAAATTGAGGAAACACAACATGAATCATTTGTATGTTAAAAGTGTTCAAGATGATCGTATATTATATGGAAAGTAAACAAGAGTACAACATGAGAAAGCGCCAGAATGGCTGTAAATCAGATAAAATTTGCACTGTACCGTGAACTTGCTGAACTTTTTATTGTTCCATTTCGACAGCAAGCCATTTATTTAGAGTGCTCGCATTTTTGGGGTGTAAAAGGGCATTTTGTAACAGTATTCTCTTTTTTCACTATAGCAAATAAATTTATGGAATTTGCTAAGGCGATTTAATGGAATTCTCGCTTGCACTCAAAAATTATTTCGTAAATTTTGATGGACATTTATTTGTTCGTAATAAACCAACATATGCAACAAACATATACATTTTATGACTCATAATCTTCGTAAATCAAACTAAAAGAATTGGCTTAAGTGAATTTTCATTATGAAACCAGTGAAATGAAATTCAACGACACAAAAATTTTAACTCAATTGACATTCTACAACAATCCTTTATTATTATTGTGTCTCATGCATTTTGTATAAGTAAACTGAGCGTTGCTATTTTTTTGCCTCCGATCACATGCAAATGAGACTCAAAATGAATTGTAATTGCGTGTGTTTTAAATTTCGCGAGGGTTTTTTCAAATCTTCAGGAAATTGAAATAATTGCAACAATTCCAACCCACCCACGATGAGTCGTCTGTTTAAGAACTTACTATTTGCATTCGACAATTTAACGACATTTCGAGGTTCTCGCGTTCATACAGCTGTGCGCATATCGTTGTCTCGCTCATAACAATGTAGCCTACACAATATCATTACACTTGTCGTTATATTAATTCATTTTCAAACAAAACCGCGCTAGCGATTATCATTCATTTGAATATTCCCTTTTAGTGATTAAAAGACATCAACGCATGAATGGACAAAGACAGATTTTTTATTCACGATTCAAGCAAGTCTATCATTTTAGCTAAAACTTTACAGAAATGGCTCTTAATTGAGTTAATTCGTTTTGAACTGTCATTAACCTCTTCCATTTCTGTCGCGAGACGTTCCAAAAAAATCGCAAAATTGTTCCTAATCATGCAAAATTTGATCATTGACTCATCAACTTCATCGTTTGTTTGCTTATTGGACTCCATTAATGTCTTTAACGCATGATTGAATTTATTATAGACTTGTCGCTGCCACTCATCATTGTCATGAATATTTATAATCATCCGATAGAGATCTGAAACATTCAAGTTCCACTCAGTTTCACTTTCTTTAGTTAATTCTTTATGAATACGCGTCATAATATCAACAGCTTCCCAATTGTATTCGAGATGAGGATTAACATTGAGAAATTTCACTTTTTGCGCATCAACGAACAATTCGCGCTTTTGTTCTCGACAAATTGGAGCAGCAGTCGTAATTATTTGTCTAACAATACTCTCTATTTCTTGCTTCGTATTTCTCTCGTTCTTGTGCTTTTTATCGCACACACCCATGAGTTTAATTTGGAATGAATAGTCATGAATTGATTGACATTTAATGAACCACTTTTCTGTAAATTTTCCAAAGTTTTTAGGATCGAATTTAATTTTTAATTGTTTTATTTGATCAGGAATTATTCGAAATGGACATTCATTGAAGAAAAATACTTTTTCAGTGTCTGTGTCTGTTGAAACAAATTTAGAAAAATAAATGTCAATCGCAACTTCTCCACAATTTTCAAATTTTAAATAGCGAGTGTGCTCTTCATACTTGAAACTACTGAATGTCAAATCAATTGAAATGTCGCTTTGACCATTCACAGATATTTCATCAACAACCAAAATTTGTTTCCTTTCTTTTTCTTTTGGTAACAACAGTATTTCACTTCTTGGTTTCTTTGCAGAGAATTTTGGTTTCGCTTTCAAATTTCCTACTAACGCTAGCTCTTCCATATGAGGTATATATTCAACAATTCTGTGTTGTTCATTCATTTTCTCAAGCAGTTTTTGTGTTATCGGTCTTTCTTTTTTAGAAATCTTTTGTTCATTTAAAAGTGCATCAGGCGTTTGTGTGTAAACAATTTCTGATTTCGGTAAAGTCACAAACAAGTCAAAGCCAATTTTTTCAGGCATTTTCCAAAACTTTAAATCACCCGCATTGTCACGCGATTTTTCAATAATTTCCCTTTGCTTCACAATTTTACGATAATCATTTGGATTTAAATTTAACAACAATTCTTGTCGGTTTCTGAGTGTCGCTTTTGCAATTCTTTGACTTTCTTTTTCGCGAATTTCAATCCACTTCTTCCAATTAACCAATCTACGATCAACTTCTTCTTCATCTATGTCATTTGAATTTAACGCAATGACTGAGCATGATGATTTTTTGCTGAACTTTCCTTCAGCAATCATCTCAATGTTGCTCAGCAAATCATTTATGAAAATTGATGCGGGTTTATTGGTGGCGTCACGCTTCTTTATTTTTTCACTTTGGTTCATGTTAAAAAAATAAAAATATAATTTCTATGGCTACTCTGGTCGTTAATGCATGAACGCAAGCTATGTAAAAACTTTTGTTTAATTCTTTTCAACTCAACAAGTGCTAAGAAATTTTTTTCGTGAATTTTAAATTATTTCACGCAATTGTTTTACTTGTCACATAAATAACTCTCATAAAAGTCTCATTGTAAGTTTGAAGAAAAAAAAATTTATAAACTTTTGGTGCCAAGATAAAATTTTATAACCAGTTAATAAATAAATCAATTGTACTTTTCCAATGAATAAAGGAAAACCTCAAAAAACTAATAAATAGATTTCTGCTCTAGTTGATTGCATTTGCACGCTATGTTTAAAGAGAAACATGTCATTTTTATGGCTTTTTATAATGTTTGAGGTGCAAAATAGAAAGCTTGTAGATATTTTCATTTTTTTCATTATCAACAAAAAATATTTATGAATCATAATTGAAAATCGATTTATCATGTATCAAATATTTCTTTATCAGTACTTTTATCATTTAAAATAATTTTTCGATTCAATTAAATCAAAAATTTTAATTTCAATTGAGTTTTTTACGTTTATAATCAAATTAATAGAGTTTGTTCAGTACTCACTTGATTAAATCGCTTGCTTGCGCTTCTCTTAAGTGTATTGCAATCCGATACCTGAGACATTTTATCGATTTCGTCTTGATGAATGCCCTCTTTTGGCATACATCGTCTAGATAATTCAACCAATTCAGCAACGGGTTGTACTTCAACTATTACACTATTGCCACTATTTCTTATCATTTCAATGATAGCCTCACGAGGTAGTTTTTCAACAGGTTGTCTATTAACTTTAATGAGTCGATCACCAGGAAGTAAGCCTGTATCATTACCAGCATTCGCACCAGGTTCTGCAAAAATCACTGCTTTTGATGTTGGAATAAAAAGTGATTCTGATCGATCTAATACAATCGCATTTCGAAGGCTAAAACCGAAATCATGAGTTTTACGTCTCGTTATTACAAGTTCTCTCGATGGTGGCAGTGATACAAATTTAATTGGTGGCAATGGAAGACTGACATCGTCAAATTGTGATATTCGAGTCCAACTATAGATGCCTTGTGATTCACCGACTGGACTTAATGAAAATGGAGGCGTTGCAAATGATGAATTTGTGGTATCTGTGAGACTCTCAGCTGACGGTGATGGTGTAGTCATAATGTTGAGATATTGTTGCTGCGGTACATTGTGGTTTGGCGATAGTGATTGTGTGACCATAATCTAAAAAAGAGAACAATATCATGTGAATTTCACTTCTCGCATGACTTGCACAAATTGTTGCTCTTACCTCATCACCCATTCGCTCGTTTTGTAATGTATTTCTCATCAATACGGCTCGCGAATCTGAATCACTTACATTTACTAAGCTTGTTTTAGAGCCTTTAAGAATTCCACGTTTCGGTGGTCGTGGTGGTACAGGTGGCAAAATATTGTTATTATTATTTCCTGTAAAAATTGCTGTTGAACTTTCGGAACCAATATTATTGTCTATGGAGTGTGAGAGGAAAGTTGCAGACACCATTGAATTAGTGCCAGTTATTGTATGACCACGTCTCTCGTAGACATCTCCGTTGTTCAAGTCAATAACAGTCGTTGTATTGCGCGCAAATACTTCTTCATTTCCCCTGTCTAACTCACTACCTCGGTCTAGATCGAGCTGAGCGAAAAAGGCAGAACTGTAGTCTGCAGTGATTCCGGACGGAAGTTTGGTCTTTTCTTTACGTTTTCCTGATCGTATTTTAAGTGATCTCCTTACTTCCTCCAGCTTATCAACTGTGTCAAGTTCTTCACCACCAGCTGCACTGCCTTTTCGTGACTTTTTCTCCTTCTTACCGATAAAATTAAACATTTTTGCACAAAAACTTTTAAGAGGGCGGTGCACAAATGTGAAAATAAATTTATCGATTTATTTTTTTGATACTTTTAAATTCTCTAAATTCTTATTTCGACAATATAGCCACTAAGTCAACATTTTAACATAAATTATAAACGTTGGAATGATGATTGAATACTAAGAATACCGATGATGACGCAAGTTGTTTGGACACAAATTCATATACATACAATCACAAGAACAGTTAATTTTACTTTTCAATTTTAGGTCACCAATCACTTTTAATTAGAAATCCTAACAATGTCCAAAATCACAAAATAAATTTCAATGGAACTTTATAAATAAATTGATTACACACTTAAATGCCTCATAAATGCTGTAGTTTTTGATAAGATATTCACGAAATTACCATCATTTTTCGAGTGAAAATTCTATTGTGAAAATAAAATAAAAACAAACCTCTGTCTGAATTTGCTGAGTTGTGCTGAATTTTCTTTTAAATTTCTATTTTATGTTTGAACATAATGATGCGGGTTGCATAAAAATAAATTTTTGAAATAGTTTAAATATTTGAAATATTTTGTATTTTATTGTAGGTATACAATAGAAAATTTTATACATTAGTGCATGATTTTATTAGTAATTTATTTGATTCCTAATAACCTAATTATTTTAAAAATTTCCTACTTGTTCTACATTTTATATTAATTTGAAGCACTAAGTGCTGAGCACTAAAACATGAAGCACTCATATAAAATTTAATTATCGATTTTTGATTAACAAAATTTCTTAAGAAATGAATATTGATTAAAATACTTTAATTCACACATATTTCAAATTTTAATAATTATTTTAAAAAGCTTTTAATGTCATCTTTTGAAATTTATTTTTATTTAACTTGCCATTAACCGATAAAAAAAATAAACACGTGACAAAGGCACACGTTTTGCCGCAATGAATTTGTTACAATTATTGTCAACAACTATTACGTAAACATTTTATTTATATTGATGCATACAAAAATATCAAATCCTTTTATGAAAGCAACCCCTCCTTTCTCTTCCTTTTTTTAAAGAGAACGATCGCAAGGTCATCGGAAATGCACGCGCATGTTTATATTGTGAATTTGCCTGTGGCTGATTTCGAGTACCATAGAAAGCGAAAAAAAGAAAGAGGGTGAGATGCAGTAGAGAAATTAAATAGTTTTTCCTTCCGATTAACAAAGGGTTTTTGCAATTGACTCTTGTACTAATGTGAGGCACTCAACAGTGTGGAAAATTATAAATTGATTAATTGAGCATTTCAATGGGAAACATATTGAGATTTTAGTTTTATTAGCCTAGTGCGGTTGTGGGAAAAGATAACAAAATTGTTTATGATCATTGTTTGTAGTGATTAACATCAGATTAATGTCATGTCACTGAATTTTAAAATTTTATTTCTTTCTTTCAATGCATTCAACCACGTGGCGGCAAATAAAAGAAATTTTTTTTTTGCTAGAATTTAATAAAGGGCGGAGCTATGTTGTGAGAATATCGCATTGTTATGTGGGTGAATGAAAATCAAGATCATGCTCAGAAAATTGAAATCCTTGCATCATTAATCGTTCAGAATTCATCAAGAACGGTTGCGGATAAATTATTGCAGTGAAAATTTTTTAAAAGAAATGGAAGAGTTTGCCCAATTTTCATATTTTAATTCTTGCATCTATGCAGATTCTAAATATAAAGAACAAAATAATGATTATAAAAAAATTAATCAAGTTCAACAGCATTTATTTCAACAAGAAATTTTTGACACAACAAAACCTTGTTCAACTACTTCAATAGACAATTATGTAAATTCAAGCCGAAAAGATAAAAGTAAGAAAATTAGAGGAGTACAAGAAAGAAAAAATACATTGAGGTAAGATAATAAATAATTTTTCAGTGAAAAATATTAATTTTTTTTTTAATAGTTCAATAAACGCAGCATACGATGAACTTAGAGTTCATGTTCCTACATTTCCTTATGAGAAGCGATTGAGTAAGATTGACACACTTCAGCTTGCTATATCGTACATTTCACTATTACAAGATGTTCTTGAAGTCGATTATGATCCTTTGACTTATGTTCAAAAATGTATGAAAGGTGAAATAAAAGCAAATGATGCAAACTGGAACACAAGTGGTATTTTTACATAATTCAATACATTTAAATTCATAATAAAAACTAATTTATTCAGATCTGACAGCACGATTATCATGGATTAATTGGGAAAACCTTGGGGTTCATCCGTCTAGACAAAGCAACAACTTAAGAAGCTGGTGTTGAATGAACAATTTTAAACAAAAAAAAAACAAATTTCTTCATTATATTTAATAGATTTTCAATAAATGTGCAATTTTTTTCTAAAAAACAGTCTCTTAATTTGTTTATCACCTCTCGATAGCTCTTGAAATCAAAAAGAAAAATTTGAAATGGTTTTGATGGTACCATACACGTGGTGAAAATTCAAAATGAATAAGTAGAAAGGACCTTATGCCAATCACGTGCAAGCGGAAACGATTCAAAGCAGAAAATCATAGGCAATTGAGGGTGAAAATATGTTTGTATGTTATTATCTAAGTGATGTGTTGATTTCAAATGATGTGAGCCAATTATACAAAATTTGATTATATGGAATTTAATTTTACAAGCAAACTATAAATTATGATCGGTGTGAAAATTTAAAAGTCTATTTCGACTCGAACCTTGTCAAATAAAACTGCTATTCATCATATATATATAAATGTCATTATCGTTTTACATATTTTTTGTATCAAAAGCTCCATAGACGCTCAATTTTTGTTGCGTCATATTCTTCACTCTCATAAAGTCTCTTTTTTTCGCCAAAACATAACAAGTTTCTCATCCGATTTTTTTGTTTGATATTAAAATGAGTTGAGTCAAAAGAAGAGAAATATTAAAATTTTATTTCAGTTTTGGTTTTGCTCTCTTTAGTTTCGAATCGTTAGATTAACAAAGAAAAAGGTTTCTTTTGTTATCAAAATGCCTTTATCTTGTAGTTTATTTGATATAGAACCAGAGTATTTTTGGACAGGATTTTGGTTATGTGCTGCAATTTGTGGAATTTCTTATAACATATATGTTCGGTTAACTTGTGGAAAATTTAAAGAAAAAAATGTAAATTTCTAGATCAATTTAATAAGCACATAAATTTGTTCTAAATATAAATTGTCATTCCTAAAGGTAAATCTTGATGGAAAAACAGTTCTCATTACCGGTGCTAATAGTGGCTTAGGAAAAGAAACTGCAAAATATATGGCCAAACGAGGTGCACGAGTGATAATGGCATGCAGAAATATGAAAACTGCTGAAGAAGCTCGAGGTTAACACATAAAAAAGATTAAATAACTTTTCGTTTTTTTTTTTGTTAAACAACTTTCTTTTAAATATCTACAGATGACATTATTGCATACAGTGAAAATCATAAAGTTATTTTACAACATCTCGATTTGGGTTCTTTCGAATCAATTCGAAAATTCGCAGCAAGAATCAATGAATCAGAACGAAAAATTGATATTTTAATTCATAATGCGGGTTACTGCGGCAGGTTCAAAAAATCAGTCACCGTGGAAGGCATAGAGCGTACAATGGCTATTAATGTTTATGGACCATTTTTGCTTACCCATTTGTTAATTGATTTATTGAAAAAATCTGCGCCATCAAAAATTGTAATTGTAACTTCAAAGGCACATACTGTATCATATTTAAATCCTAACAATCCCAGTTTATTAAATCCTGTCAATTGCTGGCTACCGACATCACTTTATGCAAATTCAAAATTTGCTCAATTTTTACTGAGTTATGAAATGGCAAGGAGGCTCTTTGGCACTGGAGTTACAGGTACATAAACGTATGAATATTTAATATTATTATATTACAATAATTTTTATTTTTATATTACACAATAGTAAATCTTCTTCATCCAGGAACTTGTGATTCCCCAATTTGGAATAATCCACCATTAGTTTTAAAACTAAATATTTATATTATGAGAAAGTTTATGAAAACCATTGAACAAGGTATACAAACGATACTTTATGTATCATTATCAAAAGAAGTTGATGGTATAACAGGAAAATATTATAGAGATTGCAAACCACGAAAATCTGGAAGTAAAACTTATAATATAAATTGGCAGCAAACAATGTGGGAAGCATCAAAAAAAATGTGCAAAATAACTGAAAAAGATCCGCAAATTTAAGAAGTAAAAAAATCAATAATTACCAGAGACTCGCAGCTTATGTAATTTAATAGGAATTGAAATCACTTGCAGCGTTAGTCAATTCTAGCACATGCTCAGATGCTGGTATGATGAAAAGAAAATAAAAGAAATGTCTTCTTTTTTCACCCCAAAAACCTTTACGATTATATAAAACATGTCATCAGCAGAAATATATTTTAGACAAATATTTTGCTATACATTTGATTTTAAAGTTATGATGATTTTATTCTTTTTATATGTTCAAAATTTTTAAATTTTTTAAAATAAAAAAAATTTAAAACTAAATTATATTCTAAGCAGTTACACACTCTATAATTGGCTTAAATCAATTGAAATCAACACATCACATAAATAATAACATACAAACATATTTTCACCCTCAATTGCCTATGATTTTCTGCTTTGAATCGTTTCCGCTTGCACGTGATTGGCATAAGGTCCTTTCTACTTATTCATTTTGAATTTTCACCACGTGTATGGTACCATCAAAACCAAATTTCAATTTTTTCTTTTTGATTTCAAGAGCTATCGAGAGGTGATAAACAAATTAATAGATTTCTCTCTAATTGAAATTGCACATTTGTTTGAGCTGTCGATAAAATGTCTATGTCTATTTAAATATGTGGACCGATGAGATGAGAAGTGTCCGCACCAAGAGCTAAAGTCGTCAATAATGTTCTTCTACCGGGATGAACTCCTAAATTTTCCCAATTAATCCATGACAATCTCGCAGTTAAATCTGTTGATTTGAAAATTTATAATTGAAGAATTAAAGTTAATTTAAATTTAAATTTACCACTTGTGTTCCAATGAGCGCGATCAGCTTTTATTTCACCTCTCAGACATTTTTCAACATAAGTCAAAGGATCATAATCAGCTTCAAGAACTTCTCGCAATAGAGCAATGTAAGCAATTGCCAATCTTAAAGTGTCAATCTTACTCAAGCGCTTCTCATAAGGAAATGTTGGTACATGAACGCGAAGTTCATCAAATGCTGCATTTATTGAACTGAAAAATTTATAATTAACATCAAAATTATTTTAAATTTTTCAATTTGATAAATTTTTTTATCATTGTAAACATCAAAAGTACCCGTTAGGAGCAGACCTCACTGTTCTCTTTCTTTCTCTGATTGCACCACCTCCTTGTCGATGATTTTTGACTTGTGTATTGAAATTTGTAGCATTGTTTGATGAAGATGCAGAACTAGAGAGTGCTGGTGTATTCTCAGAAAATTCATGTTGTAAAAAATGCTGTTGAATTTGTCTAAAATTGTTCACATTGATTTTCAAATTGTTTCCATTTGGTGTTGGTGAAAGGCTTGATGCATTCAAATTATTTATAGGAATATGCTGTTGACCTAATTGATGATGGTGGTGATGGTGATGATGTGGATTTGCATAAATACAGGAAGGTAAATCTGACATTGCTTCATCATCAAATGCTTGAAAGATTGAACTTAATGGTGGAGAAGATGATGAATCTGGTAATTGATTTCTATTTAATTTTTCCATTTTTGCACAAAAATTTTGCTGCGGAAAAATTATTTTTCACTTCTTTCTTGAACAAGTAACAAACTAAAAATGGCATGAAAAACTGTCTGAGCATGTTTAGGGTAAAAATTTTATTTCATTCATCAGCCATAGTTGAAATATTCTATAATAATGTTCTCATCGTAGGATAGAAACATAACTCCGCCCATATTTTTTCTCCTGCAATTAAAATATTCTTTTGCATTTTTCATAAAAATATTTTTTGAAATAATTTATTGAATTTTTATATTGAAATTATTTTTAATTTCAACTTTTGTAATAAAATTTATAATTTTTTGAAATTTTTAAAAAATTCAATATTTACATGTTTTAAATTTCATAACGGTTTCTAAGAGATTCATGAAAGTTTAAAAGTTTCATCAATAGTTGTCGCGTATGTATCGACGCGAGATCCCTTCATTTCATGAGGTTCTTTTTCAAGTTTTTTTTTCGAAATGCTTAGGCTTATTTTAGAATAATGTCTCAGGCATAAAAATTAATTAAAATTACATTTTTCAAAAAACTAAATAAGCTCAAACGCCTTAATTAAATAATTGAAAAGTAAAGGCGGTCGGTTAAAATTTCAAAACAAACAGTTTCAATGAGTGTTGTGACATAACTTGTAAAGTAAGTAAAAAGCAGTATCGCTTACAGTATCGAGATATATTAATAAATATTAAAGTAAATTTTTCATAAATGAAGCACACAAAAATCATTTAAAAACCTTTAAATTTATTAATTAAGTGTTATTTTATTGATTTCAATACAACAATTTATTCCAAAAGCAAAAATAAATTATTTAAATCGTGTAAAAAATTGTGTGTATTTGGAATAAAAATATATATATAAAAGAATATGGACTCAAACCTGCTATAAAAAAAGTGTGTAAGATTCAAGACAAAAAATATTTTTCAAATGTTTTTCTTAAAAATATAAACATGCCTCAATTTTATGTTTTGATGATGTAAAAAAGGTATTGCATTTAATAATCGCGTAAAAGAATATTGTTTTTTGCAGCCATTTAATCTCATTTGCGAACTACAAACGAAATCAAGGAAAAGTAATAATCAAAAGTTTATATATACCATATAGACGTATATATGTGAAAATAAATTTTTTTCTTCTATTTTTATCTTTCCAAATGAAGAAAAATACACGAACAAAAAAAATTGGCCGCTCATTCTTTATATTTCTCGTGAAACACTGATATTTATAATTAAATTTGGCTTCAATTTTTTGTGTGTTCCAGAAGAGAGCACTTTGCGCGCATCATCCCAGAAGGAAGAAAGAAGCGAGAGCGAGTAATGATATTGAAAAAGAGGGAAAGAAGAAAGAATATGAAATAAATGAAATTCCAGTGCACGTTAATCAGTTGTGAAGAGACAGAGATAAAGGAACATTAATTGATGAAGTTGTTGTTCGTGTGTTTTATACATAAAAATATATGTGTGAAAATAAATAATATTTAATAAATAGGCTTCATTGAGAGAAAAAGAGGAACTGGAATTGAAAAAGAGAGAAAAAAAAAACAAAAACACAATAAAAAAAGAATATAAAGAGTTATAGTAGTTTTTAACTAGTTATGTGAACTTATGAGACTTTTGCATTTAGCATCAGCAGGAAACAACAATTTTTTTTCGCGAATGAGACAGACACTTTATATATATATATGACACAATCTACTTCTATCATATTTCTATTAGTTACTAATGAATAAATGAATGTGTTACAGTTGTGTAAATAAATAAATAATGATCAAAGATAAGAAAGAAAAGCAATCGGGAGGATCATCGTCGACGTCTTCAGGAGGAGGAACAACGAATAATAGCAACAGCAGTAGTAGTAGTGGAGAAGGAAGATCCTCGAGTGGTGGTGGAAGTAACTCAAAAAACAACAGCAACAATACTAACAATAGTAGCAATTCAAATGCTTCAAATACAGCTAATGCAAGCAGCAACAATAATAGTGGTGGAAACAATAATTCATCAACGTCATCTCCAAGCTCTTCAAAAACATCGTCATCCAGTAATAGTGGAAGCAGTAAATCAGGTTCAAATAACCTAAATAAAAACAATATTCTTGGAATTAAGGAAGAAATTATAGAGCAAGGTATGAATTATTATAAATAAATATTTTTATAAATGTTATTTAATAAAAAAAATTATTTTAGGGCCTACAGAACAATTAATAGTAACATCAATAAAACATGAAGATGGATCTCCACCTACAAACATAATTAAGAAAGAGCCTGCTAATTCAGCTTCAACTTCTGGCAATAGTTCAGGCTCAAACAGCACAAGCACTGTGAATAGCAACGATAGCAATAACAACAATGATACAAACGATAATAAAAACAGTAGCAATTTATCAAACAGTGGTAATCTTCTTCAAGATGAAAAAGATTCTGCAAACGACAACAGTATTACAGATGAATGTATGTCATCCATTTATATTTTTTGATATTCTTTTAAATACTTTTTTTATTTAACATTCTTTAGTGCTTAATAATGATGAACTCAATGCATCGGGTAGTGGTGGAAATAATACGAATTCTAGCAAATTAGGCATGCATATCAAAAGCGAAGATCCTATTGCTGATCCACTTGGCGATGGAAATCTTAATTCTGGAAATTTTGGCAATATGAATCCTCAACAATCTGGTTCAAATCGTCCAATGATTCCACAAAGTTCTCCTGAAAGAATTCAACCACTTCCATCTAATATTATTAACAAGCAATCAAATAGCATGGATGTAAGACAAAAATTAATTCTTTATGCATCACATTATTTAATGATATTTATATTCATAGTACATGCAACAGCAAAGTCAAATTTTTGTTTTTTCAACGGCATTAGCTAATAAAGGTGCTGAAGCAGTTCGAAGTGGTCAATTTTCCACAATCATTGCGTATCATTGTGCTCAACCTGAAACGAGAAAATTTTTACAAGTAAATTTAAATAATTTTAAACAAGAATTCTTAGATTTATCTTTATGTTTTTCTTTTTAGAAATTTCCATTGAAAGTAAATCAATTTAATCGATCCGGTCCAGGATGGTTTCCACCAAATATGCCAGCTAATATGAATAGTAACAAAAGATCAAAAATGATGCCGATGAATCAACAGAACTTTGGAAATTTTATGAAAAATAATTCAATGAATCCACAACAAACTGGTCAACAAGGAGGACAAGGACCGATGAATAATCATCAAATGGGAGGAATGATGTCAAATCAAGGACCAGGTGGAAATAATTTTCAACCGAGTTGTGATATTAATAATGAATTGTGGGGTGCAGGAAATCATTCAATGAATATGGATCCCTCACTTGATCCTTTACTCGGTGATCCGATTGATAGTTTGGTGAACGATCCTCTTACATCGAATCTTCCACAAGGCAATTTAAGTGGTCCAAATAGTTGTGGTATGGATCCAACAAGCCCAAATACAATTCCCTCGCTGCAAGGCGTGAAAGTGCCCGATGAAGATCTTACGCCACAACAACGACATCAACGTGCTATGAAATTAGCACATCTTCAGGAGCTCAAACAGCTATTTAAACAAGAGCATCCAATGAATCCAAACGACATAAATCAAATGAATGATCAAGACAGTTCAATGCCGGGTAATGGACCAGCATGCTCAAAAATGGGACCGAATGCCATGAATCCTATGATGCAAAGTGGAAATAATGCATCAGGTGGAAATGTTGTCGCAGGCAGCGGTGGCATGATGAATATGAGTCCTCACGGACCTATGAATCCAGGAATGAATATGAATGGTCCAATGAGACCAAATTTTCCACCTGGAATGGGAATGGGGCCACGTGGACCAATGGGAAACATGAATATAAATATGAATCGACCGATGGGGCCTATGATGAGTCCAGATGATATGATGAGTGGTGGTGGTCCATGTGGACCGACAAATATGATGGGACCGATGAATAGTGGAAATTTAATGGGAGGAATGCCTCCTCAGCATATGCAACCCAATAACATGGGAATGGGACCTGGAAGTTGCATGCAAATGCCTGGAAATAATTCAGGGCCAATGGGCATGGGACAGAAAGGAAATATGCCTCCTGGTAGCGGCGGAAATATGCATATGGATTGGAACAATAAAATGCAACAACCTCAGTATTATGATGATAACAATAAAAGAAATAAAGGGCCAGTAATGCCGCCAAATATGGATGAAATGAATCCAGGTATAGGTATGGGTCGAATGCCTCCAAATGCAATGCGTAATATGCCTAATATGCGAGGTCCACCTCAACAACAACAAGGACCACCACCTCCACCATATCATCAGCATCACCAGACACAGCTGCAACATCATCAAACACCAAGATCAGCTTCAGTGCCTATAGCAACACAAAGTCCCAATCCCAATAGTCCAAATAATCCCACATCTAATCTTTCTTTGCCATCACCTCGCGGAAATTCAGCACTAAATTCACCAGCAGCATCTGGTGATCCTTCACGTATGAATCCGCAACAGCAACAACAATTTAAGCACATGAATGCTCGTCAAAGTCCCACAACCTCATCACAGGACTCACCGGCAATGTCAAGACAAATTAACCACAGCAATCCAAGTACGCCGATTTCTTCGCATTTATCACCCAGTGCAAGTCTTAAGGATCTCGAAATGAGCACTAATCCTAGTAAGTAAACGTTTTATTAATTTATCGTCTTAGTCTTGAGTTTGATCCTTCCCCTTGATCATCGTTTTTCTTTATGCTATTATTTTTATGCTTTGCTCCCCTTTTATTTATTCTTTCGTTTATAATTTGTTTGTGACACACTTCACAGACAATAATAAAGAGCCCAATTTAATGCCAGTGCCATCACCTCAACAAATCTCTTATTTAAATACATTTGAAGGTCAAGAACTGACGATACAGAAGCAGCCGAACAACAATATGAACAAGGATGGAAATCCGAATCTGTAAGTTATATGATAATTATCAAGCAAATCAAATGTTTATGCTTTATATCTTATTTAGTGGGCCCAATCTTGATAATCGATTACCTGGACAAAAAACACCGACATCAACATCAAATCCTCATATGAACAATTTTTCTATTCCATCAAGTCCGCATGCTGGATCATTAGGTAAATTTAAATAAATCAAAATTTGACACATAAATTATTTTTAATAATTTCTTTAGGTGATAAAAATCGATTGAGCTCCGGATCACAAAATAATCTCCAACGATCAAATTCAATGATGGGAAATGATCCAACACAATTTCCAAATCATCCGCAAGGAGGAAATCAGCAATCAAATGAAAGCAATATGCAATTTCCAGATGCACCGAATATGCCTTTTGCAAATGTCTCACAAAATAAAATGCAGAACTTTATGGATCAAAAGCCAGGAGATGTATTTATCATTTATAAATTATATTTAAGAATTAAATTTAAATATTTGATAATTTCTTTTAGAATGTTGTTGGACCTTTTCCATCATGTGGAGGACGACCTGAAAATTTGCCGCTTAATCCAAACAGTAATGCAGCAATGCCAAGCACAAAGCCATCGCACTTTGATCCTATTTCATCGCTTGCACAAATGTCTCAGCAACTAACAAGCACAGGAGTGCCTGGCTCAATGAATGGTCAACAAATGATGGGACCGTTCAATAATAATGGAATGATGAATGACATGGGAGGTCCTATGGGAATGGGTGATGGCAGTCAAATGGATTTCGGTGGAAATATGGGAATGAATCAATTTCCAATGAATGCTGGACCTCGATCAATGTCACCGAAAATTGGCCCTCAAATGGGTGGATTTCCTCCAAATGGACCAGGACCTGGAATGCGAATGGTTAGACCACCAATGGGTCCTTATAATAATGGTACAAACATACAAGTGAAACCTAATGCGCCCAACACAATTCAATACTTGCCTGCCAGACCTCAAATGAACAACTCAAATCCACCTAGAGGCCCACCAAGTCTCGAATTTCTACAACGATACACAAATCCAATGGGAATGGACGAAATGAAAGGTGCTCCGAACATTGGTGGTGTAGGTAATAATCCTCAAAACAATATGCCATACTTTCCTAATCAAAATAATCCGAATGCGTGCATGGTTGATCCGATGGTTGATGGAAGTCCTGGTAATAATGGACCACCAGGTATGATGAATCAAAATCCAATGATGATGAGAGGCGGTGGGGGTGCAATGCGAGGTGGAAATATGAATATGAGATTTCCTGGACCAAACAATCCTTGTATGATGGGTAATAATAATCCACAATTTAATAGTTCAAATCCTAATATGAGCAACCCAGAAGCAATGATGTTTGGTGGACCAAATCCTGGTCAAAATCCTCAAATGTTTGTTGCTGGTCCAAAATCGAGTCCTTTGCCTCAACCAAATTCAGACATGCAACAAATGATGGTAGGCGGAGGAGGAAATATACCACATTTTAACAAACAACAACAGCAACAACAACCACCACAGCAATCTCATTTCTCTAATGCATCTGATCCAAACTATGCACAGCAGTACCATAATTTTCAACAACAACTTTATGCCACCAATAATACCAACAATCAACGAATGGGCATGGGAAACCAAGCGCCACCATTTATGCCGAAATAATGATGTTAATGTTGATAATGAATACAGCTGACATTAATGTGACACATCTTTATCATTTATAGATGCCGTTTACTTTATAGAGTTAAGAACTAAAGTTATATAGGTATTAAGAAAAATAATGGATCGATGATTAATGATGACAAGAATGATTATAAAGCAAGAAAGTGACAGATGAGAAAGAGTTAGTTTAATAACGCAATTTTATCGATTAATTTAATTATTGATTTTAAAATGAAGTAAAACAAAAAAAAGAGCAAAAGAATAATATGAGAAAAATTTTGTTTAAAAGTTTTTAAAAGAGCAAAATTTCATGCTCTTTTCAATTTTGTATCATTGAATGCTTTTTTTTGATTTTTAATATTTTAAGTGTTAATGAGAAAGAAGAAGAAACGACATGAAAGCCTTCAAAATTTTTCAGTACTTAAGAAAGTGAATGTAGTAATGTAAAATAAATGCAGAAAAATGATAATTAAAAGTTTTATGCTAGTTAAACTTTCTTAATAAAATGATTATAAAATATAAAGTTGTTTTTTAGTCATATGCATGCACAATTTCCCTCTTTTTCTTCTTTAGTTAAAATTTCTGTTTTTAGCGCATATTTTCAGCAAAATGTCGGTATTATCTAAATTCTGTCTTTGTGCTTAACTGTTAAGTCTTAACAATATACAGTTTTTGAAAAAAATTAGCATTATTCAATTGGTTCTGACTATGAGATCTACGCTACAATTACAATTTAATAACTTTTTTAAAAAAAAGTCATAAAAAAATGTTTCCAAAAACGAGAAAATAATAGTGAATAGCTAAAATAGCAAAAAAAAAACAAAGTTTCAGTGAAGTTTTAAACAAAACTCATCATTAACGAGCAGCGAAGTTCATGTTTGCAGATCAGTGTTGCGTGGCAGATTAGTGTAGCGTTCACTCTCGAATTTTTCAAGAGTACTTTCGGGCCCGTGTGTATGCAACATGTCACACGCAACAAAATGTTGCAATTGATTGTAGCGCCATCTGTTACAAAAATTGGAACTAAAAATTCCCTAATTTAACCACAAAAATGGCCATAACTTTTAAATGGATGGTTTGATTTGCACCAAAATCTAATCAGTTTTTCGTTTTGAAATGCTGAATAAGATAAAATAGTCAGAAAAGTGAAAAATGGAAAATTGTGACCTGTAGCTTGCCGGCAGAGATTCATACAGACAGCCCACCGCAGTTTTTTGGTCTGGTTTCTTAGAGAGTAGCAAAGTTTTCTAGGTTAATCACTGGATCTTTCTAAGATTTTTCCTTACTTCAGTATATTATATTATAATGCTTTTATTTAACAGTTCTTTTTTTTACAAATATATAATAATGATCAAATCACTTATCAAATTTTTTGATTTCTAATCTTTATTTTAAATGAACGGTTATTTTTTACATGAAAAATTTTTTATCATGAATTCATCCATTAAAATTTTATCAGTTCGCTCTACTTTTTTAAAGCGATAATTTGAATATTAGAGAAATTTTGTTTCTCTAAGAGTTTTTTACTTCACCTTAACTTGAACGACATAGTGAGCTGAAAGAAATGTCTCAAACTTCCCAGATGTAGATTAAAAGCCGAGTCTTTCTGTGATTCTCACTATAATAAATCTTTTATTATAGATATTTCGTTCAAATTCTGTAACAACAATACATTATTTATAAATTCAACAATTAATTTCTATATCTTACATCGTTTTTAGCAAATATTCTCAAACACTTCCACAAAGATGTCTTCTTTGTTCCTTCTTCTTATTTTTAATTCGATATCGAATTAATTGAAGTCATCACCGTTAGGTGTAACTATTTTGAATTTCTATCGTTATTAATTTATTATTATTTCATGAACATTTATTTTCATGTCATAACTCGGGCTAGAAGTGTCCAATTTTGATGCGGATGGTCTTGTCGACGTGGAATTTAGAGGCAGTGATTCTAATACCAGATGTTTACATGTTTTGATGTATAGTTTTAGAGTAAATTGCAAAAAAACTTGTTTTTAAATAACAGTGAAAGTAATACTTTGGTTGGCGGGGCCCCAAAGTAAAATTTCTAACGAACTTTAGAATAAAACAGTTCAGTGACAATAAAATGCGCCTCAAATACTTTGCTGGCATTTCGTTTTTAGCGCATTTTTGGAACAACAATGCAGCTTATATCTTCACTTTGGCAGGCTGGTGATGAGGCGCGAGATCTCGAAAACTATAATAATTAGCGACTTCCGGTTTGTTGTATTTGATTTGTGCTATTGGTTTATTCCGGCGACGCTTAGTTATATTTCTATCACTGATTGCATTAATTAGGAAATTACGAATTTAAATTTCCAAATTGAAAAATGTAAACAAAGCGAAGTTGGCTGCAAAAAACGATTTCAGCGCCACCAACGGCAAATATTGAAATACAAATATTTTGAATTTTACTCAAACCGTTTTTTTTCAAGTCAATGAAATTTATTATAAGATTTTGTAAATTGTAGAGTCTGAAACCGTTTGGTATTATGTTTGCAAATAATTTAAAATCAACTAAAACTTATTTAATTAAAATTTTCAACTAGAATTAAATCAATTAGGTTTTATACATAATCGAATAAATTTAATTGATTTTTAGTTATTTGTAAAAAGATTTCGGAAATTTGTAAATTTAACTTCAAAAAACCTTCGCCGTACTTTCATGCATCAAATTTATATGTTTTTTCCTATATTTTTAATTTATTTTAAACTGTAAATTTATTTTCTAAACGAATCTAATAAGTCTGTATTTGTCAACATACACTGATCTAGGCACCAAAAATGCGCTAAAGTAATCCGACTTATGGCGTACACTTTCGGTATCATTTTCGTTCTTCAATTTTTGATAAAAATGCCGAATTCATTTATAATTTTAACAGGAATGCCTGGAAGTGGTAAATCAACAATCATAAAGCGAATTGTGAATGAATTAAGAGCAAACACGATGACCAATTTAAAAGGTTTTTATACCGAAGAATGTCGAAATGAAGCAAATGAAAGAATTGGATTCGATATAAAAACATTTGATGGCAAAGAGGGAATTTTAGCAAGAACATCAACAGAAATAAATAGTAAGAATAAACCAACAAACATGAATTACAAAGTCGGAAAATATGTAGTATATGTAAATGAATTTGAAAACCTATGCATGAAATATTTCGATATATCTGAAGAGAAAGATTTACTGGTTATCGATGAGATTGGTAAAATGGAATTATTCAGCAAGAAATTTGAAAAGGCTATCAATAATTTATTGAGTACAAAAAGTAATCTTAAAATTTTAGCAACAGTTCCTCTTAAAAATTCACATCTTCTTGTTGAACAAATCAAGAGCGACAAAAATTCAACACTTTTCCATATCACAAAATCTAATCGTGACGATCTGTATGCTGAAATTTTGAATAAAGTCAAAGAAATGATAAAATAATTTGTGAAAAATTAATTTTATTATTTTGTTTCTCTTACAGATTTAGTTCGTTTTCGTTTTTCAGGTTTTTCAGCTTCCATTTCAGCAAATTTTTCCTCTTGCGCTCTCCAAAATGCTTCTTGCCTTTGTATAATTTCTGGATGCCGTTTTTCAAATTCGTAATCAGGTGGTTTGAGTAAATCCCAAGTTTTGTTTGATTTCAATGATGCAACACTCTCTAAAATTTCTTTTGTTTCTTCAGCTGGTAATTGAGTGATAACAGATAATTTTTGACGATTGAGTGTCATTAATTCATTTCTCATGAGTTTAAATAATATATAATCTCGACCTCTACACATAAGTTCTGAAGAAATTCCATTAGTGACCGATATATAATTTCCAGGATACAAATGTTCTGATTGAAGTGTCCAGTTACCGCGAATCATGATACCACAAAGAGCAAGAGTTCTTAAAACCTTTTCAGTTGTGATGATTTGACTTCCAATTAAATCCATTATATTGTTAAATGTTAAAACTTTTGAGTCTTTCAATACCACTTTTAGTTGATCAATCAATGGTAATCTTTTAATGAGTCTCTTACTGACAATCCCTTTCAACACATCAATATGCTTTTCTGAAGTATCATCTGATTTTGACGGTTCATGTGATGTAAGAGAAATTGACCCTTTATCTGGTGTCATAAGTGTTTCAAAGTAATCTTGTACTGGTATTGTACTCAAATGCTGTTGTTGTCCACCAGTATAAAGAATTTTTTGGCGTTCCAATTCTGATTCTGGTGAAATTTTTGAATATATTAAAGTTTCACACCAAGCTTCATCTTTTCCGATTGAAGAAATAAACTGATATGACCTCTCTCTTGCTTTTTTAATTCTTTCAGAATCTCCAGCTGGTTTTGCAAATTTAACTGTTACTTGTTTCAGATCATCATCGTCATCATCATCTCCACTTTTCTCCGATTTTATGCGTTTATCACCTTTATCAAAATGAGAAAATGTTTGTCTCATTTGAAAGAAATTTTTTACTGGAACTAAATGCAATTGTTTGTCTTGCATTACACCAACAGCAAACTTTTGGTTATCAAATGGTAATGAACTTATAAAAGTAGATTTATCCATACGGCCGGATGAGAAACTTGGGAGATCGTTTTTATCATTAGTTGATTTACTTCCATCAGCTGTTTTTGCAAGCATTTCTCCTTTAAATGCATCATAATTTCTTGAAGCAGTATCAAGTGTAAAATCGATTTTGATCTAAAAATACAGAAAATAATTTGTGTTATAAAGTTAAGATAATAACTTACTTGTTTACTTTCAGGTTTGAGACAACAATTCGAGATTTTTGATTGATCGATATCAAATGTGTTATTCACCGGAAACTGTAAAATGTATAGATTTTTCGCCAAATTACTTGAAAGATAAACTGGAATCTGAAAATGAAATGAATTGTTTTGTAAATTTTAGACATAATAACTTATAAAAATTAATAATTACCTCATCAATAATTGGATCATCATTATCAATCATTATGGAAAACTACTGAAAACTACTAGGTAATTTAGAAAAGCAGTATTTTTGAAACTTTTATTTTTGTTTTGAAATGTGGTGCCGTTTTCCGAGAAAATTAAAAACATTGCGTACCGTATATTTTTAAATATTTGCTCATTTTAAGTTATTCTTAAATTACATCTTTGAACGAGATTGATTTCATACTCTGTTTTATTATTTTTTTAGGTTTAAGTAAATGATATTTAATACTTATTAGTCAAAATTTATTGATAAATTATTGAGCAAAAATAATTGAGCAATTTGTTGCTCGAAATTTTCTCAACTCGGATTAGTGACTCTGTAGATTTTCGTGCCATTATACAGATTTTTACGCCTTTTCAAAAGTTAAAAGTAAGTAACACACGTACATTAAAGCTTAAATAATGTGTAAAAGTTGTTGGTAAAGTGGTATGTTCCAAATTTGACATAAAAATGAATTAATGAAAAACTGCGCATTCTTTTTTCGGATTCGTAAGGAAGTGACGTCATAAAATCAAATGAATGAAAATTTTGTCACATTTTATAATTGGAAAAAAATAATGACAGGATCTTCAATTAATGATAGAATAATGTAATTCACTTTAATAATAATAGCACCACATAATTTATGAATAAACCCCTTTAGAGCAAAAGCAAATGGCCACTCCCGTTTTTAAGTTTGCCAATCTGTTTAAAAGTGATTAAATTTAAGTGGATAGAGATGAACTGTATGTATATTTAGTGATTTCTAAGTACTGAGGCAAGTTGTATAATTAAATCAAGTTCATCTTTCTATAAATCAAATGCCTTAAAAGCTTCAAATTTTCAAAATTTCCCTTTTGCCGGTCAGTTAATAAAATATAAGATTTATTTAGTCACTAAGCAATTATTCATGTAAAGGAAAGATACACATGATCTCATGATCGTACATGAATGTAATATAATAATAGTGAATCATTTACTATTCAAACTATGACGTCTTTTCCTTGAGAAATGAGAGTGTGTATGACATTGTAAATGTATTTTCTATACTTATATTGTATCTATAATAATGTGCATTAGGGAGATAAGATTAACTTTCCACTGACACTGCCGCTTCTTTTTTTCTTATTAGTACTATAAAATACTATAGTATTTAATTGATAAAATTCAAAATGAGATTGCAATGAAATAAACCGAAAAAATAAGTAAATGGGTGTTGAATAGAAATTAAAATTTTTATTCAAGTTCAAAGTCTCGGATATTTTACGGTTTTAAAGTAAAATCAAGTGATAAACTTCGAAATTTCACTAGAAAAATCAGTTCATATAGCATATTAATAGTGACGACGATGACGTAATCGTATTCCCGAGAAATTCAGGGGTTTTGAAAAAAAATTATATGTATAAAACACATGCTGCAACAGTACTCTAGCGATAATGATTCATGAAAATTCTCTATTTTACACATGTGTCTTTGCTTTAAAAATTTTTTCTATAAAACCCTGAATTCATGTCTCAAGAATAATAATTACGTATTGCCAATTGTCACTGCTCATATTCTTATTTGCGGCTTAGAGTGAAAAAATTATCATAAATATTTGGATAGTTCACTTATATCGCGCTCACGTTTATAACTAATGATTAGCTTAAGGCTCATTTAAATGGTGTTGTATTTGTAGTAATAATAATCTTTTGCTATTGTATTTGCTGCGATTAGTGTTTGTGCATTACATGGTTTCATTTTACACCTTTTTTGTCTTTTAAATAAAATAAAGTTATATTTTTCTTATAGCAAAACATGAAAATAATTTTTATGATATTCCTTTTTCTGTCAAAATAATTACAAATTATTTTTTCAGTTTATTAATCCTAATTTTGTCATTCAACTGAAAAATACATTCATATATCTCGTACTCACTCGAATTCTTTGTGATTAATACACCTTTAACGTTTTTTTTCTTATTTTAATTGATTGAACTACTATCTACACCATCATTTTTCATTTCTATAAAATGTCTTCACATATAAATTACTTTTTGAATTAATTATTTAATAATAAACATAATGTCAAAAAATTTTGTGGAATTTTTTAAAATGTTTCTTAAAGTTGTAAATCATAGCTTGAAAAAAATTAACTGTTGTGTAGGAGAATTTATATTGAAACCGTATACCTGTTGTTTCAAAAGATAAATCTCACGTTTTTGGTATTATTTACTCTCCTAGAGCAATGAATAGAGTTTTCCATTATTGTTATATGTTGATATTTCTATTGTGATAATGAGTGAAAATGCATATTCTCCCCTAGCATATTTTGCTCTCCTTTATGTCATTGTATCATAAATTGAAATAGGCACGCGATTAAAACTATTTTTTAAATTACTTATAAGCATTGAATGACATATTTTTACTTTCTACTCCCTTGTGAAATTTAATAACTTTTCTTTTATGTTGATTGTTCTTGACATAATAAAAATTTTAAAAAAAGTCTTTTAAAATTTAATGTTCCTTAATATTCATTTTATTATGTTTTTCGGTGAATTATGTGGTGATACTTTAATCAAATTTCAATCAAATCAGGCTCACGTCTCAGCAAAGTATACTTTTACAAATAGTTTAATCTCCACATACTCTGAATTCTTCATTTTTTTCTGAAAAAAAGACATAAAAAATATGCGTGGAAATAAATTTTTAATATTTTCGTTCTCTCGTATCACATTGTTACGTAAGTGATTATTTTTATAGAGCGACGCGTTTTTTACATACATGAAATTGGAAAAAGATATACAAATTTTTATAAGAAATATATGATTTAAAAAGAAAAAAAATTTAGTAATGAAAAAGTATAATGAGTACGTAGGTAATTGATTATTTTATTAAGAAACACACGTTATAAAGAGTCAAGAATGTAATATTTATTTTCTTCATAGTTAAAGCAATTTTGAAGGACATATGAGAACAAAACACGCAATGCAATACATTTATATTCACATAAGTAAAAAAATGTGACATTGTTATTTACATATATCTACCAAAAAAATGTTTGAGAATAAGGCTGTCGTGTTATATAAAAATCCTTCGTGTTTATTATCATAATGCACCTTTGCTACCTTATATCGTACTGTTGCGATACAAAGTCTAAAAGAAGAAATATAAATTTATTGTATGAAATTTATTTTATGATTATTTATTTAATGGTCAAATTTTATTTTTTACTAGGTATAATTAAAGCTTTTTTTCTTGTGATTAATTTAAAGGAAATTTTTTTAAAAATAACTTTTAATAATTTCTTATAAAATATATCTGCATTACAAAGAAGTATCATTAATCTATTGTTCTTCTTTTAAAAAATTATTAAAAAGCTCTAGAGAATATATAAAAATAAGTCAAGAAATTCCTCTAAAGTTATTGTATACATGAAATACACATCTAAACATTTATCCCTTATACTGTTCATTTATATTTTTTATCATTGTTTGTGAAATAAAAAAGAAAGAAAATGGTAAAACATAAGGGAAATTGCGAATTGAGTTAAGCTTTTTTTTAAATAATCACAGGAGAGATTATTTATCCGAAAGAATAAAAAAGAGAGAAAGATTCAATGAGAAAATGAGAGTAAACGAACATAAAAATTTTCGTATTGTGACCATGTGTAGGTGTTACAAATTCTCTTTTTCTGAATGTATTTGTTAATGGAAAATTGTCTGGGCACACCTAATGCACTTGAAAGTTCACATTTCTCTCATAAAGTTGAATGAATAAAAGAAATGAATTTCATGTGGTAAAAAGAAAGAGAGTAAATGATGTGATAGAAAATGGAAAATATAAGTCCTCGTGTCTCGTGTTTCATTTCGTTATTATCGCTTTTTCTCATAAATTGCGCGTACACACATACTGTTACAAATAGAAATCGCGATTCAATATCTAACCGACCGGAATTTTTATATGTATGTTTCGGCAAATGAAAAAAACAGTGCAATACATAAAGTAGCGCATATATTATAAGAGAGAAAGAGAGGAAAATTATATGTATTGGAAAATTCTCGGCTTTAGTATCATTTTTACTGTTGATTCGATAAGTTCTAGTTGGACTCTTTGTGGTTGAAAAAGTGCCATTCTGGAAATATTTTTCTTTGAAATTCAGTAAAATATAGTAAAGAAAGTAGAAAAAATCTTACATTCACGTCTTTAACATTCATTCACACGTTATCAATTACATTTGCGCGCGCGTTAATTGATTAATAAGCCAAAAAAATTGTTGACTTGTGCTAATTTTATTTTAAAAAAATTCGAATCAATAAGACGTTTCAAAAATTGATTTTCTCATCTCTGAGTCATATAGAGACTTTTTGCACACAGTGGAAACTCGCATTTTACCACATTGATATTTTTTTATATATATATTATGTGCTTCAACACGTCGTAATTAAAAGAAGCAGACGAGAGTGATAGTTAAAGAAAAAAAGATTTTTAAATAGCTGTGAAATATTTTTTTAGATTAGTATTTCGATAAAAGAAGGAATACGATATATTTGCATTAAAGTGGATAAAAATAACGTTTTAATATCAGGTAACATGGAGTCTAATTTCTTTTTACTTTTGGGTTATTTTTTTCTTTTAAAATTTGTACTGCAATTGTATTTGTGCCATACATACTAACTGCAGAAAAGCGTGTTGAATACAAAAATAATTTTTGTGTGCGACGAGTGAGAATGCAGACAATAAATGGACAGAAAAGCATTTTCTTTTGCTTCAAATAGAATATTTGAGCCAAGTATCGATTTTTCTCCGCGTTATGTCGGTAATTTTTCTGCTCAATTGTGGTGTTGCCATTAGTGCATGTAGGCAGGAATGAGAGGAAAAAAGAGGATGAAATGGGTGGATAGAAACAGAAATAGGCTACCCCTTTTTCGTGGCATGATGTGTCGTGGTAATAATGAAAAAAATTAAGAGAAATGAAACCGAATCATTAAAACGTAACCCTTTTCCCTATATTATTATGTGTGTTTTATCGCATATGCTTAATTTTTGTATATTGTCACAATAAATATGTAAAATGAACATCATATTATGGAGAGGTCAAATTTTACCATACGGAAATTTTACAATTCATTAAATAATCATCCTAAATCAAAAAATTTGTTAGTCAGTGTACTTTTAGAGATGAAAATACTGTCGGTAAAGATAAAAAATGATGAAATTAAAATATGTATGCTTAAAGAAGAGGAGAGAAAAAGATTTTCTCGACAACCAAAAAGATTTTTCTTTTAATAGATTGGGAAAACGATTTTTCTTGTTCTTCAGCATGTAGAGAGAATGTAAATGTGTATGGATGAAAATTTATTTCTCTCTATTCGCTTATGTAGTCTGTATATTCTACGTAAAATAAGATTCTTCTCTGTACATACAATATAAAATGATTTTTTCAACATATTTTATAAGTTGTAGTATGAAATAAAAAAAGGCGCATTTTTGATATTCACGGCATGTATTAAACAGTTGTAAAAATAACAATTAGGTTTTTTCAAATTAAAGTTTAATAAAAATAATAATTATTATTACATTGAAAATTTGACGAAAAACACGCTGTTAGGTTTTTGCATGAAATATAAAGTTTTCAACTGGTGTCTTTTCTGTTTAAATCCTCCTATTATTTTCTTTTGACTTTTGATGATAAAGATGAAAAATAAAATGAAAGCATGAACCTACTTTTGTGACAGATAAATTAAATTTCAATCTAGCGTTTCTATAGACTTTAGACTTTTTCAATACCGAAAGCTCATTAAAACTTTTTCAATTAATATTTTCTTCTCGCACTCGTTGCCTTGATAATTATCATCATGTTAATAAACAAAGTGATGGTGTAAAAAACATAACTTCCTAGTACAAAATAGAGTTGGGGTAAGGGATTTATTGATAAACAGTAATAATAAAATGGAAGTTTAATTGATTTCATAAATCCCTATTATTTTTCCTTGTTCAAACTATTATTACTTACGTTATATATCATACAAACTATCATCTATAAATATTTTTCTTCTAAAAATTTAGATTTTTTTCACAGAACTCAAGGTTCTATCATATAAAATTAAATTATTCAATCAAATTTTAATTTAATATTGTCATACTATGAAACTGTTGCAAAACCAATAATACCGTTTGTTTTGAACACTATACATTTCTAATGAAAAAATAAATTATCAATTAGTGGTAGTTCTTTTGCGTGTGCACAATCAACCTGTTGTACTTGACTATATATACCTATATGAAAATATTCAATTAAATAGACGAGACTTCCTGTTTAAGAAAACAAACGATCGTTGAAGAAATTTGATTTAGGTTTCCGGCGAATGTCGTTTATACGACGATGTCATACATAATCAATTTATTTGTTTATATCAATTCTAAACTTTTTTGTTCTTTTCCTTTCTTTTTAGGGTTTAGAGAAAGCGACTTCGACAGTTCCCAGGTCAGGAATAAAAGAGAGTTTAGTCAACCACAGGAGTTTATAATCTTCCCATAAACCACACACCATACACATTATATAGTCAAAACTCATCCCCAGATCCTAGAGTAATTTTTAAGAACTGTCTTCATTAAAATAAAGAACTACTTCTCGAATTTTAAAGGAAACACACATAAAAATCAGAAGCAAATATGTCAACCGTTGATAAAGAAGAACTTGTCCAGAAAGCAAAACTTGCTGAACAGTCTGAAAGGTGATTTTCATAAAAATTCGATCTTTCAAAGTAGCTCTTATTATTATCAGCCTGATATATATTGTCTTAAAGTGCCTTGTAGCAATATAGCCTATTGAAGGACGATAATTGTAATTTAATTAATTAGGCTAGAAGAAAGAAAAAAGAAAAATCTTGATAAAATATCCTCTAACCATCATTAAATTAATCACAAAACTTAATCAAATTTCAGATATGATGATATGGCACAAGCCATGAAATCTGTCACAGAAACAGGCGTAGAGCTCTCAAATGAAGAACGAAATTTACTGTCAGTTGCTTACAAAAATGTAGTCGGAGCCAGACGGTAATTTTTAATGTTATATTTTTTACTTAAATAAACAGTTAATACTCGTTGCTTCTTTAGATCATCATGGCGTGTAATTTCATCAATTGAACAAAAAACCGAATCCTCAGCTCGAAAGCAACAGTTGGCCCGAGAATACAGAGAGCGTGTTGAAAAAGAGCTTAGGGAAATTTGTTATGAAGTGCTGGTATGTATACTAATCATATATGAGGTACATTAAATTTTTTGACTCCAATGTGATTATATTGGACTCAAAAGTTTTCTATTTAATGTACATCATATTGTTTCCTTCATTTGTAGTGCATTTTTTTAAAAATGCAAATTATCTTTTTTTCTTTCTTTTTTAGGGACTTTTGGATAAATTTTTAATTCCCAAAGCCAGTAATCCAGAAAGTAAAGTCTTCTACTTGAAAATGAAAGGCGATTACTACAGATATTTAGCAGAAGTTGCTACCGGTGAAACACGCAACTGTAAGTATTTGTTAAATAAATTATTTTTAATCCTTAAAGTTAACAATTTTCATCAAATGAATCGATTTGTATTTGCCATTTTTGTCTATTGTTATTGTAAAAGTTGATTCTTTTTTTGGTAAAAGTTTTTCATTATACACAAAAACAAATCATCCTTTAAAAAAATGTCATGACAACAGAAAAAACAAATATTTACGTGATTATATAATCTAAAGCTTAAACCTTTTTAATTTTCATTGCATAACTATTGATAAATTTTTGTAATTTTCAACAACTCGATAAATTAGCCGTAGTTGATGACTCACAAGCAGCATACCAAGATGCATTTGAGATTAGTAAGGGCAAAATGCAACCAACACATCCAATACGTTTAGGCTTGGCATTAAACTTCTCCGTCTTTTATTATGAGATACTCAGCTCTCCCGAGAAAGCATGCGCTTTGGCAAAGCAGGTATAGCCGTCTCACTCATGAGTGTCACAATACAATATCGAGAAATTCCTCAAAAGAAATTTCACAAATTTAAATGCTTTCTATACTGCTGCTGCTTCGTTGTTGATAAATTAAACAAAAAATTTATCTATAATCATGATTAAGCTTTAACTTTTTTTTTTGGCAAATTACAAAAAAATACTATTGCTATGAAATCCCGAAAAAGTTAAATCCAAAAACCATTAATGTTTTCATGTATTCTTTTACTTTAACCAATCAATATGATTATATAATCATCATATCAATTTATGCACCTGTACTGTCATGCATTATTAGAATCATATATATCATTCCTTATTTATTCATCGTAACAACATTTTGTTCATTTTATAGCTGTTGTTGAAGATTCCCAGAAAGCCTATCAAGACGCCTTCGATATTGCAAAGAATGACATGCAGCCTACACATCCTATTCGTTTGGGTTTGGCATTAAATTTCTCTGTGTTTTACTATGAAATTCTGAGTAGTCCAGAGAAAGCCTGCCAGCTAGCAAAACAGGTACCGAAAAGATTTTGGATTCTTCTTCATTGCTATTAGCAACATTTGGTGGTGGTGGATATAAACATGATAGAACATAAATAGACAAATCTTTTTCATTTCACAGACCAGGCTGCTTTTCATCGTTGCTCCGTTGATTTTGTTACATATTTTATTATTCTCTTTGATTTTTTCCTGCGTCGACGACAGAATTTGTTTTTGTCACACGTATTTCGCTTTTATATTTAATTAGAATTGTTAAAGATGTTTTTTTTTGTACATCCTTTTTTCTCCCTGCCCATTTTCTCTTTATATATTTTTATACCATTTTATGTCATTTTTTTTATAAAAAATCTTATCATATACGGCATATGATGTTATCTATTTCTTTTTTTATTTCTTGTTGATTTCTTATTATAGCCGTTGTTGATGATTCTCAAAAAGCTTATCAGGAAGCTTTTGATATCGCCAAAACCAAAATGCAGCCAACACATCCAATTCGCTTAGGTCTCGCACTTAATTTCTCAGTATTTTACTACGAGATAATCAGTTCACCTGTAAGCAAAAAATTTTTGTTTGTTTTGAAAAATAAATTGTGACAAGTGATTGAAATTTTTTTTCCATTTCAATGAATTTTCTTTGTTTTGTGCTTTTTAAATTAAAACATCAAAAACATTTTAGTTTTTTTTAGAAACATTGGAATATGACTGTATTCAATCTTTTTAGATGATTTTTATTTTAAAAAGCCACAAAAAAACTATTAAAAGTTTTTTTTTAGAAAGAAGTCACAATTACAGAGCATAAATAATAATTAAGCCAAGAATTGAGTAATTATTTTAATTTTTTTATTTCCATGTTGACTACTTAAAGGCAAGAGCATGCCATCTCGCAAAACAGGTGTGAAATAGAAATGGTTTTTATTTAAAATAAGTCAGTCTTTGTCTTTGGAACTAACACACAAACGTTGTAATTTTTAGTTTAGACCCTCTTTGACACCACTTGCGAATGTTTAGTTTTTACTACTACTGAATAAATGTTCAACATACTAACAATTCAAATGTCAACAAATGAAAATATGACATAAATTGTAACACACAAATGAACGAAAGAAAGTTTTATGATGCTATTATAGTTTTTAAAAACTTATCTATGTGCTCCTGGATGTATTTTGGTTTTGATGGTGTGAACCCGTTTTTTTATTTCCTTATATCATGTCTAAACAAAATCTCTTCTCATTTTGTTTTTTTTTTAAATAAATCTAATCATTAAAATAATTGACAAAAAGCGACAGCAGCAACGAAGCAAATTAGATTAGCAGCGTTTTAAATAAGACTAATGGAATGTGAAATTTTTCTTTTCATTTTTGACCTCAGTTACATTTTTATATTTTTAAAATATTTCACTAAGGTCTTTAATAATTTACTTTTATTTTTATTTTAAAATCAATAAAGGCTTTCGATGACGCTATCGCAGAATTGGACACACTAAATGAGGACTCATATAAAGATTCAACCCTTATCATGCAGCTGTTGAGAGATAACCTTACTTTATGGACATCTGATACGCAAGGGGACGGTGATGAAGCACCAGTTGGAGATGATAACTAACCAAACTAAATTATCACAAATTCGAGATGATAATGAAACAACTAAAACAAATTTAAATAAGATAATTTTGCGTCGCAGAGAGAAAAAATCGATTAATGCAGTTATATAAAATATATTTTTTTTCTTCGATTTAAATTGAGTCAACTGAAGAAAAGATTCTTTTTTATTATATAAAACAAATACGCGCAGTTTTATAAGAGAAAGTTATTAAATGTATTCCTTATTATTTTTCTCTTGATTCATTTGTTCTTTTCTTAATTTATTATTATAATTGTCTTCAAAAGCGCTTTTATCAGGATAATAAAAACACAAACACAGACACTTAGATATTGATTGATATCAGTCTTCGAAAACAGCAAAAATAAACACGTATAAGAATTACGAAGAAAGCTTTTTTATAGAATCAAAAAAAACCAGAGTGTGGACCTCATTCAACAACAACCGACTACCGCTGACACACTCTTTAATTCAGAGAAGAACTGCAAAAAAATTTATTTCATTTTAATTTTTAACATCCAATTGATAGTCATTTATATTTTCTGTTGAACATATTATTTGCTTTTGGATTTTTGTCATTTTAAAACAAAAAAGAATAAAACTTTACATTACACAACCAAATTATAAATATATGCCTCGAATTGAAGCTTAATTTCATCTTCGTTGTTATTCTTTCCATTTTTTATTCCATGTTGATGGTATAAAGCTTATTTTTTTGTATCTTGATTTTATGTTCATTGTTAATATTTTTTATATGTAACAAAACTACAAATTACACGCGAACATCATCGGCAACCATCTCTGCCGTAAAAAGAACTGTTGAACACAAGGAATAAACAAATATGGATATTTTGACATCTTAAATATCCACTAATTGATATTTTTTCAAGCAGCATATTAATGCTTTTAAAAAAATGAAAATTAAGAACCATATGGAAGAATTATTACTCTTTTTCGAAAAAAAACCAAACGCATAAAATTTTTAAAGTTAAAGAGAATTTTGCTAATGATGCAAAATTGTTTGTGAACGTCTCTAAAAAGAAAATGATATAAAATTATTTCTTTTTTTCTATATACAAGCTCGCTGTTGAAATATTTAATTTTTTAAGGATGATATATGTCTGATTCGCTGAAATCGCTTTTGCATAACTTGGGCGAACAGATTGATATTAATAATAATATGATGAGATAAATAACAACTATTGGAGTTGAAAACAGTGAAATCCGAAATTCATAAAATTTGATTTATCAAGAGATTTATTTTGAGAAATAATTCCAAGCCAATCTTTTAATAATATTTCAATAATTTATAACAATACTTACTTTACATTCAAAAGAGTATTCCTAAAAAAATTCCAACTTTCCTTTTTATCTTTCAACAGTAATGATGGAAAAGTGAATGTAAAACATGAATTATTGCATGTTCAAATATATAAGAAAGAAAAAATAGAAAGTTACTCTATTCAGATTTATCTCCAAGGAATAATTTTCCTTTTAATACATACAAGAAAGCTTTCTTTCAAAAAAGCTATCAACCTATCTGATAGACTCCATTTCTTCCTATCATCTTCAATTCAATTTTTCTCTGCAATTTTCAAGTAAGATCAAAAATAGATTAAAATCTCACATGGAGTACCAAAGAAAAAAATTTTGAAAATGAAAATTTTTAAATGTAAAATATACCATCATGTGAAAGAACATTTAATAAAGAAAAAACCGAGTACTCAAAAGAATTAGAAAATTGATTGCGGACACTTATTATTAATAATGAATTTTTTAACCAATTTTATTTTCCTTCTGTTTTTTTTTTAAATTAATCGAGAAAAAGTGTTTAATTGGAAATTTATGAAATTGGATGATGATGATGAAATTTATTGGAAATATCTCTATTTGAAAATAATTCTTTGTCGCAAAATAAAATAAATTATTGTAAAATTGTGTTCCTTTTTCGCGAGAATTTTCCTTCCCTTGAGTATATATTAAAAGAGAGAAAATAAGGAAAAAATGTTGAATGTCGAACGATGGCTCAAGAAAAATAAACACACAAAACACACAAACTAAGAAATTTTGGAGAAAAAATTTCAAAAAGAGATTTGATAGAAAACATATATCAGGCAAAAAACACTTCAATTACAACTAATATTATAATAACAGATCAAGGAATGAAAAGTTTAAAATATGCTTAACATCTCTATTTGTTTTTGATTACCATGGGAAGAATTTTTGTGTATTTTGGATGAAAATGAAAGCCATTAAAGAAAAACCAGTAAAAAAATTGTGTTTCTTCTACATACATGCATTATATTTCAGAATGTTTTTTTCAGCAGACAACAACATTTTTCTGATGCAAAATTATTTTAAAATGACGTAATTTTACAAAACTAATGTCAATGCGTACATGATGAAACTCAGGAATCAACAACGAATGAAACGAAAGAGTAGATAAAGAGAAAAAAGTGGTGGCCAATATATGACTAAATGCTTGCATCGAAATGGTGATATATTGCATACGAGACATGAAGCACGTGAATTTCTTGTTTGTTATAGTCTTTGATGAAAGAAGATGCATCAATTTTTATCACATTTTGTTTGGCCGTTACATTTTGCAAGAGAATTTTATTAAAAATTTCATGAAATTGAGACAAATTTTAAATATTAAATTATGCAAATTCAATTCTATATAGAAGATTTCATATAGTGCGTATAATATTCATTTTTGTCACAAGGGAAATTACTAATACATATAAACATTATAGCGTTTCTTTAATTTTTCTATTCTCGATAATGTTTTATATTAAGTCATTAAATTATTATGAGTTTATATAATATGAAAGCAAAACACAGATTATTATTGCTAAAAGACTTTTAATCTATTTGGCATTAGAAATTTTTTACACGAAAATAATCGGAATAAAGAACCGCTAACAACATTCAATGTCAGTTGAAAGACAAGTGAGAATCTCACTGAAAATTCATTTTAAACTGATTTTTTCCGTCTTGAAGTAAAGATCCTAATTAATCGTTGCAGGATCTTTTGAAAATAATTAATACCATCAGTACTCATTTAAATATTATCAAGTTTCTAGTGAATTTCAGTGATATTTTGCTTTTTTTCTAGTTCAGGAAGAAAATAGAAAAAAAAGTTTAGGTCAACAAAAATTAAATTGTGCAAGAATATTTTTGATTGTCAAGTTCTATCTATCTAACATTGAATAAGTGAGTTACAAATTATAAAAGTGTGTATCTTATCGTGATTCAAAGTGATTTATATTGAGATAATCAAAATTTTTGATAAAATTTGTTTTCTTTTTCTATTGCGCAAAAAATTATTGAAAATTCAGAGAAAAATGTCTAATAACGATGACGTTCAAAGATTTATCGGTCGTGGAAGTCGAAAAGGACATGGAATTGCTGTATTCACTAGTGGAGGTGACTCTCAGGGTATGAATGCTGCTGTACGTGCTGTTGTTCGCATGGGAATTTACTTAGGATGCAAGGTAAATTTTGTTTGTCTGTGATGTAATCAATGACATTTATTCTTTTATGGAAAGGTGATATCTATTCATTTATAAAAAAGACCATAATTCAGAAATTGACACATTCTGTTAGCATCATCATTCTACCGGCAAAAATTAAAATTATCACTCTAAAAAAATGACAACAACAACTGGTTGAGGGAGACCCGATTTTTTTTCTTCCTCTCTTATCTCGTTAGCTCGTGGTGACTAATCATCATCATCACCTTGCTTTTGCTACATAAATATTTTGTTTAGTCAAATAAACTCTTATCGATCCAATATATTTGCATAGTGAAAGAAAAATCAATAGTCAAGCATTTAAAATAGATTTTGATGAAAAAAAACAAAATTGTAATGTGTGTAACAAATATTTTGGGTATTCTTTGTTCATGAACTCAATTAATTTCTATTTTCACTATATATTTGGGTTTCAAGTTCAAACTCAATTACAGTATCACTGCTACTTTAAAAATGTGCAACTCTTTTAACTATGATACAAGAGAATGTAACATTGCGAAATTTTTATGAAAATGCACAAAAAATTCCATAAAATGAAGTAGTTAATATATAATATAAAAGACAAGAAAAATTAAAATAGAATAGCAAGCGTGAAAATGTTGAAAAGTATTATATTTTCAATTCACAATTTCACTTGAGAAGAAAAAGTGAAGAAAAAAATGAGAAGAGTCTTTGTTGAAGGTCAAAACAATTTTTGTCTTTCATGTGTTTTAAATTGTATGCTGATAAATTTTGTCAATTTCAATCAATTAATTTTAATGATTTTATTTTCAGGTTTATTTCATCAAAGAGGGTTACCAAGGAATGGTTGATGGAGGTGAAAATATTGTAGAAGCAAATTGGGCATCTGTATCGAGTATCATTCATCGTGGAGGAACTGTTATTGGTTCAGCACGTTGTAAGGATTTTCGTGAACGTCCAGGACGTTTGAAGGCTGCTGAGAATCTCATTAAACGTGGAATCACAAATTTGGTCGTTATTGGCGGTGATGGTTCATTAACTGGTGCTAATTTGTTCCGCGTTGAATGGAGTAGCTTATTAGACGAGTTACTGTCAACTGGAAGAATTTCAACTGAAGAACGTCAAAAATATAAGAGCTTACATATCGCTGGTATGGTTGGATCGATTGATAACGATTTTTGCGGTACTGACATGACAATTGGTACCGATTCTGCTTTACATCGTATTATCGAGGCTATTGATGCTATTGTTAGTACTGCATATTCGCATCAGCGTACATTTATCATGGAAGTCATGGGAAGACACTGTGGGTGAGTGGACTGTTTATCGACATAAATATCTCAAGTGCCTTTTTTAAGAAAATTAAATTCGAAATTTTTATTACAAAATCATATTGAATTGATTAGGTATTCCATCCAAAAATTACAATATTTTTACTCTTCGTTTTCTTGATAATTTTTTGTTTGTATTTTTTTTCCTTTTTATTATGCTAAAAAATTCTCTTGAAATACCCACTATTGTATATTATATTGCGCGCAACAAAAATATTATTTCTATTGAACAAACATGCATATATAGTTACTTGGCATTAGTTGCCGGCATAGTCTCTGAAGCTGATTATGTTTTTGTACCAGAATCGCCACCACCATTTGATTGGGCACGAAAATTATGCGACAAATTGATGCAGGCAAGGACTCGAGATAATATTTACACACTCAATCTCGCTCTATACATCTTCAAAATTAAATAACCATAAAATGCCAATCGTGGTGATTTTTTTCAAATTTGGCCTATCATCTCTCTTTATATATTTTTCATGACTTCATAAAATGTTTCACGCTAGATATGAATTTCCTTTAAAAATTGATTCTTACTGTCTCTATTTATTTCCGATTCATGTATGACTATTTGCAAAAAATATAATTGTTCTTCCCCTTCATTTGACTGTATACATTTTCTCTAAATGTTGATCTACTGGATAAAAAATAATTGGAATAAATCCCAATGTCCTCATTGACTCTTTTTTTGTGAGCTTAGAAAAAACAGTATGTCAGCAATATCTGTTTTTACCCTTAATTTCTAATTTAATTTATTGTTTAACTTATTTTGTTTCACAAATTGGTAATGAAAATTTATTGAACGTAATTTTTGTGCATATATTATTCATACACTATAAATCTATCAATCATCTTTTCATATAAATTCGAAACAACAAAATTTTGTACACAGTTATTTAGCTGTTGTGGCTGGATTATGCACGGAAGCCGACTATATCTTCATTCCAGAAAGCCCAGCAAAGGCAAGACACATATCCACAAAATTTATTGATAGAAGCAATTTAAGCACAGATAATAATGTGTTGGTAGAGGATGTCTTTGAAAAATTAAATGACATCAAGTTTATAAGTCAACACGTGTAAATTCTTTGATTAAATTGCTTTGAATTTTAGTGACTTGACGGAGAAATAATCTATTCTTTGCTGTTTGAAGGTCGATTGGCCGAAAAAGATTTGTGCTCAATTGCAGCAGGCAAGCGATTTTGCAAATTTTAAATTTATTAGTTATTATATAAGCTAATCAACGATTACTAAAAGCAATGTTAACTTGTTAATGCAACATAATTAGTGATTAGCTTTAAAATCTCTTAAAAACCATATTTTTATTTGAAATTCCATTAGTGACAATCTAATCTCAAAATTTTCTCATCAAGCGCACTCTTTTTACTCTATCTTTTTATTATTTTCCTTATTTTCTACATTTATCAGAAAAATTCTAAAACGTTTATTATTTTTATTCAACTTGTTTTAAATTTTTCCTTTTTTATATCATAATTTTTGATTCCTATTATATTCTGTGAATGTCTTTTTTTGCAAGATGTAGAATAGACAAATATTAACTAGGTATGGCAAAAGCAGTAAGTGAGCACTTAATATTTTTTTTGCGATGTAATCGGCGTAAAAAAGCTTTTTAAAAATATCCGATTAAAAGGGTGGAATATTATGCAGATTTAGTTTATAGAATTGGCACATTTCATGACATTTATGGACGTATCTAACAATGAATCATCATGCAAAACATTATATTACAGTTACTTAGCTGTAGTCGCTGCGCTTGCTTCAGAAGCTGACTACGTATTTATACCTGAGGATCCTGTCAACGTTCACTGGAAAGAGAATCTGTGCAAAAAATTACTTCAGGTATAATCAGGCTCGAAGCTCAAAATTTCCATTATCTTATTTTATCTTTCTTCTATTGGTGAACTTAAATTTAACATTGGTGAATTGGGTGTAATTATTTATATTTTGGAAAATGATTGTATTATTGATGGACGTAATGCAAGTTTAAAATTGTGAAAAGAGTTAAACGTAAGCTTTCAATGGGTTCTTAAATAATACATCTTAAAACAATACACAATCATAAAAATGGAAAATCAAACACTTCAACAAAGCGAGAAAATTAACAAACTTATTAAACAATCTGTGCTCGCCTTTTGAATGTGCTGCTCAACAATTTGTGTTATTCTTTAATGTTTTTCCTACTAATTTCCTATTCTTAATTTGTTTTGCAACATATGTCTCATACATTATTATAGTCATTCGCTCATTACTCATTACTTGCCATCATCATACAAGTACATATATTTTTCTTTCCTTTAATCAATTCATCATTAGAAGCATGATCACGATTTCCTCTTGACGAAAGCAACTGCTAATAAAAGTTTTTCTACATTTTGGAACCTATAGGAACGTTCTGCTGGTCAGCGTTTAAACATTATAATTGTTGCTGAAGGAGCTATTGATCGTGAAGGTAATCCTATTACAGCTGAAATGGTTAAGAAAGTAGTCGTTGATGAATTGAAACAAGACACAAGAATCACTGTTTTGGGTCATGTACAGGTTGGTTATTTTGTCAGATTATAATCAATGTAATTAAAATCTAATGAGAATAATTTTTGAATAGAGAGGAGGAAATCCTTCAGCTTTCGATCGTGTTTTGGTAAGTTCAATTTTATTGAATATTTTAGGTCTTTATTTAATAAAATTTTATTTGCACTTTTAGGGTTGCCGGTGAGTTGTTGGAATTTTTATAAAGATAAGTTCATGGTGCATAAAAATGTTTGTTTTCTATACATAGCATGGGCGCAGAAGCTGTTATGGCTTTGATGGAAGCAACAGATGACACTGAACCTTGTGTCGTTTCATTAGACGGCAATCAAGCTGTTCGTCTCCCACTTATGGAATGTGTTAATCGCACACAAGCTGTAGCTAAAGCCATGGCTGAACGTAAATTTGAATTAGCTGTTGACCTTCGTGGACGTTCATTTGCAAGAAATTTAGAGACATACAAAATGTTGACTCGCTTGAAGCCACCAAAAGAAGCTTTTGATGCTGAAGGTCGTGGAAAAGAAGGGTACACTCTTGCTGTTATGCATATCGGTGCACCAGCTTGTGGAATGAATGCAGCAGTTCGTTCATTTGTTCGTAATTCAATTTATCGAGGTGATACTGTTTATGGTATTCACGACGGAATTGAAGGATTGGTTGCAGGACATTTTACAAAAATGGATTGGGCTGATGTCACTGGCTGGGTTGGACAAGGTGGTGCTTTTCTTGGAACAAAACGTACACTTCCAGAAGGAAAGTTCAAGGAAATCGCTCAAAGATTCCGTGAATTTGGTATTCAAGGTTTGCTTGTCGTTGGTGGTTTCGAAGGCTATCATTCATTGGGACAACTTGTCGATCAACGTGACAATTATCCAGAATTTTGTATCCCAATGATCATTATTCCATCAACTATTTCAAATAATGTTCCTGGAACTGAATTTTCACTTGGTGCTGATACTGGTCTAAACGAAATCACCGAAATTTGTGATCGTATTCGTCAATCAGCACAAGGTACAAAACGACGTGTTTTCGTCATTGAAACTATGGGAGGCTATTGCGGATATTTGGCAACATTAGCTGGTCTTGCTGGTGGTGCAGATGCTGCATACATCTATGAAGAGAAATTTTCTATTAAGGATTTGCAACAAGATGTCTATCATATGGCATCAAAAATGGCTGATGGCGTTCAGCGTGGTCTTATCTTGAGAAATGAAAAGGCAAATGACAACTACAACACTGATTTCATTCATCGTCTTTATTCAGAGGAAGGCAAAGGACTTTTCTCCTGTCGTTCAAATATTCTTGGCCATATGCAACAAGGTGGTTCACCAACACCTTTCGATCGTAATATGGGTACAAAAATGGCAGCAAAAGCTGTAGAGTGGCTTGCAACACAAATCAAAGAAAATACGAAAGATGGAAAACTTTATGCATCAGCACCAGATACCGCATGTTTGTTGGGTCTCGTTAGACGTCAATATAAATTCTCACCATTGAAAGAGCTTATTGCTGACACTAATTTTGAGTGAGTAAAATATACTGATTTAAAAAGAGAAATAATATAAAATCTTCCTTTTTAAGACAACGTATTCCTAAAACTCAATGGTGGCTCAAACTTAGACCTTTGTTGCGTATTCTCGCTAAGCATGATTCTACTTATGTAAGTTAATTACAATTTTTATTTTTAGATCAATTTAATGATTTATACGTCTCCTTTTTAATTTTCATTTTATCTTACCCGATCAACATAATTATATACATGAAACAATATAGGAGGAAGAAGGTTTGTATATAACAGTAGATGAAGAATGTAACCACGATATGTAAGAATAATGCGCAAGGCTTTAAAGCTATTAAAAAATAAGCGTTAAAAATAAAGTCCAAGACATAAAATTACAATTCTCAACAATTTTCTAGATTATGAGAAAGTCATTTTTGTCTTGAAGCACAAAATTATTAATCTATATTTAGAGATAATTTACACAATTTGAAATTGCTGTACTATGTACCATGACATCAATTATAATTTTTCATGCTTTATAAAAATTATTATTATCATTATCTCATTCGAATTTGTAAAAGAGAAAAAGAATGTTTGAAATTTATTTATTTTATAATTACTGCTACTGCTACTACTTATTTAAAATTTATTATTTGAAGAACAAACAAATTTTATTTTTTTATGAGTGATTATTATAAATGATCATGTATCACTTTGTAGGAGTTAAGATATTCAAAAAATTTTCCTTGATTTTATTTGGCTGTTTATCGAATTTATTTATAATTAAGACCTTTTACCCTTCTCTTACCATAAACAAGTACAATAATAAAACGCATTAAGGACAAAGAATTTTGACACACACACATTAGGTAGACCATCCTTTCTAACTTGACGGCTAAACCAAGTTGATGTTGTTTTACTAATAGAACTACTTATTTTGAAATTATTTGAGAACTTGAAAATGCAGGATTGTATTGATCACCAATCACCACTTTTACATTCATCACCTTTCATCATAAAAAATTTAATTATTGAAAGTGCATCCTAGAAAATTTTTCTTTTGACTACAAAATTCAAAATTTTAAATTCCATGGATGCGCGTTTTAATAAGAAAAACTTTTGGTAACCATCATAAAATTTGCATCAAACTAATTAATAAGAGAAACAATAATCAAATAATAAAAAAATCTATCCTCTGCTGAACTATTTTTCACAGATTTCGTCGCTAATATGGCCGCAATAAAGAGTCTTTAAAAGGTGTGTGTTTAAAAATTTAAAAGAAATGTTAATTGATTGGTGAATAACTGCCTGCACACAATGGATAAAAAAATCTTGGACATCAATTGGCGTATATCTGTATTTGTAATCAATTTTTTTCTTTCATCTTTTCCTTAATGTTTCCTTATGCAACTTGTTTTTCCTTGATGTTTCACCTTGATTTTATTTTTCTATTTTGTATTAATCTTGCTTAATTGTGATTGATTTTAGTTCTTGTAATTTTCTATTTACTTATATTTATCTATTCGATTGGCTTTAACATTGATGCTGGCGCTGAATAATAATATCGCTTTCAGAATGCTGCAGCAGTTAATAATTTCTTTTTTCAAGACAATAAAATTTATTGCTGTTAACTTCTATGTAATTTCTTATAATGATTGAATGTTAAGAAATTACCTAAAATCTATCGCGCAACCTACTTTGAATAATCCTTAACACCAATAGTCAGACACATACCTCAAAAACTGAGTGTCTTATTATTGGATAGATGCAGTGATACATGAAAACTACTAATTTATAGATAGAAATGAATCCAAAAGCAGGAAAAAAATTATCATTTACAAAACTAAAAGCAAGAAAAGATATCAAAACAATCTTTATAAGATAAAAATATTCACTCTCTATCTGTTTGTTTGTTACATAAATTATTGCCATTCTTTGTGGTATACATTTTACTATTATTCTAGTATTACGTGTATGTTTTTAAAAAAAACCTTATACTTTTTTGGCACAAGCTGTCTTCTCTATTACCCTAAATCTTTCGATTAACTTTCTTTCTTTATAAGAGATCAAAGAGTTTTTTTTTTAAATTTCTGTTATGATTTTTGTTAATGTTGAATGCAGTGCACCATTAAAAAATATCTATTTAAATTCTTTTTTCATTACCATAAGCATCACTATTACTTTACCTTGATCACCCAAAATTTTATTTTTCTTGTATCTATACCACCCCCCAAACATCTTTAAACCCTTTTAATTGTATCAAAATTTATCAACACACACTCTAGTATAGAATTATTTAAATTTTATGATTTTATTACAAAATTTATGAAAACTTTACTTACTTATATTATGAACAACTTTTAACAGAATTCAAAGAAATGTTTGAAATAAATTCAGATTACAAATAAAAAATGAATAAAAAGAGTTCGATGTTGTTACCGAAAGAAAAAAAATCTTTCTATTAATTTAATTTTCAGATTGCTGAAAGATGAGATAAATAAAATCAAGACAAGGCTTACATAAAATAAAATATGCAATATTGTTTTTTATTTCATTTAATATTAGCAAACTAGTAAATCAATTAGCTGCGTTACGCGAACACCTAAAAATTAACATTTTCCATGATTTTTGAAGGTCTTTATATTCCTTTTGTGCCTTATGTTTTGTTATTTCTTCTTTTATTATCAAAAATGATTTTTATGCGTTGATTAGGCTTATTTGAAAATTGCCAAATAAAAATATTTCAAATATATGTTTTTTGTTGTTCATCAAAAAGATGTCTTTTAATATTTTATTTTTCAAATCTCCATGTATTTATAATAATTCTTATATTGATATCAATAATGATGTTGGCTTTTTACAAAATGTTGTAAATTTGACACAGTTAATAAATTTTAAATTTCATCAATCAATCTCATCGACTCAAAAATGTGTTTCGAATAAACTTCTCATCATCATTAATTTCACTGGCACTAATTGTCATCAGTGATAGGCAAAACTTGATATATTTAACAGTTACACACATGTTTTTTTGTCAAAATTTATTTTCTTTTTTAAACAAATTAACATTGATTCTTTATGTATTCATTGAACATTAATAAATTCATTGTCTCTTCTGTTCGTCTATTATGAAGAAAAATTCTTTATATTTAAAATTATGCTTTTTGAATAGAATTAAAAATCTTACAAAAATGAATCTCACAATATATATGTTTCTTGTTTGTGCTGAAAACTTAAATGCTTTAATACTTTGTTGTGTCAATTTTTATCCCAATGACTAAGAATTCATTTTATCGAAAAGTTTTATCAAAAACTTAAATGTATCATGCTTGATGACATCTTGGCAACAAATTTGTTTATCAGTTTTGTGGTAAAATAATTGGGAAAGAAAAGAAAGCATTCAAGCTAGAAATCGATGAATATTCAAAAGTTGATTATTTACACAAATCGTCAAATTCATCAAAAACTTTCTTAATTTTCATGTTCCTCATTTTGAAAAACTTAGTTCTCAGTCAGTAAAATGTAGATAAAGTGGGGCAAAGCATTAAATAATTTTTATGATTGTGTGAAGTTTGTAGAAAATTTTATTTAGATTTATAAATTCATTATAAAAGAATAGGAAATGATATTATCAATATGACACAGATTTCAAATCATCTATGCATAAATGTCTCTTGTATATAATTTAATTGTTCAATTTAGTATGATATACCACACATATATATGAGCAGGAAGTGCTAATGAATGGTTGAGACATTTTTTGACTCTTTTAACCTCTTGACGACCCTGTAACCGTATTGAAAGAAGAAAATTGACTTACTACATATTTATGTAGCTGAATCTCAATCACGCATCTTATAATGGAATGAATTTAATACATTTGTCTGTGATTTCATCTCAGTTCATTAGATAGTTTAATATATACTCTCTAAAAAAATTATGCATTGCAATCTATGGCCATTTATTTTACATGAAAAGGAGAAATGATTTCATTGTAAATCTCTAAGAAATGAATATATGTGTGATTCTGTCTCTATATAAAAAGTCGGGTAAGAAATTTCTAATATATCACAATCAATTTCTTTTTTTCCATCGTCATCAATATTAAAGGTTCGATAGAGCGCAAAGTTAATAGCATAAATTTCTTTATCGCGATATAAAAATATGTATTTTTTGGAATAAAAGAATCGTGATTTTAAGAAAATGAACATTGCATGGAAAGAAAGGAGAACGAATGTACAATCTTGAATTAAATTAATTAAAAATTTTCATCTATACTTAATGCAGTTCACAAGCTTTCCTTATTGGATTGTTAATGAACTTTTAAAAACTTAAAATTTATAAATTAATGTATGTGTGTGCGAATATTACTATTTTATTTAATTAATTATGATAACTTTAAAAATCAAAAAAAGAGGAAAAAAGAACAATTTGTGCATGTTTTTTGAGACTAAAATATTTTTTTATGAACATTGTGCCTTTGGATTTCTATTATGATACTTTCTTCATTGTTTTCGATGATGATATTTGTGTGTGTGTATATGACAAACAAAGCACATTCCAATAACAATTTTAATTATTTTCCTTATATACTACACAACATCGTAGCATAAATTTCACATGCACTACTTTAAAATAGTCCACAATCTTTCAGATTATTTTTGATGATGACATCAGTAACGGCGTCAAATACAAATTGAATATTGTTTGTATCGGTAGCGCAGGTTAGATGTGTATAAATTTCCTTCTGATCTTTTCGCTTGTTGAGATTCTCAAATTTCATTCGTATGTAACTTGATGCTTCTTCATATGTGTTGGAGCCTAAAATACAAATTACATGTTGAGTTAATTTATGGCAGTAATTAATCACAATTGCTGCTTAATTATCAATTACAAAATGTATACATGAAAAGACGATGAAAATTAATTATTGTCACTATGATGGTTGCAAAAATTTCTTAAGTAAGATAGTAAAATGAGTGGGTGCAAAAATAAAAAAAATCAAGTTTTGAGGTCGAGATCAACTTGATGATTACGGAATTATTTAAATAGATGAGTAGTGTTATTTTCAAATATTGAAGCAGAGTTCTTAAACATTCAGAGAACAATATATGATAGAAATATTTAAATTTATAGTGTTGAACGCTAATCTAATATTAAGTGCTTAGCACGAAACACTCTACTATAAAGTGTTGAGCATTAAAATATTTCAAGCACAGAAATAATCAAAGGAAAAAAAGTTTGGAGAAAATTTTTTTAACGTGAATAAAGATTTATCTTTAAATTTTGTATCATTATCATTGTCATTATAATGATTCATGAAAAACGATCATAATTAAAGCAATAGTAGAAGTCTTATTTTATAATTATTTCTAAAAATAGTTACCTGTATATTCAGGGAAGCAGATGGTTAGAGGCGACCTTTGAATTTTCTCTTCAAACAAATCCTTTTTATTTAAAAATAGAATAATTGATGTTTCCACAAACCATTTTGAATTGCAAATGGAATCGAAAAGTTTCATTGATTCTATCATTCTATTCATTTCTTCATCTTCAGCAAGCACCAAATCGTATCCTAGAAATACATAAACAGATTTTTATTAACAATTATATCAATTTATTTTTTTGCACTTTTTTTACCTGATAACGCCACACAAAAGATAATTGCAGTAACACCTTCAAAGCAATGAATCCATTTTTTTCTTTCTGATCGTTGTCCACCAACATCAAACATTCTATAATAATAATAATAAACATATTTAATAAATCGAAAAATGCTCACATGTATGTATAGAGCTTACTTAAAATGCAGTCCTTTAAAGCTGAAATGCGTTTCAACAATTCCAGTTGTTTTGACTCGTGTCCTTAGCACATCTTGTTGTGTGGGCACATAATTTGGTTGTGAGATACGATCGAGTGAGTTGAGATAATAGGCAGCCGAATCATTCAGTTGATATTCGCGTGAACGTGCAAAACACTGTTGTACACCACCATCCGACCATAATTTTTTCATTAAATTTACAAGCTCAAGTGTTAATTCTCCCTCCTCTGCAGCACTAGCATAAGTGAAAAACTGTCTTGCTACATCTGTTTTTTGTGGATCAGCAAAGTCAATTCGTAGCTGACCCATCGCTCGAATAATTGCCATCAAGCTTTGAATTGTGTTACTATACACTACCGGTCGATATTGTTCACATTCTTCTAACGAATAACCCGTTTCATGGATAATTTTCATTTGTTTTACAATTGTCGACTTGCCGGATTCACCAGCACCTAAAATTGGTCAAAGGAAGATAATACGCATAAAAGTATGCAAATATGAATAGCAATTAATTTATGTAAATAATAATTAGCATTTGATGTCAATTATTCTGCACACATTTTAGTGTTGACCGCAAGTGATGAGATCAAAAAATTCTCAATTAATGTCAATTGATGATGATGGAGCTCCCCCGAAATTAAAAAAAAACAAACAATCGCTCTCGATTATCGTATATGAGGTCATTAAATGAATGTCAAACAATATTTCTTCACCATCCATTCACTTATTTTATTTCATTCATAAAAAAACCGAGCAAAATTTTATGAATGAATTTTTTTATTTTTCACTGTGCCAAATGTGGAATATTTTTATTGCTGAAATTAGCTATTGCGATGATTAAAAATATAAACGTACTGTGTGTCTGATAAGAACTTTAAAGAATATACATATTTATTTAATTATCAACGCGCGCCTATCAAGAATTTTTGATTTGTTCCATTTAATTATTCAATTAGTGAAAGAGCGAAAAAAATTGTTGTTTCTTTGCAAAATTTCTTGCTTAATTTTTTCATTTTTAAAGATTCACACATTTTTTAAACTTCTTCTCAACAAGTGGTAGCCACATGTTGATCATATGAGTGTATGCATTTGCAAGATGTCTAAAAAATTTTTCTTGAATTCTCTCATTTTATTTGTGCCCTTTTGCATCATCATCATGAACTATGCATTCCATTGACGCTTAATCATTGCTTGACTTTATTAGATACCATAAAATAATTGGGTGCGCACATTATTATGTGACGAAATATTCATCAAGAATGAGTATGTGGAAGAATGCGATAATTAAAATGTTGTGACGAAGTTTGTGTGGTGATTTTTATCATATATAATATATAAAAAAGAATATTTCTAACATTTATTTTGAAATTTTATGATGAACAGTATTGTGTTGATAACGTAAGTAATTTAAATATAGCCACTGATATATTTATCTGAGTGAGAATGATAGAAGCTATAAAAAATGAAAATCAGTCGTACACACGTTTCCCGTTCAATTGTTTTAATTTCCAATCACATCATTTGATGCGTGTGTTCTGTTTTTTGGATGAAAAGAACGAACGAACGGTTACGCAGACATCGATTTAGAAAGTAATTTTGCATGTACGTATATCTCATATTGGCATATTTCCAAACATATATATCTTTGCTATTGATTGACACATTTTTTTTTGATAATGGAAAGCACTATCATTCAAAATGTACTAAATAAATAATATTAATGAGTTAATACATAGAACTGGATAAAAAAGTGTCATCGACAAAGTGATACCTTTGTATGTTAAACATTAGAGAGCGGAAGGAAGAAGAAATGAGCCTCGTTGAATCTTTAATGGTTAATTACGACTGTTTTTATCATAAATAATCGATTATTATTCTACATTGTGTATTCAACGGATCGTTATCAGTAATTCGTTCGGCCTGCAGACGTTGCTTGCATAAAAATGAGTTTGAACTGCGTTGACTGACTTGAACCGGCCTCTTGTGAGCTTTCTTTCACGGTTTCCCACAACGTATTATATTATGTGATTCGATTCAAAGAATTGGGTGTGAATTTTTATGAAACAAACAGTAAGAGCATGAGAAATTCACACATGTGTGAGTGTCGAAGTAAAAGCAAGAGCTTTGCAAACATCGAAAATTGGATAATGGACGGTTAGTGAAAAAAATTGTAATACCAAACTAGAATTTCTCTCTCTCTCACTATTTCATGCAGTACATACTGTGGCAGAAGCAGAAGACCCGTTACAAACATTTCAAAAAAATTAAAATCAATTGTCAGAAATTGAGGAAAGAGCTATAGACAGTGCGAGAGAGAAAAACGGCAAGCGGATTTGAAATTAAACGATGAATCAGCAGATATCAATTAAAGTCCATTTCATAGACATTTTTTCTTGTGATGTTGAGGGAATGTCGACTGTATTGCATTACTTAAAGAGTGATGAACACACTTCTTGATGTTTATCTAAAAGCTATTTAGAATAGTGGATTTAATTTTGTTTTAATTATTGCAAAATGAAATACACAAACTCTCATTCATCTATTCATTCATTAGTGTGTCATTCAATCTCACTTTATAGATCTATTATACTCCTATTTGAATTCACTAAGTATGAATGAGATGTCTTTAATTGACTTTTTAGTCTCATTTTATATAAACATGAATTTTAAAGAAATATTTGGAATTTAAACTTCAAAATTTTAGTTGTCATAGTTAAATGACGTAAATAAGACTGTAAAGTATAAAAAAGTGAAAATTAAGCTGATAAGGCTTAAATTTTCAAAAGATAATTTTTGACAATTTTTCTTTAGAATACAAATTTTAATATTTTCAAATTGTTTTTCTTTGTGGTTATAATCATGCTATTTGATTTAAAAAAATATTATTTTGAAGAAATTAAAAATCAATTAATTCTTTTATTTTATAGAACTTTGTTTGAAATATCAATTTGTAGAGTAATTTTTATTGTTTGAATAATTTTATTCTTATCAATTTAAAATAAAGAAAAAAATTACTCAGATTAATATGCATTTTGTGTATTATGAGAATCAGTGAATGTAATAATAAATTATTCATCCATCCTTCTCATTCAGCTGCCTATCTATTGCTCGCTGACTCTTCGTTTCAATAAACAAATCACCCACAAAATAAACCAACGACTTACGATGTGTATGAGAGAAATATGGCACTGTTGCCGCACATACTCTGTTTTTATTTGTGTGTCATGCTTGATTTTTTTATTGAAACTTGAGAGGTGGTGGTCAACAGCAGCTCCTTAATACAAACAGTGAAAATAAAGCAAGTGAAATTTTTGCTAAATGGCACTAATAAAAAGAGGCTGATGAGTAAGTTGATGTGTCAAGAGTCATAATGTATTGTAATAATAAAGTTTTTTACAAGTCATCATAGCATTTTATCATTAAATGTGAGAAATTTTTCTATATATGTATGAATTGCAGAAAGTGTATTACTCATAATAAAAAAAGCACACAGAATTTCTTGAGAACTGATGTCTAGCAATAATAATAATCATCAGAAAATAACAACAGGCGCTCAACAGTAGAGATGTGAATAAATTTTATATACATCGTATATACTGAATGTACTCAGACTACTTTGCATTATCAAACTAAATATGAATTGATTCAGAAGAGTTTTTTTCATATAAAATTTGAATAAATGAAAGAATTCAAAGTAAACTAAAACATTTTAATTCGCCTTCTACATCGCTCATTTTTATACAAGAAAACGGAGTTTGATTGTTTCAAGTCAGCAAGCAAACGATGGAAATAGCAGAAGAGAGTAAAAATAGATCTTTTCCCACATTCGAAATTAAGTTATGGAAACTACATCTGATGAATATTTTTGCTTTGTTTTTGTTTCCCAACTCGTCTTGGTTAATGTTGAAATGATGTCTTTAGCATTATACGAATGAAAATAATCGGAAGCGGTAATGAATGAAAATTGTCTTACAAATTGACATCATCTTGAAACCTATCCCAACAACATCTTCTTGTGGTCGTCTTATTTGCTTTAATAAGAAAAGAAAAGTTATGCGTCTGAATTGCTTCTTTCTTCATATTCTTCTCCTTCTTTGATCTTTCTTTCTATTTCTCTCTCTTGAATGGTTGGCCAAAAGAAATTGCGAGCAAATTTATTGTACAATGTAAGGAAAAGAAATAAGAGGCTAAAGAAGAATTGAAGTAAAAAAGTGAAATTAGCAACGGCAGCACCTCCACTATATACATATAGAATTTATCTTTTTATATGTATTGCAATAGTCATCACTATTTGCATGTTTAACATTATGAGAAAGGAAATGGAATGAAATATTCGAATTAGAATCACGTACTGACCAACGAATGTAATTCAATTGTTTCTGGTCGGCAGCAAGTAATTGTCGGTATAGTTTAGTCCCACACAGCACACATGCGAATGTTCGAAAGTTTAAATTTATATGCGATGCATGGCAATAGATAATAACTCTTATGTTGGTAGCGAGAATTGTGACAATTTACTATTTTATGCAACTATACCATATACATGTCGTTATAATTACAGACACAGTGATACAATCGTCATCACTCACTCATAAAAAATCCCATTTAGAATGCAATGGAAAAGAGAACTCAATACACTCACTTCCCCATGATGAGGAAAATTTATCAATTACATGCACTTTGTCATCACACATAGTCAACCAGTCACACGACCGTTATCCACATTTGGTAAATTTTCTGTGATGTCACTTGCGGCCGCACCAATATATATTATGTGTGTGCACCAATACACTCTCAAAAAAATAATCAGACGCGACGAGAGCACGGTCTGGATGATTGCATTTGATAGTACGCACCTAGAAGCAACAGCTTTACTTCCGATGTTAATTTCTCCCCATCTGCCCTTAAAATTCTATCAATTTGTTTACTACGGGTTATAGCTTCCTTTTGATTTTTTGAATTGATACAACCCATCTTGTTGCACGTATTTTATATTGTTATAACACTCGAGCAAATAAAATTTATCAAAAGTCTGTCGAACTGTGACTTTTCTTGTGAAAAATTTACACTAAACTTGCACTCTTTTGCTCTTATAAAGTTCTCGGTGAACGCCAAATTTTTTTTTGTAAAATTGCAACTCTTTTTTTGCTTCAAAACCGTGTATTTATATTTTTTTTCAAAAAAATAAATCAATTTTTATAGAAACTCCATGCTTCAATTGTATAAATATGTTTTATTGATCATTTTTCACTATTTTTTGACACTTTAAATAAGAGTTGACATTAAAATGAATAAATTTAGTTCTCCGAAAAAAATCAGTCAACGCTCAAAACTATAATAAGAAGAGGCTGGTTCGAGGGACGCAAAGATACGTTAGAAAAATACTGGAATAAACGAAGTTTTATGGAAAAAAATTCACTACTGAACGAATATATGAATAAGTGCATGCATAGTAATGTGGATTCTTTTTTAAAATATAAAGAAATTAAAAATTTTTTTATAATTAATTTTTTTTAAAATAAAATTCTAAAAATTTAAAAATAATTAAGATTTAAAACTTTTAGGTTAAAAACATTAACAAAGTTTCAAAGAAAATTTCTCATAAATACCCAACGATCTTTTTCAATCTGAGAGGGGTTTGTGAAAAATTTGAATTTAAAAAATTCGTTAAAGAAAATTTTCTCATAAACACTTGATCATCTTTTTAGATAACTTTAAATAAGTATAAAATTTGAATATTTGTTACACAATCAATTCGATTCACAGTTTGCAGAAATATTTTTATAATAAATGTGATCAGTAGTAGTTTGAAATTGTCACAGCAACAAAGACTTGTCTACAGAAAAATTGTTTTTTTAAGTTTGAAATTTCATCCATATTTATGTTGATAGTTAGTTGCATGAATCATCGTCATATGAATAAACTTCAGAAAAGATTTTCAAGTGAAGTCTAAACAAACCTTCATATACAGTAACAGTAATCATAAATCGATCAATTAGTTGAAATCACTGAAGGCAGTTCATAAGATTTAACTTCTATTGTCAGAAGGGCATTGATGCCCAGTTGTTGCTCATACTTCATACAAAATCTTCTTAATTGAAAATGAAAAAAGTAATTTACAACTTTACACACGGTAAGTATGCAAGCTTAATTGATTGACTCGCTGTGCATGCACTCAATCGAGCTTCAGTCTGAAACTTTTCTTCGTTTGGAACAGACACATTCGCGTGAATTTTCAGTGTCATTCATAAAAGTGTAAATATTTTTCTTTCTTTATTTTATGCATTAAATTGCAAGTGTTGATTTTCGCAGAAAAAGTTGACAATTGTTTTATGTTATTACTTTTTTAAAAATTTGACCTTAGCAAGAGGTCATTCAATTATAAGCATTTTTTATTAATTCAATTGATAAGAATTTTCTCATGAGTTTTAAATTCCATCAAATTGGCATAAATCACACGCTTAAGAACATTTACATTATGTGAATAGAAGAAATCGTGAGGAAGCAGTTAATCGTTATTGTGCGCAGTTTTGCATTTTCACTTGACCTATACACACATATTCTATAATTTGTTTATTGTCTTTAAGCAAATTGACTTCAATTAGATACATACATTAACTGACTATGATCATTCATGACTGAAAGGTGCAATTTGAATAATCAACGAGTGATAAACGGTAATGAGATCACAATAAATTACATATTGACACAAAAATTATTCACGCAAAGTGCGGTTGAGTAATATATTGAGAGTGCATGCCGAACATGACGTATTTGTTGCCGTCTTTACGTAATTCTTTCTTTTACTATTGCGGAATTCCCATCAATTGATTCTGGAATGAATTCATAGAGAAATTTTTAAGTGAAATTCGTGTGAATCCCATTGATATTGAAATTTTTAATTTTTCGCTTATAAAAAAATATTGCTTTATCAAATTGCACGTGCACTTGTTGCCCCGTTAGCTAAACATGGAATAAAAAGATTGCAATTATTGCATAAAGAAGTTTAATCTCTCAGCGAAAAATCCCACAAACCTGTTTTTACTATTTGTATCTATCTCTCATTTACAAGACAGTCAACACATTGAGTTTATTTTTTTTGCAGATTTCTTCACTTTATATGCATCTCATCTCATTTTTTACATGAAGTGATCATTTGCGGTGACTCGAGTCTAACATCATTATGAAGCAAAACGTGCGAAAGACTAACTTTATTTTTCTATCAGCTGGTATAATATTAATCGTTACCGGCGCGTGTATATCAATCTTTTGGCCTGCGCTCTTTAAGACTTTTCTTTTTAGTGTAAGTGAACAGCAAGCATGCAATCATGTAATTGACCATAAAACATTTTTTTTTTATAATTTACAATAGGAACTCACATTAAGCGCAACTTCAAAATCATATGCTGAATGGAAGAGACCAAGCGTGGAGCTCTATTTTGATGTCTATCTATTCAATTGGACTAATTCATACAAATTCATTTATCCAGACTTTGAGAAGCCAATTTTTACAGAACATGGACCGTATAGATTTCGAGAGATTCGTGACAAAGTTGACATTGAGTTCAACAATAATTCTACTGTTAGTTATCGTCTGTTGAACAATTATTATTTTGATGAAGAGAGCAGTCTTGGGTCGCTTGATGATGTCATTACAAATGTTAATATGGTTGCATTAGGTGCTGCAGCTCAATCGATAAATTTTGAATATCAAAAGAGAAAAGTCATTTCACAAGTACTCAACGGATATTATGAAGAAAATATTTTTGTATCAAAAACAGCAAGAGAATTGCTATTTGAAGGTTACGAAGATGATATGGTGACAATGGGAAAGATGTCTAATGTAGCTGGCTTCGATATGAGTGCTATTCCATATGATAAAGTTGGATGGTTTTATCTAGTAAGTTGTTCACAATTAGTAGTAATTTTCTTATTAATTATAACAATTATTTAATATGAGTAATTTTAAATGCAAATAATCAATAATGATTAGAAAAATTTTATTGATGAAAATTTACTTAATTGATAAATTTCAGAGAAATGCTACAAACAAGTTAAGTGGCTATTATAATGTTCATACATCAAGTTCAAAAGCAGGCACAATAGCAAATTATAATAGTCTCGATCATATTCAAATTTATCGTGGTGAATGCTCAAAACTTCAAGGTTCAACTGGTGAATTTTTTCCACCCGGTAGATCTCGAGATTCAATTCAATTGTTTGCTCCAGATATGTGTCGATCAATTGTGTTTGATTATGAACAAGATATTGACATTCATGGTGTCATTGGTTATCGATATGCAGCAGGCAAAAGAGCAGTAGATAATGGTAAAAAGTATGCAGAAAACTTGTGTTATAGTGAAGGCAGTGAATTTGAAGTTCCATCAGGTGTCATGAATATTTCAGCATGTCGCTATTCATCTCCAATTTTCATGTCTTATCCACATTTTTATGAAGCTGATTCTTTATTTCTGAGTGAAATTGAAGGACTTAATCCACAAAAAGACAAACATCAATCTTATATTACGATTGAACCAGTGAGTCAGGTTACAAAAATTTCACTTCTACAATGTTTTATATTTTTTTATATTTTTAGACAACAGGCATTCCATTAGAGGTTGTTATAAGATTTCAAGCAAATTTCCTTATTCAGCAAATTGAAGATATTTCCTTATATCAACTTTATCCAACAAAATTCGTTCCAGCAATGTGGGTTGAACAAAAATTTAGGATTGATGAGGAAATGGCATCTCAGCTAAGAATAGCATTAAAAATTCCAGCTATTGGACAAGTGATTGGTGTGATAATTTTTGCTTTAGGATTTGCTTTTGTAATTATTTCAAGTATTGTTAAATGCCTTAGCAGTAAAACACAATCAAATGAACAACAAGAGATACATTTATCTGATGTGAAAAATGGTAATAGAAGACAGAAAGAAACGTCTTCACCACTTCTTGATGCAAATGGCAAAAAAGTTGTTATAAAGAAAATGGAAAGTGTTGAATAGTATTATAAGTTTTTTCGGTGCCACTGAGTAGATAATAGTATTTTTTATATTGATATAATCATAATGATAAAATAAAACTTTTAATACAATTTTAGTTTTATTTCTTTTCTCTCACATAATCAGGATTAAAAGCAGGAATGATTGCCATCAGTAAAAATAATAGAAACGTTGTAACAATAGATTTGTAGATTAAGATTGATAGGAAAATTTTCATTATCAAATGTGTTCTAAAGTCCACTAAAGTTTCATCAGGCATTTCTTCACTTTTGTCCATTTCTTCCATCATCATTAAATCTTGATTATTATTCACTATTGTAAGTTCATTTGCTGCTTTTAATTTCACAAAACTTAATAGAAAAATTCCATAAATGAAAATTCTCTTCATGATGAAATTTCAACTACAACTGATGATTTCCAAGCTTATTACAAATAACCAAAGACATTAATTTGGCACACAAAATTTTGAGAGCGTAAAATTTTTACAGCATGCACGCGAGATCAAAATTTTTTTACTCACACATTTTTCCACATTTTTTCAATGAAAGGCGGAGATTCAATGACTGTATAGTGTTATAAAATAAAATAAGTCCCTCCTACAAAGTGCATGTTTTCTGTTTATAGATTAATTTGTTATATTTTATTTTAGAGTTGACCGTATGATGTTGATAATCATACAGAACCTATGGCAATATCGATAAACAAATGAAATTGCAAAAAATAGAGTATAAGAGTTCAACAGCAAGGAGTAAATTTCATATCACCAAAATATTTACAAAAAGAAATTGGATTTTTCTAAATATTATTGTTATTATCAAACATACAAAACTCTATAGAGAATTTTTAATCAAACACTGCTGCGGCAAAGTAGGAAACATGATCAGCTGAGTACTCAGCCTGTCTGATGGTCAGAGAGAAAGAGAGAGTAAACTTTTTGGTCTGGAGGATTTTTTAAATTCTCTTACTCATTCTGTATTAATGTTTACTAAATTGTAGGCAAATTTACATTAAAAAGGGGATTCCGTAAACAAATTTCTCACTCATGATGATGATCAACTTATAAATATTTAAATTTTAAAATTTATTGGAATTTGAGAATCATTAACAACAGCTGATTAAGACTAGATTGCTGAAATAAATTTATCTTTTTTAAAAAAATATGAAATTTTAAACCAAAAAAATTTTCTAGTGTGTTCAACAATGCAACTTGTGTCATAGCGAGAGGGAAAGTCATCATCATCAGTTTGAAATGTTTATTTTCACTTGACTGTGTGATCTTTTGCCGGTCGGTCTTTTGCATCGATTCCATTATTCTCTTTTTAACATAGTGATGCAGCAGCAACAACATAGGCTCTTCCTTGACTTTCAGATCTTCATTTAATGTAAACAATAATTTCTTAATATCTTTGAACTCGCTCATTTCATCGAACACATTGCATCCATTAAAATCTTTTTTTAAATCGATTGCTGTTCCATCTCGCTTGCTTGCTCTTAATTAATTTTACATCGCAATGAAACGGATATTGATAATTAAATTCTGTTGCTGTTATTTTTTTTTAAATTCTCCTTTTTATTCACTTTATTTAAACATTAATTTTTATTCTTCATAACTTTCTTCTTCTGAATCATCATCCTCATCTTCTTCGCCTTCTTCAAAAAAATCCTTTTTAACGCCAATAAATGTTGATTCTATTTTTGGTTTTATAAAGTTGATCATTGACATCAATTTCGCATTTGCTCCACTGGGAAGAAATCTTTGTATAATTTGATCAAATGTATAAATTTGATCTATGGTATCGAACATAGTTTGGAATCGACAAAATGCATCATAACCTAATTGTAAAATAAATTTATTATTTTTTGATAAATATTAGGATTCAGCACTTGATACTTACATACGTGCAAGTTGATTTACAAGTTGACTTACACAAAATGATTTTAACCTATTTAAAATTCATTCAATCTGGTTGAAACTATGTAAATTGATATGAAAATATGATTTTATTAAATTTACGAAGTTTCACCTAAATTGAATATAATTCGAATGAGCAATTTTTGTGTAAATCAACATGCATGCAACTTGCACAGTAGTCTACGATCAAGTCCCATTTTCATAATATACCTGCAACACACCATACCAAAAGCGGACCTGAAAATCCTTCTAGAGCATTGATGAAAAAGTTAAACCTTTCCACAGATCGATAATCTGTACTATCTAAATATTTCAAATTATTAAAAAATTTTTAGGCTATATAAAATTTATTAAAACTCACTTATGTATGTAAATGGATCAAAATCACGATCATTATTCAAATCGATAACGTTTTTAGAAATATTGTTTTTATTCATAACAGGAAAGAAAAATAAAAATCCAAGAATTGTAAAGAATTTCACTATTTTCTTAAATGTTATTATTTTATAAACTGTCTTGAGTATTCTGACTAAATGTTTTCTTGAAGCTAAATGGTCTATAAGCCACACTTGATCATCATCTTTTTCTTTTTTTTCATCATACAAAATTGTATTATGACTATCAGAATTTTGTTTTGGTGAAATGGCTTTAATGAATCTTAATAAATTATTTAAATTTCCTTCATTGTTTTTTGTTGAAATTAAATTTTTCATATCAAAAGATTTCACAAAAATAAAAATAAATGCGAATAAAAATATTGAGACTCTCATCTTGATTGCACAATGTCAAATTTATTACTAAGTTGCTTGAAATTTAAAAATTAAAAGACAAAAAAAATTATTGCGTGTTGAATTTCTATTTATTATGCTTGGTAATTGGAGTATAGAGTATGGAACAATACATTTTGAAATACTTAGAAACTATTTCTTTTGTAACCATTATAAGTGTCATATTTTGGATATGTTTGAAGGCCAGTATTATCTAGAATTTTTAATTTAATATCGATTATTAAATTTAAATTTCATACTTTTAAATTTTTTTTCTATTTTACTTACATGGCACTATGGGCCAAAACAAAGATTTTTTTCCAAAANCAAAAAATCTCTTTGTTTTTCGTCTTTTTTGACCCAAGTTTACCTTAAAAAGTCCATTTCAAGTTAAAACACAAAAATTAAATTTTTAACCCTCTCTTGTGTGAGCACTTTTTTGGTCATATTGGGTTTGCTTGCTTTTCTTACTAAGTCAATACATTCAATTACACTAAAACATTTTATAAACATTAAGTGCATTTCAATATCTATCTAACAAGCACATAATAAGCTCAATCGGACAAGATTTGACCGAGTTATGTATTATTGAAGCTCATCATATATAAAAAATAACGATTTTTGGACCTTTCGAGCTTATTTTTCAACCAATTTTTATGGTTAAGATCTTAAAAAATTGGTATTTTTATGCAAAATAGGAAAACATGAAAAAAATTTCATAATTTTAATTTCATAATTAAATTAGGGCCTTAAATTATTTTTTAAAGAAAGGTGAAATCAAAAAGTTGCATTTTTGAGGCCTTAGGGGGTATACTTTCCTAACATTTTTTCACAGTTTTTTAAAGCTTTTAAAATAGCATAACAGATAAAAAAGAATTTGGAACCTGGAATGGCTTGAGAAATCTGCTACAGACGCCTGAAGGCAAAAAATGCGAATAATTGCAATTTTTGACTATTTTGCAATATTTATTAATTCATAACTTTAAAACAAAAGACTCAAAAAATAAAAGCCGAATATTGTTTTTAGATAACAATAAGAGCTTTTAATAACAGCAATCAGATTGTAAAAATCTTTTTTCCATAAGTCACTAGACTGAAGTAAAGAGGGTGTCATGGGTAAAAATTCGGTATTTTTAGCATTCTTGAGCACCTGGTGAGCACATATCTTAACAAAAGTATCACATATTATACATCAAAATGTGCGTATTTTAAGTTTTATTTAACAAAAGTCATTTAGGCTCAATCGGTTAAGATTTAATTGAGTTATAGCACTTTAGGTGAAGGCAAAAATGACCCTATGCAGAAACACAAAAATGACGATTTCTCGTCAACGGTTTGACCAAAAAATATGATTTAGCCCATTTTAGAATTGTCAAATTTTGCTTTACAAGAAACTGCATTTAAATAATTTTTGGAAAAAAATCTTTATTTTGGCCCATAGTGCATGGATATTTCTTCAAATACATAATTCTTGAATTATTTTCTTCTTTTTCATCTTTTTTCTCATCTTCTTCATCGTCATCATCATCAGTATGTCGGAAATAATGAAAATTTGAATTATCACCAATAGAAGTTGTCAAAACAGGTATGAAAAACATTAATGCACCTAACATTAGAAAAATTAAAATTTTCTTGAAAATTACAGCCGTTAGTAAATATTTTGTGATGCGACTGATAGAACTGTCTGTAAACCAAATGTAATCAAGTGGCCAAGATTCAGAAATAATTTTAGTTGTGTTGCTTTTAGGAATCAAAAATTTGACAATTTTTGGTAATCCATGCAATGCTTCAAAAACTGGTTTGTGCTTAATTTTATTGTGATTAAATATTTTTCCCATTTTCAAAATTCCATTCAAAATTGGTAAATAATTATCAATCGTTCGGTGCTCCTTTTGATCATTTTCCAAGCCTTTGCAGCAAAAAAGCAAGGAAAAAATAAAAATAAATTTTATAATCAACATTTTCGACGCGAAATACGAAAGAAACTGAACTGAAATAATTTTTTTGGAAAAGCACTCATCGTACAAAAATAGAATAATTGGAACGTATCAATAGCTCTTTTAAAATCATGATTTATGTGATGCGCAAAATGTGTGATTTATGACATTTCCTCAAAAAGTGTTTTTCTCTCATTTCAAACGGATTTCCTAAATAAAAAAATCTTTGAAGGTTTCATTTGACGGATCAGTGTGGAAATTATGAAAAATAATTAAAGTTTTTTCTACACATTTAACAATGAAGCTTCACATATTTTTAATTTGTGAAAGAAGTAAAAAAAATTTTGTTTGAGTGTTTATCCAAGGTTTATTACTAGGGTACGACACTTGCATGCATACTTGACTAGTATGCGGATAGTAACTTGACTAAATGCATGCAAGTTAACTTTCAAAAAATGTTTTTAATTCAGTCAATTTTTATTTAATTTGATTAAAACTTTGTAAACATTAGAGTTTTTGGCGTTCTTACAAATATGAAAAGTTTTGACTAAATAAATTAATTTTGAAAGAATAAGACATTTTTTTGTAAGTCAACTTGAATGTATTCAGTCAAGTCATTATGCGCATACCAATTAAGTAGGCATGCAAGTGCCAAACCCTAGAAAAAAATATTTGAAAAATTGACTAAATAGATTTTTGAATTTCCAAAAATTTTCCATAAGGAATTATTTGAGATTATTTGGGTTTGAACTTACATGCTTATTTTACTTGATATTATGGTTAGCCACTTGCACGTGGACAGTCAAGTGTCGACGTCGGCAATTGTCATGTAGCAATTCAAGTTGACTTACTCAAAAATGTCTCTAGACTGTCGACGTGCAAGTGCCGAACCATACTTGATGCCTATATTTTTGTCAAGTTGCATTCAACTTGACTTACACAAAAATTGTCTCTTATTCATTCAAATTTTATTTAATTGAATCAAATCACATAATAAATTTAAGAACCACTGACTTCCATATGAAACTGCTAAAATTCAAAAAAATAAGTAAAATCTGAATGAATTAGAGACATTTTTGTGTAAGTCAACTTGACAAAAAATATACACGCATATCAAGTAAAATACGTATGTAAGTGTGAATCCTAGAAAAAATATCAAATTATTCCTTATAGAAAAATTTTAAATTCCTATTATATGGAAGATAAACGATTGTCGTTTAAGTGTGGAGTAGCATGAGTGCTAAAAAAGAACAAATTGCTTTTTTCACAATCAAAAACATTGAGTTTAGAAAAATTATAAAAAGAATGTGTTTTAAATATAAATTAAATTAAATTAAATTAAAACTTATAATGACAAAGACAGATGAAAAGGATTTCAAAATTTAAAATTTACAAATTGCAAAGAAAACCATTTCTTTTGTTTTCATTTCACAAACTCATAAAGTAATAAAATTTCATTACTGCCTACATAAATAACTTTTTTTTCTAATTAAAATTCATGCATTACACATTGAACAAATTTTTTGAATATAAAAAATACATGATGATGAAATTGAAACTGTTTCGATTATAAAAGCGAATGAACTATAAGGAAATGTAGATGAAAAAGCAGAGGAGATGAAATTCCATAGAAAAAAAATCTTAATAAAAGCAATTTCCCATAATTTTTCGTTTCATCATGAAGCAATAGATTTTTCTTGTGCTTCTATTTTTCGGGCCTCAACTAAAGACATAATCCAGACGCCAAGTGAGAAATTGAATGAAAAAATTCACAAGAGGAAAAAGTTACGATCGCGGTGAAATTCAAGACTGTAAGTTGATTTTTGTGAGCCTCGAAAAACCCCAATTTGCCCTCGCAAATCGTAACGTGCAACATAAACAAACTCACAGAATCGTAAAATGAGATGAACAGAAGAAATTAACAACTCAAGCTTATGATGTTCATTTTCATTCATTGATATGCATAGAAAAATCGAAGAGATACGACTAGTGCACCTACCGCAGCGATTGGGCAATCATAAATGACAAAGTAATTAATGTATGAATGTTTTGCAACATGATGAGCAAATATTGTGACATTTATTTACTAAAAACCACTCGAATGTGTGTGACGATGACAAATACCAAGATAAATGAACTATATTTGGCGCCGTATGGCCACTTGAAGGAAAAGGATCGATTTGAAAGGCAAAAAGGTTCGACTTTGTAAGACGACCACTCGAAATTTGTTTCATATTTCAGAAATTTGACTCTTGCCGCTATGCTAATGATTGAATATGATTTGACTTAATATAAAGATTAAAAAAGTGCGTACGATCAAAGTGAGATAGAGAATGAAGCAAACACATGTGTTATGAAAATATTTTCAACATGTTGACTGCAATCGGTTGAGTTTTCGAACACTTTTCATGTTTTGAATGAAAATATCTTTGAAGATTGGGTGGTCCGGTCCAGAAGCAGCAAAAGCAACCTTCATGTGTTCAAGGGTCATATTCTCAACTATAGTGATGATCATTGCAGACAATTTTTTATGTTTATTGTTTTTCTAGACTTAGAACAGCAGCAGCAACATGGAAGCAATAAATGGGCTCAAGAATATGTATGTATATTTTAACTGAGCAGCAATAAAAAGAAGTAAAGTTATCATTACCACTGTACCACATGGATTATCGTCGTAGACTTGTGAAAAATAAAACTCTCTTGGTTTATATTTCCCTTCAATTTATTTGTTTTTATAGTAAGGATCATGGATCATGACATACATAGAAAAACTGTTTTTGTTTATTGTTTCTCAAATGCTGTAAATATTAAAAAATCTTTCAACAGTCAAGCACACATTAGATATCATGCATATGCCATTAAAAGTTATGATATGTGTTCTTAGAAAACGCGTAACATACCTAATTATTCAATTACAACTTTAAAACTATTCCAAGAATTCGCACTTACTACTTTGTGCTTACAGTTTATGAATGAACTAGATCTGGTCTAAACATTCATTGTGTCTATTCATATGTGATAACAAATCGCATCATTTATTTACTCGATTTGCAGTATAATTCGAAATATTTTAAATATTTATAAGTTGATCATCATCATGAGTGAGAAATTTGTTTACGGAATCCCCTTTTTAATGTAAATTTGCCTACAATTTAGTAAACATTAATACAGAATGAGTAAGAGAATTTAAAAAATCCTCCAGACCAAAAAGTTTACTCTCTCTTTCTCTCTGACCATCAGACAGGCTGAGTACTCAGCTGATCATGTTTCCTACTTTGCCGCAGCAGTGTTTGATTAAAAATTCTCTATAGAGTTTTGTATGTTTGATAATAACAATAATATTTAGAAAAATCCAATTTCTTTTTGTAAATATTTTGGTGATATGAAATTTACTCCTTGCTGTTGAACTCTAATACTCTACTTTTTTGCAATGTCTCCTTGTCGTAGGTCATTCATTTTTTCTATGAATAATCTTATTAGAATTCTATTCATCTTGTGTGTGATAAATAATTAAAATCATGAGATATATTCTGGCAAAATCAAATTTCATTCCCACAGACTAAGTCTCATAATTTATGTTATTGTTATAATGATGATATATCATAACAAACAATGTAAATAATACGTCTTCGCATTAATATGTCGCATCAAATATGCTGGTGTTGTATTACTTAAGTAAAAAAAAAACAAAAGATTAATAATGCAAGACTTTTAATTTAATTTTTGCTAAGCGATTTTAATACAATAGATTTCTTTCACACTTTCATTTGTGCCTTTTTTTACATTTTTGTTGTCAAGCTGTGTGCGCTTATGCTCCGCCTACAAATTTAAATTTTTCTTCTTTTTCTTCAATATTCTTTCTTAGTCAGAAAAGCTAATTTTTTCATAATCTTTTTTTCCATAATTTTCTTTTCTTCAAGTGTTAATGGCATCATGATTCAGACCAATTAATTAAATTGACGTCAAATCGAGTTTTTTTAACTTAATGCTACTAAAAATTTCTCAAATTCATCTATCAATAAGAGATAAAAATAAGACTAAAGGCTTAAAAGTGTAAACAATTTTTCTTCGCTCGTAAAGCTGCTTCTGCTCTTGCAGAAGGTAATTTATAAGCGCGTGAAAAACGGCTATTTTCCCTCGAGTGCCAGATCAAAGAAAGGCAAGGAGATCATTCACGCATACATGTATAAAATCTTTTTTACTTCTTCCCACTTCTTCTTTCTTTTCTTTCTCAATCGTATGCGAGATCATGCATGAAATTATCCAATTAGTATTCGAGAGCTATTGGACGAGATAAGACGTGAAGTGTTCACTCGGAATATTTTTTAACTCACTTGAGAGTTAGAAAAGTAGAAAATTAGCAGCCTCTTTTCTTCGCCCGCGCGTGTATTTGGACAAAAGAGGTTTACATTAATAAGAGATAAATAAATAAATAATTCAATCAGTGGTTCGAGTGGCTCGCATAAATTGAGCAAATAAATAAAAGCAATGGAGGCACGACATTCACCCTCACCAGCAACTAATTATATTTATCCTACAAATCTTCCACTCATATCATCATCAACTACTACTTCTGGTCATCATCTTACTGAAGATGGTCATCGTACAATCATTACTTCATTGGGTACTGAAATGGTCGTAGTTGAACCAAAATCTGAAATGGAAGAAAAATCTGTTTATCATATAACAGAAATCCATGATGATCGTATTCAACACTATCCACCACATCCAATGATTGACGATCGACATTCGCCTATATACTCGCATCATCTTTCAACACCGTACCATCACTTTACACCGACGCACCATAAATTCTCGATTGATGAAAAAATTTCGAATCCGCCTTACATCAATCGTCATCCTCATCATCCTTATTCAGTTGGAGTTCTAGCTTCATCTTCATCATCGTCTGCCGTGCAAGTTGTTTCGAATGCTGAAAATATTTCATCATCAACCCTTCAATATCATTATCCTGTACCACATATAACACATCTTGAAGCACCTATCAATTCATTGAAATTATCATCGCCTTCACCTACTGGTTTGACTTCTACACAAGTTATCAATCATCATCGTTACACACCAAATATTAAATATTGTTCAAATGGCACAATGATGGACTATGTTGAAAGTGAAAATATGATGATGAGAGATAATCATAGCAATATGTCTTCACCAGTGCCTCCTCCATCATCTTCATCCACTGTGATGCCAATGTCAGTCTCTTCTAGTGTTAGTTGTATCACAACCACTTCAAGTATCAATTGTGACATGAAAATTGGCACATCCGGCGGCAATGTATTGACTTATAATAATAATAATATCGGAGAAAATGATGTATGCAAAACAAATTCAGGCACAAATTCGTCATCATCATCAAATGTTGATCAACAATTAAGCAGCACAACGACAGAAACAACAGTGAAAAAAACTGGTGGTCGAAAACCAGAAAAGCCTGCAATGAGCTATATTAATATGATTGTTATGGCTATAAAAGATTCACCACAAAAGAGACGTACTTTGAGTGAAATTTACAAATATTTGCAATCAAAGTGAGTATTTTATATGAAAACTAAAAAAAATTCAAAAAATGGAATGGAAAGTTTTTAGTCTTTACATAGTTGTGAATACAAATGTTGACAAATATTTAATTGAAATGTTATTTTATAAAACTTTAAGAGAATTCGTGTCAAAATATTTATAAAATGTTGAAAAAAGATCTCAGAAAAATATTATTAGTCACGATCAAAAAATTGAATTCAAAAATACAAAGATTTAAAGTAAGATTAATTTTTATTGGACAAAAATTTTCCATAGACATTTTCAATTCATGTAAAAAATTCTCAATGAAAATATTTTTAATATCCATACAGATATTCATTTTTCAACGGTGAATATAATGGCTGGAAAAATTCAGTGCGTCATAATTTGAGTTTAAATGAGTGTTTTAAAAAATTACCAAAAGAATGTGGAAAGCCAGGAAAAGGTCATTATTGGACAATCGATGCAAGTGCAGAGTACATGTTTGAAGATGAAGGAAGTCTTCGAAGACGACCAAGAGGATTTAGAAGAAAACAGCAAATGAAAAGTTACTCAAGTCCTGGTCAATTTTATTCTTCATCGCAATACGATGGACCGCAACTAAATGTCGATATTCCAAATTGCTATCCATCATCATATACAAACTATTCGCATGAATATTCAAGTTCATCAGTTCAAGCAGCACCTCCAACTTTTTCTGATGCACCTTGGCAATATCAGGCATCTGAATATGTTCGAAATCCATCACCAACACAGCATATCCCACCACAGAGTAATATTTTGGAATATTCAGGAAATTATCAAGCATATCAGCCATATGAAAATGGAGGTAAGTACATGTCATTATCGCTTAAAACATTTGACCTAATTTTTCCATATTTAAATAAATGATCGCGTGTTATCGTCAGTCAACAGTTTGTTTTTACCAAAAAAAAAAAACTAATATAATTCATTTCTAAAAAAGAGAGAAAGAACCACTTGAGAGAAAGATATTTAAGTAGAAAAAATTTATGACCTTATGAATGAAAGTATGCTGATGTGTGTTGACAGCATAAGGCAATTTTTATACTTATTTATGCTCTATTTACAGATTACACTAATTTGATGTTCTTTCTTAATCGTTTTAGGATTGAAAATGACACAGATGACTCAGCAGCAACAGCAGAATATGATTTCAAGTAGTCCCACGACTACGCCAACAGTGCTGATGTCGAATGACTGCAAACCATCTCTGACACATCATTCAATTTCAAGTCCATATCCGCACACTCCAATTTCACCGCCGCCATCATCAACGACGACAGGCACGAGCTACTATGGCGAGCACAAATATGCAAATTAATTGTGAGTTTGATGAGCAGCACAGCTTTTTTTCATGAGCAATAATTATTTGATAGAGAAATAATTTTAATAGCAGTTGAAAACTGACGTTAACCTTTAAGTCTGTTTTATCATAATTAAAAGAAATTTTTTACATGCCAGTCATAAAAAAAGAAGAAGGCACAGCAGTGTGAATTCATTGAGAGAAGCAATTGAATTCTCACAATCATTTTCACTCTCTTTTTTCCTCTATTCACATTCAAAAACCATAAATTAAAAATAAAGAATCGTAAAATTTGTAGAATATGATGGTAATAATAATGTAAATATTTACATTAAAATGATGCTAGAAATCAAATGTAAACAAATCGTTTTTCTGAACTTTCTTTTTCTCGTGTACAAGAATCTCTCGCTCTCTTTATTTTTAAATTCATATAGAAGAGATAACTTCAAATAAAAAATGAAATAGTTGAAGAATGAGTCTGTTTATGTCCAAAGAATAGAAAATTAATTTTCGAGAAAATAAAAAAAATATTTCTAATTTTAAATTTGCTCTAAATGCATTAAATCATGAATTGTTTGCTTCCTTCGGATGAGTTTTGTCTCACCATCAATAAAGAGAATTTCTGGTAATAGAGGCCATGAATTATAGTTAGATGACATTGATGCACCTGCAAAATTTTTAAATTTCATGAGTTCAATTTTTTATTTTAATTTAATATTTACCATATGCACCAACATCATGAAAAATCAAATAATCACCAACATGTAGTTTTGGAAGAAGTCTTAATTGTACAATACCTCCTTCGCCTTGTGTAAACATATCACCTGATTCGCACAAATGCCCTGCAATAACAATTTCTTCCATTACTCTGTCTTCTGTGTCATCAAGAACTGTTATGTGATGGTAACTAGGAAGTTTTTTTATAAACATTATTATTATTATCAATTAATTGATAAAATTACCTTCCATACATAGCTGGTCTCATAAGATCATTAAATCCAGAATTAATAAGGGCATATTTTTTTCCTCCCATTTGTTTTATTGCTAAAACTTTTGTAACTAATATTCCAGATTCAGCAACTAGAAATCTGCCTGGTTCAATTTCTAATGTAATTGAATGACCAAAATGTTCTTCAATCTTTTTCCTTGCAGCATTCCAGAGCTCGTAATAATTATTAATGTCAACATCATTTTCATTTTCTTTATAAGCAATTGGAATACCACCTCCTGCTGAAATAGCTTCAATGTCAACATCACATTTTATGACTAATTCAGCCATGGCATCACAAGTCCGATCAAAATTTTTAGAGAATAAACCTGATCCAATATGCATGTGGAATCCTATAAGTTTTAGCTTGTTTTGTTTAATTACAGCTAGTGCTTCTGGTAAGTCTTCATACCAAATTCCATGTTTGCTGTTCTCACCGCCTGTGTTTGTCTTTTGACTGTGTCCTTGTCCGAAACCTTTTTTTTAAATTGTTTTAATTTTTATGTATATTTTAAAATATAATTTCATGTTTTAACCTGGATTTATTCTAATCCATACAGGATGGCCTTCAGCTTTTTTTGTTCCTAATACTTTCAGCATATCAATTGATCCACAATTGATTGGAATTTTCAATTCTAACGCTCTTTTGCATGTTTCATTGTCAATAACATCAGCCGTAAATACAATTTCATTTTCAGCTGTTCCCGCTTGAAAACCAGCGTTCAAAGCTCTTTCAATTTCACCCGGCGAGACAGAATCAATTTTCGTGCCGAGACTTTTCATTAATCGTAAAATATTTATGTTTGAACAAGCCTTTTGTGCATAGCGGATGACATCAAAGTTTTTAAGTTGATCGACTTTTGTTTTGATGATATCACCATCATATGCCCAAAAAGGTGAATTATATATTTCTGCCAGTTCAATCAGTTTTTCAGCTGAAAATTTTGTTGATCGAGGAAATTTTGACATCTTTTCTTTTTGAAATGCAGATTTAAGACTGACTGAAATATGATACTTACATTGAGACAATTTTTTCTGATTAAATGCCTATCTTTAAGTGTGTCTTTGATAATAAACGAGGGATGGAGAATTCGTGATTTTTTCAATAGTTTTATTTTAAGAATTTTTAAAATTTTTATTTATTTAATTTTTTTTAGGTATGTAAGGAACATGAAATTTAATTTAAAATGATATTTTTCTACATTTTTGATTTTAATAAATATGTTTTGAATTTATTATCAATGCACAATATTTTTAGGAAAATTTTTAAAAATTTATCAACACTTGCATATAACAATATATATTTTCAATAAACATCACAACTTTTTTTGATTTTGAATTTCAAATATTTGAACAACATTGTAAAGGAATAAAAATTTAAATTGATCTCAAAATATTAAAATTCTCTTTTCTCAATGTCTTTCTATTTTCAAATTTAAAACACGATTTGACTAAATTCGTCTATAAATAATTCATTCATCAACTTTATATCCACACAATCTTTCCATCATTTTAAATAGACAATACCGAGAATCATAATCCATATCGTACCAATAATTAACAGCTATGCATTTGTGTGATTGTTCAACATGATGATACCATAAACTAGGCAAATACAAAATATCTCCAGCATTAATTCGAACTCGATATACATTTGCTTTTGAATAATTAGGATATTTTTTCAAATCTGGATCAAGAGGATTTATTGATATCCAATCAATGGTTATTGGCTTACCACAATCTAAAACAATTGAATATTCAGTAAAAGAAATTTAAAAAATTTAAATGTTTACCATCAAAAAGTGGTTTAATATGCATATTTCCATCATCATCACTTTCATAAATTGCAGATTGATATGTTTCACGAGGAATTAAATGAACATCAACAGGTGGTATAAGAATAAAGTCTTTGAAGCCAGATATGACACAATAAATATTTTCATAGGGATCTTTGTGCATTGATGTGACTGCTCTGCTATCACCCATCCAAAAATTAACAGCATCTGGTTCTTTATCAAATGCTTCTTTAGCAAAATTTAAGAGTGAATAATCGAGATCATGAACTAGTTCTGGAAAATCTTGTGTTAAATTTGAATTTTGTCGTTGAATATAATGAACTGGTCCTCTAAAATTTTAAAAATATTAAATTATTTGAAAATCAAATTCAAAACTTTACCTTTTATCATCTAGAGCATCAATAAAATCACTCATTGTCATCGTGGCTTCTTCTGGCATCACAAAATAATTTTTTCCATCTTTACAATTTTTAGCAATTCCATCAGCATAACCATTAGGTGTAATGGCAACATTAACTTCTTTCTCTGGAATTTTTTTTCTACAATAATAAAATTTCGAAAAATAATCGAAAATTGATATTTTTTGGCAAATCAAAAGAAACAAAAAAAGCAATTAATTATTATTGCCGTAAATCGACATTAATAAATTAATAAGGCAAAGAAATGTCTTTTTAAAATGTTGAAATTAATCCAAAAAATATCGTATATATCGAGAATTAGAGATGACGAAATGAAATGAACATTGCCTTGCTTGTTATAAATAACTTTTCTATAGCATAAGATTTGATCTTGAAATAAAATTTGTCTCTCGTCTTTTCATAATTTTTAATATGCGGAAAAATTATTTGTTTTGGATTTTTTACCTCATGTAATTTGAATTCCATTTTTTAACAGCAACAGTCTCATTAAGAGCACCACGAATGATTAATGGAAGATTTTTGCTAACATGGTTTCGAAGAAAATCAATTGATTTTGGTATTTGAAATGTTTCGATAATTCTTGGTCCCAAATAAATGTCTAAAAAAAATTTTAATATCAATTTTAAAATTTTCTTAATTTAACGTCAATGATCGCACCATATGCCTCTTCTGACATTTTATTAAACTGCTCAAAGAGCTTTGGATCAATGTTGTTTTGAGAGGACATTCTTGTAAAATCACAAAAACTAAACTACTTTGATTCACTACCAAAACTGTTTTCATGCGCGATGAAATCAAAACAAATTTTTTCCTCTCGCTCACATTGAAGCAGTTTTACTCTAAATGTATTTTATTTTAGTACATGCTATACTCAAACGTTTGTATTTCATTTAAAGAAGAAATTTCGAAGTCACATTCGCGCGTATTCGTCAATAAACTTTTCGGTAGATACAAGCTACGTTTCGAAATAAACAAAATCTTATAAGATTATTTGTGGTGACTTATTGGAATGTTTTGTTAACAAAAGTTTCATTTCTTTAAATAAATTTATAATAGAAAAAATTTAATTTGCTTTTTATGTGCGTTGAAATAAATTTAAATTTTCTACAATAAAGCACATTTTGGATTGAATAAAAAATGGATTCGAAATCACAATTGGATCTTTATTTAACTGAAGTTTCAATGGAATTGTTAGGAAATAAATTCTATGATATAAATGGAATGCGACAGCACAAATTAATTGATTTATTTAAAGCATGTGAAGCAAAAGAAGATAGAAACGAACATTCAGTCGAAATTCTTTGTAGCTTGGGTTTCGAAGACAAAAATGAAAACTCCACAATCAATTTTCTTGAAGATCAATTTGATTTTATTTTAAAAGATGCAAATGATTCAGCAGCTGTAAACCAAAAAATTATTTCAAATTTAAAGAAAATTAAATCCGATCAAGATGAATTGTTAAAAGATGCATCACAGATGTATGTTAAGAAACTTGTTGGTAAGAAACTTCGAATAAAAATTTTGACACAAAAATCACAATTTTTTTATTTTTTAGAACGCAATAAAATTTTGACATCATTTAATAAAATCAGACAGCAAGTAATAAATGAATGCACTACAAATAATGAAATGCGTAAGTTATTAATAAAAATATGCGAAAAATAAATTTATTTATTATAATTTTAGAATTTACGTGTGAATCTTTTTATGATGCTGAAAGAGAGCAGCTTATACAGTCCTGCATGGACACTATTCGTTTTATTAAGTATGTAATTAATGATCCACATAATGAGGCAAAAAAAGGTGAACTGATCTCATTTGTTCATGCTATGCGAACTATTCGAGATTGTGAAAGCACTTCCAAGAACAAAAGAAACAAAATAAAAAAGCCATATAAAAAAATTAAATAACAAAATCCTGTGATAATTGAAAATAAAACTTATTTAAGATAATTTTCAAAGAAGAAAAAAAGTTCTTTATTGTGAAATAAATTCGACATCAATTGAAAAGAAAATTGATTCTTTATTTATTACAAAATGTTTAGTTTGATAGTTGTATTTGAAATTAAATTTCTTTTGTCACATGAGATGCATTTATTTTTCAAATAATAAAAATCTCATGTGGCAATTGTATTGTTTAAAAAGTTGAAAATTTTTCTATTAATTTGTGGACATCGAAAGCTACAAAAAACTTTGTTTGAAGTTTGAACATCTAAACAATTAGTTGAAAAGACTAAATATTTTCTAAGAATTGAAATTTTTATACTTTTGCCTTAAAAAGTTTTATATTTCCAGCATTAAAATTTCATTTTATTATCAATAATTGTTACAATATTTTGTTTATGTCTTAATGCTTCAATATTAAAAAATTTTCACAGTTCCTTTTTGAATTTTTTCCAATATTTTTGTCTACATGTCTTTGAAGTTTTTTGTTATAATTCTGCATGCACATTCACTTCATATTTGTTTTTTATTTTTCTCAAATATCACACAGCTTTGGTACATAAAATGATACAATACTTATCTACTGCTACTTAGAGTTTATCATATTTTCTGTTCTCTTTTTTCTTTTCATAAAAATTTTTAAATTCTACTGCAGCTTTTTAATTTTTTAATTAATTAAATGAAATGAGAAATTTTTTTTGAATTTGTTTTGTGCGCGTTGACAAAATTTGGTAATTTTTTTCAGACGCAGAAATTCAGAATGGATTCATTAAGGCACATAATTTAATAATTTTTGTAAATTTGAATGAATTTTTTTTGTCTCTACTTAAATGACTTGTTGAACAATTAAAATTAGTTTGTGCACATATATTTTGTGCAATGATGAAAAGAGCTAAATATATAAATTTTTTTAATGCATGTATAAGTGTATCTATGTGGATGTTAATCGAAAAAAGTTAATTATATTTGACTGTTGGATCACTTGAGATTATAGTTTGAACATCTTGGCCAAATGAGATGCGAATGCTACTGATATTATTGTTTCTCACTGGCTTTATTGGTTTCTCAATTTTATATGAAAATTCTGATGCATTGGATGATGAAATTGGTGGAGTTCCAGCACAAATTTCTGCGTAAATACTTTCTGTTGGTGTCGCTCGTGGTGGTTCGACTACATGTGCATGCACAATGGAATCACGAACAGAACAATATGGGAGATCATCAATTGAAGTATCATCTTCATGCAAAGAATCTTCAATGTTTTCATTTTCAGATGAAGAATTTGGTTCCGTTGATGGTGGTGGTGGCAATTGTAAATGCATTAATGCTGATTTTGTAAATTCTTCATTTCTAACTTTTTCATCTTCTTCAACCTTATTTACTTTCTTGCTCGTTTCACGAATGTTCATTTTTTGCGGAACTGAAAAATGCAACAGTTGGTGCAAACTTGATGATGACTTGCTATATTGCTTTGTCTTCACATAAAACTCATTAAAAAGTTTCTCGGTAATGAAGCTTTGTTGTCGAGGATTAGAGTTTGAATTAAGTACAGAATCATTTGATGAATGCATACCATTACCACTATCATATGTTAAATCCTTTTCAATCTGTTCATGATTATGATCAACACTGTGATTCCTATGCTTTGCAACCAAATCAGGTGGCTGAATGTCAATTGAACTATTTAATTCAATATTTTGAAGAGAGAAGCATTTTTGCATGGCCTTGTTTGTACGTTCATTCAAATCATAGCTGATTTCTGAAGATGACTTAAGAGTTGTTGAAGGATTCTCATTAATTTCAATTGTACCAAAACGCTCTTGAATCATTTTTGACATATCCTGATAACGATCCATGCTGTTGCTATTTAAATTAACAAATGAATTTGTTTTACTATTGCTACTGGCACTCGAGGAATTTCTTAAATTTTTAAACCATCCCTTTTTATTATTACCGCCACTATTTGACTGAAAGACTTTCATTTTTTCTTGACTCTCTTGGTTGATTTGTTTCTGCTGTTCAAGATTTTCTAAGTCATTTTTAGATAGAAAAATTATTGAATCTTCACGTTCATGTGCTGGAGAATTATTTTTATCACCGCCACTGAAGAATTTCGTGAATGCTGAAGTTTTTGACTTGACTTTATTGGCTGTCGATGACAAATTATCAGTTGACTTCATAATCTTCTCTTTTGGCAAAGTCTCATACTCTATTGCTCGCACAAAATTATCACAATTAAACTGGCAGAATTTTAATAAATTTTGAACATTCTGATTTGAAAACATGACTTTTTCATTTTCAAAACCAAGTGTACTTTTCATAAATTTCATATCAGGGTTAAGATATAATTTAACAAGATGTAGTGGATTACAAAATTCAGTTTCATCTATTGGACATGCTATGATAGAATTTTCTATTGATACTTTTGTGATTTTAATATTTTCTAGAAAGAAAAAAAAATCGAATTTAAATTTGATAATGATAATTTAGATTAAATGCTTTCTACCTGGAATGCTTGCATGTGTAAGACCACTGACGTGCTTTGAAATGAATTTGAGACTGATTGGGAAGGTCGTTTCGTCTGTGATGATGTTACTAATGCGATGGACACAATCTGTATTTAATTGCTTTGACTTCTGAGAGCCACTATTACTCTTTGAGTACATTTGCTGATGCTGTTGCATGCTGCTATGTTCAATTTCATAGAACTTTCCTTTCGTTGAGAGCGCAACATAAATTATCTGTAACAGAGAATAATAACATGCAAGACCATTTTTTATTGATTCAAGTGGACGCTCTTAGAGAAGAACATCAATCATTTAAAAACTCATCATACCTGACGACTCTCTGACATCAATTGCACATAACGACCCTTTTCCTTTTCACGACCGATGCTATTAAGGTTGTCTTTCTTTGTCGATGAATAGCTGCTATTATTTTGTCCCCCATCCTCAAACACAGCTAATAGACGAAAGACTTCACCGGCTTTTGCCGTTGTCTTAACGTAGTGTGACTTGCTATTTATGTTATCTATTCAAAGAAAAGGCGGTAAACGTTAGTCATTTACGCTTGGTTAAATATCTGCCATTATAAGTATCATTATTGACAGAAGAAAAGAATTCATACCACCAGGATTTGATTCGGTATATGCCTGCATGTTGTCCACTGATAAGAACTTATAAACACGTTCTCGAACCAGCTGAATCATCGTAGTATAAAGTGTTGCTGTCGGTGTGCCTTTTTCATTAACAAATGAGAAATATCCTGGAAATATAAAATGGTACAAAAACATGAGTATGAATTTAGTTTTTCTACATTACAACAGCATGGAAATAGCATTGCAATATTGGAAATATGTCTGCAAGTGAAGATTTTAATTACGAAAAATACTTTTAAGAGTAAAAAAATAGATTTCAATTAAGAGTCTTCTTCTATATGCTCGTCTGTTGTAATTAAATAAAGTAAAGTGAGAAAATACTGCTGCTTTAAACCATTCTAATCTGTGTAAACAACAATCGCTGCTATTAGTTCATAAAGTTACTTCATTTCACAATATGAAAAGTGAATTTTAAATTATAGCAATTTGAGTGGGAAAATTTTTGAAAAATTTCCCAAGATGTTGCAACATAGTATTTGCTTTTTGTGTGCATGATGACTTCTAATTTGAGTCCGAAAATTCACTGCTGAATTAAAATGAAGAAAGGTAACATTTGGCAATGCCACTTGCTGCCTTAGTTTCAATTAAATGACAGCAATAACATCAGCAGCAACAGCAGTAGTGAAAATAAAATTGCATAATAAAATGCGAACAAATCATAAATTCAAATAAATTGTACTGAATGAATGGAGACATAAAGATAAGAATTATGACGATGATCTTCATGAAATGAATCACAAATGAGCTCGACTTGCTCAAATTTAATTCGCTGTTGAACTCCAAAAGTTTGACAGAAACACATTTCAAGCCACATGTTGTCGTGTTTTGGTTTATTTGGGAACCATTTTGACTTCAAAGTAAATTCTTAATTGAATTGCATTACAAAAATTTAAATTCAATCTTAATTCATAAATCACTGCAATCTTTTACAATTTGTCATTTCATTGCAGTAAATTCAAGTGCAAAGGAACTTAAAAGGAGATTAATCTGCATCTCAGATTTCAATTGACATCTTTCAAGTGAGATTACAATCCACCCTTTTGATTGACGATTTAGAGCAAACTGATTTAATAAGAAAAACAACAACAAGCAACAGCAGCAGTGACAGTGTGGTTGAAGAATTCCATAAAAAGCAAAGTCATTCAAACGAGCGATTGATTAAGATAATTAATCATTCCACAATTCATTAAGTCTCAACAGCAATAGTAGCAGCCATAAACATAAAGTGATACTTGTAAAGTTCAATTTCATATTGGGCGTTTGACCTTCACTAAATTAACACACAAGAGACAATTGATTATCTACACAATTCATCGCTATCACTCGTCGTCTGACTGACTGACTCAATATCATGTCAGTCAATATGAATAACTGCAAACTTCCTCCAAAAAAAAAAACTTCTTAACTAAAAGTCCATTAGAATAATTTGAGACAATCGAAAAAGAGAGTGAGAAAAAACTTTTTTGCAAATGGATAAAAAAGAGGAAGAAGCAATTTCAAATGAACCCGTTAACAATCGTGTTGTTTTTATTTTCTTATAAATTATATGTGTGTATATGCATGAAGTACAAGTCGATCGAAAAGTGTTGTTCCATTTCCAAGTCTCTTTAGTAAGTAAGTAAGTATGAGCAGGAAAAAAGAAAGAGAGAAAGATTATGATCAAGTCAGTCTACGTGTAGCTAGCCATAAAAGAAAAAAAAGAAGAAGAAAATAAAGTAGCATAAATAGATGGATGGATAGATATTAAGCTGATACAAATTCATTATGTTCCATTACATACAGACAGAATGTTATTCACTAGTGAAATACTGAGCTCTTCTCTCTCTTTGATGAGATTGACCGCAACTCAAAACAGCATTAACAAAAGACAAAATGTGCACTTCAAACTATATTGTAAACGATATTTTTTGGTTAATTCAAAGCAATTCATCTGATGAACAATTCTTCTGCTGTTGTTGCATTTTTATCTTTTTCAAATCTTTTATTTCTTTGAATTGCATGTCTCTTTTTCTTTAATTTGTTTCTTACCATCGAAATGAATTCCCTGAGTAAATTAAAAAATTGCTCTCTTTCTTTCTTTCTGCTACAATTTTTCTTTATTGCTTGTCTTGTGTCTCAATTTTGTAACAACAACAGCAGCAGCTAAGAGATTTTCATAAATTGCGGCAATTAAATTAAAACATGCTAATTATGTTTAGAGTCATTAATTAATCGCCGCATGCAAGCAAGCAGTAACAAACTCATGTTCATGTGCAGTTTTCTACCTTAAATTGATTGTGTGTCTTATTTATTTCTCTAAAATCAGGAATAAAATTCAACAGAAACCTTGAAATGATTGAACAAATAAGAAAAAAATGTCGTCACATATTCATTTCCAATAAATAGCAGCATCGGGTTTTAAGATTCGTAAAAATTCCAAATATGTGATGATGATTCAGTGCTAAGAAATTTATGCCAACAAGTAGTGACCATGAAATTATTTCTATAGAAAAAAAATGATGATGATAGTCCAATTGCTAATGCACCGATTAAAAATTTTTAATTACTTCGTAAAATGCACAATAGCAACAACAATAAAATATTTTCAACTTTTTTGAATTGACATGGATTTTAATCAAAATTGAAAATTTGTTGTTGTTGCTATTGTATAGTGGTATTGAGCTCATGGTGAATTTTCATTTATTTTTTAGCACATTAAAATGCTTCAAATTCATTTAAAGTCGTACAAAAAAAGTAGCACCGACCATAATTAGCGATTTGAATGAGCAATTGTTGTTACTGAACATGGCAACAAGAGAGAAAAACTTTAAATTCATAATGAAGCTCAACAAAGAGCTCACAGATTTTCCTCTTCTCTTGCTCACTACCTATCTATCTAACTTGGTGAAGCGATTCGTAACAAACGAAGTGAAAATTATGATGAACTGACTGAACTGAACTGTTGTTATTGTGCTTTGAAACGAGCAATTTCTTCTCGCCCAAAAATTAAATTAAATCATATCAGTATCAAATTATTAATGGGATTCTCTTTACTTAATTCATTCTTACTCATTTACTTATTTGCTTTCAAAAATATTCTCATCATCATCATCAATGATCGCACTCGAGCGTAAAGCTTTCTAACTTGAAATTTCCAAATTAAAACATGTACATATATTCAGATAACTATTACAATCAACCTCATGCAAATGATTTTCCGCATATGTCTCATTAACAGTCTTAGATGAGAAATTTTCCGATCGATTTGATGTATGTTGCTGCATACGTAGAAATTTGATATATCAATCTGAGTCAGTTGTAGAGTAAAATTATATAATTTAAATTGGTTTTTGAGAGTTGTTAGAGAAAATTCCGCAATTAAATGTGCACTCCTTAAGATTATGCTCATTACAGATCGAGCAGTTGGCTGAAAAATTATTCAGTAGCAATCAACGACAACTATGATGATGATGACGTTGAAAATTACTCAAAATGAAACAGTCAGCCACGATTTTGGCAACTTTTTGTAAATTGAATGTTTTTTACAACTCTTCATGATTATTACTGCTCATGTCACACTTTCAAAACACGATAATGCATGTTGGCAGATTCGCAGACCTTGTCAATAGATTTTAATCTCATTGGCCAATGTGTATCGATTATTATTGAACAACAGAGCAGACTTAATTACGTAATTGACGATGATGTTGAGAGAAAATTCCTTTTCATTTTACTACAGTGGTTTAAACAACTCCAGTGATGACGATAGAAAATGAAAATATGATGCATGATATCATGCACTTATAAAACACTCNAATTATATAATTTAAATTGGTTTTTGAGAGTTGTTAGAGAAAATTCCGCAATTAAATGTGCACTCCTTAAGATTATGCTCATTAGAGATCGAGCAGTTGGCTGAAAAATTATTCAGTAGCAATCAACGACAACCATGATGATGATGACGTTGAAAATTACTCAAAATGAAACAGTCAGCCACGATTTTGGCAACTTTTTGTAAATTGAATGTTTTTTACCAACTCTTCATGATTATTACTGCTCATGTCACACTTTCAAAACACGATAATGCATGTTGGCAGATTCGCAGACCTTGTCAACAGATTTTAATCTCATTGGCCAATGTGTATCGATTATTATTGAACAACAGAGCAGACTTAATTACGTAATTGACGATGATGTCGAGAGAAAATTCCTTTTCATTTTACTACAGTGGTTTAAACAACTCAAGTGATGACGATAGAAAATGAAAATATGATGCATGATATCATGCACTTATAAAACACTCTCAATAAAATCAGCTGTGCTCTTTAGTAAATTTTGCCTTAGCAACAACAGCATCATACATTTATATGTTGATGATGAGAAACCGTAAAAGTTATCGAGCTATTGAACAATTTTTCCAATTCATCATTCGATTCATTGCATGATTCTGATGTCTGTCTACGTGTGTATGTGTATATATGTTTAAATGATGATGATGACGGAAAAGAAAAAGTAGAGAATGTTTCAAATAGAAAGAGAAAAAAAGAGAGAATGAGAATGAAGAATTATGAATAAATTAAAATGAACTGTTATGTTGATTATTTCATTTTTGAAGCATGTAACAAGTTGGTAATAGATGAAGAGGAATTTTGCCACGCTGAAAATATTAGACGGCCATTTCTGTTGCTGCATGCCTTCGTCAAAGATTGAAGTGCTCGATAGCAATGGAATCCAAATTTGGACGTTCTTAAGTCGATGCTTATCGCTTGCCGTCCACTTAATTAAACTCGACAATTCTGCTTCAGGTAGAAAAAATTTTTTTCTTAAAGTTGATTCTTAATTTAGATGAACTTTTTATTAAATCGTGAAAATTTCATTGTCCTCAACATTAGCAAAAAATACAGTTGGTTGCATCATTTCCATAAGGGCACATGAACCTGCATAAATTCAACCTCATTCATCTGCAATACAAAGCAACTTCACATTATCTTAGCTTTGCAATCCATTCATTTAAAGCAAGTATAAAGAAGAAATTTCTTCCAACATTAATTGTGCAATGCCTATTTAAGCATCATGGAAGAAAAGATATTTAATAAAAAGTGAGTATCTTGAGATTTCTCACTTTATCATTATCTTTTTCATCCTTCTTTTTTTGCATTTTGCAGACAGTCAGTCATCATCACAACCACCATTCTGAAATTATCATCATCACTCAATTATTACTATGTGTATGTCTGTCTGCTTGAGGTTCTTTTAGTTTGCTTTCAAAAACCACACTTTACGAGTTGCTTTTTCCCTTCTTTAATTTAATTAAAATAAAACTTTTTTATTCACTTTTTCGAATTGTGTGTGATGCAGTTGAAAGAGAATAATTGAAGGAAATTTGAGCAGCAATGAAATTAAGAGAGAGAAAAAGTTCCATAAATGGAAAGATAAATGAATGTGCATTGATGATGATGTAAAGGTCGAATGTCATAACAATACGAAGGTAATGTAATTTTTTTGCATGGGATGAAACTTGTGAAACATTTGTCACTTTTTAAAAAAAATTCTTTTGCAAATACAGTGGAATGAATTCAGATTGCATGCAGCAATTTGTTCTTTGCCACTTATGTTTCTGTCATTTTTATCGACAAGAAATTTGTTGTAGGACATTTACGATTGCTGTTGACTTTGTAAGTTTAATAAATTTCATTACAAATTCCTTTATTTCAGTTATTATTTTTATTGCCGCAACAATTTTAAAATTCTTTTCCTGCTTTTGTCTCGCGCTTGTTTTAATAATCAATTTGATCAGCTTAAAACTTTATGTTCTCATTTAGATAGAGGGAAGAGTGAGCTTTTGTTATTTTATAATTTACAGATTAACCCTGACAGTTGACAGCAGTGGCCAAAAAAGTTTATTTATTTTTTGTTTTAAAGAAAAATGACAACGTCTCAAGATGTGTGCGATGCATGAATATTAATCAAATCAGCTGTCGCCAACAAACAAGCAATGACTGACCCTGAAATATGACATCGAGCACCGTAGAGTCATAAACTTCATAAGCAAGCAAGCAAGCTGTACACCCAGCCTCGCACTGTTTTTTTATTTTGTGTTTGTTGCTAAAGCAAGTCTGCCCACGACTCAATTCTCTCTTGACGTATTCGCGACAGACGAGATTTCAATTCATTTTTTCCGTAAATTCTGCTGCTGTTGCTGCTACTGTCGCTACGAGATAGTCACAAATTCATCAAATGCAAACGGGCTACACATGAATATTATTCAACTGCCGCCTCATGCAGCGAGGACTTCTTATCAAAAACATTT
>CM031379.1:11745158-12006889 GCA_018290095.1 Polypedilum vanderplanki
ATATTGAACAAGAGAGAAAAGAACAAAAAACCTTGACAGGAAGAATTTGACATTTTAATTACACGTACGGCTCTCGTGTAATTATTCTTTATTGTGCCTATGTTTTATGTAAATTTTACGCCGATGAAAATTTAATTGAAAGGATTTACGCACATCTGATTTTCATGTTGCGCATCTTCATCTGTCCATCGTGATTCCCATTTGAATGTGAATTAACCTGACAGCAAGAGTAAAAACTTGACATTGAAATTTTCAAGATCTCGTGCTGGCTTTCTTTGTTGTATATTTTAAAGAGAGAAAGAGAAGAAAATTTTCAAAATCATTCAATGTCAAATTTTCACTGTTGTATGTGTGGTGGCGGTTTTATTTGTTTCAATTTAGGTAGAGAATAATGAAAGATTTTCAGCAGTTTAATGATGATGATATGCGACACGTGTTGTTATGCTCTCACTTCTCAGAATTTGTCGAGAGTAAAAGCAAATAAAGCATAAAAATGCAAGCCACACAATAGATGGAAAATTGCCAACATACAAAATTTCATTGTCAGCTGTACATGAAAGAGTGAGAAACTTTTTTTGGCTTCAAATTTCTCATCTCCATTGACCCTTCATTCTAATTAACATTCTTCATGTCCATTCATGATTTTATTTTGTGGTCTGCTTATTTTTAGTAGTTACACGTCATTGCATCAAACAAGTCATCTCTTTTTAATCTACAGATGGAAAGAGAAATTTTCCATGTCAAAAAATATAAAAATGTCGCTGTGTCTGCAGAAAAAAAACAATAAAATGAAAAGTGATTTTTGCTAAAACGTGCAAATCTCAAGCATCACCATATAATCTTCAAAGTGGAAAGTTAACAAAGAGAGAAAAACAAGCTGATGTTGCTAAAAAGTTGACATTACTGAGCATCTCAGTCGATTAAATTTTATTACTTTACAATAAATGAAGTCTTGAGTCGCGACAGACGAAATTTCTTTAAAAAATATTTTAATAAATTAATGGACTTTATTTTAATAAATTTGTTGCTTAATATGACTTGTTGCTGATGTTATTTCTATCTTTATGTTTATGTATCGAAAGTGCTTTTTATGTATATTACTGATGATGTTTTTTACTCTTGTTGTTGTAAACTTGAACAAACAAACAACTTTTCTGGCGACATTTCTTCTCGCACTTACAAAATTTACTCATAGTGAAAGACAGAAAAGAAAGAGAGAATTTATTTATTGTGAAGAGTGAGAAACTGCCAATAAAGCATAAATCTTCTTACGCAATCAACTACTAGAGAGAGAATGATATAAGAATAAAGTGCATGTAAGCATGCTTACACTCAATTGCAATGTGATAACATTCATCGTTGTAAATAGTCATTTTGTAGCAAGCTCACCTGTGAAATCTTGTGGTATTTTAATGCCTTTCTTCCTGTTCGTGCCACTTTTCACATTGATCGCATGATAAACTTTATACTTCTTCAAGTGCCGATACAACAAAAATAATTCGCCGTTATTATTGTTATCCGCTGCTGCTACTGCATTAACAGTTTTAATGTCATCAAGTTGATATTTTGCACTAGTTGTAGCTGTCTCATGACTATTGGTGGTCAACAATGATTGTTGTTGCTGTTGATTCGCAATAATTGGATAGCCATGATTTATTGACTTTTTACTCTTTGCCGCTATTACTACTGCTGCTGCTGTTGTCATTGGATTCGATGATTGATTCACTTTTTCATCATAAGTACCTTTCAACGACGGTACAATTAATCGCGCTATTCGTGGCAACGAGAAGCGATCAAGGAAAAATTCTACTGACATTGGTTCATTGTTGATGATTTTAGACTGGAAAGAAATGAAAGAAGAATTAATTGAATGGTGATAATAATCAGTTTAGTATAAAGTGTGTACATGAAATGCAATAAAATAGAGAGAATCGGCCATTTTATTAAGTAAAGAAAAAAGAGGAAGAAGATAGGATGTGGATAAATTTTAGCATGAAGGTCTTTTGCAGACTAATTGGATCGTAAGATACAATTAAAAAAACTTTTAAAAACCAACGTTTTTCTTGCCAACTAAAAAGAATAAAATAATTTTTTCAGGCCCAGAGTTTTCTTGTGAATTGNTTGTAAACAAATAGGTCAAAAATTAGGAACAAAAATAGGTCAAACAATAGGTTCCCGATTCCTACTTTAATTTCATCAGTTAAAAGTGGTTTTACACTTTCATTTATGAGTTTATGTTATAGTTTAAGTTTTTTTACAAATATTTAAATGATAAAACGTGAGTGAAAAGTGAATAATAAGTGAAAATAAAGTGATTAAAATCTTGCAAAAATTTTTTCATCAATTAAAAGATTTACGAAAATGGACATTTCTTGAAAATTATTGCAGTTAGAACATGAGTAAAGTGATAAATAGTGTTTAAATATGATTTGTAATTGATCTATATATGAAATATCATGGTTTTGGTTGATTTAGATACATTTTCCAATAAATTTAAAATAGGTCAAAAATTAGGATAGGTCAAAAAATAGGTTCCTTTACCCTATTTATAATTATCAGCACTTTTAAAATAATTTTCACTTTATAATAAATTTTTCGCAAAATTCACTAAAACTGATTGTTTACATTTGTTCAGCGCAGCATTAACGATATCAGTTTTCAATTGTCATCAGACGTTTATTTCAATCTGTTAAACGGTATTTTTCAATTTCAAATTTTTTGTTGCGCAACACTTCATTTTTGTCACGCGCGACATATCAAGGTAAAGCGACTGTAGCGCCACTAACGGTGAAAATTGGAACTAAGTCACCATTTCAAATTTTATTTTTTAAATATTCATTAAAATACAGCTTGAATCATGATGAAATGTATATAAGAATGCATTGTCATCGGGTTCTGAACTATATGTAAAGTTTCAAACCTCTAACTAGTCGGGAAATGGGTGAAATTTGAGTTAGAAAATTCCGCGGACAGACAAACAAACAGACAAACAAGAAAGTAAGTTGAGTAAAACGTTGGAAACGGCATGTGTGCACACATACAGTGTCAAAAGAAGAGTTATAAAGTTATTCATGCATAAATGCTCACCTCATTACTCAACTTTGATCCTTTACTATCGCCTGTTGATGAATCACAGCCTGAACTTAATGAATTCATTTTGTAACGTTGCTTCTGTCTGACTAGTTCTAATTCATTGCGCCGCGCTAAGCGGGCATTCTCAAAGTCCGCTACAGAAAACATATTTGCACTCGTGTCATGAGAATTAAAACGTCTCAGTTTTGGCTTGTTACCATCACGGCTTGATTGGACAATTTGCAATGGCAAATTTGTTTGCGATGACGTAAACGCCGCTGCTGACGGTGTTTTCGATAAGTTTGTGTGCTGTTGCTGTTGTACTGTTATAGGCGCAGGTGACTGTGTAATTTGCTCTTGTTCAGTGCTCTGATTTGGCGGTGACGACGTGCCAATTTTACTCAAAAATAAAAATGAGTCATGGAAAATGGACGTTGTAAAAATTTTCTTATTCTTTTTATGCTGTGGTTGCTGGCATTGTACAGGTTTCGGCATATGTGGACTAGATTCGATCAACCAATTGGCTAAATGACGTTGACGCTCATACTCTATTGTTCGCTGTTGCATGTGCATATCTGAAAGTTTTATTATTGCATCTGTCATGTCTTTCCTTCACACTCCTTCTTCCACCTATGTTTGTCGTAAATCTTTCAAGTATTTGTTGTCTTGCATGAAGCTTGATAGTTGATAGATATATGTGAGTATAATGCCGATGCCACGAATGCGATATTGACTGCGATTTAATTTTTTATTATCGCTTCACTTCACGAGGCAGTCGAAAGACAGCTAAGATCAAGTTGTTGGCAATAGTCGTGCATTTAATTGATTGAAGACGATGATGATGCAATTAATGCAATTTCTGTAATTAAAAGAAAATAGTTGGTCAATAAAATTTGCATTTCCTGATTAATTAAGTTTGTCTTTCTATCATTTAACGAAATAGTAGACATTCTGGCATTTCTCAATTATTTCAAAACAATAACAATAAATTTAAACAAATTCTTCACGAAACAATCTGCTCGTTCTTATTCTGTAATGCACAATGTCATGTAGGTATTAACCAAAAATAAAATAAAAATGAATTTTATTGTATACACATTTCGTGAAGACATAAGGATAGAGTAATAAAAATATCTTTAATTGTAAATAAGAAATGTCAGAATAAGTCTTCATTTTACGCTCTTTAGAGCATACATTCAAGTCGCATTAATGTCTAGCGAGAGCGAGAAAAAATTTTCTTTTAACGCAAAAGATTTTTTTGTTTAAAAGAAAAATTTTTTAGTGCAAAAGAGAAAGAAATAATTTACGAGAAAATATTACGAGCGTCATGTGCATAAATATACTTTTAGTCACATTTTATATACATTTTTGTGTACACACAAGCACTCATTTCATTTCATTTGTGTGGCGTATGTTTGACTCTAAAATGTCATATAAAGACGGGCAATGGAATGATAAATGAAAACGATTTTAAACGAACCATAAAACTATTGCATTTAATTAGTACCTAATTTTAACATGTTTAGATTAAAAACACATGTTATTTGACTAACTCTTTATATATAAAAATAATCATTTTAATTGACATATGGGTAAAATGAGATGAAAATAAAAAATATTTTATAGAATAAATCAAGGGGAAAATAACTCGAGCGTTGGACGACATTTTTTCAACAGACAACAATTAGGCAATGTCGCGCAACACAGGGCAATAAAACCACCTGTTACATGAGACAAAAAATGTCGCGTGAAATTTGAATTTTAATAAATTTCCTTTTATTTTTAGGTAGTATTTTTATAAAAATATCAATACATTTAATCAAGCATTTAGTTATAAAAAAGAAAATTTTTCTAAATTTGTCAAAGGTTTTGTTTACATTTTTATGTCATTGTTTATGTTTTTTTTAGTTGACAATTACAAAAAGATGTAAACAATGGGCAACGAAGAGCAACAAAAAATAATTTTCGTTGCCCAAGAGATTTTCTTCTTCGAATAAATGATTAAAACTTTCAAATTCTCATTAAAAATGAAGCTAAAAATATGGCCATTTATTTCTACCATTGGGATGATGTCAGCAAGAATAAAAGACTCTCTTTTTAAATAAATACATTTCTTAATGATTTTTGAAAATGCTGACGAAACACGAGTAACTTGAGATGAGAAGAGAAAATAAATTAAATTTTTTTCGCTTGTTGCCTTTAAGGTTGCTATTAATATATATGGCAAAACTCTTCGTATTTCACTGAGGATAATGCCGCGAGTGTACAATATAATGACTTTAAAAAATGATTTAGGGATTTGTGACGTAATTTTCTAAATACCATATGTACACTTACTTTGAATGTTGTTCAGAATGACTAATGGTGAAGCAAAACTAAGTGAAAATACTTGCCAAGTGAATTGACAGCCAATTATCACTGATTTTTGCTGTCTTAGAGTTTTTTTACAACTCATGAGTGAGTTCAATATAACTTATTGAGTCATATTGGCAAAAAAAACGTTTTGTTATAAATGAAATTTATAAATCTTGTCGAGAAAAAAAAGCACGCAGATTGGTTTCGACATTAATTGTCAAAGTGAGAGATGAATGTGAAGAAAAGAAGTGAGTTTGTAGATTTCTATAATCCAAAACACGTGTGAACTCAGCGGAGCACAAATCAATCTACACTAAGCAACAACAATCAAAGTCAGAGTCGAGTTAGAGAGGCATGAAAGGTCAAATAAACTTGAGTCTCAGCACAATTTCATTAGTTTTCTTTGTTTTCTGTATCTGGATTTTTCAATTTCAATTTCTTATTGCTCCAAAAAAAGAAAAAGATTTTATAGAGTAAGAGAGAAGAAAAAATCTCCCTATCGATGGAATCATGGAGATTTGTTGTGTTTTATTATATTTTATTGCAATATAGACCACGTCAATAAAGAAAAAAACCAGTGACCAAGTACCCGTGTTGCAGATCGGTGTACTTAAGCGCATTTTTGGTGCCTAGATCAGAGTTTATAACAATTACAGAAATATTAGATGCGTTTGTAAAACAGATTCATGTGACAAGATATACTGGTTAAAGTAAATTTCAAATGTATTGAAAATTTCATTTGTAATACTGTTTCGAATGAAATAATTGAAATTAAGTTGTAGCAAATAGCAGTCAATTAAGAATTCAGCAGCTAGTTCTTGTTTTGTTTACATTTTCATATAGAAATATATTTTTATGAAAACTCGAGTAATGTAATTGCTGCTAATAATCTTGATCTATTAAAATTTTCGAAATCGTCTTTATAAGTTTTGTTGATTTGAAAATAACGATAAAATTCAAAAATACGCGAAGTTGGCTACGCGCAGCTGAAAATTTTTTTGATCGCAGTCAACTTCGCGAAAATAATTTTGTTTACAAATTTCAATATGGAAAATTAATTCATAATTTCCCAAGTTATGTGATTAGTGAGAGCTTTAAAAACCTATTTGCCGCCAATAACTTTTTAGCACAAATCTAATGCAAAAAACCGGAAGTCTCTAGCTATTGTAGTTTTCGAGATCTCAGAGGGACGGGAGCCAGCCAGCCAGCCAGCCAGCCACCAGCCAGCCAGCCAGCACAGCCAGCCAGCCAGCCAGCCAGCCAGCCGAACATGAATGTATAAGCTGCATTGTTGTTCCAAAAATGCGCTAAAAATTCACAGCATGTGAAATCTAAAGTGATTTAAATCTACTGTAATAAAATTAAACAAAAGGTGCCAGATTAGGCTAAAATTGCTGCTTTGTTTTCGCAATGCCTAAAAGTAGTAAGAAAAGGGCAGCATCCAAATTGTTTTTTACCATTGCGTAACAAGTTTAAGTAAATAGTACATACATATTTACTGTGACATTGCGCAAATATTTTATACAAATTCTCACCGTGTTTTGCACACAAAAATGTTTATTTTCAATTCAATTTGTCAAGTAAAGTACGCGCTAATTTGAAATGCAATTCATCTGAGCAGCAACAGAGCTATAGGTAAGGAAAATAAAATCTCATGAAAAAACTTCCATAATAGACGCTTCTCATAGCCTTGGTAACGCAATACATTAGAGAAAAATTAGCTTGTAAAACAAATAAAGCCACCACCACGTGATTGCTAATTACATCAATTGTTGTACTTCCATTAATCTCTAGCGCTCCCTCAAGTCTCAATTAAGTAACATTATGCGATAGCAAAAAAAAGAAACATCTAAAATAGGCTTCAAAGTAATTTGCCTTTTATATATTGACATTCTCTCAGTAATTAATTCCAACAGTTTAATTTTCTTTCGTTTCAACTCAATTGACATAATTGTAAAAATTTCAATATCAATCGACATCATTCGCGATATTTTCTCTCTCTATTATGGTAGTTCTCAACTATCTACTATATCAGATTAAAATTCCTGACATCAACACATGCTTTAAATTGTTCCATCCATCAATCAAGACAGATGATTTTGAGTTGAAGTGACTTAGAACTTTAAGTGCTTCATAAAACGAGTTTTTGCTTTTTTTGCCTTTTTCATCAACAACAAGTCTCGTCCCATGACAACAAAGAAGCGTGTGATTAATAGCATGAATTACTTTATTTAATTGAATAGCAATATAGAGAGATAAAGAGCTCACGTTTATTTCATTTCAAAAAATATTCTTGATCAGCGTCTATTGATAACTTATAACTCGATCTAATAATTGTAAATAAGGGACTTCTTTCTTTTTCTATTTTTTTTTTCAATTATGAAAAGAGGTCTCGACATGGTTTATGGCACTGCATTGGAGATTTACTCTCCATAATCATTCAAATCTTGATTTATTATGATAGATTTATGTAATTTCATATAGCGAAAAAATTTATAACAAGCATTTTTCCCGTTTGCCTGTTTGCTCTTTCGCCATTTAATTTATTTTCATTCAAAATAAGGAATTTTATTGAATTTATGTTTTTCAAGTTTACAATAAATATATAATGCTACACGAAATGAATAATGAATTCATTGTTTCTAATCTATGTAAGGTAAAGACATTATGACCGATCAAGAATCGTACGGTAAATTCAGAATAAGAAAAAAAGATTCAAGTTCATTAAAGACATGTAAAATGCATAATGTTCCAGCATAATTCATTCTTACTGCTTTAAATTTTCATGTAATTCACAGTCATTGTTCATGGCTCATTTTCTTTTTCTTTCTCTCATCTCAGATTTCAGTTCATCCAAAAAAGTTTAGTAGAAGGAGGTGAAATTGATGGAAGTCAATAAATTAAGTAAAAAAGTACATGAACAGAAACAAGTTCATCATACGCACACTGTAATTTGTCATTAACCGTTACAGAAAATAAGAAAAAATAAAAAGTGGAAAAAAGAATAGACCGCGTGCTTAAAGTGATTCTTGAGTATGAGAACGCTAAGGAAACAATGTTGTCAATGTTGTTAAGGATCACTAGAAAGAAAGAGCCAATTAAATGACAATTATGACATGGCAACTTGATAAGTATGATGAACTTTGTAAGAAGTCCATTGGCCATAATATCAAGTACGAATTTACATAATGACAAAATAGTTGAGCCAAAGGCAAATGATTTACATTGGGTGATAAAAAATTACCATAAGTGACATTTCTAGTAATAGATTTGCATCGATGTAAAATGAAAATTGAACAATTAATCATTTTATATGCATATTTTAATAAACGTTTGTGTGTGTGTGATTTCATCTATCCTCATTTTCCTTCTTAGTTGTCTTTATCTCTATTGCAGTCAGTCGAGTTGAGTTGATGTTGTAGGAAGTTATCAATTTCTTAAACATTTATAGCGACAGAAGAGGTTGTCTCAGTGAGACCTCCTTTTATTACTACTCATGTGTTCGTATTTATATTGCGAAAGGCACATTATCTCCGCTCTATCAAGTGTCAACCTTTATGAAAAACAGAAAATTTATTGCATGCAATATAATTGATAAGGAGGAATGAGAGAGGGAAGAAAAGAGAAAAAAGTATGCCGTTTTGAGCGCGAGACTGTTTGATCATCATATGATGGAACGTGTTGAATTGCGAAAAAAGCTATATGCATATATCTAGTGAAGTAGACTTCATTATGTGTGTACTCAATAAAACACATTTTTAGCACAATATTTCTTTAGGTTACAAAAAGAAGCACTTTGTCCATTCATGTAATTGATGAATAAAATTTTTTTCAAATTCTTTTGAGTTTAATTTCAAATTATTAAATTTTAAGATTAGAACAAAATAATTTTGAAAATCTAGTTTAAGATTAAAAACAAAAAAGATCGAAATTTAAACTCAAGATCATTATTTAAGTTCATAAGAAAGTTCAAGTTTTTAATTTAGTTCAAAAATAAGATTAAATTTAAGATCAGCTTTGAGATCAAGATCAAAAATAAGTTCAAGGTCGAAGATCAATTTTAGATCATAAGTCAAGATCCAAGATCATAATTTAAGTTCAAAAATTTAAGATCAATTTTAAAAAAGTTCAAGATCATAATTTAAATAAAAAATGCGTTATAAACTTGTAATTAATTGTTCGCATTAATGGTTTTTATTCTTTAATGATATGAATTATTATTTTTATTTATTTTTCGTACATAAAAAACCACCACATTGTGGTCAAGCGACTATTATTGAATAAACTAAGTAAGTGAAAACCAGTAATGCAACAACACACCAGTGGACCATAATGAGTGAACACAAAAAGGCAGTTTATGAAATAAGAGAAACCCAGAATCATGATTGTAATGACTGAAAAATGTATATCAATGCTTAATTAATTCCACAATAGTGTTCTCTATTCTTTTCGTATGCAAATAGGCAAATAATAAGGCCTAGCTTTAAATTCAATAGGGGACTAACAAAACTATTGTGTGCATGAAAAACACAGCTCTACTTAATTGATTTTTCTTTCTGAATGTGTCTGTATGTTTTTGTCTCATTTCAATTGAAAGGAAATGATTTATGCAAAAAATATATGAAATGAAATTACTGATGACTAATAATGACAAAACATAATAATAAGTTATGCTAAACTGATTGTTAGTCGCTCTGTTTTTTACCTTCCTCATGCTTTACATAATTGACCCGCTTGGTGCCATAATGTAACGAACCATTTTCTTTCTCTCTGTCTTCAACAACATGACACAAAATCAAAATGAAGTTCTGACTTCAAGCCTCTCCTTGGTACCGTTTTTTATTGCTTTAAAATAAGATTCATGAAACATAAATTACAATTTTTTATGTGTGTGCAAGCATGAATGTATGCAAAAAGCAATTTCAATGTTTCATTGTGATCTGACCTACCAAATCTATCTCTCTATAGACACCATACCACACTGCACTACAACTGAACGCATTGCGAAATTTAGCACACGAAAACCAAAAATAGTTGGGAAATTTAGTGAAATTAACGAAGAATTAAGGTAAAATTGTGAGTTGGTCAGTGGTTAGGAATTTTCCCTACATATCTGTATGATTATATGATATGATGAGCAAAGTCTATCATTATTTTTACGCCTGCTTGAAATTCTCTTTATTCAAATGCAAATTTTACATTGCAGGCAAATATTTACATTTCATTAAAATAAATATACACTAAAATGAGATTGAAAGCTTTCCGACTCTACCATTGCAATTTTTTCTTCTCTTTTGTCGCAATAAAACTTCTTGCTCTGCACTTTTAGTATCGTACATAAATTTTACATTCTTTTCTTGCTATTTCTTATTACAAATTTGTGCATATGAAATACACAAAAAGAGTGAGAGAGAAATATTATAAAGCAAATGGCAAAAGTAAGTAAGTAACATTGCTTAAATAAATAGCGAGAGAGGAATGAAATGCTTGTACCAACAACACTTTACAACTTGAGAAAATGAAATAGATACAGCAAGTTTCTCATAAGTTCTTTACTTTATTACAAAATATAAATAAACTTCTGTTGCTTGCTACTTGCTTTTGTTATAAAACAACTTAAATAACATTAAAATATTTACACGTAAACAGTAAGGGATAAAGGTGGTAGATGTGGGGTAGAAATGTTTTATAATCATCATCATAAATATCATAGCTTCCCCACTTACTTGCTGTTGTATTTCAACATTGTTGCTGTTTCTACTTTATGATAAATTATAATAAACCTTCTTATAAGAACATTAAATAAGCGAGCATTAACATTACTTGCGCTAATATAGTCATATATGCATTTATTAACTTAAGCATAATTTCGCTCATTTTTCTACTCTTCTTATTCTGTCTCTCTTTCATATTTTTACTTTGCAAACAGCATTTGTTGCACGCAATTCGTGTAAATATACAGACATGTACATGTGCATACAATAATTCAATCCATTCAATGGGTGTTCATAAATATTAAATTTATTTTTTTATTTTGTTTCAATATATAGACCAGTTAGAATTTCACCAATGATTTTTATTAGCGCGAAACAATTAACCTTTTTACCCTTTGCAATGCTGTCACTGTCTGTCGTGGGCATGAACTGTATTTGAAATTCAAAACTTCATGAGTGTCCATTCCCGAGTCCTCATAAAACTTTATGCCATGTCCATTAACATGACTATGTTGTTTTACTCTCTTTCACTGCGAATGCAGGCAGAAATGCTGATTGTATGTATATGAAATTTATATTTCTCATTGTAACTCAACATTCAATTCGTTTCATATTTATATATATCAATATACAATATACACAGTGGTAGCAACAGCAGCAGCATGTATGAACAGCATAGGCAACAACACAATCTACTATTTTATTTTATTTTATGAGTCATGTCAAAAATTGCAATCAACTGTACAATGTAATAATATAATAATAAAAATTTATTTATCTCTATTCCTCACTCTCTCGAGATACATGTATGTGTTTGAATTTTGAATTTATTAATTAAAAATTTCTTTCATAAAATATATTGCCCAAAATGTTTCAATACACATATGGTCATGTGTCGATAGGCTTTCAAATGGTTCAGTCAAGTGGCGATCAGATGACTTTATTTGTAATATTGAGACTAACTGTTAGATATAACAGCTATATTTTACATTTTTAAAATAGTTTTTTTTCTTTTTTCGCAAAGCCCACACATCGCTCTTTGTTGTGTTTGTCATACATAATAGAGTTAATGCGCGCGAGCGAGTGACTATTTAATATTTATGATAATGAAGTTGGCAATTTTATGAATATCAAATAGACATCATCAATGGCAAATTACTAGCAACAGCAGCAATAATCGAAGTAGTGGAGCAAAAAAATGACTATTGTAGTTCATAAAAGCTTCTGAGTGATGAAAATTACTCAACATTTCCTCAATAACATTTTAGTTTCTTGATGCTAGCTTACATTGTTTCTTACATTAGAATGACATTTTACTCTTCTTTTTTCTATATACATAGTTTATTTGTTATTCATATTCTAGATGAACAATGTGTAATTGCATAGACCCCAATTACGATGCGAGACTAATTGAAAATTAACGGGCGTATACAGTTTTAAATTTCATTTCCCCTTTGACTGCATATATGTGTACATAAAAAGTAAGAGTAATAAATGCAAAACGGACTTGTATGAGATTTTTTCCTTGCTTTTCTTAGTAGAGTTTAAATTGCAGTCATTTAACTTGAATTTATATATATTTTGACAATAACATTTATAACGTAACCATTTTAGTTTAATATTTAAAATACTTGCTGTGCTTCTGGTTACTTTTTCTAATCATTTAACCACCTTAATTTAGCAAGCACGATTCATAAGCAACGTTTACATGACTAATTAAATATCGGAAAAATCTTGAAGCTAAATTGTATATGTGTGGCCAGCGATTCGTATTCATTTTTCAAAGTTTCTAACTAAGTTAGACATGGAGGCAAGTGATTAATATTATGCATGTTTTAAAGCGCGCTCAAAAGAGCAAGCTTTTCCGTTTCTTCCGACAATATTTTCACTAGTCGTTATTGTTGTTATTCCTACATAATCAATTTTTTATGTGACTTCAGACCATTTTTCCTTTAGTTTTTTTTCTTTTTAATTTTTCATTTGCTGAAAAATTGTATGCAATCTATTAATGGTATGGAGTAAACTTTTTTTGCCTTCATCATGCACATTTGAATAGAGAAAAGGAGAGAGAGAAGTGATGGAGGAAACCATTAAATATTATGAGCATGAGCTGCTGTTGTTAGTTGTTTACCGCTCAACTTTACTTTTCTACCTTCTTCTTTCACCATGTTTTTTTGTTGTTCATAAATAGAACACGGATAAGAAAGAACTAGAGAGAGAGAGAGAGAGAGACTGACGAAGAAGAATAGAGCAATTTACCGTGCATGTCGTAGGCGTTTGCTAAATTGCTATTAGAAATGGGTAGAAATTACAATTAATTCGATATGGCAGTTGTGGCACACATAGGTTATATTGAAATGAGTTTCACGTGTTGCTCTTTAAATATGTCCATGGTAACGAATTTGAAAAAATAGTAGTTAGTTTTGAATGAGGGGTTATTGAGTGTCAATAATGACAACAAGCAAAAGAAAGAGCAAACATGTAAGTAATACATGAGTAACGGATTCTCTTGCTTGGATTTTTTTAACAACCACAATGTTGATGTTCTTGTGTCATTTAAAATTTATTAATATTATTCATATTAATTAGCTACCATTGCCCCAAAGCCATATCACATTGAAAGCAGAACAGAATTATATAAAACCAGTTTGAAAGGAGAGTGAGAAAGAGAAGAAAAATGTCAAAAAAAAGGTTAAGGCAATCGGAAATGCCTACTTTACAGCTTTACTTATTTGTATTATAAACGAGGTAGAACATCATCATATCAACATTAGATTATTATACATGTATATTGTTAATTAAAATTCCATCTAGTTCTTGATATTCCAGATTTTCCTGATGATATATTATTGGTATTCATATACTTATTAAATGGATAATGATGATGCAAAATTGAGTTTCTCTAATCTCATAATTTTAGTTTGAATAAATTTACGAATTGAAAGCGTTCATTAAGATAATCGTTAGCCACGACATAAAGGAGATCACTTTTAAAACAAATAACGTTCGTTGTAGAATATTTTTGTTAATGCTCATACAGAGGAGAGCAAAAACACAAGCGATTCCTTCTTTTATTATTATTTTTTGTACCCTCCTGTCGAATATAATCTCAAAAACCGGCTTTTTGATACATCGAATTGATTTTTGCCAATGCCTTCTTTTCAATTCTTTACTGTCTGAAATATTTTTATTTTTTTGTTACTTACATTTGATATTCTTGGAAGTATTCAAGAGCCTGCGAGATGTTGATATTATTGTTGCTTTTATTTCGTTCAAAAAATATTTTTTTTTATTTTCGGGGGGATTCTAATTAAAGTTAAAAGAAGGAGAAAAAGATATTTCAATATAATATAAATGTAGCAAGAGAAAGAGGCAAAAATATGAAAATTTATCTTTTTTTAAAGTCAAGTTCTTCTTTCTTTTTGCTCGTTGAAGCTTATAAACTGGTTTTTGGCATTCGGAATGAAAAAAAGAAAAGAGGAGAAAAATACTCGAAACTCAGTCATCGACATTTCTCTTATAACATTCGAATATAAAAATAATATGAACCACTTTTTTAGGAGTTCATACTCACGTTGACTTACATTGAGTACCCAAAAAATACAGGTTTTCATCCTTTCAGCCTGTTTTAGCTGTCCCGTAAGCCAAAAATAAAGAAATGAAATTCAAATATTTTTTATCTTTGAATAAATTTGCATTGTGATAAAAAATCTATTCTAGTAGAATCATCGGGAATAATCTAGTGATGACACCATCAATATTGTGTACGTATGAAAGAGCGCGAGAAAAAAATAAACACTTTTAAAAACAGGTGAGGCAGTGAAGTGTATTGACTCGTATTCAAGTGTTTATAGTAGAGAAGATAATTTGAAATTCTATCGAGTGGGATGAGCTATTGCTAAAATATTTCTCTCTGCTGCGATGAATTTATGAAAAAGACTGAAGACTGACTGAAATTCCTCGCTAATTTGATCGACAACAATGCGATAGCGATATTCCCAATACCGTAATTCTTAAAAGCACATATATAACAAAAGAATAGCAAATTGTAGGAAAAAACAACAAAAATAATTGCCGATAAATATCTGTAATTGTTCTCTTACCAGGGAATAGAAGAGTTTGCTTTGAAAGATACATTTAATATTATTTATTTGATTCTATTTGTAACAAAACGAAATACAAAAAAGATGTCGGCGATGTCGGAGATCGTAGCTCAACACAACCGGATGCAATTGAGCAATTGATAGCATAAGTATAGTACGTGATCCGCCATCATCAATAACAAATCCAAAGAATCGAGCGCATTGGCAATAATGAACGTCAGCAGCAGTATTATATTTATCATTGATGCGTGAGAAAATTCTAAAAAAAAAGAGTAGAATGAAATGAATAGCCACCATATAATGATATTTTAAATGCCAATTTCCATATCACTAATGCAACACGACATGCATCTGCCTTAAACTCTCTCGAGAATATAACGGTGCCTTTCCATTATTAGTGAGATGAGAACATTTTCACATCATTGACGTGCGGTAACGTAGTGGTGTTCACAAGATGATTTTGTGTTTGCAAAGTGAGATACACTTATATTTAAATGAATTATCAAATATGAAAAAATCTTCTTCTAATGCAAATAGACTTTTTTTTCTTTCGCTATAAATATATATAATAATAATAATAATAAAATATGCTATTGAGCTAAGGTCAAGTTGAGAGATCATGTTGAGTAAAACTAGGAAATAGATGGCACGAGAGCAAATTGGAGATTTCAAGGAATACATTCACTGTTGGATCGATTATTAATTCTATTGTTCATTTTATGGGACTTTTTCTCTATGCTCCCGCTGTTGCTGTTTTATGCTTGTTATATAAGAAAAAATGCTTCAGTTTCACTGTGGTTTCTCCGCTCATCTATCAATTGTAATAGAGAAAAATTACCGACATCAATTCAATATTGACAGTTTTGAATAATAATTGAAAAAGAGAGGTGTAAAGCAGGTCAAGAAGGTCTCAATTATTTTTCTTATAATGTTGCATAATTTTCTTTAAAGTTCAGCTGCATTAAATAGGAATTAGATTGAATAAGACATTAAACACGAGATGTTTTAGGGAGAAGCTCATACGAATTATCAATTAAAAGAATACAACTCGTGACATCACATTTAAATGCTTATACTAATATAAGCTCATTTCTCGATGTGTGATTGTGCAAATGAAATAATCAAAAAAAGCTTTAGCTAGAGGAAGCCTAACTGCCGATGAAATGATTTTAATTAAAACGTGCGATAAGCATTTAATGACAAAAAAATGGTGTCAGTTTAACGCTTTTGTTACTTAAGCATGTCGGAATCTAAATAATGTTTAATGTAGCCCAAGCTAATACTGTTGTTGCTGCTGCTACCGCGTTGTGATAGGGAATGTATACACATATATACAAATGAGTGAAATAGAGAAAAAAAGTGTAAGTCATGAAAAAAAAATTGAGATTGGCATTTCAATAAATTTACACAATGAAAGTGTGACGAATGCTGTAGTTTGCTGCCTGCCTGCCTGCCTGACTGTAAATCTATCATTTACAAATATAAGAAAGAAATATCAATTTATATAATGCAAAATGATGTACTTGACTAAATATTTATTACACAATCATCAACTTAGACTGACTACTTCTGATAATGTATAATAAATTGCCTTCCAGTTGAGTCAGTAACTCATTAGCATTCACAACGAAAAACTTAGTAGAATTTTTTTAAATTTTAATTTTGTTTTCTTATTAAAATATTCAAAATAAGCACAGCGCAATAATGATTTCATTGTTGCTTTTTTGCGCGTCCTTGAACTAATTTTTAGGTTTTTTTCTCAGTAATTTGGAGAGAATTTTAAAAAGCATTCATTAAAATAATTTTTTTGTAAAGCAATAAAAGCCAAATGAATTCAGAAATAGTTATAAATGAATGCAAATATACACGGGGAGCAAGAGAGAAACGGAAGGAGAAAAATAGAGAAGAAACAATACAAGAGAGAAGCAATCGTGAAATGTTATTTAGGCATTAACATTAATAACGGGGCCTTTTGTTATTTCCCTATTAATCGAGTAGAAGAAAAAAATTATGGTTTTAATAGCGAGTATTGCGGATAATTCACCGTCTAAGTACGATAAATAGGAAATGCATGCTAATGAGTTGGTGAATATTTTAATTGCTTTCTACACGTTTTTCATCATTGTCTGACTCATGACTGAATTGATATTAAAATATTCAAAAATTTCCACCTTCAATAACAACGACAACAACGATACTCATAAGTGCATATTATTGTTACCCGATTTCATTTTTCTTCCTTTACTTACTAATGACCTTCATACATATGATATATGCTTGCATGCAGACATACTTAATATCATTTTAATTTTTAGTTGATAGAGTGAATGTGGAAAAAATTGGAAGAAAAGAGTCACACAATCAGTGGCCAAAAGCGCCGCGTTACTCAGTGAACCGTTAATAAGGCCTCTTAATGCCACTAAATGTATGCGAGCGCACGTATATATGTGTAAATCATTCCCTCATTTTTCATACATTAATTATATGAATATTTTTTTGGTTGTTGTTTGTTGGACTCTTTTGTGCTAACCAAGTGACACATTGAAGCTAATTTCACGTAATTTTAGCTCATTTCTATCTCTTAAAAAATAAACTTTGCGTTTGTTTAATTTATTTATGTCAATCAAAGTTGGAAAGGAAAGAGAAAAATGTTATCGTGCTTTTTTTGAATTTGGCAACACCCCATTCATTTCATTCCAACGGTTCTTTATTTATGCATGTGATTTTTGTAGATACAATGTGCTAATAACGAATAATTTTGTTCTTTCAAGTAATATAAAAATTATAATATGTACTCTATCGACAGCTAGTATGCGAGCATAGCATAGCGAAATAAGGGTTATAAGTGAAACATGAATTCAAAAATAAGAAGGGTGTTATTATGCGATTTATAAATGGGGAAGCATCAAGGACATTGAAGGACATTTTGTGCAGCAACGATGTTTCATTGTTCTATTGCTGCGGAAATTAAAATTCCTATCGTTGCACTGAAATCGATTGTTTTACTTATATTCAATTTCAAATTAAATGATTTGCACGTAGGCGGCTGTCAATTACACTTCATGCCCACATGCTCACACTCTTTTTGATTTACGTTATTTGAAATGTAAATTAGAACTGAAATTTTTATAGTTTTTTCTCTCATACAAACTCTCTTTTGTAAAATTGATTTTATGCAAACTCATTGATGAACTAATTTCTTTTATTTGAAAAAAAATTTCATTAACACCCGCCTCATGTGTAGGGTTCTCGATTCCGTTCCGGACGATTTCGGAACGGAACGGATTCCAAATAATTTGTCATACAAATGACTCAAATGTCTATGAAATTTAAAATCATAGAACTTATGATTTTCGATCATATTTGCATTTTATATTGAAATCAACATAAAGAGTTGTTTGAAAATACTTTATTGACATAATAAAATTTAAAATTTTTTGCTAATTTTTCTTATTATGAACAAAAATAAATGAATTTGATGTTATTTTATTTTAAAACAGTTAAATAAGCTCGAACGAACAGAATTTTAGTCGTTATTTTCAAATAAATTTTACAAAATTTGCGCTGAAGCGCATTCTGCAAAATAATAAAGATATTAAATTTTAAAAATTTTCCATGAAAAAATGATTTTATTAGGAAATAAAATTATTTTTTTTATTCTTTTCTTTATTTCTCACTAATGAAGAAGATCTTAAATGAAAGTTAGAAAATTATCAAATATTCATTTCTCGCGTATCATTTTGTCAGAAAATAATTTATTTTAGCTGAACATAATTCATGGTACTTTGTTTATATTTGAAAATGAAATTTTAACAAAAAATTTCGATGACAACAAAATATTTTCAAATTCAACTTTTTCAGATTTCATTTGTTTACCTGTCCTATGATAGGTTCAAACAAAATAAAATTTATTCTCGAAAGGTGATAAATAGATATTCTAATTTTAGTTTTATTTATTAAAATAGAAGAATTTATCTTTTATTTAATGAACCCAACATAAGAATTTGTTCAGCAATAAGTGAGAAAAGTTCTAAAAAAAGCAAGGCCTGAGAACTCTTTTTGATATTTCGCATCAAGATACCTTTGTTTTTCGAAAAACAAAAATTTTTAGAAATGGACTTTTTTTAAATGACTTCAATTCTAAAACGATAACACGAAGATATGCAGTCCTTACTGAATTTCATTTCTAATGCTCATAGCTTTCTTTTAAGCTATCAATAAAATTTTATAGTCTTTAATAAAAGAGAAAATCACGATATCAAAAATATCAAAAAATATCAAAAGAGTTCTCAAGTGAGAAAAAAATTTGTACCGTGATAGAATAATTTACCATATTTTTCATCATTTTTATTTTGATAGAATGAAAAATTAATGAAATTATTGAATTTTTTTAAAAATTTTCAAAAAAAAGTTGAAATTTGTATGGAAAATTTGCATTTCTCAAAATTTTCGGGAATTCTCGTTCCCGAAAATTGAAAATTTCGGGAACCGGGAATTCCCGTTCCCGATTTTTCCCGGAATTCCCGTTCCGTTCCCGAAGTGAGAATGTTGATGAAACTAGAGCAATAAATAAATGAATTTTTGGAATCAATAATTGACACAATTTAAGCATTTTCATATTCTTTAAACAAGAAAGCAACAAATCAATTTCTTTGCAAACTAATTAAAATTTATAGCTCAACTCATATTTCAAAATTAATTCCCTAATGTCGTTTTCTTTCAATAACAAATGAAGTCGACTGTATGTATAAAATTACTCTCAGTTGCTGCTGAAAGTCATTAAAAATTAGCCATAATAAATAACTATAGGATATTCGCATTAAAAAAATTATTTCACAATATATCACATAAAAATTTAATTTTTTGCTTCACTTTCACTTTTATTTGCGTCGCCTTGCATACACTTACGTACCACAAATATGAAAGAAGAAAAAAATTAATAGAAAAAAAGCAGTTCGATGAAATATTATTCATCATAAAGTGCTCTCACTTACAACTTTCAATATATAATATGTAATAATGGTAAAAAAATTGTTGTTAACATGAATCGAACGAGATCATTCGTAATTCAATTTTTTTCTTTCTTTTTTTCGTACGAATGCATGTGATGAATGGATTACAGAATTTGTAGATTAGTGTTGCTTCCCATATTATTCGTATTATTTACAAGCACGATATAATTAAATAATTTTGTTTTCTTTCACTCTCACTCACTATGCGTCATTGCATAATAATTTCGACATTTCGACTAAAATTTTCTATTGTTTCAACTGCAAGCGACACATGAAGAAGGAGAAATTAAAAATTCAAATCTAAAAATTGCTGACATTATTTAAATTTATTTGCAACATTGTAATATTTGAATTTGGACTCATATGAATTAATTCATGAGAATATTTTGCATTTCTGTTCACCAGACTTGATTGGAATTCAAGAAAAAGAGAAGAGTTTCTTAAAATAAAAGTCTGCTTTGAATTTTTTGCTCTGTAACAATATGAAGCAACGTCATTGCGATGATTTTTATTTCAACTCCCGTTAATGTCTTTTTAAATTGTGTACAAAAACATTAATGAAGTTGACTATTGAATATTCATTATATGAATAATTTAGAATTGATGGAGACACCTTCATTCATATTTCATTGAAGTGTTTAAAATGAGAATTTCCATTTCTTTCTGCCTGTTGTCGACCTAAAGTTTTATTTGTTCATTTAATTTCAATTGCATAATCAGAAATAATGAAAAATAATTTTATTTCAATTTTAAATCAAGCAATAATGATAGAAAGAAGCGAATAGCATCAGACTATGTTTGATCAATATAGTGCAATAATAGTAGCGACATGTAGACGGTCGATGTACAAATTGATACGAGAGAGAGAGCAAGCCAAAACTATTTTTTTTGCAGAAAAAGTAAAATATAAAGTTCTCATATTTTTCATTCTTTTCGAAAAGCAATTTCCGTTATTTGACGCTTCAGGTCAAAGCACCATAATTTTCAGCTGTACAAGTTATACACTTAATTTTGTTCTGTGTTGATCTCACCTCGCTTACTTTCGTCGTCGTGCGCGCACATTCATAAGAAAGAGAGAATGTAATATCTACTTATGCATGAGAATAAGTGTCTGCCGCTTGCCAGACAGTTTGAGTAAAGTCAGGCCTTTTAAATCGCATTAAGGAGATTTGTGATGAAACTACACGCGCACATGATGAGATAGAATAGAAAATTAGATAAGATGGATGGATAGAAAAAACTCTATGTGAATAGAATGACCTCTCGAATGATCAAGTATTGACTATATATATTGACTTGCATTTCTTTCCAACTAAATGTATACTTTGAAATCTTAATTGTTTTTAAATTGTAATTTCCTACACTCACTCTGTCGCTTTCTTTTGGTCTGAGTTTCTTTATTTAAAGAAATTCTTTTCCTATAATTTTCCATTTTTTTGCTGTTATTTGCTCGTTGTTGATTGCATTGCTCATGGGAATAAAGCGAAAAAATTGTATAATGAATTTTCAATAAACGAGATATTTCTAATGCGATTGTTGCAATTGAGGTTTCGAGATCTTTTCAGCGCATCTTCACGGATTCATATTTATTTTTTTTTTCGGCTTGAGTTAATTATTTTTCAATTCTGTATATAAAAGCAAGCAGCATATTGTGCTCATCTGAGCAAGCACGGAGAAAGTCTATTTGCTTGTACACACGATTCGTTCCATGTAGATTAAGCTGATCTCAACACTCAATAATCTCGCGAAAAAAAATAAGAAAGAAAAAATCGACCGAGAAGGCGAAGTAAAGCAGAGGAAAGAGAGATGAATATAAAGTAAAAAGAACTCTGATTTATTTAAAAAGAATTTTTTTATTCGCTCGTGTATACAGTGTACAGAGTCTCTCTTGATAATTTGAAATATATATATACATACATACAATTCAGTGTCTTCATATTTCCACTCAGATTCTCTTTCGGGGTTTCTTTTTATAATGCAACATATGAACGTATTACGATATTTGAAAGAGGAGAATATGTGTATAAATTCATATGGGCATGCAGATATGTGCATGACTTGCCACTCAAAGCTTAGATTTAAGTAAATTTTACATTGTATGCAAAAAAATGTTCTCGAATGTATTAAGACAGTTCTTTGAAATTCATTCTTTGATATGGGTCAAAATTCATCGTCCTTACTAGTAAGAAATAAAGTTAATTGATGGTTTAGAAAAAAGAAAAAGAGTTGCTAGCAACATTGTATGATATTATGATTATTAATAATAAAATTTATTCACACACATAATAAATTTTCCGTTTTATCAACATGGTATAGCTCTTAATTGTTATGTGTGTGGAATACGTGGGCAAAAAAAGTATAAAAAAAGTTGTGTGTGAGTGAGTTAGCAGCAGCAGTTGAGAAGTGCGAGGAAAAAGAATGAAATAGAAATGCGTGTGTTACCAACCAGGTGAATGTTATTCACACACACACACACACACATAGCACAGCAACAATGGTTAAATATAAAGGATGATGATTCTCATATGGATCTTGCTGACACTAAAAATACCATATGGCAAAAGAGAGTGCCGTATGAGAGTGTATCGCATTTTTAATACCAATTGGTAACAATACAAAAATAGTATAATAAAAAAATAACTTCCGGTGCATTTAATTGAAGTCAGGATTCTTGGGTTTACGTTCATTAGTTTAATGGTAACTTGAAGTTTTTAAATGAATAAAGTTATCAGATGGTCATATTGTGACTAATAATCGTAAATATTTATTGCATATAAACACACATCGAAATATAATAATCATCATCATACAAACCTTTAATCGTGCTGTGTTCTCCTTTCTTTCTTGAATTATCGCGTTTGAATCGTTGAGCCGTGGTTGAATGAATTCCTTTTAATTGCTTAATGATAGGTCTGGTTCACATGCGTAAGGTATAATAATTCATATACAACATACGTATAAGTGTGTAATAAAACAATTTTCCTGCTCTCTTTATCGCACTTGACTCTAATATTTTTTGCTGTTATCTTGAAACAACACACAAAAATAATTTGCACAGTCAAAAAATAAAATACATAAAAACGTAATGCATGTGGCAGATTAATGACAATAAATTTTTTATAGATTTTTGAGTTTTGCTATCTCTATGCAATTATTATTATTATTATACACTTCACTCTTTTTTGTTAATGCTTTGTCTCTTTCGTAAAAAGTAAAAGAAAATCAACTGAATGTATTTTAAATTCGTAATTTGCCGTCTTTCGTCTCTCTGAGAAGATTAATTAATTAATTACTCGAGATTGTCTGCACATGCACAAAGTTGTATTATTTCACATTGAATCACTAATTAATAATTATACTCTTTTTATTTATTGAGATTTAGATAGAAGGACGTAAGTCGACTTCTTTTTATTTTATGAAATTTTTTTGCCACATAAAACAGAAATGAAAAATCACTTTTCATTCACAGATGATGCTGACGATTTTTTTTACTCTTTTTATACCAAAGAGAAAAAATTTCTTTCTTTTTTCTTTTTATTATCAAACAAGTTGGAATGAGTAGATGAAAATAAAACAAAAAGAAAACATTCTTTTATTCAAAAAAATTTTCTATTTCTTGCCGCAAAAATGTGCGTTATGATTCCCGGTTTATTTTATTTGTTTTTTTGCAAAAAAGAAGAGAAAAATTATAAAATAAAAAAAGTTTGCGTTGTCGTAAAAAACTTCTTATTTTATGAATTCATAGAAATTTATTTTAACTTTTTTCGGTCTATTCTGTTCAACGGCTAAAACGAAACTGAATGTGTGCACTGTTTGCGCACAATTTTGAATGTTTCAATGTTTTTCTCTTGAATGTTGAGAGAACTTGTTGAATGTTTTTTGCGCAGATGTTTACTGAATAATGTTTGTGAACTTTCGATGTCTGCTTACTGTTTAACTTCCAAACATCAATACGAATATTTTTTCTCTCGCTTCTTGTTCTTCACCTCCATTTATCATTTATTTATATATACGTTTATTTATATTTTTGACCGTGTATGTTTATGTATAAATATATATCTAAAAGTCAATTGGCAACAAACACATAAAATTGCACAATAAAACACGTTTATGAGATTTTTATTTATCTAGCTATATCAACAAACTCTAACTGCAATTTAAATGTCATACAATGATAGCGAAAAAAAAAATCATTCCAGACAATAATCGAAAGTATTCATATAATGTAAAAGTCTGTGAATTAGGTTAAAATGTGGTATGCATTCATATTCATAGCATATAGTTTTATTCATACACATCTGAGCAAATAAATGAATTTTAATATTATCAACTACAGTAAAAGCAGCAGCAGTAGCACTGATGTTCTCATTATCAATTGAATATTTTATTTATCAGATCATATGACACGATCAATTAAAAATTGATAAACTTTCGATATTGATATGACTTTATAAAAGAAACAAATGAAAATTTTAAGGGACAGTTGAAAGTCATTGTTGAAAATTATCTTTATTTACACAATTTTTTTAGATACATATTAGTATGCACTTTAATTGTGTGAAATTATTTTGACATGATGGACGAACTGATAAGAAAAGAGGCAAGATAAAAATATTCGTATATTCTTGTGAGACATTAAGGCAGACATATGACAGCGAATGTTTAATTTTTGTCTTATCAGTTTTGTGTTCTTTTTTTCTCTGTCTCTCGTTTGCTTGCTGATATTTCCTTTCTCTTGCAAGCTAGCGTCAAATAGTATTTTTAAATTACTTTCAACCAAAACTTGAGTTTTGTTATCGCGCTGATTGAATTTTAATGAATTGAAGAGTAGCGTTGTGGCATAACAAATGGGCTGGTCACAATTTTAAACTTAAATGCACTCAAGCATCATAAAGATTAAATTTTTATGATGGGTTATGCAAAAGATGAGTTTCGCTCTCACTTATTTTTTTCGATTGAGGCGAATGCCTTTTATGATCCAATTAGCTCATGGAGAAGAGAAACCTTCGAGCCTAAATTCAGTAATATCCGCTGCTCTATGCTACGCTCTTTAAAATTTATAAATTGCTTTGTGTGTGAAAAGTTTCCTTACTTACTTCATTATGTGCGCGCTCTGCTCTTTTGAAAGGCCGACTCTCATTTATTGCATTCCATGTACACACTTAATATTAAATGAGGCTCTGCAGCAGTAGCTACTTTTTGAACTGATTATTATCGCCATTCAATTAATTCTCGCCAATTTTTTTTTGTTTGTTTGTCTTACTTCCAGTATAAAATCATCAACAATGAACCAATGTCAGTAGAATTTTTCCTCGATCGCTTCTCGTTGCCACGAATAGCACGATTAATTGTGCCGTCGTTGAAAGGTACTTATGATGAAAAAGTGAATCAATCATCGAATCCAATGACAGCAACAGCAGCAGTAGTAATAGCGGCAAAGAGTAAAAAGTCAATAAATCATGGCTATCCAATTATTGCGAATCAACAGCAACAACAACCATCGTTGACCACCAATAGTCATGAGACAGCTACAACCAGTGCAAAATATCAACTTGATGACATTAAAACTGCTAATGCAGTAGCAAGCAAGCAGCGGATAACAATAAATAACGGGCGAATTATTTTTGTTGTATCGGCACTGAAGAAGTAATTAAGTTTTATCATGCGATCAATGCGAAAAGTGGCACGAACAGGAAGAAAGACATTAAAATACCACAAGATTTCACAGGTGAGCTTGCTAACAAAATGACTTATTACAACGATGAATGTTATCACATTGCAATTGAGTGTAAGCATGCTTACATGCACTTTATTCTTATATCATTCTCTCTCTAGTAGTTGATTGCGTAAGAAGATTTATGCTTTATTGGCAGTTTCTCACTCTTCACAATAAATAAATTCTCTCTTTCTTTTCTGTCTTTCACTATGAGTAAATTTTGTAAGTGCGAGAAGAAATGTCGCCAAGAAAGTTGTTTGTTTGTTCAAGTTTACAACAACAAGAGTAAAAAACATCATCAGTAATATACATAAAAAGCACTTTCGATACATAAACATAAAGATAGAAATAATCAGCAACAAGTCATATTAAGCAACAATTTATTAAAATAAAGTCCATTAATTTATTAAATATTTTTTAAAGAAATTTCGTCTGTCGCGACTCAAGACTTCATTTATTGTAAAGTAATAAAATTTATCGACTGAGATGCTCAGTAATGTCAACTTTTTAGCAACATCAGCTTGTTTTTCTCTCTTTGTTAACTTTCCACTTTGAAGATTATATGGTGATGCTTGAGATTTGCACGTTTTAGCAAAAATCACTTTTCATTTTATTGTTTTTTTTCTGGCACAGCGACATTTTTATATTTTTTGACATGGAAAATTTCTCTTTCCATCTGTAGATTAAAAAGAGATGACTTGTTGATGCAATGAGTGTACTACTAAAAATAAGCAGACCTAAATTGAATGGACATGAAGAATGTTAATTAGAATGAAGGTCAATGGAGATGAGAAATTTGAAGCCAAAAAAAGTTTCTCACTCTTTCATGTACAGCTGACAATGAAATTTTGTATGTTGGCAATTTTCCATCTATTGTGTGGCTTGCATTTTATGCTTTATTTGCTTTTACTCTCGACAAATTCTGAGAAGTGAGAGCATAACAACACGTGTCGCATATCATCATCATTAAACTGCTGAAAATCTTTCATTATTCTCTACCTAAATTGAAACAAATAAAACCGCCACCACACATACAACAGTGAAATTTTTGACATTGAATGATTTTGAAAATTTTCTTCTCTTTCTCTCTTAAAATATACAACAAAGAAAGCCAGCACGAGATCTTGAAAATTTCAATGTCAAGTTTTTACTCTTGCTGTCAGGTTAATTCACATTCAAATGGGAACCACGATGGACAGATGAAGATGCGCAACAGAAAAATCAGATGTGCGTAAATCCTTTCAATTAAATTTTCATCGGCGCTAAAATTTACATAAACATAGGCACAATAAAGAATAATTACACGAGAGCCGTACGTGTAATTAAAATGTCAAATTCTTCCTGTCAAGGTTTTTTGTTCTTTTCTCTCTTTGTTCAATATCGAGTTGAGTTACAAGCATGAAATTCTTTTGCAAAAAGAAACACTAACCTAACTTAACAAAAAAATTAAACATCACTGATTTGTAGTGTATTGATGATTTTTCAGCAGGCGGTTCTTGCCTTATTGTGCGCTAATTAATAAATCTCGCGACTTTTGTTGAGTTTTATTGTTGTTGGTGACTCATCATCATTTTTTAGTCTTTACGGATCTTCATGCTTTTATTTTATGTATGATACTTGCAGCTATTTTGTACTTTCATTTGTCTAGAGGTTAAAAAGTCGCTCATTTTTACACGATTCTATATTTGTCTGCTGTATAAAGCTATTAACTCATCAGAAGAAAACATTTGAATGCATGTCAGAATATTTTCGACTCGCAATCTCTTTGATTATTATAATAGGCAGCAACAGCAATAGACTGTTAAAAGCATTTCAATGACTTTCTTTGAACGACTCTAACACTCTTTCATAAGCAAATTGCTCTTGCAAATCCGTCCAACTGCACACATATATAACACACAAACCATTGTCATCAAATTATTTAATCCGACACATAAGTAAAATGTATGCAGCAATAGAAAGTCATTTTCACAATTGAAATGTTGGCACTGTAAATTCAACCATTGTTTGTTCCTGCTTATGTGCTGCATTTGAAAATGCGACAATGTTTTTTGATAAGATCCTCGCTGCATGAGGCGGCAGTTGAATAATATTCATGTGTAGCCCGTTTGCATTTGATGAATTTGTGACTATCTCGTAGCGACAGTAGCAGCAACAGCAACAGAATTTACGGAAAAAATGAATTGAATCTCGTCTGTCGCGAACACGTCAAGAGAGAATTGAGTCGTGGGCAGACTTGCTTTAGCAACAAACACAAATAAAAAACAGTGCGAGGCTGGTGTACAGCTTGCTTGCTTGCTTATGAAGTTTATGACTCTACGGTGCTCGATGTCATATTTCAGGGTCAGTCATTGCTTGCTTGTTGGCGACAGCTGATTTGATTAATATTCATGCATCGCACACATCTTGAGACGTTGTCATTTTTCTTTAAAACAAAAATAAAAAACTTTTTGGCACTGCTGTCAACTGTCAGGGTTAATCTGTAAATTATAAAATAACAAAAGCTCACTCTTCCTCTATCTAAATGAGAACATAAAGTTTTAAGCTGATCAAATTGATTATTAAAACAAGCGCGAGACAAAAGCAGGAAAAGAATTTTAAAATTGTTGCGGCAATAAAAATAATAACTGAAATAAGGAATTTGTAATGAAATTTATTAAACTTACAAAGTCAACAGCAATCGTAAATTTCCTCCAACAAATTTCTTGTCGATAAAAATGACAGAAACAACAGTGGCAAAGACAAATTGCTGCATGCAATCTGAATCATTCCACTGTATTTGCAAAAGATTTTTTTTTTTAAAAAGTGACAAATGTTCACAAGTTTCATCCATGCAAAAAAATTACATTACTTTCGTATTGTTATGACATTCGACCTTTACATCATATCAATGCACATTCATTTATCTTTCATTTATTATTCCTTCAATTATTCTCTTTCAACTGCATCACACACATTCGAAAAAGTGAATAAAAAAGTTTTTTTTAATTAAATTAAAGAAGGGAAAAGCAACTCGTAAAGTGTGGTTTTTGAAAGCAAACTAAAAGAACCTCAAGCAGACAGACATACACATAGTAATAATTGAGTGATGATGATAATTTCAGAATGGTGGTTGTGATGATGACTGACTGTCTGCAAAATGCAAAAAAGAAGGATGAAAAAGATAATGATAAAGTGAGAAATCTCAAGATACTTACTTTTTATTAAATATCTTTTTCTTCCATGATGCTTAAATAGGCATTGCACAATTAATGTTGGAAGAAATTTCTTCTTTATACTTGCTTTAAATGAATGGATTGCAAAGCTAAGATTATGTGAAGTTGCTTTGTATTGCAGATGAATGAGGTTGAATTTAGCAGGTTCATGTGCCCTTATGGAAATGATGCACCAACTGTATTTTTTGCTAATGTTGAGGACAATGAAATTTTCACGATTTAATAAAAAGTTCATCTAAATTAAGAATCAACTTTAAGAAAAAAATTTTTTCTACCTGAAGCAGAATGTTCGAGTTTAATTAAGTGGACGGCAAGCGATAAGCATCGACTTAAGAACGTCCAAATTTGGATTCCATTGCTATCGAGCACTTCAATCTTTGACGAAGGCATGCAGCAAGAAATGGCCGTCTAATATTTTCAGCGTGGCAAAATTCCTCTTCATCTATTACCAACTTGTTACATGCTAAAATGAATATAATAAAACATAACAGTTCATTTTAATTTATTCATAATTCTTCATTCTCATTCTCTCTTTTTTTTTTCTTTCCATTTGAAGCATTCTCTACTTTTTCTTTTCCACTCATCATCATCATTTAAACATATATAACATACACACGTAGACAGACATCAGAATCATGCAATGAATCGAATGATGATTTGGAAAATTGTTCAATAGCTCGATAACTTTTACGTTTCTCATCATCAAACATATAAATGTATGATGCTGTTGTTGCTAAGGCAAATTTACTAAAGAGCACAGCTGATTTTTATGAGAGTGTTTTATAAGTGCATGATATCATGCATCATATTTTCATTTTCTATCGTCATCACTTGAGTTGTTTAAACCACTGTAGTAAAATGAAAAGGAATTTTCTCTCGACATCATCGTCAATTACGTAATTAAGTCTGCTCTGTTGTTCAATAATAATCGATACACATTGGCCAATGAGATTAAAATCTGTTGACAAGGTCTGCGAATCTGCCAACATGCATTATCGTGTTTTGAAAGTGTGACATGAGCAGTAATAATCATGAAGAGTTGTAAAAAACATTCAATTTACAAAAAGTTGCCAAATCGTGGCTGACTGTTTCATTTTGAGTAATTTTCAACGTCATCATCATCATAGTTGTCGTTGATTGCTACTGAATAATTTTTCAGCCAACTGCTCGATCTCTAATGAGCATAATCTTAAGGAGTGCACATTAATTGCGGAATTTTCTCTAACAACTCTCAAAAACCAATTTAAATTATATAATTTTACTCTACAACTGACTCAGATTGATATATCAATATTTCTACGTATGCAGCAACATACATCAAATCGATCGGAAAATTTCTCATCTAAGACTGTTAATGAGACATATGCGGAAAATCATTTGCATGAGGTTGATTGTAATAGTTATCTGAATATATGTACATTTTTTAATTTGGAAATTTCAAGTTAGAAAGCTTTACGCTCGAGTGCGATCATTGATGATGATGATGAGAATATTTTTGAAAGCAAATAAGTAAATGAGTAAGAATGAATTAAGTAAAGAGAATCCATTAATAATTTGATACTGATATGATTTAATTTAATTTTTGGGCGAGAAGAAATTGCTCGTTTCAAAGCACAATAACAACAGTTCAGTTCAATCAGTTCATCATAATTTTCACTTCGTTTGTTACGAATCGCTTCACCAAGTTAGATAGATAGGTAGTGAGCAAGAGAAGAGGAAAATCTGTGAGCTCTTTGTTGAGCTTCATTATGAATTTAAAAGTTTTTCCTCTTTGTTGCCATGTTCAGTAACAACAATTGCTCATTCAAATCGCTAATTATGGTCGGTGCTACTTTTTTTTGACGACTTTAAATGAATTTGAAGCATTTTAATGTGCTAAAAAATAAATGAAAATTCACCATGAGCTCAATACCACTATACAATAGCAACAAACAACAAATTTTCAATTTTGATTAAAATCCATGTCAATTCAAAAAAGTTGAAAATATTTTATTGTTGTTGCTATTGTGCATTTTACGAAGTAATTAAAAATATTAAATCGTTGCATTAGCAACTTGGACTTATCATAATCATTTTTTTTCTATAGAATAATTTCATGGTCACTACTTGTTGGCATAAATTTCTTAGCACTGAATCATCATCACATATTTGGAATTTTTACGAATCTTAAAACCGCTGTTGCTATTTATTGGAAATGAATATGTGACGACATTTTTTTCTTATTTGTTCAATCATTTCAAGGTTTCTGTTGAATTTTATTCCTGATTTTAGAGAAATAAACAAGACACACAATCAATTTAAGGGTAGAAACTGCACATGAACATGAGTTTTTACTGCTTGCTTGCATGCGGCGATTAATTAATGACTCTAAACATAATTAGCATGTTTTAATTTAATTGCCGCAATTTATGAAAATCTCTTAGCTGCTGCTGCGTTTGTTGTTACAAAATTGAGACACAAGACAAGCAATAAAGAAAAATTGTAGCAGAAAGAGAAGAGAGCAATTTTTTAATTTACTCAGGGAATTCATTTCGATGGCAAGAAACAAATTAAGGAAAAAGAGACATGCAATCAAAGAATAAAAGATTTGAAAAAGTTAAAAATGCAACAACAGCAGAAGAATTGTTCATGATGAATTGCTTTGAATTAACCAAAAATATTGTTTACAATATAGTTTGAAGTGCGCATTCTGTCTTTTGTTAATCCTGTTTTTGAGTTGCGGTCAATCTCATCAAAGAAAGAGAAGAGCTCAGTATTTCACTAGTGAATAACATTCTGTCTGTATGTAATGGAACATAATGAATTTGTATCAGCTTAATATCTATCCATCCATCTATTTATGCTGCTTTATTTCTTCTTCTTTTTTTTTTCTTTTATGGCTAGCTACACGTAGACTGACTTGATCATAATCTTCTATCTTTCTTTTTTCCTGCTCATACTTATTACTTACTTACTTACTTAAAGAGACTTGGAAATGGAACAAAACTTTTCGATCGACTTGTACTTCATGCATACACACACATATAATTTATAAGAAAATAAAAACAACACGATTGTTAACGGGTTCATTTGAAATTGCTTCTTCCTCTTTTTTATCCATTTGCAAAAAAGTTTTTTCTCACTCTCTTTCTCGATTGTCTCAAATTATTCTAATGGACTTTTAGTTAAGAAGTTTTTTTTTTGGAGGAAGTTTGCAGTTATTCATATTGACTGACATGATATTGAGTCAGTCAGTCAGACGACTAGTGATAGAGATGAATTGTGTAGATAATCAATTGTCTCTTGTGTGTGAATTTAGTGAAGGTCAAACGCCCAATATGAAATTGAACTTTACAAGTATCACTTTATGTTTATGGCTGCTACTATTGCTGTTGAGACTTAATGAATGTGGAATGATTAATTATCTTAATCAATCGCTCGTTTGAATGACTTTGCTTTTTATGGAATTCTTCAACCACACTGTCACTGCTGCTGTTTGCTTGTTGTTGTTTTTCTTATTAAATCAGTTTGCTCTAAATCGTCAATCAAAAGGGTGGATTGTAATCTCACTTGAAAGATGTCAATTGAAATCTGAGATGCAGATTAATCTCCTTTTAAGTTCCTTTGCAGTTGAGTTTACTGCAATGAAATGACAAATTGTAAAAGATTGCAGTGATTTATGAATTAAGATTGAATTTAAATTTTTGTAATGCAATTCAATTAAGAATTTACTGATTGAAGCCAAAATGTTTCCCAAATAAGTCAAAACACGACAACATGTGGCTTGAAATGTGTTTCTGTCAAACTTTTGGAGTTCATCAGCGAATTAAATTTGAGCAAGTAGAGCTCATTTGTGATTCATTTAATGAAGATCATCGTCATAATTCTTATCTTTATGTCTCCATTCATTCAGTACAAATTATTTGAATTTATGATTTGTTCGCATTTTATTATGCAATTTTATTTTCACTACTGCTGTTGCTGCTGATGTTATTGCTGTCATTTAATTGAAACTAAGGCAGCAAGTGGCATTGCCAAATGTTACCTCTCTTCATTTTAATTCAGCAGTGAATTTTCGGACTCAAATTAGAAGTCATCATGCACACAAAAAGCAAATACTATGTTGCAACATCTTGGGAAGTTTTTCAAAAATTTTCCCACTCAAATTGCTATAATTTAAAATTCACTTTTCATATTGTGAAATGAAGTAACTTTATGAACTAATAGCAGCGATTGTTGTTTACTCAGATTAGAATGGTTCAAAGCAGCAGTATTTTCTCACTTTACTTTATTTAATTACAACAGACGAGCATATAGAAGACTCTTAATTGAAATCTATTTTTTTACTCTTAAAAGTTTTTTCGTAATTAAAATCTTCACTTGCAGACATAGTGACTGATGCAACTTGTCTTCACATTAATCTTCAGTAACGAAATTGTCTTTCGCACATCATTAAAGAGTCAGTAGTCAGTTTTAAGATATGTGTGAATGTTTAATTAATTGATTGCTGAAAGCTATTGAAATTTTCTCAAATGTGCTTAAATGTGTTCACGCGGGTTTTATGAGTGTGAGAATGAGTTCTCTTTTGCATTTCACATCATCATTATTTTGGCATAAAAGGTATGGGTGTTTGTTCGGTTCAATGAATTTGTCGGGTGACAATTTAAAGAATTTTTACCTTCGGGCAGATGAAACCTGTGTTTGTATGATTACATGAGCGTGTGAGTGCGCTTGCATGTTAGAGAGACTTTATGATTTATTGCTTTAAATTGAAATGTTTAGTAAAGAAATATTAGCCATGATTTTCATGCATGAGACAAGCCAATAAATTACACTTGGACCAATTTATTGTAAGGTCAATATATATTACATGTTCGCTGATATAAATATTATTGATTAACTGCTTCATCATAAAATCTGTCATCGAACATATATGGAAGATTCGAGTTTATTCCAAATATGAGTGTATATGAAATTAAGTAATAAGTGTCTCGCTGGAGAAAAATCAATTACTAATTGCAGTGCATTATGAAACAATGATAAAACAACTGCGTCAAAACATTCAACATTGACAGAATTAACATTAGTGCAACAAGTCACCGGTCAACATTTTAAAAAACATCAAACATTGATGCAGTTGAACATTAAATTTAAATTTTAGGATTTGACACTAAATTTTTATTTGACGTAATTCAACATTCTAACAATTTTCATTAAGACAAAAAATGAGCCTTATGGTTTTTAGTTTTGCTTTTAAAAGTTTTCAATAACATAAAAACTTTTCTATGTTTTCAAATATGAACTTGGGCTATAATCGTCATCAAACAGTACTCATAACATTAAATTTTACTAACCGAAGCAAAAGAAACTTTTCAAATATTCAAAGAAGAAAAAACTTTTTTAGAGCTTGTAATAAAATTTTTCATATTTTCCTTTTAGTTATGCAGCATGCATGTCTTGTCTTGAAAATTGACAAAAAATCCAAAAAACTTTCCTTTGTGCTTTATTTGAGTTTTAAGAATTTGTTTTTGTATATTATGATGAGAAATGTTTTAAAACATAGTTGATAATTGTAAATTTTTTATTGCACTTGCGAGTTCAGCAATCTCATAAAGTCTGACGACGAAATAAAATTATGTTATTTAATATCAGCGGACCCATATGCTATCAAGCAAACAAGCAAGCCAAGTGGTGAAAGAAGAGTTTTTATTATTATAATATTAAAAAAAATATGACAAACATTCGTGTGTGTCATTTAAGTAATAAAATGGATAAGATCAAATATCAACCAGCCAGCATTTTATTCCTTCTTTTTCCTTTTTGTTAAATACTTATTAAATTAATAAGCTCGAATGAAATGAAGATGTTTATAATGTCAGTACACAATTAATAAATTAAGTAATAAAAAGAACTCTCATATATCTTGTTAATTGTCGACAATCAGCAATGAGCAAAAGATTTTACAAATATAAGGAAATGATAAGACAAATGAAATATTGAAAATTAATTATAATGATATCCTGTAAATACAAAATTTTGATTTTTTTAACAATTTAAATTTTAGAGTTCTGTCTCCTATTAAATGATGACTATCCAATCGTGTCTCAAATTTGTCTCTCTATAAAAAAAGCAAATTTCCATAATCTATCCTCATGACAATAAAAACATCAAAAAAATATTTTTCGAAATAAAGAAAAATTCTAATAAAAAAAAGTCCAAAAAGAAATGACCAATGACTGTAAGATTTCATAATAAAACTAATAAAAAAGAGAGAAAAAGACTTCCGAGTGATTTATTGCTTAAGCAATAAAATAAAATAAGAGAAAATATTAATTCCAATAATATTTCAAAAAAAAAAAAATATCATCTTTATTACTCTACTCCTAAAAAGTGAGCTGATGTGCTTTGGGATTTGTATGGTATATAAGTATTAATGATAATGAAAAAGAGAAAAAGACACCGATTTTAAAAATCGATTTTTTTATGCATGCATTTTTTGATGCATTGAATTAGCTGCCATGATAATGAATGTTCATAAAAATGATTCACGGGACAATATTGGTTTGGTGCGATTTGAGTTTAAAAGTGAGAAGAAAAGCTTTGTTATCTTCCGTTGTTCACATTCAGTTTTGTTATATGTATTGATATAAAGGTAACAAGCATATATGCTCATTTTCTGATATCTCCTCGTTAAAATATGGATATGTGATATTAAAAACTTCTCACTCACAGAAAGAGTTAACAATAACAACAACAACTTGATCATAAAATGAGGCAAAAAGCCGCTCACAATACATGTGTATAAAGAGTGCGAGAAGAATATATGTATAAAGATTTTTATCCCAGTTTTTATTATTACCATCTTTCTTTCTTTCTCTCACTCTCGTCTTTTTTATTTACACCAAAAAATCTGTTTTTTTATTTGAATTCTTTGGCAATCACCTTCTCCTCCTTCTATCTCATTTGCCTGTCTTCAAATAAACACCGGCACAATATTTGCCGTGTTATATGCTCTCATTCTGGCATGTATGCATAATAAATAGTGTCAATGGTTTATTTGTGCTTTGCAAACAACTGATAAACGATTTTTCATTTTCTCTTTAACATTTCTGATGATGTTGATGATCGTTTCATGTGAATTTGTTTTATGTAGAACAAACGTTGTATAAATGAAGTCTCATTTATGAATGACTTTGGAAATAAATAGAAATTTCCTTCTTCCGTTTATATGATTTCTTTTGATCTTTGAAGACCTAAATGAATGCTTTAAAATAAATTAGGCTTTGACCTTTAAAGTATTTTTTGGGTCAAAAGTTTAATATATTTGTTAATATTATATGAGTATACAATTAAGCGCAATAAGATGAATACTAGGGGGTAAAATTAAAGTTCGTCCTTTTTGTGCACAATTTTTTTTAATAATAAAACTTCTGATTACTTATTGAAATTGTTATCAATTCTTCCTTTCTAACTTTTATGACAGGTATCAAAAATTATGACCATAAATTTACTTATTTCACATCACTATTATTTATTACAAACTTTTGTGTTCATAATCATTCAATATTTATCGAACAGCATTCTGCAATGCAAAGCATTCGTCAAGATTCTCATACTTTCTGTGATAAGATTTTAACGGGTAAATTGGAACGAGAACAAATTTATTTTCTAAAAGTTTTTAAAAAACTAACTTTTATTCAAGTTGCTACATCCTTTCAATAGCTAAGTAAATAAACAGAACTTGCACAGTACATATAAAATTATTTTATTCATCGTCAAGTTCTCAAATCAACGAGAAGGTGGAAAGCAAACAATGACAATTGACTTTGTGTTTAACACCACACACATAAGAATTTCAATTTCTTTTACGTCTGTCTTCATTTTCTTCTTCGTCTCGCTCACATCATGTGTTGAAGAATTTTAAAACTTCTAGTGAGAGCACATCATTTTTTAAATATGATTATCATGATTATTGTTATTGTTGCTGTGCGCGTCTATTTGAGACATATTTTTATTATTATTATTATTTTTATATACCTACATCATTTCTCATAAAAATAAATTTCCACTGTTTTCTCTTTCAATTCAAGAGTGAGAGTCAATCTCTGAGTCATTGAGTAATTTGAATAGATGCCCCATCACACAGTTAAATTATGCTGAGATGATTAAGAATTTAAAAGAAGTTAAATTCTCACACATTTTCTTCCTCTTCATCTACTTAAAAATTTTATATTCACATTTTTTTCTTTCTCTCTCTCTCGCTCGCGCTTGCGTTCGTTTCTGATGGCGATGATGATTTTTCTTTTTTAAACACTTATTCAACTTCTTTCGTTTGGTGTTATTTTTTGTGGTTTAGCTTCACTATAATAATAAATTTTAAGGTGTTACGCGAGTGATTAAAATAATTAATTAAATATGTTTTAATAAATTAAGTCAATTCGTCTTGCTGGCTTTTTTTCTTAAGTTTTATTTCTTGCTTTGCAATAATGTTTTTAGAAATATTCTTTAATTTCCGTTTTCTTAAAATAGGGTTCAGACTTGCATATTTTTTGTCAAGTTGATTTACACAAAAATGTCTTTTATTCATTCAGTTCTTATTTTTTCAACTAAAATACATAGTAAATTAAGAATCATTGATCTTCATAAAAATTTATTAAATTTAAACCAAATCAATCTGAATGAATGTGAACATTTTTGTGTAAGTCAACTTGAAATCAACTTGACATAAATATCAAGTAAAATATATATGCAAATTCGAATCCTATCTTAAAGCTAACGCAATAATCAGTTATAAAGATTTTACTCATGTTGATGATGATTAACAAATGAGTGATCATGTGCACACAACAAGTGAGCTTGATAAATATCGATAATCACATTCCTCGTAATCGATCCATAACACAATTAAACATCTACACATAATAATAACATAGATCACGAAGTCGTCTTTTTGCTGTTGAATAAAGACAGCGGATTAAAAACAATGAGAAGTAGTATTTACTGCACAGTATGAGAGCACGGGGCTGAGTCAAATACTTCAGTTTTACTCGTTCTTTACTTCACTCGATTGCCATAAGTCAATGTTGTATTAAAATGCAATTTATCTATTTTGTAAATGATCAAGCATACTGCAGAATTCTTTTGTAAATGGTGAATGTATACACAATAATGATTATTAGACTGCCATTCAATGGCGCTCACTTGCTTAGTCGTTTATTATGTTGCTGCTTTGCACTGTATTATTATTTACTCTTTTCAGTGATGATGGTAGTGGTCGATGAGAGCAAAACAACTAAAGAGCTGATTATTTATACACTAGTAGAGTATTGTTATGAATCTGACATCTAATGAATCGATGCCTTAATTAAAATTGAAAATAATTCACAATAATCAACCTATTATAAATCATTAAACGCTCGTTAGATGATTTTTGAGTACTCTCAACTTTTGCGGTTCCTTGTTTAGAAACGAATAACTTTGAAATGATTTGCAATTTAACTTTTTCAAGGACAAAAATTAAACTTTTTCATGAAATCGTAATGCTCAAGCAGTGATTATAAGTGGAAAGAATTATCATGGTAATTTCGATCACAACAGTACTAATGACTTTTAAAGGAGTGTGTTAAATATTTATTGTTGGTTAAATAAAATCAAGAGCAGCATCAGAAATTTTATTACAATGTTGCATAAATGAAATCGCCTTTGGGCGTGAGTAATAATTTTTTGATAAACCGAACTGAATTTACATTATTGTGTGTGCATTAAGGCACTTTACGCTTATTCAAATGAGAGATGATTTATGTATTTTGATTGTTTTGCTAGGTGTGAAGATAATTTTTGTGCATTTCTTAGAATGCTTGGTCTTGTAGCAAAGTAGTAGCGATTAAAGTTGATGAGAAAAGCACGCTCAAGCATGCATCATTAAACGCATGTTTATTTGACTTTTGCATAAATGGGAAAATCGATTTCGTGCTGTTTCCTGAAAGCCGCAGAGTTACTATGGATCTCATGAGTTTGTGTTTCATGTGTAAATTGCTCGCCATGTCTTAAGCATTGGAAATTGACTCCATAATGGTTTGTCATTCAGTAAACAGATATCGCCAAAGAGATTTCTATTTCTCAATGCCGCCATAATAGAGATTAATGATGAATAAACTTTTTTGAGTGAAACCATGACAAAGATCGCCTTCAAAAAATAATATTTTTATTATAAGAGAAGAGAGCGACTTCTTGCTGCGTAAAGATTTAACTCATCGATATATGTGTATGAATGTAATGATTTAAAGAAGTTAATGCGGCATTACAATTGGATGAGTTTCAATTTTTTCTTCTCTTAATCGCTGCCCATAATCTTTCATCTTGCTCAATTACGCTTATACTTATGAACTGATTGTAGCGTTTAATCTCTCGTGGTGGATTTAAGAATTATTATTTGTGGTTTTTACACTGTAAATAAATAAATAAAAAAAGAAAAGAAAGAAATATTATTTTATTTTATAGATATAGCATGCAAGTGTTAAGAGAAAAGACAGAGAGAAAATAAAATAAACATTGATGATTTGTTATATTTCGCCCACTTTAAATATTTTTCTTTCTTTCTCTTTTTATTTGTTCAATGAAAGAGTGATATGTCGATGGCAAAAATATGTCTAACATTCATTAATTATTTGAAATACATACGCACACAACACAGTCAATCGCTGACTCTCGCCATCTCACTTGCACAGCATTATGTCAAAACATTTCAAGTTATTGTAAATGAAGATCTCGATAAAGTTGAAGTTTGACAGCAAATTAACAATTATTGAACAGCAATCGTAATTTTTTTCTCGTTTTCCTTCTTCGTCGTTTGCTTTTTTCTGCTTCTTCCATTCTGCTTTTTCATTCTTTCTCCTTATTGCCTTCTTATATATTTATTTGTTTAGCACAATCATATGACACTGATCCGCATACTTGTTCTTATGTATGCTTGAATATGCTTGAGAAGCTCTTTTTTAGGCAAACAGCAAAACAGAATTGTGAGATTAAGTTTGAAGATAGCCTGCCATAGAAATTTTATATTTCTTCTAACTATAATTGAGAATCATTTCCATTCTATCTAATGAGATTTTGAATGATAAAAATATTTTCATTTTTTTCTTTTTGACTAATTTCACATCCGTATTTCTAAATAATCAATCAATCAAATAAATGATAAATTTACAATGCAAAAAAGATGTAAATGAGACATTTCCTATCAGTTCACATTTTTGTCGCCTAATAAAAAGAAAGTTAAAGATTTCTTTACATTAAACAAACATTCAATAGCACTAAGAAAGAGAGAGACAAAAAAGAAATAAAAAGCGAGAGAAAAAAATATCATAAAATTATTTATCTGAGTGAAGAAGAAAGAATGAGAGCTTAAATGTAAATAATATTTAAAAACGCGAGAGACCTCCCTGCATCAAATATCACTTGTGTGGATTTTTTCTAAAGCTTAGAGGAAGCTAAGCAGTGTGAAATGAATATATAAGAAAGAAGATTTGACAGAAGACAAATTTTACTAATAATAAGACTAAAGAGCAAGGTGAAGGCACTCCAATTAATCGCAAAAATGTAATTTCATAGAAAGCAGCTTGAAAATTTACATATTGTAATTTCTCAAAAAGCATTGAAAACTCTTAAATTAAAGCATTAGATCAAAATGTCTTCGCCTTGCTAAAAGGTTAGCAACTTTGACTAGTTAAAGACTATAGAAATCATAGTTGTTACTCCCAATGATTCAAATATTTCAATAACACTTCTAAATGTTCTAGAATGAATGAATGACAAATGAAGTTTAAAAGTTGAAAGTAAATATTTAAATATATTTTCCTCTTTTTCGTCTTTAAGACAAATTTTTTTAATAACTTCTAAATGAGATTATGACATTAACCACAAAGAAAAGTCTGAGAAGAATTTTTGGTCGAATGAAGTCGTTTAATATACGATGTGCACAAAAATCAATTTTCTTGTGCAATATGAGACACAGATGATCATAAAAATGAAGATTTGCTATTGATTTCTTTTTTTTTAAATATTCAATTTTACCACAGTGACCGCGAGTAAAGAAGAGTAAAGTAAAAAGAATTATGCAAAAAACAGAAAGAATAAAATGAAAAGAACTAACCGCGACAATAATTTCTGATAACAATAAAATAAAAAACTTTATTTGAATAATGCAAAAATGAATTCTTTAGTTTGGAGCAAGAAAGTGTTTCTTCTATAAAATGTCATTCAATTAAGGTTGGCAGAGTAAGCAACAGAGAAAAAAGAGAGAAGAGAACACATTTCTGCACATATAAAATAAAATGTAAAGAAATCTTTTTTGTCGCCATTGAAGATTCTTTTTATGTGTTTTTTAGCAGATTTTTTTTGATATTTTACATATTTTATTGTTATTTAAATTTTTCTTCTCGCACTCTTTTCAGCTAAGAAATATGAATAAAAAATTCTTTTTTTTTGCGGAGGAACTAAAAAGACATTCGGTCGTCCATAGGGTGTGCTATGAGCTAGACACTTTCAGGAATTTTTTATGGCTAGATCGAATAATTTGCTTCACATTTCATCTTGTCTTTTTTTAGATAGACAGAGAGAGGGGTCAAGTCTCCATCATTATCATCATCATCGTGATATTTGATTCCGACAAACGAGTGAGAATGGATTTTTTGGCTTGTCTATAATCATCATCTTTATGAGATTGTTAAGTTATGAAATATTATACATTTTTTATGTTGGTAATTGTTTTGTTATCATTATGATAAAAAGCAAGGGGAAAATAACTCGAGCGTTGGGCGACATTTTTTAGTTGAGCAACAAATAGAAAAAATGTTGCGTGACATTTGGGTTTTATTATATTTTATTTTATTCTTTTTTAATTCTGCTTAATATCAGTTTGATAAAGAATTTAATTAGTCCATTAAATAGTCATATAAATATCAAGTATTTAATTCAAAAAAGGTTATTTTCAAAATTTTATAAATGTTTTGTTCACATTTTTTGTGATTTACAATTTTTATGTAAAAAGGAATTTCTGTTGCCTCAGTGATTTTCTCCTTTATAAAAAGCGGCTTATTATAAAGAAAAAATTTAATTAATCAAAATAAATTGAAATCCAGTTTGATATTTTAAAAGTGTGAATTTTATAATCAATTTTTACGATTTTGATGTGACACTTTCTCTCTTTAAGAATAATTCCAATTTACATTCGGTATCGGATTCAATTATAAAAAATACTCAAATGATAATCTTGAAAATTCCTTGACTCAGTGTGGCATATTAAAATGACTTTTTTTCATCATCATTTTGCTTATTTTATTCAAATGAAATTCACTTGATATTGGTTTTACATGTTTTACCTTTACTGTTATTCACAATTAAGTTTATGATACTGTTTTCGCTTGCTTTAGTTCGCGCGAGATTTTGTGATCGTGTTTGTGTGTGAAATTGAGATTAGTTAATTATTTATTCTGTCATAAACCTAGTTTTAGTTTCAGTTTTATGGTATGAGAAAAACAGAGTATTATTAACACTCATTAATGTCTCTATCCTGCGGATTAGATTTACACTTCTTCACGGGAGACATTGGATTTTGCGATTCTTCTCAACTGGTTTTCTTTAATGGATATTATTTAGAATTTGTATTTATTTATTTATTTTTTTTTGATTCTTATCTTTGAGATTCTTTTCTAATAATGATCAGAAAATATTTTCTTTTAATGACATTGCATTAATTTGCACCTACAATTTGTTTTTCAATGTGACTTTCAAATGTCAATTTAATATTTCATATAATGACAAATTTATTTAAATAAGGTTGATTGAATTACACATGTCATATGGACAACTAAATTTGCATTAATCAAACACAGCTTGAATGAGAAAAATTGATGCTATAAATTCATTGAATGATTTGAATTCTCTTTATTAGCATTGAATGAATGCAACAGGAAAGCTGCAATTAATAATAATGATGAGAGAGTACACAAGTGGCCAAGTGTATAGAGATTTGAATGAAAGAAAAAAGGAGGGAGAAAAAGCAAAACATCAACTGGGCGGTATCAGAGATGCAACAACATATATTGCAGAAATATCGTTTAATCTCTTTTCTCACATACAGTATGTAGCATGTATACATATCAATTTAATAATAATAATGCTTGTACACATATATATATATAAACGTAAGAACGGGACAAGACAAAAGTAGATGCTTGCTGATTGGTTAGATCACTTGCAACATCTTAATTAGCCAGATTATCCCGTCACTAACAGTGTCATTGTGCATCTTTTTAGCATTATCTGCTATCCGTGGCTTATTTCTCTCAGAATTAACTGTTAAAATCCGCTATGTGCACATCTGATTGACATGATGGCTTGATGAATGTTTTCACATGTCTTAAACATTTAACATCGTACATCCCAAGTAAAAATGCCCCAAAAAGGCACTCGCTTAAATTTCTTTTATCGATACATCAATTGATTATCGATCGATCGATCGAGAAAGAGAAGCTTCCCTAAAGCTTAAATACGTTGGTTCTTGCTCACTTTTAATATACGCTTTCAATTGTCTCTTCATGCGGTTGTACATTTACTTTAATAGTTGAGTACTTGGTTGTAAACATGCAGAATGGTATGCAAAATAATAAAACAGAAATGCAAGAAGACAAGAAAATATTCCATGGGATGAGAAATTGAATTGTTAACTTTTTAAGGAATTTTTTTCATTTTTTGATTAGTTTTATAAAGTTAGCAAAACCTGACCGAAACCGCTTTGGTTTAAACTTTAAACTTAATCGTTCAATAAAACTATATAGATTAAGTTAAATCCAAAGATCATAATAAAATATTTAAATTTAAGATTTTTCAATCATTTAACATCATTTCCGTTGTTTCAATTGAAAAAAATTTAAATTCAAAATGATCGTTAAAAAATTTAAGTAACTTTTCTTAGGAATTTAATTTTTTTGCGAAAATAAAAAAAATCGAATAAAAAGAGAGTCAAGAATTTGTAATGCACCATGCACCATGCACCACATAACATTGCGGTTCATAAAAATTCTTTGATCGGCGCATTACACATTCATTGCGAGTTGTAGTGCAAAAGAGAAAAGAAATAAAAGAGAATGATGTTGAAGAGAGGAAGAAGGAATGTGATAGGATCAAATCGAACAATGTACAATGTGACTCGGGGACATATTGATTGTAACGAAAAGAGAGAGAGGGAAACGGCAGGCAATGAAACAAGCAAGTAACATATTTGTAAGCTTATGATTTTTTTATCAAGATTTCCTCTTGTACACTTTGCATGTAAGACCAAGAAAGTAAGGAGAGAGAGAAAGAGGAAGAGATGATGATGTGATGTGTTATTGCTTTGCACTCGATGGATGGATGGTTGAACAAGCAGGAGAGCGAGAGATATAATCGGAGAAGCACTAATATAATTAAGCATAAAAAAGCTGCATCTCTCGAAATATTCTGATATTTTTATTATTGTTATTATAATATATTTAAATATTATTAAATTATATCTCACATGCATTGAGAAGACATACATATTTCTTCTCTCTCGTCTTTTTTGTATATTTTATTATAATATGCAATATATACTTTTTAATATATGTGCAAATGCCAATGGGATGTGTGTGATGCGATGTGATGTGAGGTACTCATTCATCTGCGATTTCTTTTGCAGATAAATAAATATTTTTGATTTGACATATATTGCTAACTTTGAAAAAATTCCTTTTCTTTATCAATAAAAACATCACAAATCGACCAATATTTTTTACTTTGAAAATTGTCTTTATCTGAACGTACTCAAAATTAAAAATTTTCTAAAATTTTTATCGGCTTACATAAAATATTGCAATAGATTTCTTTAGCATAATGATAATTTCAAAAAAAATTTTTTTTAATTTCTTTAAAGAATTTTTGAGTATAAAAATTCATTTGAAATTTAACGAACTTTTCAAATTGAAAAATTGCGCGTAAATTTAAATTGATAATTTCACCAATATTAGAATAATTTTACAAACTTCAATAAAAAAACATTAAATTATCAAAGTCATCAATGTCATGATATTATTCTACCTTTTTTAAAGAGTATTTTTGCATATACTTTACTTATAAAATTAATAGTTTGATGTATGATGGAAAAAGTGTACTTCAATTCTTTTTATTTCATCTTACGGCAGCGATCTTGCATGACAAAGATTTTGAACTTAAGATTTTTGGAAGATTCATTTTTGAGTTATTGAGATTGGCATATTTTCATTGTGCGAGTGACTATGCTCTGACAAATTTAAATTTAATATCATGTAAACACCAGAATGGCCTGAAACAATGTTTTATCGGAAAATATCTTTTTTATGGAAAATTACAAGTGATGGCACATGAGGTTGAGAAGATTTACGATTAATTCACAGTTTTGCATGAGCAATAGTAATTTTGGGTGATTTGCTCAATTATGGCTATTTGCAGTTCCTTTTGGGAGAATTGAGTAAATTTCTTTTGCTCTTTACCCGATTATTATTCTTCAACAGTCAGCTACTTGAATGATTTATTTTAATTTTTCTCTGATCATTGTTATTGTTATCATCATCTTTGAACAATAAAAGGAAGTTGAAAAGATTTACTCCTACGCTAATGCATCCAAAATGAGATGAATGCTACTTCTAAAGAAATTGAATTAAATGAAATCAAGAATCAGTGTTAGGAAATTGTAAATTTTTACATTAAGAGCTATTGATAATTAGCTTAATATTGATGTTTAAACTTTTTGTCAATAATATTTTTTTCAATTCAAGCGATTTTGAACATACAATAAATAGTTTAACCCCTTTTTTTCAAAATAAAAATTTCTCAAAGCTCGAATGAAACTACCAGAGTTTGTAGCATTTTTACAAAAATGATTTTTAACCACATATTTTAAATCTTTCAAGCTCTTAAATAAACTGTAAAGGTAACGAATGAATTTATTGTTGATTAAAAATATAAAAAGAAGTAAAAATTTTTTTGATATTAAGACACGTTGAAATGACTTTTGAAGTAATAAAAATATTTTTAATTAATTGTCAATAATTGCAGTTTCTTTATTAAAAACTCATCAAATTGCTTGTAAAAATTCTTTCAATGTCGCATCAAAAAGAAGACTGAAACAAATTTGGCAAGAATCAGCAAGAACGAAAATAATCCCGAGCTTCTCAATAATTTTTCAACTTCTTTAAAAAACTTTTATTTTATTATCCGATCAGTTTTGCATAAAGAATGGATTTCGGCTTATAATTCCCCCTCACTCAATTGATTTGATTATTTTGAAAGGTTTTTATTTTTCACTCTGCTTGTTTCATGCGATATATTTATATATAAAAAATATTTCTCATCGTTGTTTCCTTCTTTTATGCATTTTTGTACTGCTGCTGCTGCCGTTGTTTTCTCTCTCTTCGTTAAGACAATAATTGAGCAGGGTTGATAATGACGCACGAACAGAATATTTATATTGATATAAAATGCTCACAATTCCACACCTCTGATATTTCATGACTGCTCTCTGTTGGCTTTTCAATTTTTTCCCTCTTTTCTGGAAGTTCCAAAATAAAAAAGACAACAACAACACAAGCAAAGACAGAATAAAAAATTCTATCAATTTGCATTTCGTGCCATCCGAAATGTGAAATAAATTATATTGAAAATTTATTAAGATTAATTTATATTTTCTTTTTGCATTTTTTGTTCTCTCTGTCTCTCTCTCAGTTGCTGACTCTCGTTCATTCATTCATGTGCATTGTGTATTTCTCATGTCTGTGTAACTCTCCAACTGTGGCAATCTGTTTTTAAATTTGAATATTATTAATACAAAGTTTGGTTTGATTTTATTAATATTTATATATAATTTGTTTCTTATGAATTTTTCAAAGTAATCACTAAAGTTTAAGACTACACTTTTTAATGATGAGAAATGATGTGAAGAATGAGTAGAAAAAAGCAAATTATCAAATATGATAAATTTAATTGAGGCAAAAAAGGCTTTTCATATCCTGCAACAGTCGGTGGCGTCAATAATTTAACAATTGCAATAAGCAAGCAAAATTAAATTTATTTATACTCGTAAATTTACCTTGAGCAGCCACAATGGAATTTTTTGTAAAATGTGAATATGAGAAGGAGCGTTGGTAGCATTGGTGGCATCAGCTCACATTCACAGGAGGCCGACCAAAATGATTTTATGACATGTAAAATTCTATAAACCGACTCCATTCGAATTGCCAAAATGGAATGATTTAATGGGAGAAAAAGTGGGAATTTTATAAGTAAAGAAGTCACAACAGTGTCACGACATCAACTCTCTGTCATGCAGTGAAGAAATATTTACGTACTAGAAATGATTAATTTTAGCAAATTTTATTATATTAAATTTTTTTTATTTTAACCTTATGGCAATCCCATTTCATTTAATTTGCTCTGCTACGGTCGTCAAAAAGGTATCAAAACAGCAATAATATTTAATCGATTCAATGTCAGAATGGGATTTAAATTTAATATTGAGACGCGAAAGAGAAGAAAATCTCTTTACTGCTTCTGTTGTAATGTTATATATGATATAAAGGAGGGAATTACAAAGCGATGCGAGAGGGAGAGAAAAGATTTAAAAATTGGAATTTAACATGCACATCATGACTGTCTTGAGATGATTGTCTTTATAACACTTTTGATATACATACATTTCGAATATGTAGATTCGGTTGTTGTGAATTTATTCAAGCATGTATAATATAAACGACAAGTCAAGAGATCATCAATTCAAAAAAAGTCATTGCGACTCTTGTAGGAAGCCGTGTAACGAGAAGTTAAGACATAAAAACAACACACAAGAGAGAGAGAGAGAGATTTTTAATTGTTTTTGAAAAGAAAGAAATTAATTCAAACACATTGTGGGAAACATGCACTCGCATTCATAAAGAAAATTTGTCTCATAATTTAGCTTCTTCTTATTGTTGTTTTATCACAATATATTTCGATTCCTTCGAGCCATTTTAACAGGAAAAAGTCTTTTTTGCATATTTAAAACTTGGGTTTATTTACTCAGTTCATACTTTGATAATTATTAGTTTTTAAAAAATCACTTTTTACTAATACGATAAATAAGAAATTTACGATATCTGAATTCATTTTGTATTATTTATTAATAGTAATCAAAAAGTTCTTTGACTCACATTTTATTAAAACTATTTTTGAGTTATGAGTACTCAGCACTAATGTTTGAGTCTTCAGCATTTACACTCATAAACATGTAATAATTTTCACCAAAAGTTGATGTAAATTAATTTTGGATTTCTGATTAAAAATTCATACATCAGATTTTGCTTCTATCAAAATTGGCTTTTCATTTAAAATCCTCATTAAAATAAAAATAAGCATGATTATCACAAATAAATATAAATCATGTGTCAAAATAACCAAATAAAAATGAAATTAATGCGCATATAAGTAATGAAAAAGTCCACTTGCAACTTTTATTTAATTTTATATCCTTTTAATCCGAATTTTTTTCTCTTTTACATTTTTTTGTTCGATTGTGAAAAGAATATATGAAAGATGAAAAGTCATCTCATGCATTTATGCAGTGGATGGAAGATTCATGTACACTTAAGGTTATAAATTTAGCTCTGTTTGCTCTGTGTTTGTTTTTAGCGACTGCAGGCCTTGAAAAAACATGTGGCGTGAATTGAGTGGTATCGTTGAAGTAAGTTATGAGCATTTGTTATAAAAAGTGGATGGTCTTAAAAGAGATTGATTTTTAATCATCATTTGTTAAAAGAGACAAAAAAGTTATTATACTGCACCCTATGCATCATCATTAAAATCCTTATCATTAGCACAATCAGTGATTTCTTCCTTCTTCACTATTATACCCATTGAATAACTTTATATTTTTTTAAGGAGAAGAAACATTCTCTGCACAGTATGAAACAGCAATTCTCATCCGCATTTGATTTCGTTTCTTTAATTTGATTTTTGCTTGAATGTATGTGAAAAGAATAAAATTCATATCTTCTCATGGCTTGGATCAAATCTCAACTCTCGCGCCTTCAAATCACCTCTCAACAGCAGTGAACCTGATGTGAGGTGATTGAAAACAAAATATTTTTCTGATTGGAAGTAATTATTTAAAAATATCAGGTGTCGGTTTATGGCTTTGCAAAAAAAAGAACGATATTTATATTCAAGTATGCAGAATGAGATGATAAAAGGAATGAAAAATATTCATGTGCCCAGATAGGAAATGCATGGATTAGATATCATTTTAACATTTTAATGACATGAACTTATTGCAAATAAGATTTTTATTTATGTTATTGTTAACTGGAACTCGCAAAAAAATTTCTCAAGCTTAACTGAATTAATTTTTATATCCTTAACTTTTGGCATTTTTGTTTTGTTCGAGAATACGAATCGAGCGAGAGTGTTATACAAAAGACGAGTAACACACAAAAGAAGTGATATATTTAATAAAAATGTCAATTTGCTTCGTGAATGCAAATAATTGTGGAGTTACCAAAGTATGCAATGAAGCAATACGAAATGCAATAATGATAATAAAAGAGAGAATCTTCTTGATTAATTCCAATTTTATGGTCTTCAAAGAGTTTTCTCGCCCCATTGCGATTGCATCTCGTGCAGTTGCTTAATTCACGCCATAGTGATACTTAGCAGGACATAAAAAACTTCAAATTTCATAATATTTACATCATTTTTTTTGCATTTTCTCGATGCACAATGAAATGGAATTTTTGTCCGCATTGCGGGGAAAAATAAAAAAATTGACATTGAACTGCAGCGTCATTGTCTCAAAAACACATTCATTCCGAGGGTGATAAATGCAGTTTTAGTTGAATAAAAGACACAAAAAAATCTGTTTCATATTTTATCTTCATCTTATCTTCGCAGCTCATTTTTTCTCGTGTGCCTCACTCTTCATTCGCTAATAAAAGATCGTGCGAGGGAATAACGAGAAAATATTGTGCAATAAAATCTGTATTAATACAAAATATAATACAATAACATGCCAATGAGATTCAGATTTTTTTATTCTTGCTTTGTTTCGACTTTAAACTCTTTAAAGTGACTAATAATGCGAACATAAATTCTATTTCAAGTGAGATAATCATTTGTGTGTTTGGCGTGGTTAGTATATTAATTTTTGTGGTTATTGTTACCAATATATGTTTAAAAATTGATAAAATTCTAAAATTTACAAACGAGACTTTAACTTAAACTTTGAAATTTAAATTAAAAACTATTTTAATAGATATTTTGTCAAATTATCAATAAGCTTTTATGTAACTTCGTAATAGAAGATAAATTATAAGCTATGTATTTTAAGTTTAAATCTAGTCAAGATCAAATAGTTTTCATGAAATCAAATGCATGAACAATTTCGTTTTAAATAATCTTTCAGACATTAAATTATCATATTATAAGAAAAAGAATTCAAATGCGAATAAAAATTAATTTGATTGTTATTATAAAACAATAAATTTTAACTGACTCTTCTGTAATTTTTTCTTTCATCATTTTTTATAATCTTATACCTGATCATAATAACAACATTACAATAAATAACACCAAATTATGACTCATTCTTTATAAACTTCAGCTTCTTACTCACATGGCTCTTTACTCTTTATGTTTTTTTGTGAATTGAGAATTCACGTGGGTGTCAATTTTTTTCTTTTTTCTCTTCCATAAAGTCTTTATTCTTTCTATCGTTATAGCGCAAGGTGTGATTAGTAAGCTATACAACAATAATAAACCAAGTGAACTTCCGCTTTGCGTAAAACTTTTTTTTCTTCTTGACTAAAAAAGAGAGTTGTTTCAGTGCACAGCATGATGCCTTTTGGTGTTTGGGGAATTTTCTCTACACACTAAATTAACTCATTCTATTTCTTGATGTACGATGAGCTATGGCAGCAATAAAATTCTTCACCTTTTCCAGCTATTTATCGCCTTTTTTCTCGCGCATTCACATTCATAGAAACTATTGTGTGTATGTTTGTGTGAACTGAGAGACGTTGAAGAAAAATAAACACATGCCATAAATATTTACAGCATCTCATCAAGAGAGAAAGAGAGAAGAATTTTTTTTACCTTTTAGAAAAGTGAAAATCACTGCTTGAGTCTAATTCATCATAAACAACATTTATAGTGCCCTCCACCACGAAATAAGCGAGAGAAATATTTTTTTGGGAGTAAAACAAACAAGACACTGCACTCAACGATGCCGAAGTTAGTAAATAATGAAAAAAAGTGAGGAGAGAATGAAAGATTGGGCAGAACGAAATTGTTTAACATTTTGTAACAAAATGAGCATTAAATTAAGATGTTAAAATTCTTCATTGTTGGCCTTTTGTCAATATTTGACTTTTGTTTTGTTATTTATAATTTGGATGTAATAGAAAAGAGAACTCGATTGCACCTTGCTACAGCTAAATTATACAATGTTTATACTTAGATAAATACAATGAAATAAATGAGACGTAAGATAAGAAAAAAGTGAGCACGAAAGACAAATTGTTTTGAAAGGTTGAATTAGTATGAAAGGAAAGAGAAGCTTTTTTTAAATATTCATTACGGAAATAGGAGAATTCAGACAATCGACCACACTCAATTTAAAAAATGACGATTTTTTTTGTCGCATCATCGTCGTAGAAAAAAGATGGAAAGAAAATAAAATTAGGAAATTTATTGTCTTCATAAATTCATCTTCTTCTAATAATGTCTTTTATTCCCTCCTTTTGACGATCATCATCATTCAAATGCAAACTTGAAATGATCTGCCAATAAACTCTATATCTATCTATAAAAACTTACCCACAACAATGTTGCAGAATGCCAATGTTGTCATTTTGGGTTATTAATGAAATTATTCATAGACTCAATGATAGCTTCTCACCATATATATATATATATATAGAAGAGAATACCATCGCACATATATAAACATCATCAGAGTACGCGCACAAGAAGCAATATTCTTAATTTATGCAAAATAAATATTTGATTAATGAAATCAATTATGGGCACATTTAAAAGTTAGTGAACAACTCAAAATTAATTTTGTAAATATTTCTTTATCGCTTCTTTGCTTTTTCTCTTCGTTCACTCACTCATGATATATTTATGTATGTAGATATTTATTTATTTTTCTCAGAAATGAAATAAAAAAATCAAACGAATGAGGAGAAGAAGAAGAGAGCGTTTTAAGTTAGCTCACTGGATTAAAAAAAACGAATCGAAATGATGAAAAATTTCGCATTAGCGCCATGTGATTTTTTCGTGTGTTTGCAAATGATTTGAATTGTTAACAATATTGTAGAATTGACATTAAGATGATTTTTCTTTTTTCTTTTTTTGAAGCCATTAAGTACTTCAGCAACTGAATTCATATCAATTGACTATAGACATTATTCCTTAAAAGCTTAAAGTCATGTCAAGTTTTATTTTGCAAAAAAAAAACATAGCTTTCAAGATAACAACTAAAAAATGAATTTATGTTGTGCCATGTCTCAAAAAAGAACAAAAAATCACTAAACGGCACTTAATCAATTTCTGTTGTGGTTTTTTTGAAAGAAAAGCTTAAGCTGGGATTAACTTTTAAAAATGTGTATAAAATAAAAGCATTCAACGAGACATCAATAAACGACTTCAGTGAGGAATAAAATTTATTAAATTTTTTTTTGTTTTCTTCCTTCTTAAATTCATTAATTGACCGCCAAATAACATAAAGCAGCGATCGAGAAAGGCGAATGTTTATCATTCATGTATTTGTAAGATGCAAAATACCTGCAATTTTGCGTTGTGTGTTAAAATAAATGTTCAATTCTCACAAAAGAAAAAGAAATGGTTTCGGATAAGAAAGAAAAATCTACATTTATATTGCGCGCGAATCGTTTTTTTACCTGACTTTAGAATTGATTGTACAATTCATTAAGCAACAGTCTTGTGCACTGCTGGAGATGCAAATGAAGAGCGAGAGAGAGAGTGCAGTTGGCCTTATGCACAAAACAATTTTTTATTCTTTTCCGATACTTTTATAAATATTTCTTTTTTTCCTATCTTTCACTCTGTCCCAGTAAAATTATTTTTTCATTCTTATTTCACTCATACAATATTAAATAAATTGCATCAAAAAATATTTTCAATCATTATTTTTAAATAATTTCACTAGAATTTTTATGTCTATTGAAATTAACAGACAATTGAAACAAATAGTTTTCTTAAAATTTTAATTCATTTATTAATTAGGTTCGCACTTGCATGCATATTTTACTTGATATGCGTATATTTTTTTCAAGTTAATTTCAAGATGACAAAAATGTTTTATATTAATTCGTATTTTATTTCATTCATTTGAAATCCAACAAGTTTGCATGAAAGTCAAATTTTCTTTGATTTCAATCTGAATGAATTAAAGACAGTTTTGTGTAAGTCAAGTTGAAATCAACTTTACTAAAAATATGCGTATATCAAGTAAAATATGCATGCAAGTGCAAAAGTAATTCTTTAAAAGTTACATCAAAAAATTCTGAAATTTTAACTGAACATTGAATCTGAACAAAATTTTGACATTACTTTTTATAGCATCATTATTAAATTTTACTGGGGAAATAAATTTTTCTTGATTTTAACGCTATGATGATTTTGTTGCACTAAGAATGAAGTGAGAATAAATTTTATTAAACTGTGTAGTGTGTACTATATAGAATTATAAGGCTAAGGATGAATATAATTCAGATCGATGTAATTTCTCCAACAACAGTAACAACGTCGACAATTTCCGTCCATTATTTCTCATAAACTCTCCTTCATGGTAACAAATATTGCATAAGCTGAGGTTAAATTGATAAATAGCATCGTCCCATTAACAATTCATGCCAATAAATGTATGAACATTGCCGTATATATATATTTGTGCATTTGTGTTTATCTCATTTTTCATTTCTTTTTAAGTAGTTGATAATTTTTCCCTCTTCTGCTTGCTTGTTTGCCTTGCTTCTTCTGAGACAAATGAAGCAGCCTTTTTGTGAATGCTATAAGTTCCGTGTGAGTATGCTTAGTGAGCAGGCAATTTTAATGGAACGAATGTCGTTGGATATTAGGATTAGCGTTAAAGTCAAAAGATATGAAATTGATTTTCATTTTCTTTCCAATACAGTCTGCTGCTGCTTTAGTCAGCGTGATTTTTATTCTATGAAGTTTTTTTCCCCGTAAACTATAGCTAGTAAAATTATGAGATTTAAAATTGCTAAGGCACATCGCACATTTTGATAACATCATCAGATTTAATAGAAGCGAGAGATGCATTAAAATTATTGCATGTAAGTCACTGATAGTAAGTTAAATGTCAACTTAGAATGGTTTTAATGTCTCTCATGTTGTCATACTATCTTGAGTATGCATAAATGCTAGAAAATTTACTTTTCAATCTTTCACTTTTTCCGCAAGTCAAAAAGAATTTTTTTCATCCTTTTTAATTTAACGACATTCAATTTATCAAAATTCATTCTTTTTCTTTCAAATTTTATTTTATTTTTATCGTACCCTACTACACAAGTAGTAACGGCAAGCAAAATAAAAATAAATCACTGCTGATGATTGTGTGATTATTAAGGAATTTATGTTAATTTTCCAAATGATTTAATAAATTTAAAGTGAGATGAAGGATTTAGATTTGGAGCCACAGAATGAACATGGATTTTTATCCTTTGCCTTTATTCTCCTCTTTATTTTGGTCGATACAAATGTCGATGTCAAAAACCAGAAATTGTAGAAGTTTTTTTATTCTTGGAAGGTGTTTCTTGGAAAATTTTATAGACATTAGATATATATGTACACACATTTGAGTGACTTTACATTATGAAAAAACAATGAGTTGAATGAAATTTTATCCCTTAACCCACAAAAAAATGCGAGAGAGAGAGAGAGAAAAAAATTTTATGAGTAAGAAGAAGAATTTCATTGAAACAAAAGGGAGATGCGAATGGAAGGCGAATAAGAAGCGGTTACGAGATGAGATTAAGATGTTTAAAGGGGCAAATACAAAGAGAATGAAAAAAGAAGAAATTTCAACCATCAATAAGACAAATATGAACTGATCGCTCTACAAATTATTCATGTTAACTCTCTACCTTTCACATGACTTAGTTGAATGTTTCGAGACATTTTTGACATACATCAAATAAAAATTTATCTTTCTTATTTATGAATGAAAGAAAGAAATTTATTGAAATTTTGCGATAATAAAAATTTATTTAAACTATAAAAATAAGCATTTAGATTATTATAATAAAGATTTCCTTTCTCTCTTCGTCATCATTGAACCACACCTAAATAATTCTCGTGAACTTCTTCCATCACATCATAAGCAGATAAATAAACTAAAAGAGAAGAAATAATAAAAATATTTCTAAATAAAACAAAAAAATTCTCATATTTTAATCATCAAAGCACAACGGCAATAACAGCAGCACATTAATAATTTTTTTCTTTAAAGACACAGAACTTCTTATGATTTGTATATACTTATCATGTTATGCTTTGTTATATGAACTTGAAACACAAGACAAAAAATATGAAGAAAAAAATCCATAAGAACGTTTCGAGAGCGCACTCGAATTCCTTCCAAAAAGATATAGACTGAAATCGAAAACGAAAGGCGAAAAAAAAAACAAAACTTTCAGGCATGATCATATAAATAAAAAAATTGTGTATTTACTAATGCCGAAAAGTATTTATACCTGGAAATCGCTCTCATTCAAGCAAGAGAGGCGAGCGTGGAGGTCACACACAGTAGTGAGTACAAAGGGGTGTCTTACGAACATGTATGGTGAATATATATATGTATCAGCCATAAATAATATTTAAAGAAATGAATCACAGATAAAGATTGCGTTCGTCCGAATAGTGAGAGAGAGAAGAGCAAACAGGCTTAAAATTTATGAGATCAATTGGATTTGATTTGTATATGGGTTTGAAAGATGTTTAGGAGAGAGAATGAAGGAAAATAAAATAAATATTAAAAGTTCTTATTCAGCCACACGTAAAGTGGACACATACTGATTCATCTTAAACATTGAATTAACATGCAGCGAATGAAGCAAAGAAGACAGAAGGCAAGAAAACAGAGCAAACGAGATTCAAAAAAGTGTCTTTTGTCGCCATCGTACACACCATTGAACAAAATTCATGTTTTTAAGGAGATTTTCATAGATAAGAAATTAGTTTTAATTGCCTCTCATTTGTCTTTTGCCGCTTGCCTCTTTTTTGTTTAGAAATATCTTCTTATTTTCTTTTATTCTTAATTCGTAGAATTCGATCAAGAATAGTTAAATTTTGATAAATTGTAAGCAATTATAAGTTACATATGAATAAAAATTTATTATGATTAACGGTTTAAAAGTGGAAATCTTTGGTCACTTTTAACCGCACACATACACATGTCTTTTTACTTTACACCTTGCGGTACATTCTGCAATGATTTTTCATGCTCGTTTATTTATTCACTTGCTTGCTTGTTCATTTGTTAAGAGTATGTATATACTGTAAAACGTCAAAAAATTACTCATAATAATACATGTGATGTACTTATGATAATTCTTAATTTTTCATTTTGTCTGATAAATACTCATGATTCATAATTCTCTTTATGTTTTTATTTCAACTGTTTAGATGAATAAAACCATTTATTGATAAATTCGATAGACTTTTGACTGATAAGCATTAGTATAAAAATCTAATGATTTCGAGTAAAAATCATTCAGTTATAGCTAAGAATTTGAAAAATAAAGGACAAAAAACTAAAATATTCAAGAAAAAGATGAAATTCACAATTGCAATTTTCACTTTCTTTGCTACTGCAGCTTTTGTAAAAACAAATCCAATTTCTGTAAGCAATAATAATGTGGGAGATATTGTAACAGTTGGCGTTAACGCAAATGCAGTTCTCACCAGTAGTATCGAAACCAATATTGTGACAGCTCTCATAGCTTTGCTTAACCAACAAGCAGCACTCATCAATGCTGATTTACTTCAAGCTGAACAAGTTCCAGAGATGCTCACTGAAATTAAGGAGTTCGATATGTCACCAGAATCAATTGCTGAAAAAATTAAGAACTCAAAAATCACACCAGAGTTGATAGAAACTGTTAAAAAAATTTTGAATAAAGAATAATTTTTTTGTAAAGAAAATGAAAAAAAATTATTTTATAAATTGAATCTTTATCGACTTATTTTTACTAATTCTCTCATGATATGATAGCTTTCATCAATATTTTCCTTTTTTTGATTAATTTAGAAATGATATGATGAATTTCTTTAATTTTAATTTCAATTTATTTTTATCAAAAATCATCATTTAAAAATGTCTCTAATTCATTCGATTTTTTAATTCGATCGAAATTTTAGTAAATTAAAGAATCATTAATTGTCACATAATTTTACGAGAATTTGAACGGAAATAAACTTCATTTAAATGAATTAGAGACATTTTTGTGTAAATCAACTTGATTTGCTATTTGATAATTGTCGGCGCCAACACTTGGCCTGTCAATCAAATCAATTTGACAACTTGAAATCAACTTGACAAAAAATATACGCACTTCAAGTTAAATATGCATGCAAGTCCGAATTTAATAATAATTATTCAAAAATATTCTTAAAGCTCTTGAAAAGACCTTTATAACGAAGTATTGTGCCTATTTTTTAGTAACTTAAATATTGCAAAATGTTAGTAAAAATTTCAGAAGTTTTGGATGCACTATTAAATTATTACGAATTAATTTGTGGAAAAGTTTGTTCTAAAGAACAGTTAAGAGTTATTTTTAAATATTTCCTAATTATTGTCACTTAAAAATTGGACAAAATCTAATTTTTTTTCAATCACAAAAGTATGTTATTTAATAATTAATATGAATCATATGTGAAGATTTTATTTTTTTGCTATTTCATGAATCATTTTTTTTTTTCTAAAAGTTCACGTGCAAAAATTCTGTGATAAGATTGCCTTTTTGTTACTGTTTCAAAGAATTTAAGTAGCATTAATCATCTTCATTTGACAATTATCTTTATCGCGTAATATGAATTAGCGTCTTGGTTTTATCAAAGCTACTTATCTTCATCTTTTGAATTATTCTTATCAGTTTCATATAAATAACAAACATTTCAAAAAATAATTCATCAGTCACAATTTGAAATCAATCCTTCAAACAATAAAAAAATCTAAAATCAATCGAAAATGAAAATCACAGTCACAGTTTTCGCAATTCTTGTCAGTGTATTTCTCACTATTCAAGCAGATCCTGTTTCAATTAGTAATAATAATATTGGTGATATAGTGACAATTGGAGTAAATCTTGATGCATCACTTAGTAGCACTATCGATACAAATATTGTGACAGTTCTTTTGGCATTACTTAATCAACAAGCTGTCATAATTAATGGAAATGATCCGCTAATAACACCAGCTGATCAAGCTGAAGAGAAAATTATCACACCAGAATTAATTGCAGCTAAAGTAAAAGAACTGAAAGCGAAATCAGAATTATTTGAAACAATCCGAAAAATGTTAAATAAAGCTTAATATTTTGTGATCAACTAGTACCTCATAAAAGCACTTTTCTTAGTTTCATTCTCTTCTGCTTCGTTCGCTATTGCAATAGATAAAAGTATTTAAAAACAACATGATCTTCTATTGTTTAATTATTTCATTTTTAATGCGATAACTCATTTAAACAATTTTCGCACTTGCATTCATCATTCATTCACTAGTTTTATTATTCATTCTTTTTTTGTGTGTGTATATATTCGTAGGCACATTCATTCACGATGTTAAATGTGCAAAGAGGCAAAAAGAAAGAGAGAGAGAATTTAGTGCTTGTTAATTCATGCCTGAGCATTGTAAAATAGGCATAAAAAGCGAGTGAATAAAGAGTATTTATGAATATAAATAATAATAAAATATGATAATAACGCAAAAAAAACGTGAAAAACTACGGCGGCATCAGTGACAGAGATGAAATGATCTCATTAGTAAACGAAAAAATAAAAATTGCACTGAATTGACAACCCTGATACTTTTGCATGCTCATATTGTGATGAGATAAAATAGTGTCTAACACTTTGTTATTGTTCCACGATACAAGACGTACAACGACAATTTATATTGTATTATATAGTAGAGATCTCATTTCATAATTTTTTTTTATCTTTTCTTATATATGTCTTTCATTCGCTTCAACGTTTTGCCAGACGACAACAACGATGTTGACAACATTAGTGCGGTATTGTGCAAATGGAGTAAAGAAAAATAAACTGAATAATAAACCACAAAAAGGAGGCACATTCGACACTTTCATGAGGGCAACAGTGTGTGAAAAAGCGAATATGCAATGATGATACTTCATAATTCTTGCATTCTACAATATGTATAAATACATGTTTCTGTATGCACGATCACACGCTAATCGCATTTCAGAGAGCGATAAGCATTTTTTGAACTCTCAAGTGTCACGTACATAAAGATGTTTTGTTGATTATTGCGTGGGATTTGATAAAATAAAATATTTTCTTTATTAAATTATTATTTGTGAATCTTAACTAGTTGATATATTAGAATTTAAGAATAAATATTAGAATAAAAATTTTCAAAAATACTTCGGTGCTCACATAGTATCACAAAAATAACTATTTAGTGTTCAGCACTAGTATTTGAGTGCTCAAAATGTTGAACACTAATTTTCATGCACCAATCTTCAAAAAGTGAGTTCTTCAAAAACAATACTTCTTCGCATATAGAGCACCGAAGTAATTTTGTGCAGATCACAATATTTCGAATCTGCAAAATTTTGTTGAAACATTATTATTGTAATAAAACTGATGAAATTTTTTACCTAATTTATATTGCCTAAATATTATTAGCAAAAATATGCAGGAATTTGTTTTCATCAAGATTTCAGGTTTAACAAAAGTGTGAAATATTTGTTTAGTTTGTTTCTTATTTAAATGAGATCAAAGAGGAAGGAGAAAAAAGAGAAAGAAAAGAATGTGAATCACACTGGTTTTCAATTTCTCAAAAGAAAAGAGGCAATGAGGGTCATACAAATGCAGTAAATGTATGAAAAAGAAAGATTCATAACGCACGGAACGATAATTTATTATTGTTTTATCAATTCTTGTACAAGAGAACCAGCTTTCAAGGCCACACACAAACAAAAGAAAAAGGAAATTGATATGTGAGTGAATTAATTGTTGATTTTAAAATTTAATTTCGAAAAATTTAATGATGATCATTTTTGCAGCATTAGAAAAATATTTTTGACTGTTGTGCGATTTATGCAAAATTTTTTTGCTGCTCTTTATCTTTATTTTCGGCATTTTTGCTTCGTATTCACTTCTCTCTCTCTTGTTCAGCTCCGAAAAGGCTTTTGTGGATCTACTTTTAACAGGAATTTTTGATTGTGTGTCTCCCGCAGGCACTTTTTGCATATTTTTTCTTCCCATGCTTGCCACATTCATATTTTCTCATATATACATGCTATACACTTTTTTTTGATGCACATTGCTTTTTGCTTTATACTTCCACAGCTTGGTGATTTGCTTACCGATTTTCTTTCTCTCTCTCTTTTGATCAGTTTTAGCATTTTTTTATTGTCTGCACGCAGATTTGCAAGGGATGGAAATTGAACGTATTACAATATCCAGTTCTTGGCAATTCATCATCATATCAACTTGAGTTGATCAATAAAATTTTCTTATACGTACACGAAAAAAAAAATCCATGATTTTTACCATAAAAAATTAAAACAAGAAAAACGAAGTAAAAAAATTACATAAACATGAATCCAACCTGAGGTGATGAAGTGCTGCTCAATTTCACATGACATTGCAATGAGTGCATAGGCTTTCAATGAATTACATCGGCGAGGGCATAAAATGATGCAAAGCAAGCAAGCAATTCTTGACTGATAAAGAAGTAAATTGTTCTTGATCGGAGCCGATATCTCAACGAAAGTCATTTCTGGACAAACAATTCGAGATAAAGTTAGGATTTCACTCTCTTTATAAAAATCATTTTCAATTGTCTTCTCACTCATACTTGGGCGATAATGCAAATCTTTTTCGTTTCATTGTGTGATTCATTTATAAGCGTTTGTTAAAAAATTCTTCTTCTCTCTCTCTTGTGATTTTCTCCCATTTTCATTGTTATTTTTCATAACTTATATCCTGCCCACATCATTCATATATATCATTCAGAAGGCAACGCGAGTCAAAAAGAGTGAGTGAAAAAGATTCTACGCTTACTATAAATGATTTTATGAATGCAAATGACGGGAGTTTGAGATATATGCATGTGCATATTGTGCAGAAATTATTAACTCTCTTTTTTGTCTACCTTTTGTTACTGGGTTAATTTATAGTAGCTGATGTCTGATGTCAGTATAATGGTTTGTTTAATTGAATTTATTTTCCTTTTTTTATAAAACTTTTTATAAGTTATTTTATTCAATTTATTATACAAATTACCATAGTGTTGTCATTACATAATGCAAAAAAAAATATTTTTAAATTTAGTCATGTTTTATATTCATTTTATTATTAAGTTTAAATAAATTTTAAGTCAACAGCCAGTTTATGTGTTTAATTGGGTCTGTAGCTCAGTTGGTAGAGCGTTTGCTTTGCATGTAAAAGGTCCCGATTTCGAGTATCGGCAGATCCAAAAATTTTTTTTGCTCTTTTACCTATAATATTTTTTTTTGAAATTTTGTTGTTTTCTTAGCAAATTGCTGTGAAAAAGGCTTAAAAAACATATTTTGAGAAAAAGTTTGTGTTTTGCAATAATGTATAAATCTAGAAAAAATAAATCTTGCTCAAAATCAAACTTTTAATATTTGTTTCTTATTAAGCGTCGATATTTGCTTTTTCCTCAAAAAAAAATTTTATTAAGCAAATTAAAAAAGTTTCCGAGAATTTTATTATGGAAAATGTTTATTTTGAATGAAAATTCCGAGACTATTGATCAATTTTTTTACGGAATTATTATAAAATTTTAATTTTTCATGATGTTTTTAATTTTAAATTTAATAAATACTTTCAAAAATCATTATGAATTTTTAATTTTCAAAGTTAAGTCAATTCCAATAATTGAAACAGACAAAGAAAAAAATTCTTTCAAACGTCAAAAATAGTGGATGTAATTATTAAAGCATGAAATAAAAAAATCTTCAAATGTGTGCGAATAAGACGAACTTTATGGGCAAATGCAGAGAAAACAATTGAAAAAGAAAAAAAAGAAGAGAATAAAACAACCGCTCTAGTCCTTTTCATCATTTATTTATTATTATTTTCGCATTAAATTTTATCAATATTGCATCTCTCTTCTCTCTGATTATCATTCACAGCTCTTTTGGTATGCTGGTGCGTTTCTCATGTATAAATTCTTGTTTTGTTGTGTTTATACAGAATATGCCATCGTGTATCAAAATATATATAAACGCAAAATACATTAAGAGCAAAGAGAAGAGAAAAAATAAGTATTTATATGACAAGACTTTGAGCCCTTGCTACTTTGCGGCATTTAGACATTTTCATAGCTCATGCGACAGCCAGAAACAGAAGGACTCTTCTGTCTGTTGTATGTGAGAAATCAGAAAAATTCTTTGAGCGAGTAACGCGTAGAATGTAGTAAGAGAGAATAAAAAAGAGAGATATAGAATTTTGATGCGCGTAGCAAAAAAGAAAAAAAAATAAATGAAAAAATTTCATATATTTCTTTAGGCAATGCAAGAAAGAATAATAAAAAATTATTTTTTTCTCTTCTCATTCGACATTTTTCCATCACTACGCGAATCAATATTTATGCTTGACAAACAGCAAGCCCATGCAGAAGCAGCATCAAGTAACAAGTAAAATATGTTTTCTCTTCCTCTCGCTCTTTTTTTCGCTTTTTGTGTGAGCACTTAATGCAGTGTACAGCAACGACATAATTTGCTTGTTATTATTATTGATACGCACCATACACATATCGTCTCCTTCGTCATCAACATCATCATCATCATCATTGTCATGTAAGAATTTTTGCAACTCCTATAGGCACTTTGGTGCTCTTTCTCTCACTGATTCAAATACAAAGAAAAGAATATTTTATTTTTATGTGTGCGTGTAAAAGAATGTTAAGCGCATTGAAGAGAAAGAAATGCCTTCAAAAATACCTGTTTTTTTAGAGAGAAAACATTGCGTTTTTACACATGTATGTATGCTATGGGCTATCATTGTATGTAAACATGAGAGAAAAGAATAAACGAGAGAGAGTTGCATGCCATGCTTTAAGAAATACTTTTTTCCTTCAACATCACAAACGTCTGTTCAGTTTAGTTAAAAACTTGATCACGATCAGTCGACTATTTTTTACGAGAAAAAAGGAGAAAGAAAAAATAAGAAATTTTGGTTAAAAACGAAAGATTCATTAAAGAAAGACTTCACATATATAGAGAGAGTCTCTTGATATTTTTGGCTTATTTGAACAAGAGTTATAAAAACCCAATCGGTTGACAATAAATTATCAAGTCATTTTTCGTCGGCGAAACTGAAAACCTCGCAGAAGACTTAAATTTTTTTTTGCAACAAACAAAAAACTGCAATGTGTAAATTATCCGTGTGATTAATTTTTATGAATTTAATATTCTTTTCTTGAAATGATTTTATAACAACTCCTTAATTTGTCGAATTAATTTTTTGAATATAAAAGAAGTTTTATGAAATACAAAAATATTGACATAAAATGAATGAAATAAGTACTAAGGTGAAATAAAAGATCAAAAACTTTATGAACTTATTCTAATAAACCATAATTCATATTGAATAAAAATCGCTAAAGAGAACCTTATAAGAAAATTATTTCTCTCTCATAGAAAAAAATAAAAGAAATGAAAAATCGTGAAACAAACATTTGAAAGATAAAGAAAAGATTAATAAAAAAATAATAATAAAAAATCGAAGAAGAAACTTGACTTACAAATAAAAGCATAAACTTATATGTGAATATAAAATAAAATGTTTAAAATCATCGATAGACATCAAGGCAGTAAGGAAGCAAGAAATATTGCAGAAAAGTAGAAAATAAAAACAGTACAGACAGTTCTTTGTTTTAAAGATTTTGTGTAGAAAAGAATACCAGTGAATGACTTGGAATTCAAAGTTAAACAGATAAAAATTGTCTGATATTTCATGCAAAAAAATTAAGTGAAATTTTCATATCAAAAGAAATAGACAGGAGATAATTTTGCATGAAAATAAATGCAGCTGACGTTTTAAATAGACTGAAGCTAGAAAATTGTGAAAAATACACAAACAAATATTTTTGTGGTGTGATGTGATGGCTTAAAGAAAGACGAAAAAGAGTGTTTTAATAAAAATAAAAGAAAGACTTTAAAAAAAACATAAAGACTGAAAGCGAGTGTGAGCAACAACATTATCTACATATAAAAACATGGATAATTTCTTAAACAATAAATTATTGAAATAATTTGTAAAAGATTTTTCTCCTCTTGTTTCTTCTTCACGCGTTTAGTTCTTTCCTAACAAATATACAAATATAAGAGAAGAAAAAAAGAGAGTCAGAGTCCCGGTGTGTGTATATAAATACATTTTTCGTGTGACAAATAACGACGAGAGAGAAAAAAATTAAATGAAATGAAGAAAAAAGTATAATAAAAAAATCAAATGTGGAGAAGTGTACGAAACAGAAATGAAAAGAATAAGCGAGAAAAGATAAATAAGAAATTCGAATATTTGAATATAATTTTTTGAAAAGTGATTTTTCGACACACACAAAACATACAACACAAAGTCAGAACCAACAAGAGCGAGCGAGCGAGCAAGAGAGAGAGAGAAAATATACATTATTTGGAGGATGAAAATAAGAAGCAGATAGAAATAAATAAATATAAAAAAGAACGAGTGGTGAAGCTGTGAAAAAAGTGATTCGTTTTAATGGTGATATATTAAAAGAAAAAAAATTAAATGAAAAAAATTCACATAAATTTACATTAAATTGAGAATTAAAATTTGTTCTTTATCGTGTGGAATTATGATTGCCAATGAGTGCCACAAGAATCATCATCGAGAAGTAGCGGAAAATTGCATAAAAAGTACCGTGAACGACAAGTCAGAGTCAGTTGTCATTGACGATACAATGCTATTGGTTTTGCGCAAGAAGCGTCGCGCATTCTATCATCAGACGTGTCTATTGAGCGTCATGGCTGCGTTCACAATTGGATTAGCCATGGGCATCTTTTTCCTGCCATTAATCAGATTAACATCGGCAAACAGTCCAACAATAGCGACTAATAATAATATAGATGGCAAAGTACAAATGCACAAGTACAGTTTCAACAGCAAATCGAAGTACAATAGTAAAGCTAATCAAATCAACAATTTCGAGTCAGCTAAGAGGCCAGCAGCCGCTTATTCTTCCGTATCGTTCATATCAGATGATGACAAATATTCAAAGATCGCAGCGGCATATGAGCCAGTCATAGAGCAAGCAGCAATTGCAACAGAAGATAGAAACAATAAAAGCACAACTGATGACAACAGCAACAAAATGCAACAAAGTCTTGAGAATTCATATGAGCGGGAAAACAATGAGACACTACAACGAATCATCGAAGATGGTATTTATTGGGGTCAAGCGATTGAGGATCGTATACCGAATGGCTTCAGTAAGCGCGACACACAAGACTGGCAAAATTATTTGCAAGGAAATATGACAGAGATCATCAAGATAGAGCAGGGTTGTGGTCGTATGCAAAATCGTCTTGTAACTTTTAGTGATGGAGTTAAAGCTTGTGTTCGATATCGTCAAAATACTGACCAAATTCAAGGCGAACTCTTTAGTTTCTTCCTTGGTCGTCTACTTAATATTACAAACCTTGTGCCAAGCACAGCAGCCGTCATCGATTGGGATTCACGTTTATGGTTACAAGTAAAGCAACATATCACTGAGTCGCAATGGAAAACGTCGCGTCCTGTTGTATTTACAAAATGGATTCCCGATCTGTTGCCATCTGATATACCGGTACAATTTCGACCACTTGAAAGGCATATGAATAGAGACGACATATGGAACATGACAATGAGTGACGATGATGGCACAAACAAGCCCTCGCATGTGCTCATCGATCGATTAAAAACGAAATACGATGACAATGGCAAAATGAAGCTCAAGAAGAAGAAGAAAATTAGTCTGAATGAGCGAATGTATGAACGTTTTGTTGAGCTCGCTCAATGGTCGGATTTAATTGTTTTTGACTATCTAATTGCAAATCTTGATCGAGTTGTCAATAATCTTTACAATTATCAATGGAATGCAGACATCATGGCAGCACCAGCACACAATCTTGCTAGACAAAAAGACTCACAATTGCTAGTATTCTTGGATAATGAGTCAGGTTTATTACATGGCTATCGATTACTTAAAAAGTATGAAGTTTATCATAGTTTGCTATTAGATGAGCTTTGTGTATTTCGCAAATCGACAATTGAAGCTTTAAGACATCTTCATGAAAATAATGCTGGTGATATTCTTAATGATATTTTTGAACAAATAACAGGCGACAAAGTTCGAGACGTATTGCCGCCCCTTCCTGAAAAATCAATAAAAATCCTTTCTGAGAGAATTGAGCATGTTTTACAACAAGTGCAAAAATGCCAAGATATGTACTCAAATAGATAGAAAAGAACTTGAATTTTTTTTTGTGTAAATAGCGAGATTTGACTGAAAAAAATTTTTATTTAAAAATGTGATGAAATTTTATTTTATTTTTGAAAATTTCTTTTTTAATTAAGAGACAAAATGGCAATGAAAATAATTAATTAACAATTTCCTCCCGATAATACGCGGCGGCAAAATAATACGTATGTATGTATACAAAAAATATCTCTTTACTCTTTTTTTTATGAACTTTATAATATTATTGTAAAATGAAAATTTATATTTTTAACGCTGTTGTTGCACAATAACATGAATTGAGAGAGTAAAAAAAAAGTAAAAGAAAATACGACAGAACCTTGGTACCAAATACTTTGATAAAGAAATCCAGTTTCTTATTAAAAGCGCGAGTGAGTGAGCGAGATGAGAAAAGTGTATGAAGAAATTATTTAAGAAGTGCCTTGCTTAGCTTCTTAGTGAATAATGAGTTGAACAAGCTGCTTTGCATATGTATGTGCAATGCACGCATGTATGCATGTAAATATGAACTCTCAGTTAAATTGTTATTATTATAAAAAGAGAGAAACATGAGAATGCTGTCGCCTTTCGTAAAGTAAATAGAGATACAATTAAGATGGTTTCTATTTTTGCTATTATGATGGAAATTTGTTTTTCGTCTAGAAATGTTGAATAATAATTTTAAAAGAGTTAGAATTTCAAAGTTTATTTATAACATTTACAAAGCTTAATCAAACTTCATTTTGTTATATGAACTGCAAGTTGATTCGAAAAAGTATAGAATTGATTTTTAAAAAAATTAAAATTGCTGTACATGAGTTTTAAATTTGCATAAGCCTAGTGCGTACAATCTATAATTTATCAGCAGATTACATTGCAATAAGTAAAAGGTGAAATTATATCAAGACCAAGTCAGTAGTTACACATAATTTAATCTAATGAGAATTTGAGAGATCATTTATGAACGGTCGTCTTTGTGGAATTTTGCTGCTGAAAAATGACCTTAAGAGTCTTAAAAAACATTAAGGATTCACGTCCGCACAGAGGAAGATGCATAATATTAAACTGAATAATTTTCATTCTTTTATTATTATTGTTCACAAAAAGGAGAAAAACGCATTTTATTGTTCTTTTAAGTAGCATCGCACGTTTTCATCATAATCATTTACCCTAAGGACAATTCAATAACTGGTTGTGTATGTATATCGAAAACTTATCCTTTGGCAAAAATTGAATGATTCCAATGAAGAATGTATGCTAAGATACGTTTAATACATGTACACATCAATGCACTTCATGATTCAATTTCTTTCATTTTTTTCCTCTTTTTTAATTCTTCATGTGAAATTTGTCTGCGGCTCATTCAAATGTCAGTAAACTAAGTGGCTTTTAAGCAAGAGATATATTTGTAAGAAAGTGCATACGAAGAGAAAAGGAGAATGAAATCATATAATGAAAAAAATAAAGATAAGCGTAAAGTGACACTAAATGGCATTACTTGAATGGAATTTCTAAATATGTAGAATTTTTCACTCACTTGAGCACTTTACAAGACTCTCACATTTTTTTGGTCTTTTTTACTGAATTAAATTTAAATTCAGAATAAAGAGACGAAAATTTCTCTCTAAATAAGTTGTTACCTCACACTCTGCTGGCAATAACAATAACAACATCCATCGGGTTTGTGTGTTTCCTTCTTCTTACTTTACATTTCATTCTTCCTTGGGATATATACTCTTTTGTTTTCCTCATCTAACACAATTCTTACTCAAAAAATACACACAGTATAGGCAATGCATGATTCACAATAAGCTCAATTCATTTCATTCCAATTTCATTCTTTAACACATTTTTGTTGTTCATCAATGAGATTTAGTGAGGGTGTATATGTGCAGGTAGTTGTTTCCCTTTTTTCTTTACTTACAACAATATCAATCGAAGAATGAAAAATTAAAGTAAATTGTCTAAATGTGTTTATACTATAGGCCGATATATTCAATGCCCTTTTTGTGCACACCGCATCTGATTAAAAGAAAATAAGATTCTTTTGACTATTTCTCTCTTTTTTAATTCTCTCACCTTTCATTATTTAGAATTTTTTTTATTTTTTCATTGAAAACGACACATACAGATGAGCATGAAGTAAAAAAGCAGCGGAGAAATATTTTGAGAGATTAAAGGAATTATTTCAATTGTTATGGAATATTTTTTCTTTCCTGTAAATAGTCCTCGTTAAGGTCCATTATGTGTGCGACCATTCTCACTAACTGAAAGAAATATAATAAGTAGAAGAAAAAGAAGAAGCAAATGTGTTTAAAGTTAGAAGTCTTTTGTTAAAGCATTTCCAAAAAAATACAACAAAAAGAGAGAGGAAGTAACCTGATAAGCTCTCAAAAGAATTCCTTTTCAATGACATAAAATAATATTTTTATATTTGGCGGCTGTGCTGATGAAATTAGTTGAAAACTAATGTTTATTTAGGATGAATTTAAGGAAGTTTTAAAATTTAACTTCTGGAATGAAAGAAATAACAAATTAAAAAGTCAATAGCATTTGCCAATTTCTCTCTTTATAAATATATTCATGAGAAAAATGATGGTTTTCTATTATTATTATTTATTGTCAATCATAATCATAAAAAGAATAAATAAGAGATTATGCGCCATTTACTTGTCATATAGCGAGAGATAAACAAATTTGAGTACATCTCGTTAATATTAAAAGAAAAAGAAAAAGATACATGAATGAGCATCAAAGATTATTAAAGATAGCGTATAAATATGTAGATATAATTATAATATTTAAACCATTCCGAAGGAATTAATCTGTAACAAATTCAAACTCGCTAAGTGACCATATAAATATGATAATATATCTCCATCTCTCTAACATTTACATAATTATACTCAAAATGAATTAAAATCATTGCATTTTTGACAAATAAATAAAAATTGAAAAATCAATATCATGATGCAGTCATTAATTAAATGATTAAATCATTATAAACTGAGACGCCTTGCTTTATAGAAAATATGATAAAAGAAATTTTTAAGTTAGATATAACGAAAAATAACAAGGCGAGCAAGATGAGACGAAAATAAAAATACAGAAGAAGAAATTGAAAATTATGATTAATGTGATAAATTCATATATGAATAATGAAATAAAAAAATATTAAAAGAGAGATCGGAAGATCAAGAAGAATGTTAAAGAGACAAACAGTCGAAGATTTTTATGAAATAGGTACTTGTAATTTTTTTTCTCTTAAACACTTTCAATTTAAAACTGTATAATTGTGTAAATATTTAGTTAGGAAAAATAAAGCAAAAATGAATGAAATCTAAAAAATAATAAAGAATTCAAGTTTTTAAATTTAATTTTTTCAGCAATAATTCAAGAACTCTCCACGAAATCATTTTAAATTAATTTCACAACTAACAAAAAAATTAGCGAATAAATGATGTAATTGAATGATACAGCAATGTCTCTTCACATTATGAAAGATCATAGTTGTTATTCAGGAGCAGCAGAAGCAATAGTACAATTTACAATAATTTAACAAACTATTTATACACATAGGATAGCTGTGCACACAAGATTTAGATAGATGAAGACACAACATCATATTACCACAAGCAGTGATGTCTAGCTCGCGCACCACGCAACCAAGCAGTGAACAGGCAAAATATAAAACTGACAAAGTACCGACGGCGCGTAAGACTTTTTCTTCTCTTTTTATTTTTTATTTTCATTCTCTCTTCTCTCTTAAGATGTCAATTTAATGTTTTGAAATGTTTAAAAGCGGAACGAATGAGTACTCGCATGAGATTCTCTTTGCTCCTCATATATGAGTATGTGTCTTAGATATACGCGCGCACATACAAATGAAATTACACACTTTACTCAATTTAACTATCATTCAGCATTAATCATTAATCATTATTAAGATGAAAGGCATTGGCATGAATTCTTTTTAGCCTCTTCATCTATATTTGAAGAAGTGAAAATCATCAGAGACTTTATAGAGTCAGAGTCAACGATATATTCACCTTCTTTTGCTTATCTATTCAAGCTTATGCTCATAAATGGCTCTATACATTTTTTGTAAGTTTGAACATTATACTGAAATATTTTTAATTATTGGTTATTTTTTTAATAGTTGCTGATTAAAATTAATAATTTATTTTTAAATTTTTCAAATAAAAATTTTATCACTAAAATTTTAAAATTTTTGCATAAAATAAAATTTCCAATTTCCAAAACTTGAATTATAAATTGAAAGACAGTCATGAAAGAGGAAATGAAAGATCTTATCATCAATTGCAGTTGAAGCTATATTTATGCAGAGTTGGTCACCTATATGAGTGATTGATCACCAACAACCTGTCATCGACTCATCAATATCTTCAACGAAAAGAAAGCAAAGAAAGAAATGTTGAAGAAAAAATACCACAAAAAATTTTTGTTTCGATATTATTTGACTTATAAACCAAAAGGTAAATTTCATGCCTCAAAAAAGCGCATTGCATAGCGAGTGAGAGATAAAGCATGTGAAAGCCATTAATAACGAATATGTACTTACTCGAAAATATGTCTCAAGCCTTAAAAATGGATGTTTAAAAATGCATGTGAGTGAATGAGAGACTTGAGGGAAAAATTGTTATTTTTTATTATGTCTAAAGCATTATTTCACGTGCAGAGCAAAAAACCGCACAGAAATTTTTAAACCACCAAATTTCATGACAATTTTTTTCGATACTCGCAGCTTTCATTCTTTCTAGAGATAGCATTTATAAATCAGTATACATCGAGAAACATAATGCGCGTTATCGTTTTTTTTGCTTTAATTAACTCTCACTCTGTAGGGAAAGACAAGAAAGAAAAATATGAAATCTCGTCAAACGCAATGTGAATTTTGCACACAATTTCCGGAAATGACTTTTATTATGCTCTGCTTGTTGCTCATAATAGAATCCATGAGGTATAAATTTCTTTTTTGACTTTTTGTTGATTGAGAGAAAGTGATTGGTGTCTTATAGTCATCATTTACTCTCGTCAACAATCAAGTGACAAGCTTCAAGTAAATTAATTAACTGTCTAATTGATTTCTTTAAAGCGTTGAGAAGTTTGCTCTCTTTTTTATGTTAAAAAATTTGCATGCAACATTTTTCTTCACTGTTAATTAGTTATTCAACAAACAATGACTTAAAGTAGCTTCTCACATTATTTTTATCTCAGATTTTTTATACAGAACAATTGTTTTGTAAGTAAGTGTATAAAGGATATTTTGCAGTTGATTTTATTTTATTGCAAATAAATAGTGAGAAAAGACATCATCATTAATCGAGAAGAGCGGCTTAGTTTAGAAAAAAAACATACACACAAAAGCTTAACTTTTTTGATATCATCGTCATTGAAACCAACACACCATAAAATGTGAGAGAGCCTATCTTTTTAACTTTTTTTCACTCTTCTTTAATGTATTATGCATAAATTTGAAATTATTTAACTGTCATACGACCGACTAAACACACCTTCTTTAATAAAAATAAAATAAAATAAGCACAACACAGTGTAAAACGAGTTCTGCGAAATGATCTTGCTTCTTTCAAACAAATTATTCTTTTTCTTTTTTTAGCTAAATGACCAAAAAAATCCCAAAGAATAAATCCGGACAGCTTTGAAAAGAGAAATATCTATAAGAGTAAGTAAGTAAGTAAGAAGTAAATCCAGCCGTGTGTGAATGAAGCTCTTTTCTTATTTATATTAAGAAAAATATCTGCCTAATCAAATTAAATTGATTCTTGATTTATTAATTGATTAAAGCCTTTTGAGCGAACGAATGGTGGAGAATTTCAGTAATTTGCTCATTTGTCAAAAATCGGTTAGCATTTTCACCAATTGATCTTCCTCGTTTGCTTTGTCGTATATCGCTTGGGCAGTATTTCATCTGGTTTTAAATCGACGCTGCACGGCAGGCAAGGTGTGTATGTGAGCGAGTGAGTGTGAGCACAAATTTAGATAAATAGAAAGATAGACGATGGGTGAATAAATATTTGTATAAAAAATATGGACATATACGAGTAAGAGTAAAAGAGATAGCAATAAAGAATCAACTCAATAATATTGCTATCATTATTGGAAATGATTCATTATAGCTAGGAGACGATCGATCCCAGTAATAGAAGCAGCAGCATAGCATTGTCAATAATTTCATTATGATTTATTCTCGCCTTTCTTCTTCTTTGGAAAAATTAATTTGCAGTAAAAAGGCGAGGCTTTTTCCAAGTGGTGCTATTTTTATTCAATTAAGACATCAATTAGAGCTCGCACCAATTCTTTTTATGGAAACAGTTGTCTTAGTTTGATTTTAAATGGATAAATTTACACATATCATAATTAATTGTTCAACTAATCTCTTAATTTATTTTCCATCAGTTTTAATTGCTAATTGGAATTTATTTTCTGCACATTCACAATTGAAAAGAAAAATGAAATTTCAATTTAACGGCATATTTGTTTTAATCAACATCGATTATTCATTGAGTCAGTCATGCAACAAAATGTAACATTTCACTCGATTTTTTACACACATTTATTAGGGTCTTGAGAGTGAAGCAAAAAAAAATACATTTTATTGAATTTTCTGATTAAAAGAGCACTCGAAGGAATTTTTCTATGTTTATTTTGTAATGGACTTCAATATGCCATCTATGGTGCGACGCAAATCAGCTTTCAATCAGCAATTAGTAGCACATCAAAATCGTAAAAGGTCTACAATGCTAAATTTGTTTTTACTATTAGCATACTAGCATTTTTTTCTTTTCAGTGTATCAACAAACAAATGCTCATTTAGATTATATTTTATAAACTCAGCGAATTTCTATTACTTTTATTACCTTTTCATGAACATTAAACACGAAACGTGCTGAGAGTGATTTTCTTGTCTCGTTTGTCGGCATCGGTTTTTGTTACAGCATTATATTTAGCAAGTCAGAAAAGAAAGGCTTTCGAAAGAGTTAAACAATTGCAAAGCTTGAATTTTCTTCTAACTTATACCCTATGAGAATTTGTTTCAATATCGATAATTGATTTTTTACATGAGTTATTATTGCTAAGAAAAAAAGAAAACAAAAATTCATGATGTGAAAGTGTGCACATTCCTTGCATGATTTGATTGAAATCTTAATCTTATAGCCATTTGCCATACAAATTGCTGTCAGTTCTTTTTAATCCACAATCTTTAGCACCCCAAAATGTTCATTGAACGAAAAATGACACACACAAAGCACTTGCGATTGCTCTTTCTTATTCTCGCAACAAAAAATTTTAAAATAAGCAGCGAGAAAAGAAATTTTTTCAAAGATCGAAACCCACTGATAGACATAAATGTCGCTTTTTGTTGTAACTTTATAGGTACATTGAGAGTAGAAAGAGTAACAGAGAGTGAGATTTCGCACATGTAGTTGCGGAAAAGAAAGAAAAAAAAATGAAAAATTGTTTTAAGATTGGGCAGAAAAGTGCAATTGACTGGTCAACAGTCGTGAAATTGTCTCAATAACAACGGCAACTACTGCTGCTGTCTAACTGTTACACAAGCGCACTCAAAAAGAGAAATATGCATCACATTATGTCGGTATGCCGATAAAAAATGGTTTATGACTCGTTAGTACATTTTCATTTGCACTTCTTGTCTGTTTCATATTTTAATTTTTAGTCTATGCATGATGCTGTAGGCGCATTTTTTGCCCTTTAAGGTGATCATCAATCACTATTGTTGCATACATATTTTTGTATTTTATCGTGACATAAATTGACACTTGGTTGCGCTTTCTAGACCTAATATTAAATTTAAATTTTGAACGTTTAAAAAACACATTCAAATGATAAAAAGCGGACACAAGAAGAGAGTCACATTTAGCTCTGACTCACGACCATTGACTTCCACGGTGTAATTTATATTCTAATTCCTTTCTATCCCAGTATGTGTCATTAACTTTTAATTTCAGTTGACCACCACCATTGTATAAGCGAGATATCATTCCAATTCATTGTTAACAGCTATAAATTGTTTAATTTATACATGAAAACGACATATGTGAGCATGATAGAGTGGACATTTGATACTTTTTTCATTCCTTTCTCGCTCTCACACACATACGTTTTTTTTTCTAAATAAAAAGAAAAATTTTTTAGTCGAAATCGTGTAGAACATAAATTTATCTAAATATGATTTTAAAAGACATACTTTCAGGGCGCCTCGTGTCACATTATTGTGAAATTTATTTATGCCTATTGACAGAGTGGCATGACATTCGGTAAGTAAAAAGCGATCATCATGAATCACAACAAAATTTTTATATTCTCTTTTTCAGGTCGCTTAATCACTGCTCAATTTCTTTTGCTGTCGATTGAGAGTCAAAGAAAGGAAAAAGGGAAAAATATTTTAAGTTAATACTGATTAACGATTGCACTTTTCGGTTCAATTTTCAAGTTTTGAATTTTTTATCTAAAAAGAACTTTAAAGTTTGTTGTAAAAGCGAGCAATTGGTCACATTTGACATTTTTAGTGCGCGATCGAGAGAGCAAAAAAGTAAAAACAAAAATTTGCATAAAAGTGAATGAAATGCAAGTTTCGCAGTAGGAAACATTGACTGTATCTCACATTTTTTTCTCCTATGCTCTGTGCGGAACCTGAAAGTGCATTAAAAAAATTGTCCACTTGGCTCAATTGATAAGAGAGAGAACACAGAGTTGCACATTCAACACGGTAAAAAGACAAAAAAAAACGAGAAAAAAATTTATCATTTCAGTAATTTTTCATTAATTCTCTCTTTTTTCTTTGTTTCTTCTCATATGGCCAGTCACTCACTTTGTTGCACACACATCTTTGAAATGTAAATACGTCAAATATTATGTAGGTCAATGAAGCTAAATATATTCGAATCTGTCAAATAATTTATTGAGAAGATATCAGAAGTTTTGTTTTGTGTGTATTTGTGCGTTTCTCTTTCAAATTTCATTTTATTACTTTGTAACTTCTCTCTTCATTCCGGTTTTCATCTCACCAAAATTCATATATAAATGTATGTATTCTATTCATTACAGCAGCAGCAACATACATGAAAGTGTAAGAGCTTGAGAAGAGATGGATGGATGGAAGGAAAGACATGAGAGGTGAGTAAGAGAGAGAGAGAGAGAGAGGAATCCGAAAAGTTTAAGTATCAATTCAGGTTTATGTCGAATAAATTAATCGTTCTTTAAATGACATCGAATATAAAAAAATATTTATATAAATTGTTTGTTTTGAGTTGAACACTTTGTAATTTTGAGTGAGGATTTTTGTTTTATATTCATTTGAATATTCAAGCTCTTTTCAGTCGTCTTTTGCTTGTCTTATTAAAGGTCTGATGCCAGTGGGTATTTTATTTAGATAAAAAACTTAGAATGTAATGATTGCGCAACAAACAAAACCGTTATTATAGCAAAAATTCAATTTTGTGCTAAAACTAAAATTTAGCAGAAATTGAGAAATAAAAAGAAAACAAATTTTCCTAAGTATTTTTATTATCATATAATCACTTAAAAATGATTTTTTAGTCCTTTTACTGTATTCTACACTTGTTTCAATTAATTAAAACAAAGATGAGAGTGATTTTTTGCAAATTTTTGATAACTGTAATAAATTGCTTTTGTTGTTTTCTGTATTTGTGACAGAAATCTCAAATGGTTTAGCACTGCTAAATTTAAATTTAATCAAATCTCAAATAATACCGATTTTTGTTGCACCATTTTGGAATTGAAATTCATTAATTTGCAATTAAAATATTAAAAGTAAAATTTATTCATTATATTTACTGATATTTTAAATGTTTACGTTTCAGAATAAATTATTCAACACTCAATAATTAAAACATTAGCATTCTTTATGTTTAAAATTTTTTTTCTTATTATTGTTTCAGTGTTTAAAATGCCAAATTTTTGTGTTGAACTTTTATATTTTTTTTACAATATTTAACTTCAAAGTAATCAGTCTTTACAGATAATTAATTAATAAAAAAGTTAACTCCACTGGACATTTTGAATGACTGAAATGTATACACAACAACTTCAATTTTTTTTATGCATGACTAACAAATAAAAGACACCATTCAGACTAAAAGAATTTTTTGAGAAATGTAAAAGGGATTTAATGAGTTTTTATTGTGATGCTGATGATTTTTTTTTCATATTTTTCATTTATTGTGATCACTCAAAACGCTGTAATTAATTTGATTATTAACTTCATTGACGAGTGAAAACAAGTCCAATAAATTCATATTATTCTGAAAGTAATTTTAACTATCAAATTACAAGTTATAATTGTCATGTTTTTTTACTGAGATTTATTAGAATCATTATTAACAATCACTCTTAATTTCGCTAGCAATATATTTTACAACAGCAACCCACAAATGGATTAACGAATTTGCATTAATCATGCGAATGTGAATTGAATTGTATTGCAGCTACTTGTGTATTTAATAATACCGAATATGATTGATTAATCGATTGAACTTGAATGCACACACACAGTGCAGTGGCAAGACAAGATAAATATCATCATATTGCAAACGGGTAGAGATTATCGACTTATACTTAATGTAAATAAAGCAGTTAGTTAATGTTAAATCCATAAATAACAATAATTCATAATAAGTGTCTGCCTATTATTACTTACTTCTGTTCATCATTATAAATATGTATGAACCTTAGTCATAACCGCAAAAATAATTTTTATCACGTGATTTCTTACTACTTTTTTTATTACTTTCTTTCTCTATTCTGCCGACTTGTTAATTTTTCATATTCCATCATTTAGTGATGAGTAAAGAAAGAAAACTTTCGAGACTTTTTTTACAGCTCCTCCGTTCCGCTTTTATTATTGTTGTTTTATCTTTGTCTATTCATTTGTGTCATAAAAGATGAGGAATCTCTTTTCAATCTTTCTTTCTTAATAATAAACCCATTTTAAATTTCCTTTTCTTACTACTCGAATCTCTTGAGGCGCCAGCCAAAACAAAAACCATTATGATCGCGCAAAAATCATCACATAAACACGATTTTTTTTCCATTTTTCTAGCTAAATTATGCAAACAAATAAAAGAATTGAGAAATGGGGCGGAAATGGATAATAAAATGATTTATTGTTGTAAAGCTAATTAATTTTATAATTGACAATGGCATAGCAATAATCTCTATGCATTTCTATTGTTATGAATAAGTTACAAATTGAAAAGACATTAACGGCACCACTGATCAATCTCTTTTGACTTCTGTACAGTTTTTGTTGGTTAGACAATCGCGCTTTAATAAAATTACAGCAGACTAATTTTTTATGGTAATTTATTTTCCGCTCACAAAAAAGTTGTCATTTCTGTGTAAATAAAAATATTTTTTTGGTTGTTTCTCATTCAAAAAAAGACAGACAAATAAAATTAATGTAAATTTCATTTTTCAGTGTGATTCGTCATACATTTTTGAATCGATTATTAGTGTGACTTTCTTTATTTTTAGTTATAGTCAATTATAGATTGAATAATTAAGCAATTTGTCTAAATAGACAAGATCTTGTTGAAATTCAATTATGTTTATATAGTGTGGAATTCAATTTTGCAATCTTGTTTTATTGGAAGTAGATAAATAAAATAAAATTATGAAATAATTGAATTGACATTTTATTTATATTCCATTCATAAATCATGTATAGCATACGACAAATAAATGCATAGCTATTGAAATGTCCGGTTGATAATTTTTATGGGCTTTAGTTGTAAATTTTAATATCAAACATTTTTGTCATAAATTTTTCAATTCAACAAAATAATAATGAAATTTTATTCTTTCTACAAAAAAGCAACCTTTATGGCTTATGAACAAATTAAATTGTTCATTTCGAAGGAAATATTTCTCATATTTTAAACAACAATAGTCGCTTATTTTGATTACAATATGTGCACAAATAAAAGTTGTTTCTTTTATGAATTTAATAAATCATGCATATATGTCATTAGCCAACGATGGGAACAAAGAGGTCATTTGTGGATGAGGTGATGCAAAATATTGTCAAAGATATTTTCTGTATTGATCGCAATCGATTTCTATGGTAAGGCCTGTTTGTTAATAGCTTTTTGTGGTGTCCCATTGTGAATGAAATTTTTTTTGCAATTGACTTATGAGGTTTTGCATCTCAACTTTTACACAAGTGTAGTGCTTCTAACATTTATCACCAATTTCAGGTTTGTTCTCTCTCCACGAGTTAAAGTCTTTCATCTTTCTTGACTCAATATTGCTCATAATTCAATATTAAAAATTAACAAGCTACGACATGACTTGCAAACTATGAAATCATCGAGATCGTCAAACAAACAAAAATCTTTCACCTCTTTCTCACTAAAAATATGCAAAACACGAAATCATTTTGTCTTATCGAGTTTTGTGTCGGTATGTCAAGAATGCGTTGACGTCACCTAAATATTTTTCTTTATTGCTCGCCTGACACTCTCTTTCGCCGTGCATTTTTCTTTTATTTCTTTTTTCTCTTTGCTCTGTGTGCACCTTTCACGACAAGACTGGATTGTGCTGTCTTGGCTTGCTTACCTTAGTTTGCATAAAACTTAAACTAATTAGTTGTGGTGTCTCTTCGCGTCTGACTCTTATAATGTTATTTTTTGTTTTCTCGATTCTATTAAGTAGAAGTTTTGTTTTTGATGTGTGCATGCATGGCTACACTCACATTTACAGATTACTTCTTTTATTTTTTTTTAAATTTAGCAAAAGTAAATTTCAAAAATATTCAGTTTGACAAAAAAGTTAGCTAAAAAGTTGGATGAAAATTTTATCTTATAGAATACTCTTATTTAGCAATATTTCAAGAATTGAATTTTGAAATGAATGTTTAAAATCCCATTTATTAAATTTAATTTATAAATTCATAATCAAAACGTTTAATTTTTTCTTAATAAAAATTAGGAAATGATATAAATTTGTCAAAATATTCAATATGAAAAGTACAATTTGATTCAAAAAATGCGCTAATATCTCTCACTTTGCAAAAATAAAATCATTTTTCAAATTCACTAAAATTAATTTATTCATAACAATAATAATAATATAAATATACACACCACATGGAGCAAATGGAATGTAATACATGTGAAAAGTGAAGCGTAAAAAGAAACTTTTTATACACATATAAAATTTATATTTAAGAATGTGCTGCTCTGGTATCTTGTGTCTCACTTAATGTTTCTTTATGATAATAATATGATAATGTACGAAAATTTTTTGACACTAATTTAACACCATAAGAGAGAAAGACGTAGAGTTTAAGAAAGAAGTGAAGTCGAGAATTAGTTTAATGTCTCCAATCTTATTTCTTAAAAAGTGTTTTTTCTTTACTTGCGAAAAAAGAGTTTATGAAGATTAAAATAATGAAAAATAAGAAGAAAAATGGTGAAATGACAGCAATGATTATAAAAATGATAAAGAAGTGCTATTGAAAAGGAAGTTTAAATGATTGTCATTAGCGGATTAGTTTGACTTCTTCACGTGTAGAAAAATGCGCCAAAATGATCCGCTCATTAATGTTATGATATAAATGGTTGTTGGACACTTTCCAGAATATTGTTGTAAAAACATTCTACCTAAGCAAATTTTCTCACTCACTTTTTAAGATTATGTTTTATTTTACATACATTTTTAATTCTTTTCATAGAAAAACGTCGTATACATAAAAAAAGTGAACGCCCCGAAAGTCTTCGTGTGAATATAAGCGTAAAGCGAAAGATTGGTAGCCAAGTAAACAAGTGAGTAGTGAGTGGCGTACCACGTTTCTCTCATCTAATTAGTGCTCATTAAATCATGCACGATATATGAAATGGAAGCAAGAGTGAGAAAGAAAAAAACAACGACTCATTGTCATAATCCATTGCTCTTTTGCTCTCCACCATGTTTGAAAAAAAATGTAAGCTCTGTCAGTAGTCGCAAATAATTGCTACCAAGCTACATTGTTAAAGTAATACAGACCATTCATGGGAAACGGATGAAGATGGATAAGCAAGTAATAATACAAGTGCTGTATTCTCATCTCCTTCTTTTTCTGTTCTTTTTTGTCAACACCAATACCAAGCAGCTCAAATTACAAACTCAAAGAGGAATTGAACAATTGTTCCAATAAAATTTCAATGTTCTTTCTGTCAGGAGTAGAAATAACACATGTATGTTTGCAGCTACTTGCATTAACCATTAAATACACAAATTTTTTTCTTTGTTTCTTTCTCACTCGTTCATTCTTTTACTCTCTGATGGGATGAAGATCATACATAAAAACACAATAACAAAAAAAAAATATTACCAATCGGTTGATACCTTCCATTGCTCTCTCTCACTGTCTTTTCTTTGCAAACACACACGCGTTCTTTCATCCGTTTTGGTGTATCATTAAACGTAATTTGAATTGAATGGGACAGAAGCAGGCAAAGCAAACAGGCAGAAGTACGAAAATAAAGGTAGTAAAGAAATGAAAGAAATAAATAAAAAAAAGTAAAAATTACCAATGTTTCTTATTCTTGATTACTATCACTTTTGGCTGCTACTCTTTATAAGAATTAAAGAAAAAGTCACATATTGTTACATATGTTATATGTCTGCGTATGTGAGCACTTGGGATCAAGTTAATAAATTTTGAAGGAGTCACAAACTGTATAATTAAATAACGATGGACAATTTACTTACTTGCTTAACATCTATCGATCGATGTGAAGAAGAAACAAGACAAAATAAAGAAGGAAGGCGCTGGATAATGTGTTAAGAAAGTTTAACATGTACAGCGAGTGCAATTGCACAAGGGCGGAGCGTTTTCATGCTCTTTCTCTGCTGCTATAATGGGCAATGCACTTTTTTTTATTTTGGGATGGAAGATTCTTCAACCACAAAAATTAAAGTCTTTCAAAAATGGAACTTCCATTGTTTGTTGCTTGCATTTATGAAATGAAATGCTTCTGCCTCCTCGCACGGTGTTTAACGAATCGAAATGGCAAAAAACTTGACGACTGACTGCTGTTTATGATGTCGAAATAACATTTGTATAAAATTGTCGTCTTCTTGCACTCGCCGACTCGCTTTTTTATATTGAATTTTTTCATTCATACTTTTCAATTTTGAAGAAATTACTGCCGAAGTTTTTGTTGTTTTTCATTTTGATATGCGGACAATAATTGATGCCGCTGCTGGCGAACTGTCATGCATTTTTACTCTCTTCTTCGGCCTGTTGTTTTTATATCTTGGGACATAATGTATAATTATATACGAAATTTATCGGCGATTATTCGCTGGCAAGAGCGCAGCAACTTTAAGCTCGTCCTCTTTCTATGGAATTTCTTTCTCCCATGTCTCTTTCGCTCACTTTAATTTACTTGCGCAATTATGCATTAACAATGAAAAATACATATATTATAATTAAACTTACTTACTTGCATTTAATACAACATGGCTAACCGCAAAAAGAGCGAAAGAAACTTCTCCTGTGATCAGATGAAGTTTGTGCAACAAATACGAGTTCTATAGATAACCTCTCTCTCTCTCTCTCTCTTGTTATTGATTTTAATCTATTGATTAATGAGCATTCTCTAACAGTAGATGAATACATAAATCTCATTTATTGATACTTTCTTGGTAAATGCAAATCATTTACTTTATGCGTAAATATGAAGAAAAAATCAATACACAAGTACATATTGTCATTTACAAGGGGTTGGAACTTTGAAAATTTTCATAAAGTAGGCGTTGGAAAAATTTCGTTTTCCAGGCTATTTCATGCAAATTATCAAATAACTATCAAAAATCCCATACAAATTTTTGATACTTTTTTTTTTAATTTGATAGTTTTTTGATAGAGTTGCATGCAAATCAACTTGAATGCAATTTGATGCAAGTTTTGACAACCAAACTCCAAGTAAGGAAATCTAAGTAGGGTAAAGGAACCTATTTATCGGCGTATTTTAGAAAAATATTTTTCAAAATATTATATCTCACTTAATATAAATCCGATTTCCATTCTGTTTGAAATATATATTGGTATTAAAGCGAAGCACTTTTATTTGAATCATTATTTAAAAGTGAGCGATAAATAGTTAAATCACAATTTCACTTTTCAATACGGAACCTAATTATCGGCGTATATGTTTACACTTTACTTTTTGCACAAAAACTTTAAACACTATTTAGAGCTATTCTTTTCACTTATTATCACTTCCTAAAGACATTATAATGCACTAAATAAAATAAAAAATTGATTCTAAATGAGAAAATTTAATTTCGAAATTTTTGTTTTGATTTTTGTTGACGACCTCTGTAATTTTTTTCGTGAAGCGCAGCTAAAATCGCAATTTTCATACGCCGATAATTAGGTTCCATCAAGTTTCACTCAATTTAGCTCTTTTATAATCATTAAAATTAAAAGATGATCTTTGCAATGTACAGTTCAAGAAAAGTGTAGTTCATTAAAATCAAAAACAGTGGGAAAAGTGTATAAATTTACTGAAAAGTTGTCAAATGAAAATATTACAAAATTTTCTATTTATTTTGGAAAATTGAAATATATTATCATAATAAATCATTAGTTTATCAATGGAATGAGTTTAAAGTGATAAATTCGTGATTTTCAAAATAGGTCGATAATTAGGATACGCCGATAAATAGGTTCCTTTACCCTATTGATAAATCCAATTAGAGACAATATAAAAAGAAATAAATCTCATTGTATTTACTGAGATTAAAAAAATTATTTTTTTATTCCTCTGTTGGAAAATAAAAAATAAGCAGTGAAAAACATATTGTTTTACACAAAATTCTATTACAGATTTCAAAATGCTTCATTGGCATTAAAATTTCAGCAATTTGATGATTTTGGTTTTACAAATTTTGTAATGATAATAGAAATTTCAGCATGTTATTAAGTAAATTGTTTATCACTGTTTTAAGAACTTACTTAAGATGAGATTAGTAAAAAATCTGGCAAAAAATAAATTTTTTTTATTAAAAGTCAAGTTGAGATCAAAAATATTATCTTCATACTATGCAATTTTCATTCATAACATAAATTTCCACAATAACAACAGATTGGTTGAATGAAAATTCTTCGAATAAGAGCGAAGTAAAAGTGGATTCAAGATATGAATAATTATGGATAATTTAAATTCACATTATGCATCCGCATTATCATTTGATTTTAATCTGTTGATAGGAAAGTGTAATATGCACTGACATTATATATGCATAAAAAATTATATTTTCGCCTTAAAGAAATTTCTTATTCATATTTCGGAGACGTTTATCCCTCTACTGTGTGTGCATACAGCGATCGTTCGTAAAAAAGTTTACTTCATATGACCGTCAACAATCGAGAATCCATCATACATTACAATACATGTTTTTATATATATATTTTATATTATTTCGTGTAGAGGGAAGAGAGGGACTTATCAAGAAAGTTCCCAGAGGCATCCATCAATCGACTTCATTTTATATCATGTACTGAATATTTTTATGTTGTAACATTCTTGCATTTTTTTATTCCATATCCAGATGGATGGATTGCATATTAATTCCATTGAAAATGTTTTTGTGAGGAAAAGAGAGGCTCATTTTTGCCAAGTGAACCGCGTCTATAATTATATTGTGCTTTCTCAGCCAGCAAAGAGATAAGTCTTGAGCTCACTTTCAAGAGAGAGAGTCAAAGGAAGGAATATTGTGTGTGTCTGATATGTATTATAATATTATTAATAATTTATGATTATATTCATCTACATATGCTTTTTTTACTTTGCTTTGTAAGCGATTATGATCAGTATAATGACGAGGATTTTTCTTTCATTCACCTGATTAATAAACTCTGATAATACATCAATTGTTTCGCGACTTCCTTTTCGAATGGTTGCTAATAAATACGTGCGAGGCTTAAAATTAATCCTTATCGAGCTAGCAACTGTGACTACTTATGCATGCAGCAGCAATAACAGCAGTGATTTCATATTTTTCATGGGATAATCATGCTCTCTACTGTGGAAGGTTTTATTTATTTTATATTTCTAGGCAGAAGCAAAGCGACAAAACAGATAAATCCATTCACATTCGCCTTATGATCAACGTTCATTATTACAGATTAAGGGAAGAATTGTGCAACAAATAAATGAGTGATTGCGTTTTATAAGTGGTTGCTGCTACAGATGCAACTATTATCATCAATTTAAAACCATTCAATTATTCAATTTTATCTTTGTCTGTCTCTTTGCTCTTTCTTAAATTGCCATTTTATAAAATTTTCTACCTACTTTGTTTCCTGTTCACGGAAGAATAACAAAGAGTGAATAAAAAAGAAAGATAATAGAAAGAGGAGGTATAGTGATTAAGTGATGATTGAAAAATTGAGCCAAAATCATGTGCACGCGCGAGAGTATTAGAAGGAAGAATGTTTAATAGTAGGGCGGAGAAGTTAAACAATCATCATCATTACAACCGTGATCATCAAATTTAATTATGATATCTATCTAAAAGAATCAAATGATTATTTCAGCAATGGTGGATTTTTAAGCTCTGTTTGGCTTCTTCTCGAGAAATATTTAATTACGTTAATTATAGCTCTTTTAAATGACTTTTTAAAATGTATAATTATCAAATTTTTGGCTTCCCATTTTCATCATCAAACATGCACGCTGCCGACTTTGATGATTTCTTTTCCTTTTATTCTTGATTTCTTTTTAAGTTGATTATGTGTGCAAGCCGATGATGCTATAAAATTTCTTAACAATCACAATATTTTTATGATATAAAACTTTTTTCATTCTTGAAAGATATTCATTTAAAAAGAAATAAAATTAATTAATTTAGTATTTTATGACAGAAAAAGCTTCTAAATGAAATTATTGATTTTAAAAATAACAATTGGCTTACTTTTACAATTGATTTCTTCTTCCTTTCCTATATAAATATATTCAATAATCTCTTGTTTATTAACAGCAGTTTATGAATTTACAAAGATATACACGAGTTTTTGCTCACCATATAAGTGAGTGCATGCACATATGAAAGATGATAATTTGGCCACTTCACCCACGCATCAGTTTTTTGTTATATGTTCAGTGCAATATATGCAAAATAAGCACACACAATGTTTATCACATAGCCGCGGCAATTGTAAACATTCAAAAGATTTACTGTTTTCTGTCTCATGAGCACGACTCATTTATTTAAACTGTAACTAATTGACCTTCGCCGAAAAAAAAATCATCGAGCACAAGCGATCGAGAAAGGAGAATAAGAGAGAAATTTGTGTTCAATTTAGCTTTACAAATCATCGATGTGTGTATAATACAAGCCAAGCTAAAGAGCCTTAAAGACATGAAGTAAGCGAGTGCATATGAAGACGATATGATATGTGACTGGCTTCTTACGTTTACTAAAATTTATATGTGTGCTGTATTGAATAGTGGTGGATAAGAAATGAAACAGTCGATGAAAAATCATCGTCAATAATTTATTGTCTTATTTAATATGATACTTTGTGTCTGTTTCATTTCATATATTACTTTTTTCGGTTCTTTGGTCTTTTTCTTTTTCTTCTCTTCCACTGCTGCATTGCGCCGTTTGTGTGTTTCATTTTTAAAACTTCTTATTTCATTTATTAAAATTATCAAACAGTTAGAAACAAATATATATGTTCTTGGAAATTTGGATTAGTCAGATGGAAAAGAATTTGAATTTTAATTGTTTATGGCTTCTTGTCATATATTTAGTCTGACATTTGACATATAGACCCACATTCACGTGAGAATAAAATTATTCTAATTGATTCATTCAAGAATAATTCAATTAAGTTTCAAATACACCCAGAATCGAGAATTCTTTTTGTGTACACAAGAATATATCAGGGATGATGAACAAGATGAAAGCAGCAGCACAAAAAGCTGGGAGTGTCAGAGAAACGCCTTAAAATTCTCTTTTTGTTCATTCGATAGTGATCTTTCTCATATGAAACTGATCATTTGGTTTCTAACGATTCTAAAATTATCGATTGAAATTTTTGAATTGAAAAAAATTGCTTAATCAGAACTAGATCATTATTTACACTTGTTTACCTCAAAATATCATAATGTTCCGTTTTTATTCTAGAGCAAAAGAACACGTCAATTAAAGTATAGTATTGATTTAAGTTTCTTTAAAAGCATATCACACGTCTTTTTCAGACTGCTTGTTTAGTAGATGCTCATGCTTATTATAACAGAAACTATATGGCTGTGTGTTTTTTCTGGTTTTAATTAATTTCTTTCCACGTTTCTGCAATATCTTCATATATATAATAATAATAATGAGCATTAAAGAGAGACAAACATAAACGAGTGTTAAATAAGTAATTTTTTAATTGTGAATTGCTATTTATGCAGCCCATCTAGTTCTGTTCGTCTTAATCATAAATGAGTTGAAAATTGTTTCACGCAAAAAAGTCGCAATTCTACTTTGTTGGGTTATCTTATGAGACTGTTTTGTCGCTCTTAAATTGCGTTAAAATCTTGGTGAGAAAACCAACAACTTGGAACTTCACATGACATCGCATTTCATTAAAAAGAAGAGGAAGAGGCATGGTTAAGAGTTTGTGTGTTTGGACACTTATAGGAACATTTAAAAGTGCCATAGTATAAAAGATTCTTGCTTGCGGTATCATAACCGCATAAGTCGAAAAAGCCTTATTCACTCATTTTCGTATTAGTATCTCATTAGCACGCAAGTGACTTTTTTATTTGCACAAATCTCTTTTCGCCTGTCGAAGCAGAAAATAAAGAATGAGGTGAAAATGAGAAGATACTTGTCATTTAAGAGACGTTTTGCAAACATTGAAACGTGCATGAGAATTCATTAGATTTGCGAAATGCTTGAGTTGTTCGAATGAGTTGAAGTTGATGAGAAATTTTTATACAAATATTGCTAATATCTTTGACTTTTTGGAGTCTAATGAACTTTAATTGTATTTTAACAAATGAAATTGATTTATTTAATTCAAAAATTTTTTTTTCTCTTAGTAAAAAAGTCAAAAAACTGAAAGTTTTTAATTAATATAGTGCATTGCATCATTATTTTTAAAAGTTGTTATCCTTTTTGTATACTTATATGCAATACAAAAAATACAAAAGTAAAAGCAATGCTTTTAATTAAAATTGTAGACATAAAATGGATAATGAATGTGAATTTAAACAAGTGCTAACATGTCATTTTAATGAATGAGTTTGTAAAATTATAATTTGAACGAATAAGATTTCATATTTTAAATTATAATGAATAAAATTTTAATGAACATTTTCTGAATAAAAAAATTAAATTTAGTACGTGATGAAATATTTTTTTCTTGAAACAAATTTTCAAATATGAATAATAAAATCATTCAATAACTTTTTTTCATAACTTTTTAGTTAAATAATTACTTTTAAACTTTTGTGTAAAAACAAAATGACAATATTATATAAAGCACACAATGCATGTCATCATGAAAAAACAAGAGAGGTAAAGAAAAAGACATTTTAAGTAATTCCTGGAAAGAGCTGAGTCGCTTTGATTCTCGATTCGGGTACTGTAATGTTGTGTTATGCATTTTTAAGAGTAAAAAATAAAAAAGAGTCAGAAATGAAGAAAAACATCGGAGATTGAATGAGGGAAGGAGTAAAAGAAATTCCATTGCAGCAATGGCTGGAATGTTTTCTTCATTAATCGAAATCATCGAAAAGCGAAGCTGGTTGAATTGACTAACTGGCGATAGATGGTTGTTGGGGAAGGAAGAAAGATGGATGAGAAACAGTAGTTTCATTTTTGGGCAATAGCATTCAGCAATTAATTTGGTTATTGTCATAATTGTTACGGCTTTGCTTCGCAACTTGATGATGATTCGAATAAAGAGAAACAAAATTCTCTTGCAATTCTCTTGACCATTTCTGGTCTTCATTTGTCGATCTTCTTACTTATTTGCTTGTGATTCTTATAAAAAAGAGTTACAACTTTGGAATGAAAAGGTAAGGAATGACATAAAGATAGAAAGACTAAGAAAGAAGACAGCAGATAGAGAGAGAGCACAAAAAATTTCAGACTTTTTCATTACATTTTGACAAAAAAGCAGCAAAAATGATGATGATTATATGAATATTCATTAAACGTATGTCGAATTGGTTTCTTTGTGTCTTCTTCTTAGTTAACTTCATTACTTATTGTTAATGTCTCTCTGTTTCAGCAGAACAGCACAGTTCACAATTGAATTTTAAACTTGGCAAAACATTTCATATATTGAAGCTTAAAGCAAGCAAACAAGTTGACAACAAAAATTGCTTTTTCTTCTTTCTTATTTCTTCACTTTATTTACACATTAGAAATCAGTAAATTATGATATATTTATCAAGTACAGTTCTTAGATTTTATGATTGTTGACAACAATTTACAGTTTCAAGTTTTCAAACAGGTTTTTATGATAATATTATATTAAATTGAGTTATTTATTTATTAATTAAAGTTGTGATTTTTTTAAGTTACCTTAACTGTATTTATAAAACTTTTATTTATATTTTGTCTAAAATTTTTGTTAATATTAAAACTTAATTTCAAGTTATTTAATCAATAAAATAAATATGAGAAATTTAAATATTGTTTACAGATAAAAAATTTAATTAAATGTGACTGTTGGGCATCCTTTAAATTTATAAAGAATTAAAAACTTTTCACTTGCGTATTTTAGAAATTTATCATTTTTTGCTTTTCGTTACTTCAATTATAATTTTTTTATATGAATTAAAGACATTTTTATATAAGTCAATTTGCATGTAATTTAACGAAAAATGCACATGCATGCATCAAATCCCAAACCTTAGGTAAAAGTAATTGAAAAAGATGAAACTTTATCATTAGAAGCATAAGAAAGTAATGAGAAAAATTTACTTTAAGAAAAATTATAATTAAAAATTTCAAAAATTTCAAAGTATCTCATTATAAGAAACTCATGGCAATTAACCATTCGTCTTTTAAATTATGAAAAAGCATATCGTTCTTTTTATTGTATCATACATGCAATTTGTATTGATTTTAAAGATTCCAAATAAAAAAATTGTAAGAGCGAAAAGAATATTTCATATATGAGATATTTTATGCTTCATATATCGAATGAGTTGCGGTGTAATTAAAAAATGACTAAGAATTTCTACAATATTTCAATAATTCTTTCTTTCTTATTCTGAATTTCATTCTTAGCAATTTTTAACGAAAAAAGCATAAACGACAGAGACATAATCGTTTTACTGGAAAGGAATTTTAATGAGTCGGCAGCAAAAGAACACAGAGAGTAAGAGAGAGTGCTCCTTTTTGACAAATGAAACGCTTCGTAATGCATGAATATGTCGATTTGTCAGCGCACAGGATGGTCGTTTGGTTATTTGCTTTCATTTACTTGAAATTGATAAATTTATGGCGCGCAAATCTTAGAAAAACATAAACTCTCAATTCATCTGTGTGTAAGTAAGGAACCAAAAGATTGGAATTTTATGCGCCAACTTTTTTGTCTTGTATATAAACTTCAGTAATTGTCATTTCATTTTCTCTCTCGTATGTTTATTTTGTCCGACTTTATGTATCTTAATATGGAATTTTAAAAACTCACAAAAAGTGTGCAAAAAAAAGAAAAATTCTTTGGTCTGCTTTGTCTGATTATTTTGAACTTTTTTTAGATAAGTAAGAAATTTTAAAATCATAAAATTTACCAACGGCAACAATGACAGCTTTGTAACACCTTGTTAAATTTGACAGCACAATTCGTGCTTAAAGTAGTATTTTTTGATTTGTGAGGATCATGATCATAAAACGGAGGCAAGAGCAAGAGAAAGAATCAGAATGAGTTGTGGTTAACAAAATGAATTCATATTCTCGAATGGATTTAAAATTTATGAACTCGATAGCTTTATTAGAGTTAATTTGTTTCTGCCCTTTTATGCCCAAATGTTCATTTGTTCCAACCCAGGCCTGAGAACTCTTTGATCCGAGTTTGATTTTTTTGATTCCTGTTTGATTTTTTTGATCCGAGTTTTATTTTTTTTGATCCCAGTTTGATCTCGAATCAAAAAAAAATCAAATTTAGATCAAAGAGTTCTCAGGCCTTGGTTCCAACAATGAATGCAACATAATTGGAAATTTCCCAAAACGACAGCTTCCGAATGGCACAAACACAGATAAAGATTAAGAGAAATTGGAAAATTAATTCAAATTATCTCTCAATTTAAATTTCATTTTCTCGTATTTCATTGAAAGGAAGCAAATAAATTTTTCACCTTTTTTCCATAAATTGCACTCGATTTGTTTCTTCAATTCTTTTCTTATTGCTTCACTTCATTCATTTATCGTTGCTTGTTAAACAGTAATCGCTCTTGTTTCGTTTTTTTTTCTTCTTATTCCTACATATGTACATGTATGTATCTGTTTCGCTTATTGGCTCTCAACTCAAGTCAACTTGAGTTCTCCAAAAAATGTGTTTTATAAAAAAATATCTCATTTTACGGGTACAATTATTTGCATCATTTGAGCGGTTGCATAATCGAAACCTCACTAAATGAAACAAGTGAAAAGAAAAATAATTTTTTTTTAGATTTTGTCACTTTTCCTTTAATCTCTTATTTAATTCTTTAAAGTTAATTTTTTTAAAATTTAGAAATAGAATTAAATTTTTCAGTTAGTATATAATTTGCAAGCAGAAAAAAGTTATTAGCAAGTGAAATTTAATTTTGAAATTTCTGACTATAGATTTGAATTTAAAATTATTTTTCTTTAAGAAATTTCCATACAAGAACTTTTATTTGTTTATTTAATGCTTGCAGAATTTTTATTTTAATCTAAAATAAATGCTCAATTTTTTTTAAATCTACAAAAAGTAGCAAGAAGCAAGTTGTACAAAATGAATGTCACATGTCGTCTGCTCATATAGTCAGTTGATAATAATATTGTCAATATAATGTCACATTAAACATAAATGCATTGCTATACATCTTTGTGTGTTTTTTCCTTCAATTCTTTTTTACTTTGCTTTCCTCTTTGTACATACGCACATAAGTGAGATTGCACTTGAGATTGAAATAACATGATACTTTGAAAAGCGTCTTGTAAATAAAGTTAAAGATTGTGAAAATGTCAAATCAAGTTGCGGACATGTTGATTGTTTTTTTCTGCCTGTTGTCGTCTTTGTCGCCAACTAAAATCAAGATTTTTTACAACTTTATGTGTGTGTTGTATTGTGTCATGTTTTGCTTCTCGGATTTTGATTAATTCATTCGTCATCTGATTTGATTCATATTTTTCATCAAGTTTTTTGATTGACAAATTGACCCAAGTGATTTAACTTATCAAATGATGTGATTAAGAGATAAAGGACTAAAAAGAAACTTTCAGGGAGTAATTTATTTCAGTTTTACAAATTACACTTTCAATAGTTTTTATCTCAATTGAAATGTCTTGACAAACAAGCAAGCAAATGAGTGAGAAACGAAAAATTGCCTTATAAATCTCTCAATTTTATTAGCGAATTTCTTTCTTTTATTATTCAACACTTTGTCTGTTTAATATATTAAGAATAAAATTTACAAAGAAGAAATTTTTTGCATAATTGATTCTTAAATTTATTTTCACAATCAAAATAAATGCGCTCTTAATAAAATTCTGAAACAAATATCTTTACCGAATTTCGTACTCGGGATATTTTTGGCAATAAAAAGCGATACGAATGAGAGAGTGAGAGAAGAAAAAAATGTAAAATGCATTTCACATTTGACATGATTGTGTGGCAATCTGTCGTTGCATTTAAGTAAAGCGATTGTAATCGGATACTGGTAAAAAGAGAAAGAGAAGAAATGAATTGACTGACTGTGATGCTCTGTCGTGATCTTCATTCCTTTTTTAATGTGTGACTCTATCTGTTCTTTTCGGCAGTGAATGACAAGCGCAATAGTTGACATGTTTTGTGAACAGCAGCGTATGCTCTCTTTACGCTTCATTTCAATGATTGAATTGACAAAATCATTAAACTTCAGAATGAAGCGCGAGTGAGGAATAAATCACACAGAAATGTGAGCTTGAATTATTACTTTTTTTCATCGAATATCCTTGAAAGCAACACCTAGTTAATAAGATGAAATGTATACACAACAAAACACTATAATGTGCTAATTTATTGTCATTATTTTATAAAATCAACAATTTTTCAAGATAAAGAAAATTTGATTAAATAAAAATTCTTATGAAAACAGTAGATTTTATTGGTTTAAGAATGAATTTACTTTGATGAACTTATAATTCTTATATTGTTTATTTTGTCATAAAAAAACCAGGAAAATACATTGCTTCAACAAAAATCTACTTAAATTAGCAGTAAGTTTTATTCAAACAAAACTCAATAAACCACAAATTCAAATAAGAATATTGAAAGAGAGCAAGAAATAATAGAATATTTCAATCAAGTAAAATAGAGCCAAATAAAAAAAAAAATATTTTGTTTCTGTTCAAAATAATATTTTTCCCAAGGCCTGAGAACTCTTTGATCCCGAGTTTTTGAATTTTTTTGATCCGAGTTTGATTTTTTTGATTCCTGTTTGATTTTTTTGATCCGAGTTTTATTTTTTTTGATCCCAGTTTGATCTCGGATCAAAAAAAATCAAACTCGGATCAAAAAAATCAAACTCGGATCAAAGAGTTCTCAGGCCTTGATTTTTCCTCTTCAAAAATTCATAAAAGCGCCTTCTGGAAATTCAATCATAATGATCAAGTTGTCGATTGAATTTTCTGTTATTTCATGAAAAAAGTTTTTTTTTGAAAAATAAAAGATTCAAGTTTTAACTAAGATTGTTTAGATTTCAAATTATGTAAACTATCTACTAAAATTTCATTCAAAATTTGCTGAAAAAGAAAAATAATTGCAAATTAAATATGAGATATAATAATATTTATTGTGCCATGATTATTATCGAAATAAATGAGTACATAAGAGAGTAATGAATGTGAGACCTCCAACTTTAAATAATAAATTACCAAAAGTCACGTTATTAAACACCTTTTCTTTAAAAAAATATACTGTGAAATTCACATAATATGACTTTTTTTCTTTATTAAGAATAAATATTAAGGATAGAAAAGTTGCTCAAACAACTCAACAAAATCCCCATGTTATAATCATTGTCAAACACGATTAAACTTAATTGATTTTATCTTTGCAATGTCTTTCTACAATTGTGTAAATTAAACATTTATCTGTCGGACATCTTCCATCATTGGTGATGATTCATAATAATCATACAAGAGGGAAACATTTCAATTTATCTCTTCGAGTTGCGAGTGGCGTACGATATTAATCAATTGGCTAGCTAAAATAGGCAAGCGAGAGAGATAAATAATAAAAAGAATGGCTTTGTGATATAAAAATTAACTGTTGCAATAAGTTAATGTAACCTTATATTTTACAATTGCGCACATGTGCATTCCATTGCTGCTGCTATTCTCATCTTACAATAAATTACATTTAAATGTTTTACTTTTTGCACTTGTAATGTTGCTATGGCTGCCGCTCATACGCATGTTTAAATGAGCGGAATACAGCAGCGACCAGCATATATTAATATTACATATATCGTACACGGGATAATTAAATCGAGAAAGAGAGCTTTAAATGGGACTTTTGCCATATTTTGCAAAAATCGATATTTTTATAATTGCACTTAATCAATCGATAAACGCAGACACAATTATGGAGACGATTTGTTTTTGCGGTTTTACTTTTCTCGATTTGTACCGCAATTGCACAAATGTCATACATGCTCGAATTTCCAATCTCCACAATTCAATTATTAAGTCGAATGGCGAGCGATGCAGTTGTGGATTAAAAAATTTTCTTTCTTTAAAAAAATAAAGCTGTAATGTAATATGCGTATAACTCTCTCAATTTACCTTGTATTCGGTGATATAAATTCAACTCACTCTCTACAAAAATTTTCACTTTTCAATTTTTCTGCCTTTGGCTTTACAGGCATATATATGCTGCTGTTGCTGTAGAGAATTCAATTAGAGAGAGCAAGATATGAAGCCATATATTTCAACATGGTAATTGAAATCATATTAGTCACGCTTAAAACAACATGTCAATAATTTAATTTTAATTGATCCACTCATGGCATGCTGATAACGAGCAATCTATTAACACTCATTTACAAGTTTTTTTCTCTAATGGTATTTTGAATAAATAATGAGGACAAATAGTTAGTTGTAAATGGACATTTTATTTTTGCATAATTTTATTCATTATATTTTGATTATCAAATTCAAGCTCTGAAATTAATTTTTTATTTTCTACCAATTTTTCCTTTAAATTATCAAAATGATGAAGCATATTTTGATGGTAATTCAATCCACTTTGATTCATTAATTTTTCTTTCTTCATTTGTAGTAAAATGATTTGAGATTTTAAACGATTTTTAGTTTCTTGAAAAGCAGCAATCTCAGCTTCTTTAGCAATTAAAATTTCATGAAAATTTTTGTGAACATTTTCAATTTTGACTCTTGCAATTTCATTCTTTTTAACGTTTTTATTGCTGCGATGTAGACTTTTGATTGCTTTGTCAAGATTCATAACAACAACATCTTTTTTATATTCCAACATTTGTGCTTCACTTGTAAGTTTTCCATGATCAGTTAGAGTCAATTTTTCACCAATATTTTCTACTTCTTTTTCCCTCAATTTCATCATTTTTAATGCATGTTGAGATTTCAAGTTTTCTAATCGAATTTTTGAAAATTCTTTATGGATTTTGAAAACTTTTCTCAGTTTGTTTAACTTGGTTTTAATATGAGGATATTCGATTGATTGTAGAAATTCAGTTGTAGAATCCAAAAGTTCTAAATGAGCAAAAGTAAAAGTGTTTTAAGTCAGGAAAATATTTATTAAATAAAACTTATTTTGATACGAATTATTCAAAAATTTCCACTTTTTACCTTTTTTTATTTCACCCATTTTTTCAATCAATGTAGCTTTTTCAACATTTTGGGCCTCAATTTCTTCTTTCATTAAATTCTGCTGCATAATCTTCGACAATTTTAAATTTTGCAACGCTTCTATAAGTTTTTTGTTTTCTTCAACTTCATCTTCCAATCGAAATTCATTGAGTTTTGCAAAAGCATCAGAATATCCCAATGTTTCATAATAAGCACTAATAAAAGATAATAATAATTTGTTCTTTGGCAAAAGTTTGTCTTTTTTTTCTTTAAGCTCTTTCAATTTCTCAATAAGAATATCCCGATCATTCTCAGTTAATTTTTGATCATCATCAAATTTAAAAGAAATTGATTTTAAAATTTGAGTGTTGTTCATTTTGTAGAAATAAATTGATTATAAAAAGAACATAATTTTTCAATGGTTACATTGATTTAAAAAAATGTAAAATTTAAAAGTTTTTGATCAATTAAATAAATAAATTAAATTAAATTGTGATAAAAAATCGTATGAGAAAATTCAAAGGGAAGTTTTATAACAGCAGACCATCCTTAACTCACCTAACAAGTTTTTAATACAAGTCTTTTACTAAAAGCTTTGCATACAATTTTTGAATTTTTTTCTGTAACGGATAAACAACATGTGCTCTTTTCATTACGTATTATAGATTTTTATTCTTTTTATCATTTAATGTAGTTGAAATACAAATTGATAAATTATGCTGTGTTACATTAATTACATAAATAAACAAAACAGTTAAAATTAAAGTCAAACTTTCTCAACTTAATAAATTTTAAATTTCTTTTAAATTAAATTTTTTTATCACCCTGCTTTTTAAATTTTGCTCAACATAAGAAAATTTGTCAATTTATTAAGTGAGAAAAATAAAAAAAATCAAAAGCATGCAGAAGAAGAATAAATTTCTTAAATATTTTAATTTTTGGCACTTCCAAATTATCCATATAGTAGAGGGTAGTAGTAGATAGTTAATTTTTAAGAAGTTTACGTATTGATAATAAAAATAATTTTTTAAAATGCGAAATTTCTTTTTTTATAACTTCTCAACATATGAAAATTTCGCATTATTTTTTAGGAATAATTTTTAAGCCATGGGAAAGAACTTTTCACTTATCTAATTCTAGAAAGATGCTTAGTACGTTTTAGGTAAATTTCCTTTTCTCATCTTTTTTAAGTCTGTTGATTTAGCAGCAATTGTTCAAGCTCATCAGCAGATCGTAGCAAAAATGCAGCAGCTTCTCTATAGCCTGTAATCAGTTGCTTTACTGCAGCAGCTTCAGTGACATTTAAATTATGTGGTAATAGTGGACGTTTTATTGATAAATCTGTTGGACCTAATATTTTTGAAATTTATTAGAGATTATTTTTTAGGAAAATTTATGAAATTTTACCTTGTGGCATTGTCGAGTTATTCATAATTGGACTTGTATAATAAGCTGAATTTTGCGATGATTTTTGTAAAAATGCTTGTCCAAAATCAAATGCTGATGTCGTTGGTAATGCTGATCTTGATGCTGTTAATATTGAACTAAAAAGTAAATTAAAATTTAATTCAAAAAAAAAAAAATAATAATTTTTTATTCAAACATACTTTATTGAATTTGCATTTGAATCAGTTGTTGTTGTGATAATTGGTGATGTTTTACAGTTTGCAACATTTGTTGAAATTGTCAAAGGAATTGTCGGGTCAGTAGATGTTGAGGATTTTGCCATAGTGTAGAGCGATGGTGCACTTTGTGAGTCGGAGCTGTGTGATGATGGAATGTTGAGTGCTTGACTTATTGGTTCCATTCCTAGTCTCATTCGTTTTGCATTTAAGCTCTCATTCTCACACGCAATTGCCAATATTTGTTCCGCTTGTACAGACGTCAAATGTGCTGGCGTTGGACGTGATGGTTGATTTTCCCAACCATCTTTAGTTTTCTTATTACGCCGACATGACTTGAGATAAGTACGAAGGCGCTTTCTTGCTCGTTCGGAAAATTCGGGGAATTGACGTGCACACGAGTCGATAATCGCTTGAACTTTTTCCTTTGGTTGTTTTGAAATGGGGATCATTCGATCAAGATTTTCATCAACAAATAAACGAACAAACATCTGTAATTTAAATTTTCCTTGAAACACTTAAACATTTTATCACAAATATTTTATTTCTTACATTAAATGCTTTTAATCTTTCAGGATCATATGACGTTTGATCAATTCTTTCATCTGATTCATCTTCAGAGCCTTCATCTTCTTCTTTATTGTTGTCTGATGGTGAATTCGCATCGTCTTGACTTTGTGATGGTGACTGTAAAATTAATTAATTTTAAAGTTTTCTGATGTTTTAAAATGTTATGCCATAAAACAAAACTTTTTACTTTTGTATAGGAAAAATTTTATTTTTATAAGTGAATCAAAAAATTTTAAAACCATTTAAGAAAAATAAAAAAAATTTGATTAGGAATTTTTTTTTTTCGATTAACATAAAATTTTATAACATTTATAGATATTTTGTCAATAAGAATCTATTGAATTCTTAAAGCACAAATTTTTTTAACCAAATTAAAAAATCAAAACACTTCTAAACTTAATTTATGTTTTTTTTTTTAAATTAATAAAAATCACACTTGCCTATATATTTTACTTTATATGCACACATTGTTCGTCAAGATGACACACAAAAATATCTTTAATGAAAGAGTTTTAAATTCATTTTGTTTTGAAATTTAGCAAATTTGTATCCAAGTCAATGATTCTTAAATTAACTATATATTTTGAACGAGTTAAATAAAATCTGAATTAATTAAGAACATTTTTGTTATCTTGAAGTCAACTTGACAAAAAATATGCACACATCAAGTAAAATATGTATGCAAATGCGAACCAAAACTCTATAAGTCACTTTATAATTTATTATTATTTTTATTTGTTATTCAAAAATTTTTGAATTATTTTGCTTCTTTTACACACTTTAAAAATTATCTTATTTGAAAGAAGTAAATCCAAATCACTTAGATTTATTTTAAAAATAGTTCACTAAAAATAAATAAGAAATACTCACTGGAGATCCAATAGCTCCATCTCCATTTTTATTGACACCCATTCCAGTCAATGCATTTTGATATTGTTCCCATAAATTTGCCATAGTTGACAAATCTGGCCCACTTGCATTGTTTCTTATTGCTGCTGAATTTTGATAATTCCACGCGAGCAACATTAACTTTAATTTGTCCGTATCCTTAAGTAAATTTGCATATGAATCCTCAAGGTTTAAAGTCGCTGTGTCGTGATTATTTTCACTCTGTGATGATGAAATTGATTCCTTTTTTTCATGAATGAATGAGTGAATGAATAGCAAAATAATAAAATCATCATCATTGAAAAATGTGTGTGTGTGTGTAAATATAAATATGTTTATTTGTGTGTGCGAGAAAGCGTGAGCGTGCGAGAGAAAAAGAGAAAAATAAAAAAATGAGTAAAATTGAGAAAATGAAAAAAAGTGTTTAAAAATATTTTTTTTTTGTTATTGTCTACACTTGATGCAACACATTAAAGAAATTCTTTTTGTTATGATATTAAAAGAATTTTTTTAAGTAAAAAAATTCACCTTGTGCAACATTGCACTTGCTTTCCGCTTTGCAGCCATCAATAGATAATAAAAATATCACTTTTGAATTTTTATCCTTTAATTTAGTGATGAATTTTAGCAGACACAAGAAATTTCTTTTTTTAATATTTTCACTGTTTTATAGAATCCACAAAAAAATAAAAAAAATATTTCACTGCACCGCTCTTCAATGTATGTCTTTCGATCGCAAACACCAAGTTTTAACTGACCAAAACAAGAATTTTGCACCCTCTATATATTTTATTATAAAAAAAGGAGGAAAGAATGAACGAAAAACTGAAACTGACTGTGTATAGAAGGAGAACGTATCTATCCGTATTATGTACGTATATATATCTTTTTCCAAGAGCGACGTAGTCCTTTCTGCCTTCGCTTTTGCTGCCTTGTGATATATATCCTTCTTTTTGCTTTCTCTCTCTCTCTCTCTATACAACAACCACCACCACCATTATTATCATCATACCCAAAGAGTATTCAACATTTTCTCTCTCGCAAAACTCATTGCTCTCTCTCTCTATAACGTATACATTTATTTTTTTTTTCATTTTCGTTTGTACGGATGTTCACTACACTCATTCACCCGCCTTTTTTACCATGCTATACCACCCAAAACTCATACCAAAAAATTCATTTTATTCGTGTATATTTTGTACACAGCATAGCACTCACTCTTCTACTGCCTTCTTCTTCAACTTTTTCTTCCCTTCCGACATACAGAGCAGCAGCAGCAACAACATATACGAAGGAGGAAATTCACGAAAAAAAATTGTTCACTGAGCGATTCCTCCGTGTGTTTGAACAACTCTCTCTTTATATTTCTCCCTAGCAGTACACATGGGTTCTTTTTCCATTCATTCTCATTCCATTATTTTTGTAAAAGCTCATAGAATTAGTTTTTTCTACTATACACCATCATCATCGCCAAACGAACGAGAAAAAGAGCGCACAAGGAGTAATATAAAGAGAGAAGAAAGAAATCAAACAGAAAGCGGCAACTGACAGTGGTATGAGAGATAACGAGGGTTGGAATGTATTAAAGCGAAAGCGGCAAATGTTAGTTTCATCATGTTGTGTGTTATAAGAGAAGAATGGTGTGAGTAGTCAGTCAGTCCATGAGATGAGATTCAACCCATCAAACAATATTTTTTGTACTGCTGCTGCTACTACCCAACACCCACACACGGGACGAAATAGCGCACCCCAATACAATTCGATCTATCTCCATCCAACAGAGTTATGTCTGTATATATGTGTGTGACGATGGTGATATAGATTGAATGGTATTGAGCCAGAATAAGAGTGTGAGTGGCGAGGGAGAGAGGGTACATTATGATGAACGTTTTCTGGCTTTAACAGTGAAAATTTACCAAAAAAATCTCTTTTTTATTAATATTTTTCCCGACCAATCGCTCTACTAAAACTTTCTCGCGTTATTTCAAAAAGCCTACAGTTCACATTCACGACACAATCGAAACTGAAACTGTTGGCATAAGGGTGGTTTGTTTTCTCATATACAAGTTTTGTTTTTTTATTCCTACGCTCTCGCTCTCTTTTGCTGTTGTGCCGATATGATGATAAACAACAGGCACATACAGGCGATGAACTTCTTTTCACATTATTTTTCTTTCTATCCATCTATTCGACCATCGAAACATGCATGGAGTTACATGCGAACATATCTAGAGATATATACATCTATCATACATGAGCACGATCAAAAATGTAAAAACATTTATTATTGGTGAAAGGAAATATTTTTTTAATAATTCATTCTATGAGAAGAGATTTATTTTATTTCAGAAAAGTAAGATTTATAATCAGTATTTAAAAAAATAGATTAATTTAAATCAAAAGTTTATGCAAATAATCATAGATTAAATAAAATAAACAAGGATTATAAAATAAATTGATTTAAAAAAATCTGGTTGAAAAATTTGGATTAAAATGATCCTTTGGATTTATTTTCTAGAGAATAATTTTTCGAACGATAAACAAATCACTATGGCTTTAGTTAAATCCATGCAAAAATTCAACTAAGAAAATTTGAATTACATCAATTTTTGACTATTTTAACAAAATTTACTTAAAAAACTTTCAATAAGAATTAATAGGAATTAAATTTATTCGTACTACCGTCTTCCCTCGAATATAAGGACCGGTCCTTCTATTCGAATAAAAGGACCGGTTCTTATATTTGAATCAAAACATGAAATTTTGAAAAACTTGAAAATTTTCAAAACGTCTCAAAATTTTTCAAAAAAACTGGTAAATTTTAAAAATTACAAACAAAAATTATCATTTTTTAACGGTTTTTTCAAAAGTGGTCCTTATATTTGAAGGTCCTTCTATTCGAAGAAAATGTTAGATTTTCGCAAAATTTTGAAATTTTGGTCAATTCGAATACAAGTACCGGTCCTTATATTCGAGGGAAGACGGTAGAAATAATTCTAATTTGGAATTTCATTTCATAATATTTAATTGTAAATTTAAAAAGAAATAAAAACTTTCCCGATTTTTTTTGATATTGCCTTCAGATATAAAAACTATACACAATGTATGAAAACGCATAGACACGTCACTCATACGTTCTCTCAGAGGCTTCCAAAAAAGACATTGCGAGAGATAGGTTATTGTTGAGACATGAGGCGCGCACCGAAAAAAGAGCCCTCATAGCGTGTGTGTGTGGATGTATGTTTATATATTGACGTTCACTGTTGTGTGCTATATTGGAACATACACAGCACGGCACGATGGGTGTATATACACACCCATCGTCATAATCAATGTGGGTTTGAGTTTGGAAACAACGTATATACACACGTTCATGCTCATAGTGCTGCTGCTCCTCTCTATCAAACACCATTCGTTATTTCGAACTCAAACCAATTTTTTGCAAAACCCCATCGCGTATTCCCGTGTACATTTTGACTACGACATGAAAATTCCGCTCTAGCGCTAGTTTGAAGTTGTCGAGTAGACCCAAAACCATCAACAGTACAACACATATACACACATATACCAATCTTTCTTGCCTCGCTTTCTCACTTTTTATACACATTCACCCTTTTTTCGCATTTCACTCTTCTCCTGAAAAACACATAGTACAGAAAGAAGCAGAGGGATTGTGAATGTGCTATAGCTCTATGAAATGTTCAAAAAAATACTTTTTTTCTGCCACTCATTCCCACTCATGTTGCTGCCTTCTACTGTTCATGGAATTTCTCGATACGAACAGAACAGGCAGCAACGTCTCTTTCTCGAATCTCATTTTTGCCATGAACTTTTTTTCTGCCTCCCTCAACCACTCATTTTGTTCACCATTTCACCATCGTAGCTATCTATACGCTTTTGTTCGCCTTTCTTCCTTCATTTCATTTTCATGCTAAATTCCAGATTCCTCGCTTTCCTCATTTTTTCATACTCTTTTTACTTTCTACATCTATCTTTCCATCCATCCGCTGATGGTAGGTACTACTTTATATATGTATACATACATACTTCATAGAAGCAGCAGCAGAGATATAAATGGGACATGAACAAAAATTCTGTTAGCAAATAATGAAAGCCAAATTTGGTTTTAAAATTTTTTATAATTTTTTAGGCAAAAGTTTGAAATTAAAAAATTTAATAAATTTCTAAAATTTAAATTTCAAAATGCAATTTTAATTTTAAGAAATTCTTAAATTTCGTTCGAAATTTTAGAAACTGACAAAGTTTTTAACTCTAAGTAGAAATACTTTTAATTTTTAAGGCTTAAACACTTAAAAAATTTTACCTTAAACAAGTAGACTTAACATTCTCCTTAAAAAATTTTTTAATGAAAATCAATAGCTTTCTTCCTTATTAAATATTATTGAATGAAGATATCAAAACAAAAATTTTGATACAAGATTTGACGTCTCAGAACAGTTTAATAATGATTTTTGATTTTCTGAATAAAGTCAAGTTATATTCAATTCATTTAAATTAAGTTGACTCTTGATTTTATTGACCTATCAAAGAATTGCTTATTGTGAAGTATAAAATTGGCCAAATGAGATGAAATTCAAATTAAACGATTTGTGTTGAATGACCGGATATTTGTATTAAAAGTTAGTGATTTAAATTGATTTAACCGAAAAAATATAAAATTCAAATAATTTTTCTAAATTAAAAAAATTTTCTCGATTTTTTCGTTCTTGACCAAAAGTGTATATATTTTTCTCTTTTCGTCTTGCTGTTGCTGATGTTGATATTCGAAGTTAGCAGCACACATCAAATAATATAAAAAGAGCTATAAGGCGGATGATGAGGCAGCAAAGAAGGAGGTGTAGAGGAGAAAAACACCCAGAAAAAGAGAAAACGAAGGTCTGGGTATTTTGGCAGATAGGAATGGAATTACTAAATGAAATTTCATGTGCCATAGCTACAACCAGCGTTGTAGTTTTCGTGTGTGCTAGAAGACAGGCGGAATGATGATGATGGAAAGGAAAAGCAGCAACAAAATGGATAGAAAAAGAACTCAGAACTAACTTTTTTTCATCTTCTAATTTCATGAACGAAAAATTTTTAAATTTGTTCAATTTGGGTTGAATTTAAATTCCCATGTTAGTATCTATGAGGACATTGTGAGGGTGTTGTATAAAAGATTTATTCATCTATAATTTCCATGTTAGTTTTTACTCAATAACTTAAAACTAATTAATTTTTATGGTGAAATTATTAATGTTAAGATTTAAAATTTCTTCAAATTTTATACAAAAAAACTTTTCGATTTTTTTTTTCTTTTCATAAGAAAAATTCTTTGCTATTTTTACAAAATTGATCGCAATTTTTCTAAATACTTTTACGTCTCAATTATATTCTACGTTGTTGTTAGCTTAATTGAAAAATAAATAAACGTTTAACACTAAATTTCATATTAATTAAGTAATAATTTAAAAATAAAATGAAATTCCATAAAGAAATATTTATTAAAGAGTTTGTCACTCTTGACAATAATGAAAATCTATATTTTTTTGAAGCGAGTTCTCTCAGGGATATATAGCAAGGCATACGTAATTATATCTCAAAGAGAAGAGAATGAATGACAGAAGTTGTATAAGAGGGAAGATGTTCAAGCACAAGGGAAGTATATGTATATGCATGTGTACACATAAAACTCTGTGAAGGGAATTTTCTCATCCCACATGCCCTAAATAAAACAGCAAAAGCAGAAAAAAATGTTTCGTTTCACTAATGCATTTGAAAATTGAGGATATCAACCCTTTTTATTCTTTTTACCGTCCCGCTTGTCATATGTGTACACACGTGAACAAGAATAGAAATAGGACGAATATTTAATAGTTTTGTCTTTTTTGCTATCATCCATGTATTTGTGGATGGATTGAAACTATTAGCAGGTGATAAAGAAGAGATTTTTATTGAATAAATAAAAAGATACATGCGATAAAAAATACCGACCCTAAATGAAGATCATCACTGAATTTCTATGCATGCATGCAAAAAAAAATCTTCATCATTTTCCGCAAGAATGGAGCAATGTCTGAATCATAAAAATGAGAGAGAAAATGAGAGAAATATTCAAATCTATATAAACGAAGTCTCAATCGTAAGCTCATAAAATCTGCTTACTCTCGCGATCAACAGGTGGACTTTTTTATGTATATTTTTTTCCTTTCTTACAATTTACAGATTTTGCTCTCTTTCTCTATTTTTTTTTACTCTCAAAATTCTCAATATTTTTCTTTTGTTTACCATGTTGCATTATTTATTCAAAAAGTGTGAAAGTAAATTATTGACTTTTGTTTATGAAGGATGATGAGTGAAAGTCAAGGTAATGTTGAAATATTTTTGAAAGTTTTGGGCTTCGCAATAGGAAATTTTAAGCTATTTCACAAATCTACGTAATATGCCGTGATGTTGCTACACAAAAATAAATTTTATCGATCGAATGGTATATTTGGAATGGTGCTCAGCGAGTGCAGACAAACACATCACATGGGTAGGTAGGATAACATGATGATGGTGGGTTACGTCGTTATGTGAATGGTATATTGTGTGTATCTATCCGAAACAGCAGTCAAGTGAAGTAAGCGTAGTCGGAGATGAAAAAAAAATTTCTTCTATAAGTATACGGTTTCGTGTTTAGCAAAAGAGTGTATAGAAGAGCGTCATGATGAAGATGATAAAAGGGGTGTAATAAGACATTGCATGCAATAGAATTTTCTTGATTATTATGAAAAATTCTTTAGTTTTGTTCAAAATAAATATTCATTTTTAACGGATATTAAATTTAAAAAAAACCGTTATATTTTCAAATTTCAAAATATCGTTAATTTTTTTAATATAAAACTTTGACAAAAGAAAATTAAATTAGGCGTTTACAAATAAAATCCATCTCTGAAAAAAGTTCCCTTCTTCTCATTCAATGAAAACCCCTATATCCCATCAACCAACTCTCTTCTTACTTTTTCGTTCATATACATTTTTTTCTTCATCTTTCAATCTATTCTATCCCCAAACTCGCCTTCATATCTCAAACCATATTTGTGAGTAAGCAAGAGAGAGTGAACCCCACAGACAACATTAGATGATATGAAATAAGAAAAGAAGGAAAACCTTTTCCTCTTTTTTCGCCTCCTGCTCCTTGTTTTGTTCAGATCTTTGAGTTCTCTTCGCTTCTTGTTGTTATGTAACGTACAAGAAAGAAAAAAATTGAAAGATAGAAAATTGAACTCAGAACCCTCAGCAAAGCATGTACACATGTATAAGTTTATATAAATGAACAGCAGTAGCATCAGTGATGGTTGTTGAGGCAAAAGAAAGTCATTTTTGGCAACTACATACAAAATATATATTTTAGTTTTAAGACTAATTGTTAAGAAATGTGAAAATACATTGCCAAAGCATGATTCATAAGAAGAAGATGGGAAAGACAAGAAAAGAAACTTGTGTGCTTGTACCCTCACACAAAAATATAAGAAAATACACAGAGAAGACGAGAGGATAAAGATATGTGTATAACATAAGCATCATCGGCAGCAGCAGTGGCAATAGTAGCAGCAGAACAAAAATAAAGTAGAATGTGGGATGAAAGGAGGAATGAATTAAGAGTCTTTCTGGCAACTACTATGCTTCTATATATACAACATACAAAAAATCATCATGCCACAGAGTGCTGCATGTCTTCGTTCTTCAGCCATTTACAACCATTTTCATTTCTTGCCGTTCTTTTAAAGGAGAAAAAGGGATCTGATGAGACTATCACTGGATATATTTTTTTCCTTTCTATGTGTCTGAGATGGTACTTCTTTCATTCTTTTTTTGTGTTGCTTCTACCATCATCATTCCAATCTGATTTCTTTCTTAGATGAATATGAAGAACAATCAAGAATTCTCAAAGCGCATTTTCTTAAAAATTCTTCTACGAGTTGTAGAAAAAATAATTAAGATTCTTAATTTACGAATTGTAATAAAATTGTTTTTTTATAACAAAAATAAAACAAGTTGTGCAAATGAAGTTAAATTAAATTTTAAAATTTGAACTTGAAATTTTCGTTATATAATTATTTTAATTGAATACTTAAAATTATATTTTGCAATATTTAAATCATTTTAAAGAAAATTTATAAGAAATGAATTTTTCCTATAATGGTAAAATAATTGCACTTGAAACCAGTCAGACAAATGAAAATTTTTACCAAAATATTTTAGCTTAAAAACTAGAATAAAAGACTTTAACTGTATGTTCACATAAGAATTGTAAAAGGGTATATTACGAATAACATAACATCGAATGAACTACATTTCAGTGGCTCCAATATGATTCCCTCGTATGGACGATATTTCGGATGAATAAAATAAAACACACATATAGAGAGAAAGCATGAAGATGGAAATGGAAGTTGTATGTAATTTTCCTAAATGTTTGAGCCCAAAATGGAAGAAAAAGGAAAAGAAATCAGTGAAAAAAATTGTGATGAGGAGTGAGTTGGACCATTGTTGTTGTGTGTCAATATCTGTTTTGTTGTTGATGGTGAGAGAATTGATAAGATTCTAAAAGAAAATGTAATAAGTAACAAAAAAATAATTTGAAAGTAATTAATTTTTGTGTCTCCGTTTTGATATTTGCTTGCTTGCTTACTAAGGCAAACAATAATGTTCTTTAGAGAAAAACTTCAATTTCTTTGTTATTGCGTCTTATCTCTCGCCACATTGTATTTTGTGTGCCTATGGAATGTGTATCGTGTCAAAGCCAGGCACCACAAAGCAAAGAAAGATATAGAGAAAAAATCTACTTATTTATATAGCAACATGCGTTCAAATTGGGTAAGGGAGAAAGCAAAGCTGACAACAAGATTAGATTTCCCATTACATAGCATCTAACATGAAAGCTTAAGTTCTATGCTTCCTTTTTCTATTCACTTTCATTTCATTTTATGCTCTTCCTCACTTAACAATGATGATACTGATGAGAAAGATGTGTGTGAGTGAAAATCATTGGATAAGGCCAATGCGATATAAAAAAACTTAATTAATTGATCAATACTGTTCTACAGCAGACCACTGCTACTGATATGCTCGAAAAAAAAAGCTTATGAAGAACTTTTAATACTAGAAAGCAAAAATCAAGAATTTATTTAATGAAAAATCTTTTAAAAATAAGAGCAAAAAATTTTTAATTTTTACATATAATGAATTTTTAAATTATATTTTTTCATGGTCATTGGAAATTTCATTAATTTATTGATTTTTCTATCAAATTCTTTATAGTGATATTGTCATTATCAAAGCCAAGTGTTCATGTAATTTCTTTTATCATTTTATTCTTAAATAGAAAATTTAGTAAATTCAATTTATTGTCTTCTAAAATGTTTTTCTATTTCCCCTATTTAAAAGTTTTCATATTACTTTTAAAATTTCTTCAAGAGTTAACATGAGACGAAAACACATATGGCAAGTTTTCCTTTTAAGAATTCATTTTCAGCATCTATTCACATTTATCAAAAGTTAAAAAATCTTTTGTGTCTCTTCTCTTTTGATCAATAAGTTGGAAGAAAATTTTTAGTTGGTGTGAGAAATTCTTTTCATTCATATGAGTAAGTAAATAACAGCAGAAAAAAGTCTACAGAATAGACATAAGAATTTGAGAAAGTTTAAGGATTAGATGAAGGAAATTGTTAACGGTTGTGTTGAGCCATAGAAGATATATTTTATATTATTTTTATGGATTGACAATTTGGTCATTCGCCTCGTTACTTTCTCCTTTCAAAAAAATGTACACAAATATCACCCTCATATATGGACACAAGAAAAAATCTTTAAAAAACATTCACATAAAGTCATCACAAAAAAATCTCTTTCAAAACACACCACATACAATGTACATTCACTGCTTTTGGTTATAATCATTATAGAAAGAGTCGCTTTGGTCGTTGTCCGACTATTGTAAGGGGTGCATGTTTTTCCTTGCATTATGTGATGTACTGTGTAATAAAACGAAGACCCTCATCATCAATCGGACAGTTCTGCTTCTACAGTTATTGCTATTGTCGCCACACACATCTATTTATCTATCCGAAAAAAAATGTATAAGAGCTAGCGAGTCTCTTTTTTATAAATAGAAACTTTCTCTAGCATGGAAAAAATATTTTTTTTCTTTATTTTCTCTTAGCTTTCGCTTTAACTTTTCATGCATGCGGTGTATGGTAGTCGTTTTCTGTGTATATGAGTGTGTTTGGAGTTTTATCATGTAATGAAGAAGTTTTCCCTCTACTTTTGCCTTTCTCGCTCTTTTCAATGTGCATTTTCTGGCTCTCATTGCTATTAGTGCTGTTGTTGGCCTTTTCAAAACATTTTTTTGCTTCCTCTCGTCTTTTTTCTCTACACATTTGTTGGTTCCAAACACCCCCACCACATACGCTTGCTTTTATATAAATGTGAACGGACGATGAGGGCAAAATGAAAAAAAAGAAATAGAGAGCGTTGGAGGAATGCAAGTTTGTGGAATGAAAACATGAGGTTTGGTGGGAGTAAAATAACGACAATGGATGTGTAATTGCAAAGTAATTTTAAACATGATTAAGGATTGAAAATTAAACTCTAAAAAAAATTGTCGTTATTTTTTGTCTATCCTTAGATCTATCTGTATTATTTAACCTAAACTTATCAGGGTGTTCGAAAAAAAATGAGACACTTTTGAGACACTATGTTTGAAGCACTCGTTCTCAAAAACTAGATGACCAAAAGACAAACGGTGAAAAGCATATTGTTTCTGCCATTTATAAGCTGTTTTTAAAAAACATTTGACGAGTCATCAGTTTCTTTTAACATTTTTAATTTTACTCAAAACTTTTGTTCAAAAATCATAATTTTCACCTCAAAATTTTAGAAGCGATTTTCTCAAAAGTTTTCTATTGACAAAAAATTTCTTATGCATTGTAAATTAAGTTTGTTTTGTGCACTTTAATGAACTGCAATCAGAATCTATTTATCTTTCGTAATAAAAAAGTTATGAGCATTCATAAATGTCGACTCAAAAATGGAGACTTTTACTAAAATGCTCATATCTCGTAAACTACTAGACCGATTAAAATAATTTGTATACCAATCGATTTGTTTTAAAATGAACTACAAAATACAATTCAGTAAGGATATTATGAGAAACCATCGATTTTCATACATTTTCAAAAATCTTTTGTTTACAAATAGCGAAATGTAAACAAACAAAATTTTGTTAAATTTCTTTCACTCATATTACTTCGTCCTGAACTCTCATACTATCCCAGTTAATTGTAATAAGATAAACAAGTAGCAATTCAAGGTGATTTACACAAAAATGTCTCTAATTCATTCAAATTTTATTAAATTTAGTCAATATTTTAGTCAATTTATATGAAAGTCAATGATTCTTAAGTTTACATAGTTTTGGACCGATCTAAATTTAATCTGAATGAATTAGAGACATTTTCAAGTAAATTTACTTGCATGCAACTTGCAAATATACATGCGCATGTACTTGACTACATACATGCAAGTCCGAACCCTACTTGATTCACAACTTGAAATTTGAACTTGACTTGTAATTGAAGTATTTTACTTGATTTGAATTATAACACTTGACATTTTTAAACTTGACTTTAATTTAAATTTTATAAAATATTGACGATCTTTTTGAATTTTCATAAATTGAAAACAACAAAAAAATATGAAAACTCTTCAAAAATCATTTTTTTATAAAAATTTTCCATTCCTTGTAAAACAGTAAGTTCAGTTTCGGTGTATAGCATTTTTTTCCTGGCTTGCCCAATACACATTAAAAGAGAGAAAAGAACGTACATTGTAGGGTTCGAGGTACAAAAAAATTGTATATGGCAAAGGGAGGAGGATAACAACAACAAGAACGAGAAGATAGAAGTCACTTGAATTTCAGATGTACAAAAATGGATTTTCAAGAAGGCAAAACTTTTTTTCTTCTTGCCAACTTTTTGCTCGAATTTCATACCCCTAACAGCTATCATTTGAGTTCAATCCCACTCCATAGTACTCCTACCCAACTCAACCGAACTACCTCTAATGTTGGATATTTTCTCTCTTTTGCTCTGACGTTCACTTTTTTTCTTGTGAATGGTGTACGTTTTTGCAGCAGAGTGAAGGAGATGTGGAATCAAATAATAGAGGAAAGAATGAAGAAATGAAATTGTGTGGTATGAGCGCATCGAATGTGTGTGGGGCTGTGTGTATAGCGAGGCGAGAGAAAGAAAAAAAAAATGTTAGAGGGATTTTTCGAGTTTTTCGTTTTATTTTGCTGCTGCTACTGATGATGCTGCCAGTGTACCACATACACCCCCATACATATATATTTACTAACAAACACATCTCATTCATAAAATGTTCCTAATTATTAGGAAATGTTTACTTCTTAGTTTTATTCTATAAACAGTTTGAAATATTTATCTAATGACCATTATTTTTGTACAAAAAAATAAGAAGAAAATTTTATTAAAGACATCAGCTCATGCAATAAATATTATGACGTATTTTTGTTATTAAAATCTGATTTATCATGATTTTACTAATACTTTTTAGAACAAATTTGTTAGTATAAAAAAATAATTCGTTAAAAAATTATGACAGTTTTAACGAAATTTATTACTGTTATAATTGTTATAATATTTCTATTCAATATGTATATTAACATTTTGATGTTTATAAGTTTAGTTTTATAAATATGAATCTCAAAAATTTGAAGTAGATTCCAAATTAACTTTCTGCATGTAATTGATCTATAGAAACCAAATTTGAACAGTTTTTAAAGCTTCAGAACATTTTTGTCTTCAAAAATACCCATTTTTATTCATCTATCTATCCATTTCATTCCATACTATGCCATGCTATGGTATAGCTCTTTCTCTGGCTGGTAAGTAACCAAGCACATTTATATATATATACGTACACCAGATATAGAAAAAGAAAAAAAAGAATGAGCCAGGCACCCGCTGAAATTCTCTGTTGAGTCTTTCTATGGTATATACAAATGGCTGCGAACCAATTTACGGAATGAAGAGAGAGAGAGAGAGAAAGAGCGACATGGCATGTAGAGTGAAGGCGTCTTCTATCCCTCATTGAAAGCGGCTGCCACCCATCGCCTTGCTTTATATACATTTCAGATATGTATACATTCATGTACTTATATATATAGCCAAAAAAAGCACCATACTAACTAACTAGAGTAAGGGGAAACTATTCAACAACGACAGCCGTAAGACGAAGAAGCAGCAACAACATCCCTCATTTTCCTTTCATGAACGGATCGAAGGAAAAAAGAAATGATTCGGGACAGCAGTAGCTTGGTAGCAACATCGCAAAATAAGAGAGAAATATTGAATTGACGTTTCAAATGAATTTTTTTGCTTGCTTCTCCATCCACATGTGTCAATGCGTGGGGCGAGGCAAAAAACAGATAGAGAGAGGGACACGTGATCAATGGTCATACACCGCACCCTTAGAACAACCCTGCGGGCAAAGAGAGTTGTGCCGCTTTTCATTAAACTCAATTCGTGTTTGCTGTCGACTACACTGTGAGCATTCATTCATTTTATGTAAATGTACCACTTTTATTTTATTTTTTTGCAATCGAAAGCAGAAAAAAGTTTCCCTTTATAGTGAGCAAGAGCTGCGACACTGTCCTTGTTCCCTTTGTCATGCACACACTCCTTCATGTCTCTTGTCCATATATTCAAATAAATATCTATTCGAAACATTTCTGGATTGAAGCACACACAAAAAATGTGTCCATCCATGTCAAAATGTTCGTATATTCGACATACAACGCACAATAGATCCCTTATCGAAAAAAAAGAAAATAGTGATGAGTGTGAGTATATATTGACGACGACGTATATGTAAAAGGAAACTCAACTGGCGTAGGGTGAGGCAAAAAAAAGAGTATTGTCAATTGCAATTATTGCTGTCGAATGAAACGGACAAGAAAAAAGTGGGAGAAATGGCCCTCACAAATTTTCTATTACATTTCATCGTCAATTTTTTCTTTCTATCTTATCATTTCCCATAATGTTCATCAAGAATCAAATAGAAAATATTGTAATATTTTTGCTCGGAAAAAAGAAAGAGGCTTTTTGCTCTGATTCTGTTTAGGGATGGTGACTTGTGTTTGTTTTGGTAAAAGCAATTATTTGTTGTAAATTTACGAAATTGAAATTAAGATTTAATGTTGATAGCAGTAGTTTATGGTCAATTATGGTTTTAAAAAGAATTTCTGATTATTCTTGTGAAGTATATGTTTCAAAATAATTTTTTTTTTAATTTTGAATTTTTGAATGTATTTTTTCGAAAAGAAATTAAGAAATTTTTACTATAATAAAATATTTTTATCATCCATTGATTCCATATAAACTCGGTACATTACGCACCAGAAAATATATTTATTCTCACAAACATATATACACAAGAAAAAAATTCCAATTTTCTCGAAATGAGCATCGTTGAGATGAAATGAAAGAGAGTGAAAGAAAAAAAGACTCACCAAATTAAGAGCGTCCTCGTCTGTCAATCCCATGCTCCTCGTCATGAGTAAATATGTTGATGTAATTGGCTTGATGTCGCCCGTTAAATGAGTTCTTTGCGTTGAATCAATCGATGATGTTGTATGATAATGACTACTAATATCCTTCGCACCGTCAGTGTGTCGAGATGAAATGCTATTAATGCATGTTGTGTGCCTAATGTCATCGTCATAATGATAAGTGTGTTGTTTTATCGGCAGATGATTATTATTGTTATTATGGAGGGATGTGCTGCTGTTGCTTTCGTCATAGTCTTCATCAGGTACCTTAGCACGTGTCATTACATTATTTATCGCTGTTGTTGATGAACTGACCAGTGACTGCTCATCATTTAACTTGCTACTAGTAAGTTTTTGTTTAATTTCAATGTTTTCATTTCTTGCAATATTTTCCTTAAATGAATCTTCACATATTGAACTACCACCCATCAATGATGAATTCTCATATAGCGCCTTTAGCAATAAATAATAATTTTCAATATTTTTCGGATAATCCTCGTTCCGTTTTTGCTGATTGGTAGTTTCTGTTGTGTCATTGTCAACATTATTGCATGGTACAACTTTTTGTTCAATTTCCGAAATATCCTGAATTATTGTTGTTTTCATGCTTCGACGACATTCATTGCATTGTGTAAGAAATTTTGTTACAGCTTCACGTGGCAGAAATGCATAATATTCTGTTATCTGTAAGCACAATAAAAAGAAGAAAAAAAGAAATCGATGAAATTATATGAAGGGAAAATGTAATGATTGTAAAGTACTTTTCTATATGTTCGTTTTTGACCGACATGACGTCCTTCACCTTCATCAACTGAGCAGTGAACCTTATAGATGATATTAAAGAAATATTCAACAACAGCCACGCGTTTATATGATGAAATATTGCTAGAATCCTATAGAGTAAAAAAGCAATAAAAAATGAATCTGTGTAAATTTTATTGAGGGTAAAATTTGTTAAAAACTCACCGATTTGCATGGAATATATAACATACAACCATCATCATCGATTTTATTATGTTTTACATTTTTATGATCAATTGGCAATTCTGTAATAAAACCTATAAAGAAATTTTTTTCTTAAACAACTTGTTGATTGAAGAATTTATGAAAAATTATTTACAATAAATCATTTTTTAAGTATTAAGCAACAAGTGCTGTACAATTATTATATACAAAATTGAATTTAATTTCCATCATCAACATCATTTTCATCGTTATTCACCTTTTGATTTTACCCAAAATCTAAATTTTGAGCTGTCGGGACGATTCGATTCTAATCCTTTTAGAGTGCTCACAATACGTGACTGCTTTTTTAATGTTATCGTTTTGCTTTTCGACTGATCTCCGTATGTGCGAAGAACCCATGGCTGATAAATCTGTAATAGTGTATGAGTATGTCCATATACATGTGGATGAAAGAAAGAAATCCATTAGAAAAAATAAAGAAGAAAAGTGAGGAACAAAAAACCCTCGAAGTAAAAGAAAATTGGAATTGGGAGAAGGATATTTGATGAAGGAGCATAAGCACACAGAAAGAAAAAAAGAAAGAAATTAATCTCAATGCCCATCATCTTTCTTATTTCCTTCTTGTGTTGAACGAAATAACAGAGAAAGAAGAAAAACATAGAACCCCCTTATAATGATTAAATACATTTCACATCTTTCTTCTCCTCCGCACACACATTTATCCAACCGTCCATTCGTTCATCCATCGATCTGAAGAAAAAAATTCACTTCAATTCACCCCACACATATTTATATCAAGGTTAAGACACTTTATTTACATATACTTTCTTAATTATTTAGAATTTTTTAAATATTTTCTATCTTTTAATTTTAACAGCTTTTTGAATTTTAAAATTTACCGTCTTTTAAAAATTAAAATTTTAACTTAAAAAATTTGTTAAGATTAAAATTTGAATTTTTTATTTCACTTATTTAAAAAATTATTAATAAAAAGTGAAACAACCTTGATAAATCCGCATATATACATACAAAAAGACGCACAGAATTGGACATGTATCTCGCTCCTTCACTCTCCATGTATGGTTTTGTACAGCAAATGGAGGGTCAAATCGAAAAAAAATAAGTAGAAGAACAGAACTAAGACGAAATTCAGTTTCATTTTTCTTCTTGATACTGACTTGATACATTTTACTTTTATTATTGTCCTGTCCATCACAATCGACTTTCATCCGTTTCGTATTTCCACCACTAACAATAACATTGCTATTGCTGCTCACTCCACAATCTTCACCATTGCCACTAACATCACTACAATTCAGCTCTTGGATGTCGTCGAGCATATTGATATTCCTTTTGCGTTCACTTTTATTATTTGTATTGGAAGCATTTATTGGATGTGAACTTTCATCATCAATCGACAATTTTCTGCCATCGCCAGAATGACCACTAAACAAACCATTCGATACATCATAACGATTGCCTTGATTTATTTTATTATCACAATTAAGTAAAAAAGTATTTGATAGTGGATGCTGCTGTTGTGCTATTTTAATGTCATTTTCGCTGCTACTATTATTTGAATCGACATGACTTTCAATTTTATTACATGCACTCGATGAATTGATTTGATGACGACGCGATGAAATGTTTGAGATTTTATTCATATCAATTTATTCTAATTTAATTTTAATTTTTTCTATTTTTAAACTTGGAAGTTTTCATAAAAAATATTTATAGCACTTTTTAAAACTTGTTGCACTCAAATATCTTTTTATCAGAAATTTTTTTTAATGAAAACTCACAAACAACTTTAAATCACGTGTTTTGAAAGTCTAAACAACTTGTTGATTCTTAATCTGTTTAAAAATGTTTTTGCATTAAAAAGTTTGTTTCGAAGATGTTATCACTAGTAAAAGTTTTTTGTTTGGAAATTTTTCTCTTAATAATCAATTATTTATTTGTTAAAACAAAACAAAACTTTTGATTATATTATTATTGAAGTTAAGCAAGTGTTATTTTAAATATTTTATTTATGAATCAAAATAATTTGTGTTTTATAACCTAATTAATTTATGATGTTTATTAATGAATATTTTTAAATTTTATTGAAATATTTCACAATTTGAAAAATTTTTTACTAATTTTTTTTGATTTCTTTTTAAACTTAATATTCTTTACTTTTCAATGAACTTATTTTGATTGATTTTGCCCTTGAATCTTTTATAACAAAAAATTTAAATTTTAAAATGTTCTACAGTCTTATCATTTTTCTAAATTTATTCAACTATCGAGAATTTTCTTAAATTTGCACAAAAAACTTTTCTTGAAAAATTTAAATTTTCTTCTTCACATGACGACAGTCAATGTCTTAATAATCAACATTTCAATTGAAATAAGACTCATTTTAAATTTCTTCACCAATTCTGTGTTTTTTTCGCTAGAATTTACATTTTGCCGCTATACAAACTATTCAAATCAGGGAAATTTTCTCCTTCTTGAATTTGTACAAATTTAAAAAATTAAGAGAAGTGGAAGTAGTTTCCCTTCTCCTTATTTCAAAAATGTTAATTCTTTAATAAGAATAAAGAAACTTTAGGAGGGAATATTGTCATAAAGGCTTTTTCATTAAAGAAAAAATATACAAACACATTGAAATAAGAAAGAAAAAGACGACGAGGAGAAAAAATGTAAATTATGTGTTACCCTCAATATTTTGCAGAAGAATACGACAACATTCTGAAGAAGACTCTCTGACTCATACACAACATCAGCAAAATGAAAAGGAGAAAATCAAATGAATAGGAAATAGGGAGAAATTTTATTTTTTCATTTGCTAAATGAATTTTTTGCAGACAACAGAAGAAAATTTAAAAAATTTCACTAAAATTTTTGAATTTTAAACCGGTTTAAAGGAAATATTTAAATGTAGTTGTCATTATTAAAGCATGTCTTTAAAAATAAATTTCTTACTAAAAATGATATTTTCTATTTTTATTCAAAAAATAAAATTTTTAATAATGTATCACGTGCTATTGCACATAGCAAAAAAAAACAAGCGTAACTCACCCTTAACACACAATTGCATCATCATCAGGAATTGTGATTTTTTCAAATGTATTAGTCGAGTATATTTAGGGATCTTTCACATAGATTTTAATAAAAAAGAGATGAGTGTGTCCTTTGTGCGTAACCTTACATAATATTTTTACTTTTGAGGGGAAGATTTTTTGATGTGGCTAATTTGAACTGCTAGCTAGGTAACTGTTCAATCTATTCTTTTTTATGAAAGAGTGTGAGTATTTCTAAGGAGGCGTGTGTTTTACTACTTCAATTTTGGTCTGTCTGCAATTTACCTTTCTTTTTCTTTATTGTCATTTGCTGTTAAAAGAAATTCTTCAAGAATTTCAAAATGAAAGACAAAAAAGTCAATTTTTTGCAAAATTTCCGGTTCCCTTTTTCTTAAATTTTATTCAAATACATTATACCTTCCTTTGGGATGAAGGTAATGTATATTCAATTCAATCGCCACAGGACTAACTCGAGAGCATCCTCAAGAAACTTGAAATTTTGCTGAAACATCAATAAACAATATTAGCATAAACGTTATGAACAAATTCAGCATGAAAAAATCGAATTGAATCGACAGATGTTCTTAGAAGAAGGAAGATGAACATCTCTTTAAAATTTAAATGACCACATTGTAACGTCCTGCATGTTGAAAGTTGTACTTTCAGGTTTTTAACGGACAAACAAGATCAACTTTGAAGCTGCACAAGGTCCAGCAAGCAAACGGTCAAGATAATTTTTTAAGAAAAAGAAAAACAAGTTTTTTGCTGCATTGTATTCAGCATCTTCGCACCCTTCTTGTTTATATCTTTACTCCTTTCATTCGAGCCATTTTCTCAAACAATTTATAGGATTTATGAACAGAAATTGGGTGGCATAATGGAAATTAATTTGGCCAATTTGGATATTTTTATTCATGTACGCTATACTTTGATATTTCCACACCATCAATTTATACCTTCATTTAATGTCCACATTGAACCCCTTTTCTTCTCTCTTCTTGCTCATCAACAACGTTATTGACCTTTGCATCTCTATGTATCTCTTGGACATTCGTTATTTTCTATCGCATCGACTCTAACGTCTGGAAAATCAAGATTTATTTAAATGGATAGATGAACGAATGTCCGGTACGAAGAAAAAGTACGGCAGACTCATTCGCATAAAATCAAGATTTAAATGGACCAAAAAAACAACTTTAAAGAAATTTCTTCAACCCCTTTTCTCATCCATTTGCTCTCATCGTCGTAATCTCCGTTTGTGGATAACTGACCGTACCCGAAAATAACGACAATTTGAAGAAAATAAAAATTTAATGAATGTGTGTCATCAACAAAAGTTTTATAATTTTTTTATTTAGAAAAAAAAAGATGTTTTAATGCGGTTTTGAACTTGAAATTTGAGAAAGAATAAATTTTATTTGGAAGATTTATGAGAAATGAATTCTGTTTGTTTTGGTTGAATTTCATTTTCTTCTCTTTTCTGAGGAAAATATGATAATTAGAACGAAATAAGTTGTAATTATTGGATTAGGTCAGTTTTGTTAAATTTTATTGTGGTCTTTTTGCTAACAATTTTATTATATTGAAAAGGACATTTTTTGGTACTTTTAAGTATTCATGCATTAAATTATCTTGTAATAAATTAAGAGAAGTAAAATACTTGATAAGCTTCGAAAACATTAAATATTATTTTAAAAATTTTTTTATGAAAATCTTGAAATGTTTAGTTTGTTTATAAAAATTCTTCTATCTATATATAAAACTAGACTTGGACATTTGAATATTTTTTTTTTTAAATTTTAATGATGTTTAAATTGAATTTTGTCAAGAAAATTAAAGCTTTTTGAAGGTATAAAAGTTTTACTATTAGATCAAAGCATTCAATTCAAATCATTTGGTATGAATTTTATTTCACTTGACCGATGTTGTGCTATAAAATGGACAATTTTCCTTCTATCGACTTCAATCTTATATCAAAATCTTTATTTTAAGTTTAGAATTTAACCGTATCAAATTTAAAGAAAGAAAGAAAACAATTTTTTCAAAATTTTTACTGCATTTCTAAAAAGAATTACAAATAATCTTTTCATGAACTCATCTTTTAAAATATTCTAACGTATTTCTTAAATTCAAATTTATATTTAAGTGAATTGTGCAAGATTCTTGAAAGATTAGCTTGTATACAACAAAATAAATAAAATAAACATGTGCAATAGTATGTGTAAAATTCATAATATTTAAAATCATTTTTTTATCTTAAAGAAACAGTTAAATTGAATTTTTCAATTGGTGTAATAATAAATGATGTCGGATTAAATGTAACATCATTTTCTTTCAATTTTTTGTCAAGACATTCAACTGTAAATTTTTGCATGATTTGTGCAAGTCCCAATTTGGTCTGTAATTTTCCCATTCTTGCACCCTAAAATATATTGCTTTTAAATTAAGCAAAATTTAAAAAAAAATTACTTACAATACAAATTCTACCTCCAACGCCAAATGGAAGATAAAATGCTCCTTTTACTTTTCCATTTCCATCTGCTGAATTTAAAAATCTTTCAGGTTTGAATGTCATTGGATCTTCAAAAATATCATGATCACGATGCATTCCGAGGACTGGAATATAAACTGCAGTGCCTTTTTCAATGACTGCATCACTTCCCGGTATTTGGTAATCATTTGTTGCCATTCTAAATAACACAGGAATTATTGGCCATTTTCTAAGAGTTTCATCAATGCAACAGTCCAGGTATTTCATTTCGTTAAGTAATTCATATGTAATTTCATCAGTTTCAGCTTTTTCCATGACTTGATCAATTTCTGCTTGCACTTTTCTCTGCACGTCTAGATTTTTTGATAATTCTAATAATACATAAGACATTGTTGAGCTAGATGTTTCAAATCCCTAAAATAAGAATAAAATATTTTAAATTTATTAAACTAATAAAAAAATAAAATCTTTTACAGCAATAAAAAACACAAAAACTTGAGCAACTAATTCATTCATTGTAAATTTTTTCAGTTCTTGATTCTCATCATTATCTGGCGACATAAAATTCTCATTTTTCAATTGAATCATTAATTGCATAAAATCATTTCGATAGTAATTATTTTTCTCACGATAATCAACTGTATCGGCCACTAATGAAGCAAAAAATTGTTCTACATCTTCTGGAAATAATCGAATTCTAAGTTTTTCGAATAATGGTGTCATTAAAAGACCAATGACATTTTTAATTCCTTGCTTAAAGTCAATATCAAAAATTCGCAATCCCATTTTCCTAAAGATATCATCACGATTATTTATGCAATCATTTTTATCCAATCCAAATCCAACTGATGCAATTATATTTGTTGTAAGTCTCGCACATAAATCTCTAAACTCAAAAATTTTTTGACCTTCATTCATCTGCTTTTTAATGTAATTTTCAAGAACTTTGCCACAATCATGCATTATTGGAAACATCATTTTAATTTTTGATGATGAGAAAGTTGGTGAAATTTTGACTCTTAAATCTCGCCACTTTTGACCTTTGATGAAAAATAAATTGCCAGTTAGTGGATCAACATCAACGTTGCACGGAACGGGTCGATCATGAAATGAATTGAAATTTCTAATCATGATATCTTGAATAATTACTGGATCATTCACTAAAATTACTGGTCGATAAGATAAATAAACTCCAATAAATCTTTCATTCTTGTAGAGTTGGTAAAGATCAGTAAAAATATCTCCAAATGAACGCTTTCCTTTCAACATTAATTCAGCATTACCAAAAAAGAATTTTTGAGTTTTTGCTTGAGGAAAATTTCTTCTCTTCCAATAATTGAATAAAAAATTATTAAGATAATAAGCAAGACAACAAAATACAAATAGAAGAACTAAAAATATCTCCATATTTTGATGTTATTTCACACACAATCTGAATGCAACTAAACTGTAAATAGAAAACATTGAGAATAAATCAAGAACGTTTGTGCAGCTTTTTATAATAATAATAATGACAGCGAGATAGGTCAATATTAGCAAATTTTATTAATGTAATAGCAATTATCAAAGTATATGTAAAAGACATTGAAAAATAAAAATATTGTAACGTTCTACAATGATTTGTATTTTGTACAAGATTCTTTTTATTCTGTAATGTGTAATAATATTGACCATATGCATGAGCAGTTTATTATTTAACATTATTTTTGAAAATTTAATTTTTATATTTTTTAAAGTCATCAGTGAATAAACATGTATAACTTACTGAAAAACAAATAAACAACAAGCTATATCTAAAACATATGTTTCCCAAATATCTTTAAGAAAACAAAAAGAGAATAATAACATGTTCATATTTATTCAACTGTTTCTTTTGGAGAAATCGTCTCTGACAATAATTTCTTTGATAGTATGTTCTTGAATCAGGAAAAATTCATGAAAAAAGAACTAATGTGAACTTTTATCAGGTACACACTTGCATTTCTTTGGGCTCCATTTCTAAAGTAATATTTTTTTTAAATTTATAAAACATTGGAAAATTATTTTTTAAATTAGTAAACTTACATATCCAATTATGCACATGACGTTTTGTACACAACCTGAAACGACTGCTGGAAAAGCTAATGAAAAAAATACAAATGAATAATTAAATTTATCTTTGTTGAATAAAAATTTACCAGTACAAAGGAAGACAATAATCGCAATTTTAAGAAATTTCATCTTTACTTGTTGAAATCGATAAAACAACTAAAATTTATTGATCGTGAGCATCGCATTTTATTATCATTATTTTAACTATCAAAAATTTTAGTATTCTCTCATAATGCACAATTAAAAAAGAGTATTTTTGAGCAAGTAACAATGAAACAAAAATGTTTATTTTTTCTTTAAAGCATCATCAATGTGTTTGACATTAAAAAATAATAAACAACAAATTTTATTAAAGACAAATGTGTTTCAAATATATTTTGAAATTTAGAAAAAAAAATAAAACTTTTATAAGTATTTATTCAATTGCTTTTTTTCTTTATTATTTTTTGAGGAAAAGTCCTCTTAACTTTTTTTAAGACATTTTCTTGAATTAAAAAAAATTCAATGTACAAATTTTATTATGCTTTTATCTGTCAGGTATGCATTTGCATGCTTCTGAACTCCATCTCTGAATTCATGAAAAAATTAATCAAATTTATTTAAAAATTAATTTTTTTATGTCAATAAACTTACATATCCAATTATGCACATAACATTTTGTACACAATCTGAAACAACTGCTGGAAAAGCTAATAAAAAATAGAAAATGATTATTTAAATTTATTTTTAACGAACAAAAAATTTACCAGCACAGAGGCAGACAATAATGGCAATTACAAGAAATTTCATCTTAACTTATTGAAATTTATAATAAACTGAATTTTATCGATCGTCTGTTTCACAATTTATTGTATTTTTTGAGCAAATAAAAAACAACAAAAAGAGCTTTTTAGCATTTAAAGCATTTCACAAAGCTAAGAATATAATTTAAATAAAAATAAGTTAAGAATTTCATTCCCAAATATAAATTTTGACTAATGAATTGAGAAGGTCAGTATCAAAGCTATAGAAAAATGACGTTATGTGATACTGAACGTTCATATTTGTCGCCGAGTAAATCTATTTCTAATATAGACAATCATAATCAAAAAATGTTTTGTCTGTCATTTTCAAAAAATTTTAATTTTTATTCACAATGATAAGATAAGAAAGTTGATAATAAAGAATTATTGATAAAAAATTACACAAAGAATTTTTGAATGTCAAAATATTTATCGTAATGTAACTTTCATCATAACAGGTGTGATTGGTGTCAAGACGAAAGATTTTGGATTGTATTTAAGCTCACCTTTTTCCAAAGATTTGTCTTTTAGTTCAAAGTTAAATTTAGCCAAAACTGTTGCTAAGCCAAGCTTTGTTTGAAGTTTTCCAAGTCGAGCACCCTAGAAAAAATTTCAATTGGTAAAAATTTCTAATTTTATTTGAAAATCCTTACAATGCAATTTCTTGAACCAGTTCCAAATGGAACATAGACAGCACCTTTGACTTTTGCTCCACCAGTAGGAGAATCTAAAAATCTTTCAGGTTTGAATGCCATAGGATCCTCAAAAATTTCTGGATCTCTTTGAATTCCAATGATAGGCATATATACAGGAGTGTCCTTTGGTAAGACTAAATTACTATTTGGAATCGAATAATCTTTTGTTCCAACTCTGAACAATGCTGCTAAAATTGGATATTTTCTGAGAGTTTCATCCACAACACAATCAAGATATTTCATTTCATTTAATAAATCGTAAGTAAATTCATCACTGCCAGTTTTTTTCATAACTTCATCAATTTCTTCTTGCACTTTCTTTTGAATGTCTTTATTTCTTGCTAATTCAAATAAAGAGAATGACATCGTCGAACTTGATGTTTCGAAACCAGCACCTAAAAATATCAATTGGTAAACTAAGAATTATTTTATAAACAAAAAATTTTACCAAAGAAGACAAAAGCTTGAGCTGCCATTTCATCAATTGTCATTTTCTTAATTTCACGTTTTTCATTTTTCCATTCATTTTCATCATCATTTGCATCTTTATCAGCTGATACATATCCTTGATTCTTTAATTGAATCATCAATTGCATAAAATCATTCCTTTGAAAGTTATTTTTTTCACGATATTCAACAGTTTCTGTCACTAATGAATAAATAAATTGCTCAAGATCTGCAGGGAATGGTGGAATTTTCAAAATAGTGAATAATTTCGGAGTAAGAAATGCAATTGAATTTATTATTCCATTTCTTAATGATGGTTCAAAAAGTTTAAGTCCCATTTTGCGAAAAACATTATCAGGATCATTTATGCAGTCATTTTCAACCCCAAATGCAACTGATGAAATGTTGTTAATTGTGAATCGAGCACATAAATCTTTAAATTCAAAAACTGTCTGTCCACTTTTAATTTGCTTTTCGACATAAGTCTGAAGAACTTTGCCGCAATCTCTCATTATTGGAAACATGACCTTGAGTTTGCCTGTGGGAGTATGTTTAAAAAAAAGAAGATTCATTTGCAAAAACACTTACCAGAAGTGAAAGTGGGCGAAAGTTTTATTCTTAAATCACGCCACTTTTGACCTCTTAAATTGAACAAATTGCCAACTAATGGATAATTTTCAGCTGCATCGCCTGGTGTTGGTCGATCATGAAAAGTTGTGAAATCACTAATCATAATATTTTGAATAAGTTCTGGATCATTCACAATAAGTATTGGACTGTAGCTCAAATATGCACCCATAAATCTTTCACTTTTTGTTTTGTTGTATATATCTTCAAAATAATCACCAAAACTAGTTGTCATTGTGAATATTTTGCCGGCATTCCCAAATAAGAATGATGGCTCAAGTTGTTTGACCTTGAGTCGAGTCCAGAAACTTAAAAAATATTTATCTACTAAATATATAACTGCGCATATTAGCGCAACTACAATTATGAAGCTCATTTTCAGTTCTCGATGCTGCTAGCGATCGCGATGGACTGAATCTTTTTCGCGTTTTGCGTGCTGTATATATGTGACATAAAAAAAGAATCGCTTGTATTTTGGAGTGTAATTTGTTATACGTACATATGTAAGTTTTATCGGTTTTTAATTTCATTCGTGATAAATAAATAAATATTTGTAAAATTTATTTTTAGGATAGTGAATCTTTCAATTTCTTTAAAATATCAAAAATTTTTTACAAATTCTTCATTTAGTAAAATGTTTTTATTCTTATTGTCATTTTTAAATTTAAAAAAACATGACAACCAATATACTTGAAATTTTGCATATAACTCATGAAATATCAACACATTCACACATTTAAACTTTTGAATATTATGCAATTTTATTGAAAGTTCTTTGCATAGAAGCTTTGAAAAAAATTTTCAAAAAATTTTCTGTCGTTATAACATTCATGTAACTCCCAAAAAAACCTAAAAAACCTACATTCACATATATAAGTTTCTAAATCACAAACTTCATTTCTTAATACTAACTTTAATCATCACAGGTTTTAAAGGTGCAAGAACAAGTGATTTAGGATGATTTATCAGTTCTTCAGTTTCTAGTGATTTATCATCAAGTTCAAATGAAAATTTACTTAATAACATCACAATTCCAAGTTTACTTTGCAGTTTACCCATCCTTGCAGCCTGAAAATGTCATCAAAAATTAATTTAAAATTTAAATATTTAAAAAGTTTTTTTGCTCACAACACATGATCGATTTCCTAGACCAAAAGCTAAAAATGTTGCACCTTTTACTTTGGCACTACCATTAGTCGAATTTAAAAATCTTTCGGGCTTAAATGTCAATGGATCATCATAAATATCTGGATCACGTTGTATTCCAATAGATGGAATGAACACAGCTGTGCCTTTTGGTAGCACTGAACGTGTGCCAGGAATTTCATAGTCTTTAGAATTTTCTCGAATAAGCCATGATCCAATTGGATATTTTCGAAGTGTTTCATCAATACAACAATCAACATATTTCATTTCATTCAACAAATCGTAAGAAATTTCGCCTGTCTCTGCTTCTTGCATGACTTTTTCAATTTCTTTTTGAGCTTTTACTTGTGCTTCTTTATTTCTAGCTAATTCAAATATTGCATAAGCCATTGTTGAGCTAGAAGTTTCAAATCCAGCACTTAGAAAAATATAAGCCTGAGCTATTAACTCATCTATTGTCAATTTCTGTACATCTTCTTCTACTCCATCATCATTTATCATAATATTCAATTCATCATTTTTACAAATATTTTTATCAGCTGACATATACCCCTGATTTTTTAACTCAATCAGTAATTGTAGGAAATCTTTTCTTTGAATATTATTCTTCTCACGATATTCAACTGTTTCATTCACAAGTTTATTGATAAATTGGTCAACTTCTTTTGTTGTTGGTGAGATTTTTAGTTTTGTAAATAATTCAGGAGTGAAGAATATGAGTATTCCAAGAATTCCATTTCTTAATGTTGGTGCAAATACACTTGAAATAATTTTATAAAAAATGTTTTCATTCTCATCAATGCAATTATTTTCAACTCCAAATGCAACTGATAAAATATTATCAACAGTAAAACGTGCACATAAATCTTTAAATTCAAAAATCGTTTCATCATTCGAAATTTTGTGTGAGATATATTTTTGAAGAAGTTGACCACAATCTCTCATTATTGGAAACATGCTTCTAAGTTTTGCAGAAGAAAAAGCCGGTGAAATTTTTACGCGCAAGTCTCGCCACTTTTTACCTTTTTGCACAAAAAGATTTTTCATTATAGGATAATTTTTGGCAGATTTATCAGGTGTTGGTCGATCATGGAAGATATTAAAGTCACTTATTAAAATCTGTTGTGCAAGTTCTGGATCATTAACAAAAAGAACTGGTCGATAACTCAAATATACACCAATGAATCTTTCACTTTTATTATTGTTGTAAATCTCTTCTATAAAATCTCCAATTGAATATTTCATAGAAAATAATTTACCAGCATTTCCTACAAAAAATGTTGGCTCAATTTGTTTAATTTTAAGATCATTCCAAAACTTGAAAAAATGCTTATTTAAATGGTAAATTGAGGCAATTAAAAATGATATTAAATAAAGAGCGATCATTTTTGATACCTTTACAAATGAACAGTCTAAGACATACTAAAAAAGCTAAATTTTGGAAGATAAAAAAGCAGAAATCAACAACAAAAAGCACGTGCTTTATATTTAGCACGTTTTGAAGTTAAAAATGATGTTAGGTTTTGTTTGTATTGGTATATTTAAGAAAATAAAAAAAATAAGTCAATTAAAAAAGTTAATAAGAGAATCCATAATCAAATTACAAGGTAATTAATTTTTTTTAAAAGATAGTAACAAATTTTAAATTTTTTACTTTATTCATAAACTTTGCAAAAACGATTAATTCAAAATGCAAATTCATTAAATTCAAATGTCAATGTTCTATTAATAAACACTTCAATTTCAATACAGACAAAAAACAAATTCATCTTAAAATTTTTTATCTGTATTGCTTTATTTCACACATTTTTGAGATTTAAATCATAATGGTGTGGCTAGCGACAAGTAAAAATAAAACTTAACAGTTCTTCTCTTCTTTTAATCTCTCATTTCATTCATTCATTCGCTCAGTTTATCTTTGTTTTTTGAAAAGAGCAGATTTAAATATTGAAAAGTGATGCTCAAACTATCGCAAAGAAAAATTCATTTTTCATTTGTTTGTGCAACATCAATTGTTATTTGTATAATTGTACTTCAATATTTGTCATACAATGATGATTTTATTGAAAATGATGATGATCAAAGTGAAGAACGACTTATTGATTATAATAATTACGCTTTGATGGAAGAAGAAAAAACTCGAATAGGTGCGGGTGAGCACGGTAAGCCAGTCATTCTCGAAAATCAAGATGAAATTAAAGAGAATGAACGTCTCTATAATCAAACTGGTTTCTATGTGATCGCATCAAATAAAATTTCGGTAAATCGGTCCATTCCTGACCTACGTTCAACAGAGTGTCGTGCACAAAAATATTCATCAGTATTGCCGAAGGTTTCAATAGTCATCATTTTCTACAACGAAGTTTTTTCAATGTTAAAACGAACATTGCATAGCATTTACAATCGCAGTCCATTACGTTTGATTCGTGAAATTGTTTTAGTAAATGATGCAAGTACTGAAAGTGAGCTTTATAATGATTTGAAAAAATATGTAAAGAAAAATTTTGGTAAATTTGTAAAAATTAAAAACTTGAAAGAAAGAAAAGGACTAATTGTGGCAAGAATGGAAGGAGCAAGAATTGCAAAAGGAGAAATTTTAGTATTTTTAGATGCACACGTTGAAGTAAATCACAATTGGCTACCAGCTTTAATCACACCAATTAAAGAAAATCGAAAGCTTGCAACAGTGCCACTTATTGATGATTTCAGTTCAACAACATTCGAGTATTTTGGAATGGTTCCAACTCGAGGTGTTTTTGATTGGATGTTTACATTCAGAGAGATAAAACTGAAAAATCCTGATACAATAAAATCTTTTCAAGTTCCAATTATGCTTGGCTGTGCTTTTGCTATTGACAGAAAATTTTTCCTCAATGATTTACAGGGTTATGACGAAGGATTACAAATATGGAATGGTGAAAATTATGAATTGAGTTTTAAACTACATTTATGTGCTGATGGAATTTTAAAAATTCCATGCAGTCGAGTTGCACACACTTTTCGTGAAATTAACCCAACAAGAGCAAAAAGTTATGATTATGTAGCGAGTAATTTTAAAAGAATTGCTGAAGTATGGCTCGATGAATATAAAGAAATTCTCTATTCAAGACAGCCACAAAGGTTTGAAAAAGCTAAAGCTGGTGATTTAACTAAAGCGAAAAAAGTTAAAGACAGTTTAAATTGCAAACCATTTAAATATTTTCTCGATGTTGTCGCAAAAGACTTAGTCGATTTCTATCCACCTCTTTTTCAAATTCCCGTTTTCGCATCTGGTGCTATAAAGTCATTAGCAAGTGAGGAAAAATTTTGCTTAACTGGTGTTGGTACAATACAAATCCCATTGAGACTTGCAAAATGTGACACAAATTTAATTGAACCTAGAGATTTACAGCACTTTTCATTGACATTTTTCAAACAAATTATTCAAAGTGGAACTGATTTATGTTTAGATGCTTCGAATTTATCAATCATAGATTGTCATTATGATAAAGGCAATCAGTTCTGGCGATTAGAGGAGGAGACTGGTCTTTTAAAAAACAATAATGACCATGGAAAATTTTGCATGACGGCAGATATCAATGAAATGAGAGTCGTTATGGAAATTTGCGATGAGAATAATTCTAATCAGAAATGGACATTTGGATACGTAAATGCTACTGCTATGAGGCGATGGAATGAAATTTATGGTTACAAAATTATGTAAAAAAATTTTTATCGCAGTAAGCATTGAAAATTTCATTTTTTGACTTTTATCATTCAAAAAAGTTTTTCCGAACAGTCAATATCAAAATTCAAAATTTAGTGTGATATCATGCAAAATTTAAATTGTGGAAATAAAATGGCAACGACATATAATCAGAGTGGTGAAGTCAAAAAAGAAATGCCAAAACCAAAAAAAATTTGTATTTTAAAGCCAGAAACTCTTATTATTAATATTGAATCTGCACAGCAAGTATGCTTTCGAAATTTGCCAAATATAAATGAGCAGCAAAAGATGCAAAGACCAATGATTAAAAAAACACCAATTAAATCTCATAAGCAACAGAATCAGTGTTTAATGCCAATTAATGAATATCTTAAACTTACTGAAAATCAAAATGGTAAAATGCATCAATGTCAACAAAAAAATAATCAAAGTACGCCACTAGTTCGACCAAGAACTGTGCCTGATCCAAAATTTTGCACAATTTCATGTAATGATTACATCAAGCTTGTAGAAGGAAAGCCAAATCAAATCAATCATTCAAATTTTTCTAGTCATCAGCCAATTGAGCCTAAAAAAGAATATCAATGTCCATATATGGATTTAAATTCATTGGAAAATGATCGTTGGACTTCGACTTATCAGTTTAATTATACATGGAAAAATAATGAATAAAATTTTATTTTTTAATATAAAAAACTTTTTTTCATTCAATTAACTTTAAATTTATGTTTTTCTAACTTTGAATTATATATGCATATTATATCAAACTTAGTTCATGCAAAACATGTCATGTAAAGAATCCATTAATTAACTTATGCATATCATGCATATATACACACAAAGAGAGCAGTTGAAAAGTGTGTCAAGTAGTTTACTTCAAAATAAGCTTTCACACTATAATCTGTGCTTAATAGACTTTTCACTCTACAACATGGCTCAACATGACAAATGCAGGAAGAAGCAATAAATCACTCGACACATGATGCTATGTGAAAAGGCATTATCTTTGCACATCATTCTCATATGTTTGTTGTCCTAAATTTGATTCTTAGTCTCATTCACTCATGGACGATTTAATGACTTGTGGAAAATATGAATAATCATATGAACATGTAAGTATTCATGTCCAAAACAGAAAAGAACGGTTGAATAGTTGGTAAATTGTTGTTCTCACTCAACCTCAATCATACTCTTTTCTTTACGTATATGGATGTATATGATGGATCGACGAAGGAGAGCACAACTCTTTGTTCATAATTACACTAATGGACTCACCATTGGCCATACATTTTCTCTACATTATTAATGTTTCTTTAGACTGAGCAAGGAAAAGAAGCAAAATTTTTTTCATTACACTAAACGACCACCTGCTGAATCTGGCACATAAAAGACAAAAAACAATTTTTTCAATAAATTATTTCTTTGAGACATTTCAATTACAATTAATTTTAGTATATAGGCCTAATCAATTGAATTTTTAATGTCATTTTATAAATGAAGATTTCAATTAAGAAAATTATTAATGATGTTAAATGACCAATAATTAAAAGATTAAATGGACCAGTAAGATCATCAATATTCAGCTTTCGAGGATGATTATTTTTTACTTCTCGAAAATCGTCCAATGATCGTCTTAGCCAATAATCAATTATTCCTGACGAGATAAGAACTGTAATTTTCTTGTTAATTTCATCAATTAAATAAAAGCTTTTTCGAAAGTAAATCACAAGATTCATTGTCATTAATGGCTCTTTGCATATTTTCAATTTGAAATCTCTTTCAGGATCTGTATTTGCAACATGAACATCACTCAATGCTTCAAGACTAGCAATCTTTTCTGAGCCATCAAGTGGACGTTTCATAATAAAATTTTCACCTTTAAAGGTTTTTGTACGGCTTAAAATTTCCGTTTGAGTTTGAATAAGATCGAGTGAAGACTCAAACATGTAGAAAGTAAAATCATTATCAATCATCTCTTGAATTGATTGCACTTCTTTTCTCCTACCATCAGATTGTAGAAATTGATAAAGTGATCCTTGATAAACACTTCTCATAACAAGACAAAGTATAAGAAACATCATAAGAATAAATCGAGCAAAATTCCTTTTTGGCAATACTGTCTGTTGATTTCCAAGAATTCCTAGTATCATATTGATTATTGGATGTTTAACATTACTGCCATAAACAAATGCTTTATGTGACTTAAATTTAAGATTTATAATTAATATGATAATGACAGCAATTAATAATGTCGATGATAAAGTTATCCAAACAAACCAATTGAAAGGTTGCAAAAGTTTTTCAAGATTTGTCAATTTTTGACCCATTGGTATGACGAATATAAGCGGTGTACTATAAAATACTGTGCTACTGTCGAAAAATTGATTTCTACTGGTTTTTAAGTAATATTCACAAAATGCAATGTCTGACTTGTTCTCAAGAACTTCAAGAAAAGCTCCTGTTGCAGTTCCGTTGCTGTATATTACTCCCCATGGTTGGTCACCTTCCATAATTTTAATACTGTTTGTATAGTTGAGTTCTTGCGATAAAATATTCATAAAATCCATTCGATAGCCATGAAGCTCATAACTGCCATTTGCAAAGTATTTTCTCGCTAATATTTCACGATCTTCGAAAGTAACAAGCCTTACAGGACATTTATATAAATTTTGAAGTTTTTGAGGAAATAAAATTTTCTCGTTCTCGAATTTTCCATTTTTAAATCTTGTAATAACTCTTGGTGTTGTATCACCACATGGCGCATTATTTCGAAATGGTAAAAATGTGTTTAGTGCGACACCATTATCTTCAATATAAATTGAATATACATTAAAGATATTCTTTTTCCACATTGTATCGTAAATCTCTTCAACTTCATCAAAGTATCCGTTAATAAGCACAAATAGGAAATTTCCATTAAATCGATATCTCTCAATTGTGATGGAGTGTACAATTTCTCGAAAACTTTTTATGTCGTCAATAAGGAAAAGACTGTTTTGCCTTAATCGGTATTGAATTGTGTTAACTTTCTGATTGTCATCTACTCTGCACATGTAGTGCTCGTGAATTACTTCAAGAAGTTTCGTCTTTAAGTCTTTATATTCACCATCAGTTTCATTATGAACAGCTGTTATCAAGTGAATCATCTGATAGCGTCTGTAAAGAACTTTTCTCGCAATTATTCGAATAGCTTCGACCAAGTCATTGGTGTATATAGCTTTTTGATGACTACCAATGTGTTTGAAACTATTTGCAATATGCAAAGTTGATAAAATAATAATGAGAGTGGCAAAAGTCTTCATTTTGCTGTAAACACAACTTTACAGTCGAGAAAATCTTAAGGGAATAATTACGAGTTTTATTTAAGAATTCTCTGAACACATATTACAAATATTACATGAATCATGAAAATTAATTGAAGGAAAACATCTTAATTTGCAATATCATCATTTATGTTTTCCTCACGTATTTAACTAAAGAAACAAATTTAACTCAAGGAAAATATTAAATCAATAAATTATTAGGTGTTTGTTTGTAATAGCATATTTAAAAGTCTTTTATTGTGTTTATGTGCTTTTTTTGGATTTGTTGCATTACACTTACTTTTCTCTATCTAAGACATCACGTTCAATTCATCAAAATATAGTGCATTACTTAAAGCTTCTTCATCATTGTTGTTTATGAGATTTCTGTAATCTTAAGATCTGATTACAGTTGCAATGCTTTCTTTTTTCAATTGAATTGTGTTGATGTAAACTTCATAATGAGCTTTGTCATTGGTGAATTCTCATGAAAATCTTCTCTCAGTGATGACTTACTTAGAAATTGTAATCATATTATACAGCAACTTTTCAATTTTAATCAAAACATAAAGCCAAATTTAAACTAAGCTTTTCTTTGTGTCAGATGTTTTTCTCAGTTGCGTCTCAAAAAAATTGTTTTCCTGCTGATAAACAAACCATTAACCTTATCATTTTTAGATCACAATTTTTCTTTTCTCCCACGAATTTTCTCGATTATTCTAAAAAAATTTTTATAAATTAAATTTAAATATTACTTTTCAAGACTAATAACCTTAGCCAAGGTTCAATCTTATATTTTTAGAACCTTGAGGATTTTAAAAGTTTTCGTTCAATGAACTTTGTAGATTAAGATAAATTGCCTAAAAGCCCCGCTCAGATTACATGTACAATGTACATACAATAATCCGATTAAAAATCTTTCTTTTGCAATGTTTTTAAGTACTTATAGAAACCTCGTATGTGCGTGTTTGCTGTGAGTAATTGTTGATTAGTACATTTACCTCAAATGATGTTGAAATGGGTTTCACATTTCTTCAGTTATGCATGCTAAAATGCTTCGAAGAATAGAAAATGGAAAATATAACAGTTTTCATGTAAATAATAAATATGTTTTCTAATATTCAATTTGAAAAGCTTTCATGAAAAGCATATGTGTTCTATTGTAAACGATCAGAAACCTTTATTCAGATATGATTTGGGTAAAAATATTTTTATTGTGTGAGTAATTGCCTTTACTACCTTCAAAACCCTTAAAAAGTATGTTTTCTCATTAAAGCAACAAACTTTATTCTTATCGATAAGGATTTACTCGCTCACAATCCCTAATTGACATTCTTTCACTGAATACCTCACAAAAAGCCAATATTATTTGGGCTGAATTTATATCACACATTAGAGCTTTTATATGTCTTAACCCTGACCTCAATTTGTGTCTATTGAATTTTTTTCTATGAATGTTCATTTAGAAAGCTTTTAAGACACAAAAGTTAAGTGAAATATGACATATTTTAAAATTAGTGTAAAAAGCCAAAATTGTAAACAATTTTTATCTATCTCTTACAGCTATCTTCTAATATTTTATCAAGGAAAAAATATGTAATCAACAGAGCCCATTTTGTTAACTTGTATTCATTAAAAAAGGTGACGAAGTGTCATTTACAATTTCTCAGAAGAACAATTTGATTAATTTCGTTCTTCCTTCAATGAGTAAAAGCAAAATCTGACCCAATGATAAAAAAGGACTAAAAACTGGTATATTTTTCATTTGTTAGTCCTTGACCCAGATTTTGATATGTGTTTGTGTTATTTTCTCATATTTCCAAGTCCGATGAGAATCTTAAAAAAATATTGTCAAACGACACTATCGTCAATGTCACAACAACAATTTAGCCACTAAAGGCTGTTTATAAAAAAGTCTCTGAAGAGTTAAATCAATAGAATCGACGCAACACGTGCGTTTTGTGCCTTTTTTGATGAAAGAAAAGTTTAGTAAGTATGCTGGTGAGTAAGAATGCTTTCCAAGGGATTTAAATGCTTTCTTGCTAGAAAGTTATTTTCGGAATTATTTGAACGTGCCTTTGACCTAAATACATACAAAAAAAGCCAAAGATGCGAAATTGCGTCTTTAAATTGGCTTTATCTGATGCTCTCAAGCAGTTGAAGACTTAAAGACTTTTCTCAATTATTCTACAAGAAATTTGATATTTTTACTAGTTTATATTTATTTTGATACTTTTCATGAGAAACTTTTCCTATAAAATTAGTGAGCTTCTAGGCATAAGATCAACAAGTCATTGTTTTTACTTCTTTTTTGTTTTTGCATATATAAAATATTTAGGTCAAAAGGTAAGAATATTTTTAACTACATTCAGATATAATCACAAGACATTAATTTCACAGTAATCACACTGCATAAAAATTATTTCATAAAAGAACATAAAATGTCAAAAGTAGGTCACACATATGCTTATATAAAAAGTTGTTAAAACTACAATTTTTACCATAATGTTTTTAATCATAAATGGAAGAAGAATTTCAAAATAATCCACAAGGCCGAATATTGAGTGTTGGAAGGCATTGAGTAATGACTGACTGTCAATAAAATCGTAAATAACATCATAATACAATGATTCCGACTTGACTTTTATGTAATCAACAACAAGTGTGAAATCTTAGGAACAGAAATGAGAACGCTTGTTTGTTATTTGTGTCAAAACTCTAGCTTTTAATGCAGAGGCGAATATTTCATGTACCACAAAATTGTTTTTTGTTGCCAACTTCTTTTTAAATTTATTTACTGCCACAAGAAAATTAAGCTTATGGAGACATACTAAATTTCTTTCTGCTACCCCACTTGGCTATGTATTTGCCTTATTTTCCTATTGCCAAAATTATTCTTCTATGTACTTTATTTTCATTATAATTTGAAATAATGCATATTGTTAAAGTCTATGGCATACAATATTCATATATTTATGTTAAATATTTAAATTTCTTTCAAAAAGTAACAATGAATCATATTATGAAACAAAAGACGTCAATCAATTTTATTTATTCAGATTACAAACTTTTCACATCAGTTTCATTCTTTTACTAATCCCTTTTTAAACTATTGTTTCAATATTCAATTTATTATAGTCATGTTCTGGTTGAAAGTTTTATTTTTCGTTAAGCTCTGCTTAATTTTTTATTGCAAAGGAGATCAAGAAAATATTTCACAACTAGCAAGTGCAATTGAAATTTTTATTAACGAAATTATACAAAAAGGAGATGAGGAAATAATTGATTTTATAAAAATTGTTGAAAATGAAAAAAACGGAAAACTAATTGATTTAGAAAATGAAATCCTCAAAAGAATTTCACGTGCAGTTTGTCTTAGAATTGATGATTATTTGCACATGACAACTTCAAAATTGCGTGTCAGGCATATCAACATAATTTATTTGGAAAAAATTGAATTGTTTTATGAATTCGAAAAATCTCTTATGAGTTATCAATTCAGTTTTTATGGCTATTATATTTTCATTCTTTATAAAGGACATTGGAATAATATTCAAGAAATTTTTGATGAATTGTGGAATAAAAGAATTTATAATATATATGTATTTCATGAAAATGAAACAGAAATTGATTTAATCACTTTTAATCCACTTGGAAATTCTAAAAATTGTAATGACATAAAAATGAATGTAGTGAACAAATTTATTAATGGGAAATTTATGCATTCAAAATTATTATATTATAAGTTGAAAAATTTACAAGGATGTCCATTGAGAGTCGTAACTTTAAATGAGCATTTTGATGTTACAAAAATAAAGCATTCAAATGGAACAATTGAATATATTGGGCATGCAATTGATTTGATGAATGCCGTAGCTGAAGCATTAAACTTTAGGCCAATTATTGATCTAATTGAAGATGGAAATAAATGGGGAGACATTTACAAAAATGGAACAGCTACAGGAACGGTTGGAAAATTGCTTAATAAAGAATGTGAAATTGCTTTTGGTGATTGGTTTTTGTTACCAGATAGAACAAAAATTTTTGATAATTCATTAGCCCATGGATCTACTCAACTAGTATTTTTAATCCCGCCAGCAAAACATTTTACTTCAATCGAAAATTTAGTACGACCATTTCATTGGATTGTTTGGATTTTATTTGTTTTGACATTTTTGATCGGACTTTTGACAATTTTGATCATTAATGTCAAATTCAAAAAATTGAAATCATTTGTTTATGGACGAAATGTAAAATATCCAACCATGAATATGTTTTCAGCTATTTTTGGAATGCAACAGAATATTTTACCAAAAAGAAATTTTGCACGCTTCCTACTCATGTTATTTTTAATTTTTTGCCTGATCCTAAGAAGCATTTATCAAGGAGCACTCTTTGAATTTTTACAATTAGATGATCGACACAAACAAATCAAAACATTGAAATCACTTTTTAAAAGTAATTTACAAATTTACACTTATGATTATTTTGACATTATTATAAATGACAGCATGCCAGAACTTTTTAAAAAAATCAAACATGTTTATGATCACAATAATTTTATAATTCAACCTCTCAAGGAAACAGACGAAAAAGCAGGTCTTGAAAATTTAAAATACATAATTTATGAGAACCGTAAAAAACGTCAAAATTTTCTTCATTATTGTAAAGAAGAATTTCTTACAATCAGCTATGTTTGGTATTTTCCAAAAAAATCTTATCTTATTAAAAAGGTTAATAGGAAAATTGAAGCATTTATTGAAGGTGGATTTAATTTACATTGGACAAAAAAATATTATGAAATTAATTATGAAAGAGACAAGGAAAAGAAACTTAAGAAATTAAATTGGTCTCAGCTTTGTGGGGTTTTTTACATTTTAATAATTGGATACATTCTAGCACTGAATGTGTTTTTGTGTGAATTTTTTATTTACAAATTCAAACACAAATTGAATCAAAAACATCAAAAGAAACGACCAATTAAAAGAAAAAAATTTGACATAAGGAACGTTAAATTTAATAAAAAATAATTCTTTATTGATTTGTTGTTAGAATAATTGTAGACAAATATGTATATATAAATATATGTAAGAAGATGTTCACAAGCAATAATGTCATCTTGATTAATTGAGCATGTATGTTCTTATTAAACAACTAAAATAACAATCACAACTTAAGTCAATATTTAACAGCTTTTGTATTTAAATCTTGATAACTGATTCTATTGATTGAATTAATAAATATGACTTTTCGTCTTTATTATTTCGTGAGAAATCATGAAGCATGGTTGTGTTTTATTTTTGGTAATAATTTTATTTCAACACAAGACAGTTCAAAATCTAAATTTGGAAATAGAAAATAAAAATATTAAAAGTGATTTTATTGATGCAGCAAATATTTTAGTCAAGAAAATGATCAAATTTAGTTATAAAACTATCAATATTATAACAGCTGTCAATAAATCTGCAGAATTTCGATTATCACTTTTGAAAACTGAAATACTAAAAAGAAATGGAATAACTTATGGAGTGAAAATCTGCAATTCTATGAAAATTCCTAATGAATTTCCACTAAAGAAAAGATTTATAATTTTTATGCTGGATAATTATGAAAATTTTCAAAAATTAATTAAAAAGATCACAAATCAAAAGTTTAATTTTAGAGGAATTTTTGTCTTCATTATGGTCAATGGTTTTATACAAGAAATTGATGAAATTTATGAGAAAATGTGGTCAAAAAGTGTAAGCAATATTTATTCATTGCATGAAACCAAAACTGGTGAAATTTATTTATCAACAATAAATTTATTTGAAAATGCATCAAATTGCTATGATATAAAACCAAAAATAGTCAATCAATTTGTCAATGGAACTTTTCTAAATGAAATCAATTTTTTTGCTGATAAATTTTCTCAAATGAATAATTGTTCCATTAGAGTGACCACATTTGAAGATAAAACAATAATGAAAATTATTGATTATCCAAATGGTACAATTGAGGTCAAAGGACCATGCATGAAACTTTTAGAAATGATTGCACAACAATTAAATTTTAGTTTTAGTCTAAATATCTTAAGAGAACCATCGCCATGGGGTTTTATTCATAAAAATGGTACTCTGACAGGTGCATTGAAAGAACTGAGTGAAAATTCAACAGATATTTCACTTGGACTTTATTATTTGAGATTAAATCGAATGCAAAGATTTGATAAAAGTACGATATTGTTTTCTACTCCACTTGTGATGGTTTTACCACCTAACAGACGTTTTACATCATTAGAAAAATTAGTGCAACCATTTCATTGGATTATTTGGTTCTTTCTTTTAATTACCTTCTTGGCTGGATTTTTCGTCATAATTTTAATCAATTTTAAACTTAAATATTTTAAATTTTTAATTTATGGTGAAAATATCTCAAGCCCAACATTGAATATGATCGCTGCAATTTTTGGCTTAAGTCAACCGAAATTACCGAAAAAAAATTTTGCAAGAATTTTACTTATGTCATTTCTACTATTTTGTCTTATTATAAGAAACACTTATCAAGGACTTCTTTTTAAATTCCTACAATCAGATGGGCGACATAAAGGAATTCAATCATTAGAAGAAATTTTTAAACAAAATTTTACAATTTACATTTATGAATCAGAAATGGATTTATTTCAGAAGATTCGTATTCCAATTAAATTTTTTGAAAATGAAAACTTTCTTCTTAATCGATCACTTCAGGAAAATGAAAAAGTTGCAGTAATTGATGCATTGATTGATATTATTGTAATGAATGAAAGAAATAAAAACAAATTTCAACATAAATTATTTAAAGAACCATTGATAACCACTAGTTTGGTATTTTATATGCGAAGACATTTTTTTCTGTCAACATCAATCAATAACAAAATTGACGTCATATTATCAAGTGGATTTTTGGAATATTGGATGAAAAACACAATAAATTATGAAACTGCTATTGCTTCAAGAAAAAGATTAAATGAGGAACCAAAAGCTATAAATATTGATGAATTAAAAGGTTCTTTTATAATATTATTATTTTGTTATTCTGTGGCAACTTTAATTTTTATATTTGAAGTTATATATTATAAATTAAAATCTCTGAAATTGTTACTTTAAATATACTGTAATTGATTTGCGAATAAAATATTCAATGAAAATGTCAATGTTTTTTTTTATTTAAAATTAATATATCGAGAAATTGCTCAATATTATAACATCTTCATTTTTTTGAGCTATGTAATTAACTACAATACAGTCAAGATTAAAAGGACGATTCTCAATTTGTGCTGAATTTTTATTTTTTGTATCTTTGCAAGTTTTTCTACTTGTTTTTTGAATTTGTTCGTTGCGTTATTTTGAAATTAATAAAATTCTGAATAAAGTTTTAATTAAAGTGATATATTTATAAATATTGCATATATGCATCAACAACTTCTAATTGTGATCAAATGATTGTTGATTCAATGATTTTGATTAATCATGAAGAAATAAAAAGATTGAAAAACTAAAAATTATTAATTCACAAAAAACGTTTTTTTAAATTTCAAAAATTTCAAACTAGCGCTTTAAAAAAATTTGTCAATTAGGTGACGCAAAAAATTTCAATGAAATTCAATTTCCTGCTTAAACAAACCATTAGAACGCTAAAATAATGGCAAATTGATGAGCTACTTTTTGATTATCTATCTTTTGATACTAGAAACACAAAGATTGGATTTGTAGTTTTCGCTAAAAATCCATTCTCATTTTGCAAATTTGATCTGATGGATCAATAAAATTTCATTGACTCTCTCTGTTTGAGTTGGAAATAACTCAAAAATTATCAACTTGAACTTCATTCTGGTAACGAAAAATAAAACTAAAGCTAAAAAACATTTTTTAAATGCTTAAGCACTAACCAGAAGTTTATGATTTAAGAGAAAATTCCATTCTCAGAAAAACTAAAACAGCAACACAATTTGGGAATCGTCCAAAAATCTTTCCCTTTCTTTAAATTTAAACGAAAATATTAACCATGAATATTGTGATGTTTTCATTAGAAAGATTTTTATCTCAAAAATTCAATTGATGAAAAATTAAATAGTTTTAGCTTTTATATAGATCAGTGTAAATTTCTGGAACTTGCTCCAAAAGTTTCAAAATTCTAACAAATTCAACTAGAATTTTTCTTTTATAAGTAATTGGCTATGGATTTTCTATTAATTTGTTGATTATTGAATTTAGATAGAAATTAATAATTGTTTTCTAAATGTTAACGAATCAATAAAAATTAATTAATTAAAAAAATTCTAACGTAAGCTAAATTCACCTCAGTATCGTCAACTAAGTCATTCACTAAAAATGTTGGTGATGAAAATTCTAAGCTTCTTATTAATAATTTTGTCATCAACAAATGCTAAATTTACTATTTCATCTCTTTCAAAATATGAAAAAAACTTATTGAAAGCTTTTGAAATTTTAGATGCGGAATTTTATAAACATTTTCATAATAAAGGCTACAATTTTATTTCATTAGAAAGCGATAAATATGGAGACGACGCACATCAAAATTTGAAAACGGAAATTTTGAAAAAAATATCAAAGGTTCGAGCTGTCAGAATTATCAATAAAGAAAATGGATTTAATTTAAAAGACTTCAAAAGATTTTCAATTTTATTTATTCACAATTTGAATGAGTTTAAGAAATTTGAAAAATATATTAATGCTCAAACATTTAAAGGTTCAGGATTTCATTTAATATTTTTACTACATGGAAACTTAAATGACTTGCATGAAATATTTGCATCAATGTGGATAAGAAAAATTTTCAATATTTATGCAATATTATGCAATAATGCTGAGGATAAACTTGACTTCTATACTATTGAGCCATTTCAAAATTTTCAAAATTGTGGCGATACTACACCAAAATTATTAAATAAGTTTATCAACGATAATTTTCTTTATGAATTATTGATCAAAGAAAAATTTCACAATTTAAATAAATGTCCAATTAAAGTTACAACATTTAATGAAAATATTGCAGTATTTAGAGAGATTAAATCAAATGGTAAAATAGAACTACGTGGATATGAAATTCATTTGATTAAAACTATTGCAAAAAGTTTAAATTTTACTCTTCAAATAAATTTTCGTGAAGGAAATGAACAATTTGGAAAAATATATGAAAATGGAACAGCAACAGAAACTTTAGGCGAGCTTCAAAAAGGAAACACAAACATTGCTTTGGGAGATTTTTATATAAGAATAAGTCGGCTAGAATACTTTGATTGCAGTGAAACATATTTAAATTATCCAATTGTATTTATCATTTCGAAAGGTGAAAAATTGTCACCATTAGAAAAAATGCTGCAGCCGTTCGGAACAATTGTGTGGATTTTATTTCTACTTACCTTTCTATTGGGTGTTTTAGTGATTTTTATCATAAATTTAAAGTACAAAAAATTAAAATCATTTGTTTATGGTAAAAATGTTAAAAATCCAGTAATGAATATGTTAGTTATAACTTTAGGTTCACAGCAAAATATTTTGCCACGAAACAATTTTGCTCGTTTTATTTTAATAAATTTTATAATTCTTTGTCTTGTTTTGAGAAGCATTTATCAAGGATCACTTTACAAATTTCTCCAATCAGATGGACGTTATAAAGAAGTTGAAACAATTGAAGAACTTATTGACAAAAATTTTACACTTTTGATTCATGAAAGCAATATTGAAATTTTAACAGATTACCCAAAGCTTCTTAAACAATCACAACTCATCAAACGAGATGTAGTCAAAGATTCTTTAGATAAAATGATGTCATCTTCTAAAAAAGTCACAATACTTGGAACTCGAGTCATTTTCATAGATTATAGTCGTGACCATAGAACATTTCCATATAAACTTTTAAAGGAAAATCTAATGACTATAAGTGTTGTAATGTATTATCAAAAGGATTTTTATCTTAAAGATGCAATTAATTCAAAAATAAGAAGAATTGTAGCTGGTGGACTCGTAAATTATTGGTTAAAAGAATTTGATCATATCGATATGTGGAATAATGAAAACTTTGAACCGAAAGTTTTGACTTTCGATCATATGATTGGTGCATTTGGTTTATTAATTATTGGAAATGTCCTTGCATTATTGATATTTATCATTGAAATTTTAATTTAAATTTGTTTGTCATAAAATTATCATAGTATGTGTCACTTTTAATAAACAAACTTAGTCAAATTAATTTTTTGTATTAATTAATTAGTACAGAAAACTACTTAATTTATATAATTATTTTCACAGTTAATTTCAGTTTAGTTATTTTTATTAATTCAACCATGAAGGTTCTTTTAAATGTTAACGCTGTTTTACTATTTAAATTTGTTGCAATAAACTGTTCAATATATTCAATAAATGAGAAGTTTGAGAAAAATTTGATAAATGCCCTACATGATATTGAATCTGTAATCAATGAAAAGTACTCCAACAAAATGTTAAACTTCATTTCGGTTAAAAATGAAATTTCTTCAGAAAATTTTGAAAATACCTGAAATTTTATAATAAATAAATTAATTAAAAAGAACGCAATCACAATAATTAATAACTTGCAAGAATTTGAATTCAATGAACGAAAAATATTCTCTATTTTGATAGTCGACAACATTTTGGCTTTCAAAAAAGTTGAAAATTTTATTGATGGAAAAACTTTTAAAGGTTCAGGATTTCATTTAATTTTTTTAATGAATGGAAATTTTAATGACTTGCATGAAATATTTGCATCAATGTGGATAAGAAAAATTTTCAATATTTATGCAATATTATGCAATGATACTGAGGATAAACTTGACTTCTATACTATTGAGCCATTTCAAAATTTGCAAAATTGTGGTGACACTTCACCAAAGTTGCTTAATAAATTATTCAATGATAGTTTAATCAAAAATTTAGAAATTAAAAAAAAATTTTACAATCTTAATCAATGTCCAATTAAAGTATCAACATTCAATCAAAATGTTGCTGTCATTCGAGAAATTCAATCTAATGGAAATGTCATTTATAAAGGACATGAAATCAACATGATTAAAACATTATCAAATGCTTTGAATTTCACACTTGAAATAAATTTTTATCACGGAGTCACCGATCCATTTGGAACAGTTTATATTAATGGCACTGCAACAGGAGCTTTAGGAGATGTTCAAGCAGAGAAAACTGACATTGCTTTAGGTGATTACTTTTTGAAAGCATCTCGGTGGAATTTTTTAGATACAAGCAATTCGTACTTAAATTATCCAGTTTTTTGCATGATCCCAAAAAGCGATAAATTAACAGCAATGGAAAAAATGCTACAACCATTCAGTAAAACAGTTTGGATTTTTTTGATGGTCACACTTTTGATAGGACTTTTATCAGTTTTTCTAATCAACGTAAAAATTCAAAAATTAAAGCCAATTGTTTACGGAAATAAAGTCAATGATCCATTAATGAATATGTTGATTGTGGTATTTGGATTACAACAGAAAAAATTACCAAAAACACATTTTGCTCGCTTCATTTTAATAAATTTTATAATTTTGTGTCTTGTTTTGAGAAGTGTTTATCAAGGATCACTCTATAAATTTCTCCAATCAGATGGCCGTCACAAAGATATTCAAACAATTCAAGAACTAATTGATAATAAATTTACATTTCTCACATATGAAACAAATCTTGATTTGATTAAAGGCACTCCAAAACTTTTAGAAACAATTCATGTGTTAAAAAGTACAAAGAAACAAAACATTGATGAGTTAATGGCAATTTCAAAAAGAGTCACAATGTTTGTATCTGAAGTTAATTTTATTGATTACAGTAGAACTCATAGAACATTTCCATATACAATAATCAATGAAAATTTTCTTACCATGAATGTCGTCATGTACTATCGGAAGGACTTTTATTTGAAAGAAGCAATTGACTCAAAAATTCAACATATTCTGTCAGGTGGATTGATGAACTTTTGGCTTAGAGAATTTGACTTTACAGATTATTGGAAAATTGAAACATTGGATCCAATGATGTTAACTATGGACCATTTAGAAGGAGCATTTTACTTATTGATATTTGGGAATTTAATTGCATTTTTTGTGTTCATTACTGAAATTTTCTTGCACTTATGGGAACGAATTTATTATATTATCTAATGCTTACAACTTATGACACATTTCAATAATTTCAAAAATTTAATACATTTAATGCAGATAATAGCTTGAACTTCATAAAATTATTACATATTGTAATAATGACAGAAAAATAAAACAATTTACTCATCATATTTAACTATGTCAAATTTGATTGTGTCAATAATATAAAGTGAGCTGTTCAAATTTAATCATGGTTTAATGTTACACATTTAAAGCCCATTAATAAAATTAATTAATTAATATAGCTCGTGTGATGATATACACGTAAAGCTTACATTAATGCGTTTAATAATAATTGAGTTATCATGTTGACTAAATGGATTATACTTTTTGTTAGTGTTTGTATTTTAAATACACAGTCGAATGCAATAATTTTAAATGACAATTTATTGCAAAACTATGACGATATGATTGAAGTACTAAAGAAAACAACAGAAAAAATATTTGCCCAACACCATTGTATAATTGTCAACATTATTTCAGCAGTTACTGATGAACAAAATGTCCACTATCAAGAACTTAAAACTGAAATTCTCAACTATTTATTTACAAAAGGAACTCGTGATGTGCGAATAGTTAATAGTCGTGAAAATATGTCAGATTCGTTCAGACGATATTGCAGTATATTTTTGGTTGATAGTACAGAATCTTTTTGCGGAATTTACCCTCAAATCACTTCAACAAAATTCAAATTTCATGGTGTTTACATGTTGATGATTCTTGATAAAAATGAAGTCAATTTACAGGAAATATTTTCTATGATGTGGAAGAAAGCAATTTACAATGTTTATGGAATCTATGAGGAAAACAAAACTGTATCACTCACAACATTTTTCCCTTTCAAGCAAGGCATGAAATGTGGTAATTCTGTACCAGTTATTATCAATAAATATTATAACAAACAATTTGAAGAAGATTTAAAGATTCCTAAAAAACTTTCAAATCTCTATGGCTGTCCCATAAAAGTGACTGCGTTTAGACAAAATATCGCTGTCATAAGAGAAATTCAATCTGATGGATCAATAAAATTTCATGGACACGAAATGACATTGATAAAGACACTTTCTAAGAAATTGAATTTCTCTTTAGTTATACAATTTCGAGATGGATTTGAGCAATGGGGAAATGTTTATGAAAATGGTACAGCAACTAAAGCACTTGCTGAAGTTATAAACAAAACAACAGACATTGCTATTGGTGATTTCTTTTTGAAGCCAACGAGAATTAAATTTTTGGATTCTAGTTGTTCATTTCTTAATTATCCTGTACTGCTTATAGTTCCAAAAGGAGAAAAATTGACAGCAATGGAAAAATTAATGAGACCTTTTGAACCATTCGTTTGGATGTTACTGCTAATCTCATTTTTAGTTGGATCAACTGTAATTTATGTTATTAACTACAAGGTAAAAAAATTGAAACCTTTTATATTTGGTTATAAAGTAACTCAACCACTTTTGAATATGTTAGTTGTGATTCTTGGATCACAACAAAAAAAATTACCAAAAAAGAATTTTGCTCGATTTATTCTCATGATGTTTATAATTCTCTGTCTTGTTTTGAGAAGCATTTATCAGGGATCACTCTATAAATTTCTTCAATCAGATGGTCGACACAAAGAAGTTGAAACTTTACAAGAAATGATTGAGAAAAATTTCACTTTTCTAACACATGATTTTTATTTTGATATAATAAATGAAAATCCAGATGTTAAAAAATTAAGTAAAGATGTGCATGGACATGATTCTGAAACTGTTCCGATAAAACAAAAATCTGCAACTTTTTCAAGTCGCACTACATTAATACGCTACAGTCTAGACCACAAAGAATCTTCTTTCAAAATCTGCAAAGAACATTTCATGACAGTTAACATAGTCTTTTATTATCCAAAAAACTTTTATTTACGCGAAGAACTTGATCTTCAAATTGGAAAAATAATTTCAGCAGGATTAGTTGAGCATTGGATTTCAAAATATGATAACACACATTACTGGAATATTCAATCAAATCAAAATCCAACTGTAATGAAAATTGATCACTTAATTGGAAGTTTTTACATTTTTGCTTTTGGATTGTTTTGTGCAACATTTGCATTTTTCATTGAATTAATTTTTGATAACAATTAATTAAAATTAATTAATTTTGAGTGAGTAAGGCTTATTAACATACAATTATTAAATAAATATTGTTATAAATGTAATGTGAATTAATTGAATTAGACACTATAGCGTGTGCGTCATATCTGGTGAGAAAATGCCGAAAAAAAACTACAAGTAGATAAACAAACATGAATTCATGAATGAATTTACTTACTATCAAGATTATTGGATTTTTTATGAAATTTTTGTTGTTGCTTTACATAAATAAATAAGAGATTAATGAGGTATATAATGTATGTTACTGTGCATAAGATGTTTGTACATTAATGTTTATTATGATTGTGCCTACACATTTTTCTAGAAACCTTAAAACACCTTTGAAATTCATTCAGTACTCGAGTGAACGTCAAACTAAAAGTGTTAAGAAAAATGAAGCTCAATATATTTTTAACCATGTCTTTGTTACTTTTAAATTATTCATCTGCAAAAGTAAATTTTAAATTACTTCATAATGATGGTGATTTCATTAACATTGACCTTGTAAATGCTGTCAAGTATATTCTTAATGAGGTATTTTTCAAACATCATAGAAATGTTAATTTAATTAGTGCAATGAAAGATCAAAATAATAATTCACTCAAAGATCTTAGAAATGCAATTCTTTATGAACCACTTTTTGATAAAACAATTTACATGGTCCAATTGGAAAATCATACTGTCATAACACGTGCATATAAAAATGTAAAAATTAATTTTGTGATAATTATTGATTCATACGACACATTTATAAAACTTAATGAACTTATCACCATCGATCGATTTAATTTTCGTGGTCATTATTTATTTGTATTTACAAAAGGACATGTTGGAGCTGAGAACACTCAAAAAATGTTTAGTATTATGTGGAAAAAAGGATTATACAATGTGAACTTTATGTATCAAGATAAAAATACGATTAGGATGACAAATTTTAGACCATTTCAACGTGATACATGTCACGATATGGATGAAATGTTAGTTGATACTTTTCAAGATGGATCATTTAAAAAAGCAAATCCAAAAGAAATGTTTTCTAAAAATAAATTTAAAAATCTTTACAAATGTCCTATAAAAATTGTAACTTTTGAAAGATGTCCAGCAATGTGCTACAACAAGAAAGAAAATAAATTTTCAGGATATGACTGGGAATTAATTCAAGAGATTTCCCAACAATTAAATTTTAAAATGGAAGTCAAATATTTAGAAGGAGAAGAACAATGGGGAACAATTTTAAGCAATGGCTCGCTTACTGGAGGATTAAAAGAACTTGTTGAAAAGCGTGCTGAAATTGGTATTGGAAATTATTTCTTGAGGGAAAGTCGAACTAAAATTGTAGATTATAGCACTGCATATTTTAATATTCCGATCGTGTTAGTAATTCCACCAGGTAATAAAATGTTTTCAAGCTTTACTATACTTAACTTTTTATTTTAATTTTTAGCCACAAAACTGTCACCATTTGAGAAACTTCTTCGACCATTTGAAATAATTATTTGGATTTTACTATTCATTACATTTAGCATTGGTCTTCTTGTCATTTTTATGATTAATTATAAAATCAAAAAAATCAAAAATTTTGTATTTGGAAGAAAAGTGAACACACCAACATTAAACATGTTTATTGCAATATTCGGTCAACAGCAAACAATTTTGCCAGGAAGAAATTATGCGAGATTTATTTTAATGATGTTTCTTATTTTTTGTCTTGTTAATCGAAATGTTTATCAAGGTGCACTTTATATTTTCTTACAATCTGATGGACGTCATAAAGACATTAAGAGTATTGATGAAATGATTGAAAAAGATTTTAAATTTTACGTTTATGAATCTTATATTGATTTTGTTCATAATTCATCAGAAATTTATAAGAGAAAAATTATTATCAGAAATGAATCAGAATTGCCATTTTCCAAAGAAGTTGATGAAAATTTAAAAGCAGCTTTTATGACACCACAGACAAATGTTATTAACCGAAATCAAATGAATCAAGGAAAATTTTCACTCAAAGTTTGTGACGAGCAGGTCTCAGTCATTAATATTGTTATGTTTTTTACTAGAAGCTTTTTTCTCAAATTAACAATTGATGAAAAACTTCATTATTTTGATGCAAATGGACTTTTGACTTATTGGATTAACAAACATGCAGATAAAAGATATTTGAATGTCAAAGATGCTGATACTGGACCAAAAATATTACTTGTAGAACATTTATTTGGTGTTTTTAATATTATGCTGATTGGATATGCAATAGCAACTATTATTTTTATTTTAGAACTCACTGTTTTTAAAATAAAAGAAATTAAAGATAGAAGAGCTTCATCAAAAATTATTGCTATCAGCTCAGTATCTTAGAAAACTATACGTATCTTTCATTTTACACTCTATAAATGTTATTTATGTTTTGTTTGCTTCAATTATAATATATTTACCGTAAAATAAATTATTTATATAAAATACTAAGGAACTTCATTTTTTCAAAATAATTGTTATTTCCTATTTTTATTTACATAAATTGATACCTCGTAAACATATTTTGATGACTTTTACACATAAAAATTAAAAATTAATACACTTTTCAAGGAAAGCAAAAGAAAATTTGTAGTACTAGTTTTAGTCATTATTTCGACACTCAAATAAGATGACTTTTTTACTTATAAATCTAATAATTTTTGGATCTTCATTTGCGCTGGACGCAAATAAATTTATTAGAGATACAACAAAACAGGTTAATTCAGATATGATTAAAGTAATTCATTTTGTCTTCAAAGAAATTTATTTTAATCAATACCGAACTGTAAACGTAATGGATTGTGTTGAGAATCCTAATGACCAATATTTTAAAGATTTTAAAAATGCTGTTTTTTTGATTGACAATTTGACTATACCATATCAATTTCGAAAAGCCAACAATTCATATATGGAACCAGGAAAAACTCGTTTAAAAGTAAAGAATTTATTCATTATAGATACATACAACTCATATTTAAACATTGAACGATTCTTTTTGATTGATCGATTTAACTTTCGAGGTCAATATCTTTTTGCTTTCATTCATGGTCGACTTGATGATGAAGCTACAGAGAAAATATTTAAAAGAATGTGGGAAAAAGGACTTTACAATGTAAATTTTTTGTATGAAGAAAATAATGTAGTAAAAATGACTACTTTTCAACCTTTTCAAACAAATACTTGTGAGAGCATGGAAGAAATATTAATCGACACATTTGTGAATGGAACATTCATAAGAGGAGGAAATATTGAAATAATTTTCCCTAAAAATAAATTTAAAAATCTTTACAAATGTCCTATAAAAATTGTAACTTTTGAAAGATGTCCAGCAATGTGCTACAACAAGAAAGAAAATAAATTTTCAGGATATGACTGGGAATTAATTCAAGAGATTTCCCAACAATTAAATTTTAAAATGGAAGTCAAATATTTAGAAGGAGAAGAGCAATGGGGAACAATTTTAAGCAATGGCTCGCTTACTGGAGGATTAAAAGAACTTGTTGAGAAGCGTGCTGAAATTGGTATTGGAAATTATTTCTTGAGGGAAAGTCGAACAAGAATTGTTGATTATAGTGCTGCATATTTTAGCATTTCGATCGTGTTAGTAATTCCACCAGGTAAAAAAATGTTTTCAAGCTTTACTATAGTTAACTTTTTATTTTAATTTTTAGCCACAAAACTGTCACCATTTGAGAAACTTCTTCGACCATTTGAAATAATTATTTGGATTTTATTATTCATCACATTTAGCATTGGTCTTCTTGTCATTTTTATTATCAACTACAAATTAAAAAATTTTAAAAGTTTTGTATTTGGAAGAAAAGTGAACACACCAATATTAAACATGTTTATTGCAATATTCGGTCAACAGCAAACAATTTTGCCAGGAAGAAATTATGCGAGATTTATTTTAATGATGTTTCTTATTTTTTGTCTTGTTAATCGAAATGTTTATCAAGGTGCACTTTATATTTTCTTACAATCTGATGGACGTCATAAAGACATTAAGAGTATTGATGAAATGATTGAAAAAGATTTTAAATTTTACGTTTATGAATCTTATATTGATTTTGTTCATAATTCATCAGAAATTTATAAGAGAAAAATTATTATCAGAAATGAATCAGAATTGCCATTTTCCAAAGAAGTTGATGAAAATTTAAAAGCAGCTTTTATGACACCACAGACAAATGTTATTAACCGAAATCAAATGAATCAAGGAAAATTTTCACTAAAAGTTTGTGATGAGCTGGTCTCAGTCATTAATATTGCAATATTTTTTAAAAGAAATTTCTTTCTAAAAACTGCAATTGATGAAAATTTAAAAAACTTTGATGCAGCAGGTTTTTTTACTTACTGGTTCAATAAACATGCAGATAAGAAATTTTTGAATGCCAAAGATGGAATAACCGGTCCTAAAAAGTTAAATATGGAACATTTATTTGGTGTTTTTAATATCATGCTGATTGGGTATGCAATAGCAACAATTTTTTTCATTCTTGAAATCTTTATTTTTAAGTTCAAAGGATTTCGAATGAATAAATATAAGAGCAGACTCATTTTCAATGTTTCAAATATAAATGAAGAAGATACAAATGAGAAAATGCATGAAATAATTACATAAAAAATCAATGAATTTTATTTTTAAACTATATTCAACGTAATTAAAAAGTTAACTGTTATTATTAACTACAGTTGTTTTATTAAACACAAGATACTAATGAATTTCATCATACAAAAATTTTAATTTTTTAATAGAAAAGATATAAGCTTAATTATGGTTTCAAAATTATTGTTTGAGATGGAGCTTTCGTGTTTGAATGAATCAAGTTTTTTCCAGGTGTGGAAACGATCCGGATACACGTAAATATCCGCAAATATCTGCAAACATCTGTTAATATCTTTTCGTTTCCACACCTAGAGTTTTTTAATTCAACAAGTATTTTTATTATATTACATTAACTGATATTTGATAAAAAATGCAAAGTTACACGTGGCTATAAGCATAAACACGCAACTTAAATTGAGATATCTACTGTAATATGATTTCACATTTTAGCTTATTTTTCATTTACATTGAAAGTTTTTAGGCTTTTTTCATTTTCCGAGAATTGGGAATTCCGGGAACGGGAATGGAAAAAAATACTATGAAAACAGCCAGAAAATCAAAAAAAAATTGTTAGAAAAGACTCATTTTTAGCGCATTTTCCATCAGATTTAGAAACGAGTGGAAAAGTGTCCGCCATAGGACGGAATACTTTAGCGCATTTTTGTTGCCTAGATCAGTGTATGTTGACAAATTACAGAATTATTAGATTCGTTTGAGAAATAAATTTACACTTAAAAATAATTTGATCGAAATAAATTAAGAATATAGGGAAAACATATTTATAAATTTTTGATGCATGAAAGTTCGGCGAGCGTTTTTAATTGGTGCTTAATTTACCAGAGTCCAAAACCGTTTTACAAATAACTAAAAATCAACTTAAATTTATTCGATTATATATAAAAGCCTAATCGATTTAATTTTAGTTGGTTTTTAGTCGAAAATTTTAATTGAATAAATTTTAGTTGATTTTTAGTTATTTGCAACTAAAATACCAAACGGTTTCAGACTCTGCAATTTACAAAATCTTATTAAAATTTTGTTAACTAGAAAGTAACGGTTGAGTATTATTCAAAATATTTGAAGTTCTAAAATTTGCCGTTGGTGGCGCTGCAATCGTTTTCGCGCGCCAAAAAAATTTGTTTACATTTTTTCAATTTGGAAATTTAAATTCGTAATTTCCTAATAACGCAATCAGTAACCGCATTCTAATAAAGAATGCCGCCAATAACTCGTTAGCATAAATCAAACACAACAAACCGGAAGTCTCTAGCTATCATAGTTTTCGAGATCTCAGCCCTCAGCCGAACAGCCAGCCAGCCAGCCAGCCAGCCAGCAGCCAGCCAGCCAGCCAAAGTGAAGATATAAGCGGCATTGTTGTTCCAAAAATGCGCTAAAAAGGCGCTATTGTCCCCACTTTGTCTGTCCGTCTGTCCGTCTGTCTGTCTCCGTAACTAGTCTTTCAAAAAACGGTTTTTCTCAAAACTTTTTGCACCAATCTGTTGGTTCTGACTATGAGACCGGTGTAACGGAAGTTTTCCGCGAGATTCGTTCCCATGCCGAGCTATGGCATGCATGTGGTGGACGTCTATCACATGGACCAAAAAAACTTTTTTTCACCAAAAAATCTTATAATATCATAAAACATAGAAAAAACATGTCAAAAATGATTTTTGGACATTTTATTCCAAGTCTATGCATGTGCCGCACAGGTGCATCACATGTACCAAAAATCGAAATTTTCCAAATACAGACACATTTATACTCGTTGGAAAGGTCTTGAAGCGTACAATAAGATGGCATAAAAGTTTTTAGATTGGTGTTGACCCAAGGGCATGCATGTGGTGGATGTCCATCACATGGACCAAAAAATTTTTTTCATCCAAAAATCTTAAAATGTTATGAAACGTCGAGAAAACATGTAAGAAGTAGTTTTTGGATATTTAGACCCAAGTGAATGTTTTAAGTTGTACAGACTTCAAAAAGGCCGGAATAAATTTTTTTGAAACTTTCAATGAATTTTGAAACAAAACTAATCTGCTGCGGGAAAATGCGCTTTTAACACGTCACTGACGGTTAATATTACTGATTTTTAGCGCATTTTTGGAACAACAATGCAGCTTATACATTCACTTTGGCTGTTCGGCTGTTCTGGTGTCCCTCTGAGATCTCGAAAACTACAATAGCTAGAGACTTACGGTTTTTTGTGTTAAATTTGTGCTAAAAAGTTAGTGCGGCGACGCTTATTTATATTTCTGTCACTAGTCATATAACTTGGGAAATTGCGAATTACTTTTTCATATTGAAAATTTGTAAACAAAATTTTTTGTCGCGCAACATTTTGTCACGCAACAAATTGTTGAAACGATTGTCACGCAACACATGTAGTTTGAATTCGACTCGACCGTTATTTTACAATCAATCAAATAAACACAGATCTAGGCACCAAAAATGCGCTTAAGTACCCCGATCTGCCAAACGGGTACTTGGTCATTGGTTTCCCAATTTAAGAATTATTTGTTGAAAATTTTATCAATATCTGATAAAATACTAATAAACATTAATGAAAATGGGTAGAATTAAACTTTTAATTGGTTTTAGATTATCAACTGAAAAAATATTGAAATAGTTTTAAATTTTCATAAAAAAATTGAATATCGTATTTTATCATATTTGTATGGAGTCGTTCTTGAAGTCGGGAATTCTCGTTCGCGTTCCCAAAGAAAAAGCCTAAAAGTTTTTATTTAAAATGTTCTTACGTATAAAATTATTACTTTTTACCAGTAGTTTATTTGCATTAAATTCTACAATTTTTAATCGAAAAAATTAGTTAATCCAATAATTTTTAATCAAGATAAGAAGCAAACAATTAACTAACATAAAGAATCTATATCATGAATTATTAAATTTTTTCCGTTTTAATAAAACGTAAAATCAGGTCAAATTTCCAAAAATAAAATCATATCAATTAACATGTATTTAAACAAATTATCGTATTTACGATTTCATCATTGTAACGCATCAAAGAATGAATAAGTCAAAAGCGTTTTCATTGATGAATAAAAAAATATAAACAGCAATGACCTACCATAATAAAATGTTTCAGTCACGATTACGCACTTGTCTCAATGTCTTTAACAGGGTTCAACTATTATTTGAACTTCTGTATTACATCTTAATTTTAATTTAGCTAAAAGCACTTAATAATTATTTTCGTTAGAAAAATTCCTAGATATAACATTTGTGAGTTATTTGTCAAAGTGTGAACATTATGAGGAAAATAATTTTTAGAATTTACTTAGTATTTTTGCTTTTTATGAGCATTTTTGCGAATGAAAAATTTTATCGCAATTCTTGCAAAAAAATTAACAATGAGTTAGTTGCAGCAGTTGATGAAATTATCGAGAAAGTTTTTGTTCCTAAATATCGATCAATAAATTTAATTTTGGCTTTTGATAATCTTTATGACTGCTACATGATAGATTTTAAAAGTGAACTTCTCAAACGAAATTCTAAAAGAGTATATAGCGTTCGACTGTTGAACCATACTGATATTCCTAAAATTTCATCACGTTTGAGAACTATGAATATAATTTTACTTGATAATTTGAAAACATTTGAAAAACTTTATCCAAAAATTACTCCTGAAGTATTTGATTTTCGTGGCTATTACTTGTTTGTTTTATTAGAAGGAAAAACTGATTTCATGTCAGATATTTTTTCAAAAATGTGGAACAAATGGATTTATAATGTAAATGCTATATATGAATGCTCTGGAACAATACTCATTTCAACATTTAGACCATTTGATAAAGATTCATGCTACGAAATTTCACCAGAAATAATTAATCAATATGTGAATGCCAATTTTCTGAATGGAAATCAATCTTTGGATTTGTATCCAAATAAATTTGAAAATTTATGGAAATGTGAGATTAGAGTTGTTACATTAAATAGATGTCCAGCAGTTTGTGAAAGAAAAAAATCAAAGACAATATATGGACATGATTGGGATTTGATAGTTGAACTTTCGAAACTTTTAAATTTTACAATTAAATTAAAATTTTTGAAAGATTCTGATAAGCTTCAAAATTTAACATCACTTGTTGCAGTTAGTATTTTGATGAAAGGTGAAGCTGATATTTTAATTGGAAATTATTATTTGCGAACAGAATACATAAATAAAATGGATATGAGTGATAGTTATGATAGTATTCCAATGATTTTTGCAATCCCAAATGGCAAACTTTATTCGCCATTCGAAAAACTTTTACAACCGTTTGAAATAATTGTTTGGATATTACTCATTTGCACATTTTCAATTGGTATTTTAGTGATTATAATCATAGAATTTAAAATTAAACATGTAAGAAGTTTTGTTTATGGTGAAAAAGTCAATGCACCAATTTTAAACATGATTATTGCTATCTTTGGATCACAGCAACCAATACTGCCTAAAAGGAATTTTGCACGATTTATACTCATGATGTTTTTGATATTTTGTCTAGTGCAAAGAAATGTCTATCAAGGTGCGCTTTATATTTTCTTACAATCTGATGGCCGACATAAACCAATGCAAACAATTAATGAAATGATTGAAAATGATTTTGTATTTTATATGCATTCACGATTTATTGAATTAGTACAAGACCATAAAGAGATTTTCATAAGAAAAAAAATTGCAAATAATGATAATGAATTGCCATTTAGTAAGCCAGTGGATGACAACCTTCATGCTGCTTATTTGACTACTGAAGACGAAATCATGTATCGTAATAAGAAAACACACAAACAATATGTTTTAAAAGTCTGTGATGAACGTTTCACGCTTATTGATATTGTCATGTATTATCAAAAAAACTTTTACTTAAAAAAATCTATAGATCAAAGAATTAGTCAATTACTTAGTTCTGGCATTTTACATCATTGGATTGAGAAATATATCGAAGAACGTTTTCTTAATGTCAAAGAAGTAAGTGAATTGAAACAACTCACGGTTCATCATTTATTCGGAGTATTCAATATTCTACTAATTGGACTTGCTATTGCGTGCATTTCTCTTATTATCGAAATTACCATATCAAAGGTAAAAGTGTACAATCGAGCAAAGAAATCGATACGAAAGAAAGGCCTAAAACGTGATGCTAAATGAATGTTCGATTGATTTGAAATTAGAAATTAATTTGGGTCGAGGCCAACGGAAGAAACGTGTAACAGTTGAATATTGATAAAGGTCAAGGGTTTGATGATGAATTTGGGTTATTAAATATTGAAAAAAGATTGAAGTAGGGTAAAGAATCTTTAAGATGAAAAGATTTTATTATTAACGTTTTTATAAAAAAAACATTTACAAACAAAATTATAAACATTTATAACTTTAATTTTTTAGTAAAAAAAATATAAACACTTATAAGATTATTTTTACTCCAACACCAAGCTTCATTTGATGTTTTATTTTTACACCTCACTAGAACATGTAATTTTATGCAGCACATTATCGTGTTGACTCTCTTGGTAGCACAACAAGAAAAGCAGGAGTAACAAAATTTATGAACTATGTATAACAATGTATTTTACCATTAAAAATTGTTATAATAAAGAAGGTTGTCTGATTGAATGTGAAGAAACGAGTGAAATTTATGATGACACAAAATGTTATTTATGCTTTCATGTGCGCTACCAGTCCTTTGTTACAGTATCGAACTTTAACTGATGATGATTTGGGTTCATTTTCTCCTTTTCTTTTTTGAAGTCTTACCACAGACCACTTCAACCACAAAAATAATGAAGCTAACACAACATCCTGCTAACCATAACTGAAAACCACCTTGCAACTGAGTTAAATTTAGTTTCCTAGGCTCACTGACTTCTTCTGGTATGTTTAAATAAGCTTCATTTAAATATTTTGAAACCCAATAGTCTATTAATCCTGCTGATTTAAATAAACTGATTTTCTCATTAAAAGCATTCAAATATGGTGAATTTTTTTGAAAATATATGACATAATTAAATGAATAAAGGTACTCAGGCAGCACACGATAAGTAAAGTTTTTATAGTTTTGCATATTGACATAAAGAACTTCATCTAATGAACTCGTCACAGCACCTTTGAAAGAAGCATCAAGTGTGCGTTGTTGGTAACATTCCACTTCAGAATCTTTAATGACTTTTCTTTTGGAGAAAAATTTCATATGCTTTGAATGCTCAACATAGACAGGTTGCATATAAACAATAAAATCTTTTTCAATCAATTCATCAACAGTCATCACTGGTTGCTGACGATCGTCAGATTGCATGTATTTGAACAACAATCCTTGATAAATTGTTCGCATGACAATGCAATAAAGTATGAAGGTCGCCAATAACATTCGACCGACACTTTTTGAAGGTAAAATGTATAATGTACCACCTAAAAAGACATTTATCATGTTGAGATAAGATGTTCGATGATTTTCGATAAAAAGCTTCTTTTTGAATTTATCACTGCCAAATTTACGAACAATAAAGATGAATAAAAAGCCAAACAAGAAAGAAACAATAAGAAAAATCCAAACGATTAAAGTAAATGGCCTGAAAAGCTTTTGAAATGAATTAAATTCTTGTCCACGCGGGGTAATCAACACGAATGGGAAACTAATAAATGATGTCGTACTATCCATGAATTTTACTCGCAACAACGTTAATGCCATTAATCCTAACATAAAATCTGCTTCTTTGTCAACCACCATCTTTATAGCACCAGTGTGATTACCATTATCATTTGCAACACCTTAAAAAGATCTCTTGAATGTTATTATTAAACTTTTTAAAAAAATTTTTTACCCCATCTTTCCTCCTCTCGTGGTAGTTTCAAAAATTTTATAGTAAAATTAAAATTTACCATTAACTCTTTAACTATATCTCCATCAATTCCAGAAAGTGAATAAATTCCATTTGAAATTTCTTTAATAATTAATCCTGGATAATAATTTAATTTCGGAAATTTAAGTTTACACTGTTGTAGATTGGTAATTTTTTGAGGAAATAAAAAATTTATATCAACTTCATAAGGCATAAAATTTCCACAAATTTCATTTGAAAAAGGATAATATGTGAAAACTTTCCAACTATATGAACTTTTTATAATTGCATTTAAATTTGGTATAGAAATTTTCCAGGCTTGCGCAAAAATTGACTCAAGCTTAATATTTTTGTCTGTAAAAATTATTGTATAAAATCCTCGATAATCAAAGTTTTCATTTGTAACTAATTTTAGAAATTTATCGAATTCCATTTTATCCTTAATGACAGCTATGTTGTTAAACTTTTTTCTACTCTTCTTTTTTATATCCGATGAAATTCGAACAGATGAACATTTTTCAATTATCGGAAGAATATATGCAAGAGTTTCAATTATTTCTGTGTCTTTTTTGTTAATTGTTGTTAAATCGATAGTTGATTCTTCACAATAGAATGAGTCCATAACACGCTTCAAAATTAAACCCAAATTTTCAATACTATCAGGAATAGAATTTTTTTTATTAAGTTTTGATATTGTTAGGCTTTGTGTAAGAAAAATCATAATGGCCACTATCCTCAACATATTTTCTTTTATGAACTGATTTCAACTAAATTCTATAACAAACTGAATATTTTATTTTTATCTCATTAGCAAGGCACATTTTTCATATTCATATTTGACCTGTCATTAAAGTTCACTCATACAAAATAAATATTTATATTGTAATGAAAATTGATTATCAATAAATCATTAATTTAGTACAATAATGTTTAATTTATTAATGATAATTGCTAATTATTAATTATAAATAAATAATACTTTACAGATTAAAAAAAAATTATTTTAAGTAAATTAAATTCTTATAAACCTTTTAACTTTCCATAGAAAGCTCTATAGTAACTAATGTTGAAAGCTTTAATTTATTTGACTGGCCATCAGCCAACAAATTTTATTGACATTTTCTTAGGATTTGTTTTTCCTTGAACCGAACAAGACCCTTTTATGTCTATGAAAAATGAAAGAACACACAACAAATGTTACCGCCTTATGAAAGATTTCCATTACATTTTCATAGCAACAGACGTAACAACGAGGCATCTGTCAGCTTTGAAAGTCATAAAGAGAGAACCATAACAATAATCAACGTCGACAATGACGATGGTGATGATAACAATTTAAATGCTAAAGCAATAAAGTGTTTGTCAAGTCATACCAGACAGTCGTAAATTTTTCTAATCATTATTCTAGCATTTTTTACTGTCATAACAAGTCATCACGATTGAAAAGTAAAATTTAAAAAGTTTTTAAATTAAAATTATAATTAAATTTTTAATAAAAATTTTCTGTTATTAAAAGTAACAAAATCTTTTGCTATTTGGAGAAAAGAAAAAGGGATGAACTTTGACTTCAATTTCATCCTTCATCAAACGTCTCATTGTTCAATCATAATTTTTTTTCTATTTTGTTGTCTGCAATTTGAGTCTCAGGGACAGGAGGATGTAATGTGACTAGTCACATTCATTACAGAACAGCAGTGAATTACAAAAAGACATTGAACTTTCTGTATCAATAGTCTCTCATGCACACTTCCTGTAACGAATAAACAAGAAAAAAAAACACAATAAATTTCAGTGAACTCACTTGCATATAATTTATTTATGGTAAATATTTGAAATTTTTAAATGAATCTTTCATCAAGCAGTTTTCGATAAGAAACAGCACAAATGCAAAGAAACATCCGCTAGCAAGGATCATAAAAGCAAGCGCAAAATCGTCTATGCGCAATACACGGTGATGAACTGTAAATTCAGTGTTTTTTGATTTTTCTAATTTTATTCTAAAATTAACATCTTCAATCCATTTATTAATTATTCCTGCTTGTTTAAGGTCAAGTATTATGCTATCAATATATTCAGCTAAAATCCAGTGTTTTGTGTAGACATAACTCAAATGATAGTTTCTTGGACATTCTGGTATCAAATGAACTTCAGCTTCTTCTTTTTGAATTTTTAGAGTTGTTTTACGAGCAACTCCAGCCATATTCATTTTATTTGTCACTTCAATAGCTGTTAATGATGCATTTGGAACAAGCACCATTCTTTTATAAAGCGTTCGAAAGAGATCTGATGAATCTTCTGGAAATATGTCTGTCATCATTGCAGGATATTTGACTAAAATATTTTTCTTTGTCTCTGCAAACTCTTCTAATGTCTGAACATTACGATAATAGAGAGGCTTTACATAGCAAGTCGCCAAATTAGACTGAAACATTGAAACGATATTCAAGCTTAGTAAACAAATTGAGCCAGCAAATAATCGTTCACTTTGTACACGCGGAAAGCGTCGAAGTGGCGCATTTAAGAAAAGAATGATAGTATCGACAAATATTTGTATGTATTGAAGAGCTGTTGACAGTCTCTTTGTATGAGTTGGCAAATTGAATTTGATTCTTTTGAGAATAAAGGTTGAATAGATTCTGTTGTTGATAAAACGTAAAATACACCAGAAAATTGTCCCTTAAAATTTAAAGAGAGTGTTAGAAAACCTTTAACTTAATTTTAATTTAATTGCAACATTTTAGCTTTCAATAAATCTTGTTAATCTAAATTCAATACTTCAATAATAAAGAATGGAAAAAAGGTACAGCGATAAATCGCTTTTTGCCTTACAATAAAGCTTTTGATAAAAGAAAGGTTATTTGCCTCTTCTTTGATTGAAAAAAGAGAAAAGTCGCAATTTGATTGAGTATGTTGAAAATACTTCAACTAATGGAAAGCTTTTATGCGTGGGAACTATATGTATACTGCAGAATACCATTGTTATTTGAAGTGGTAAAATATTTGATAAAAAAATATGACTGAATGGGCATAAATAAAATTCTGAATAAAGCTACCTACTCACCAATAAAGCAAAAAATAAGAAGTGTTATCCATAAATTTTCTTCAAAAGTAACAAGTGGCAAAATAAATTGTGGAATTTTTTCTGCTTTCTTTACAATCAAACAGAGATCATCACTATAAACAGACGCTGAAAATTCAATACTTCTTGTCTCATAATCCTTGATGAAGAATGTAACAAAAGCAATATCCGAAGTTCTTTTTTGAATCGTCTTGAGTGCACCAGTAAACGATCCATTAGGCGTCCGAAATCCAAACTTTGACCCATCATTTTTCACTAAGAGAACTAAAAGTGTTATTGTTATGATTATTGATAAATATTCAAAAAGGAAAGTTGATAAATAAAATTTTACAAACTTGTAGCATTTAAAACAGCAGCCGTCAACCGCGCTACATCAATATCAGGTCCATCAAAATCGTCTGAATTTTTTGGCTGTTTTGTTCGTGCCAATGTGTAGGTAGATGAAAATAATTCTACTCGCAATGGATAGCCATTAAGTTGCTTCAATTTTCTTTCTATGGGCACTGGAAACCAATTTAATTTACCGTAACTTCCATCGTTATTGTTACGATAAAACGGATCGAATGTATAAATTCCATCTTGTGATGAAATGAAAATCTTAAAGGCACCATTGTCTATCCAAGTGCGGTTAAGTATTGCAGTAAGGTGTTTAAATGACGGTAAATCTTCGTCAACAATTAGAAGAAATCGAACAAGTGGCTGAACTATGCACTTTAAAATACTCTCAAGATTCTTCGATGCTGTAAATATGATAAAATCATTGAATTCCATTTGCTTGAGCATTTCAACAAGCGTTAAATTCTCATGATGACGAAACACTCTTGTTGTATTTATATCGTCGTAGAAATCAATGTTTGCATAATTTGTACAATTGTCGAGTGCTCGAGGCGAGAGATTAAAGAGCATTTTGGGAATTGTCGGGAAGTTATAAATAAACTCAAGTTTAGATATGTCATTGTTAAATGTGATGATGGAAATTGTTTTGTTTCCTTTCTCTGATAAATTTATAAAATGAGCAATGATCTCAAGCTGTTTTTGATTTTCACCCAAGCAAAATATAATTATAAAAGGTAAAATTATCACTACAAAAATCTTCATTGCTGAATATATCTTTCAGTTTACACTTTAGATTATAAATTGAGGATTATTGTGGCATTGACATGGACTTATAATGAAAGAATTTCCTCAAAACTAAATTCAAAACTCTCTTATCAATTTTTACAAGGTGAACATTAATGGTTGTTTAATATGTAGTCTCAAAATATTTATGTTTTTGTTCAAGCAAGTAATGTAAACTTTAACACAGTAGGAAGTCAATCTACTTTTGATTTATTTATGTCAATCATATTTTATGGATATCAGAATTTATTCACAATTGCAGTGACACAAATCAACTAAATGATTAATAAAGTCAAAATACTATCAAGCAATTTTCTAGTCCTATATTCAGTTATTAAAGTAACTCAAAGGCAATGACACCTTGAATTCAAATGTAATAAAATTCCAAAAATTATGGATTCCATTTATTCTTAATAAAATCTTCTTTTCTGTATAATTTCATTATCTTCCTGTGTTCTGTATAGTGAGAAAGAAAATTTATATGTGTGACGTGTGCTATCATGTGAAAATAATCTTGATTATCAAATGTGTATACATTTAGTTTCTTATTAAAACATTTGGTGGTGTTACTTACTTTAATTTTAAAATAAACAAAAAAGATAATAAGATTATATAGATTTTCTGTAATGTTCTTGAAAAAAATATTTTTTATCATTGCAAACAACACTCTAATTTTTTGTCAAAAAAATAATTTTTGATATGAATGCAAACACACCACATATTTCGTGTCATAAATGCCATTAGATTGTGCGTGATTTTCCCATTTTATTACATTTGTAGTTTGTCTGCTTCAGTCATTTGGATTCTTAAATTTACTCACAGCTCATATTATCACTACACACATGTGTGTGAGATAAAAGCATCTGGAAATTTCGCGATGATTATCTTAGGTTTTATGTGTGTACGAGACTTTGCGAGAAAGAGTCTCATTAAATATCAATTAGAGATAGTAAACAGTGGAATTTAATGCTCAATTAATATTCTACTTTATTCAGACTATTATAGAACATTAAAATTAATTTTAACCTTGAACAAGTGAATTTGTAACACAAGCTTCAATTCTACGAACAATTTGTTCAATATTAAGAACAGCAGTTGATATTGCGCCAACGATTTGCGTCTCAGTAATGCCTAAATTTACAGATACTGTCAAATTTGTTGTCAATTCCCAAAGACCAGATCCAGCAAGCAATGTTATTGTAGCAACATTTAAGAAAGTTGACACACAATCGTTAATGCTTGGAGAACTTTTGCAAATGTTCAAAAATGCATCATTTCCAGCAATAACACCATTTACTAATAATTCATTAATATTAAGTGTTGAATTTGCACCTTGAACTGCGGATAAAACTACATTTTTTGCTTGATTAAAGCCATTTTCCACTATACTTGTCAATTCAGCTTTATTATCACTCCAGCATTTGCCAATAACAGGAAATTTCGTGACATAGTTTTTCAGCTCGTCTATGAGCACTTGCGCCTTGCTAAGATATTGTGTCTGCAAAAGTGTTGTATATTTGTTCAGTTCTTGATTAAAAATATTTCTATCAAACACTTTTCGATAGCTGCCAATGAGACTTTCAATTTTTGAGATGATTTCATTAAGAGTAGCCAAGTTATTTGCATCAAGCGTCACATTAGAAATTAACTGCACACTTCTGAAATTATCAATCAATTTTTGATGTATCACGATGTATTGATTAAAACGGTCGTCTAACAAAGTCGCCAATTTATCTATAAATTGTTTAGCAATATCAAAAAAGTAGTTGAAAGTTTGAGTAAAATCGTTTTGAATATCAGCAGCCATCTGAGCGTGAATTGCGCTCGTTGTGATTAACAAAACTGCTATGATAAGCTTCATTGCTATCTTTAACTAGATTAACGAACTTCTCTTACTTTTATACGAACTTTTATCTTATTTTCATCCCATGTAGTCGTAATTTAATCAGTTTTTATTGCTTTCAACTGACTCACCACGTGGTAATCGGGGATGTTTTATTTTTTACAGAAATGATAAAGAAGAAGATTTGCAGAGAAAAAACAAAAACATATTTTTTATTAAAAGAAAAGTGTGCTAAGTGATGACTGAATAAATAAAAGTCATAAGATAAACTATGAAAAACTGCAATAATCAATCTTAAATACACAAAAATTTAGGTCTCGCTCTTATCATAATAAAAAATACAATTTTTTGATGAATAGTCTTCAGACAGATGCTCATAAAATGTTCTTAATTATTTTAGTAAAATAAAGTAGGTCAACGAGATGAAAAGGATGAAAAGAAATATTTTTTAACATACAAAAGATTGAGGCTCTGGAGTAAAATTAAAATTTTTGCTAAGCGAAAAGTTTTTTCATTTAGTTCATTTTATCATCCTAAAAAATATTGATTATTTATTTTAAGCCGTTTTGAATATTCAGACATAAATATTAAAAGTTTTAATGAACAGCTGTTGTTAAAAATTGAAAATAAAAAAATAAATTGAGGCATACAAAAGAAACTTTTTAATTTATTGCTCATCATTTCAATGTTAACCTCCTTTAGGTACTTTGGGTGTCTTAGTAACTTTAGTATTGATACATTCAGTAATGTTTGCCAAAATAACTTCACATTTGGGTAATAAAATGTTAAAAGTTGAATTAAGAACCTCAAAAGTTGCATTTGTTTGATTGTTTGAAAAATACTCAACTGCATTGATAAATTCGGTCATAAATTTCCAAATTGTTGCATTATTATTTGTGAGCTAAAAAGAAAATGGAAAATAAAGTGTTAATATTTTTAAAGAATTAACTTACAAAATATGAAGCACTGTTTGCTTCAGTTATATTTTTTCTTGCATCATCCGAAAGTGATTTTATTTTATTCAAATAAGTAGTATAATTTGCAACTATAAACTTGGTTGTGTTCCAATAAGCATGTGTTGTTAAATTCAACAAAAAACATTCTTTTGCTGGATTTTTTCCAGCAAGCCAACATCTAACGACTTTCTTTCCTGTAAGTGTCGTCAAAAAAGATTCGATTGATTGTTCAATTTTTGGAACAAATGTTTTTTCAATATAAAGTTTAAGACTTCTATACCATGCAAGATAATAGTCATTATTCATATATTTCACACAAAGTTTTTTATGCCTTTTTAATTCTTCAGATATTGCATTTATAGCTTCATTTGCAAGGTATGTTAAACTTTTTGAACTTTTTATATAAGCAACGAAATCCTCAAATATGTTGAAATATTCATTTCTTATTTTCATAAGTTGATTTGCGTCATAATAAACATTATGTTTTAAAGACATTGAAACACTATTCATTAGATCACCACGAATTTCTACAATCTGCATTCGGACATTGCTGATTACAATCAGTGATAAAAATAGAAATAAAAGAGAAATGTTCATTTTAATTGGAAAAGTTTTTTCTCTATCTTTTGCTACTCGAGTGCGAGCACAGTAGATTAAAACTAACGATGAGAGTGTAAATTTTATATGAGGCACATGTAGCAAGAGAGTTTTTTCCAACTATTATTTTTCAAAGAATGAGTAAATAGGGAATTCATTGTGGCTATCATCATTAAATTTTCATCAAATTAAAATCATTTTTTTTAGTTTTTAGGTAGACGCCTTTCCATTACTTTTAAAATGTATTTGAGTAAAATTTTAAGTAATTGTCAAAGTAATAGTTTTTTAATAGTCCTAAAATGCGCATTAAATTAAAATCTTCTTGATTATTCAATGCTCATTCGATATATGTTTGATTATTTATACAAGTGTTAATCAATTTTAAATTACTGAGGTCTTTATAATTGTGTTGTTTTGTTGTTATCTATCATAATGAATAACAGAACAATTCTTATTATTTTGATATTGCACCATTTATCCAAATAAAATTTAATTCATTTTTTCTATAAGTAAAAGTTATTAATGTCTTCTCATAGCAGACGTTTGTATTTGTCTAATTGACAAATCTATTTTTCACTTAATTAGCTTCTTGTGTAAATATTTGCATTAATGTCTTACTGTCGTGTCAATAAGAGCGCTTCATTAATTGCAATAATTAAACTCAGTCGTCCTCTGACACTCTAATGCAACCGTGATTTTCATACTATTTCCGTATCATTAAACTCAATGACAATTTTCATCTCACTACTTTCAATTATCGTGCTCGCAATAATTGTAAAATGTGAAAATGAAAGAATGCAGAGTGATTTATTTTCAGCTGCAAATGAAATAATATCATCCCAAAAGAAAGTAACTGCATTGAACTTTATCATTGCTTTCAATAATGAGACAATTGAGAAAAAGTATGGAACATTGATAAATGATTTGATAGTGAAATCAAACAATTGTGTGATTTATATTGAACATGCGGACTTTATCAGTCAACGTAATCGACTCTTCAATGTTTTTATTGTGGACAATTTCAAATCCTTTAATCGCATATACAGTAGAATATCTTCGGATACATTCGTGATTGATGGCCTCTATCTCATTATTTTCATTGAAAATATCAGCATGTCCGATATTGAACAGGCTACAAGACTCTTATGGGATCTATTCATCTACAATGTTAACTTTCTTCTTAAGGACAGTGGTGAAATCAACCTCATAACTTTTATGCCCTTCACGAAAGAAATGAATTGTGGAAATACGAGACCGAAAATAATTAATCAGTATGTTAACGGATCATTTTGGTCTGAAGTTCAGTACTATCCAGAAAAATTAACTAATTTGTTTCAATGTCCAGTAAAAGTAGTGACATTCAATGCTCCACCTATGATGATGATAAAGTACTCAGATGATTCATTTCAGTTATATGGAGTTGATGGTGAAATGATGACTGCACTAGCAAAAGAATTGAATTTTAAAATTGATGTACATCACATTTCTGACTTAATTAGGTACATTTTTTTTAAAAGAAATGTTTTAAATTAAAAATAAATATTTTTATAGATGGGGTTCATTAGTGAATGGAACTAGTACTGGAGCCATGCGAATGGTCATCAACAATGAAGTAGATCTCACAGTTGGGATGTATACAATTACATACCAAAGGTCAAAATTAATGACAAGCTCTGAATTTTACTACTCAGTTCCATTTATTCTAATTGTACCACCAGGATCAACTTTAACTTCATTAGAAAAACTTTTCAGACCATTTCAGTTGCACGTTTGGATTCTTTTGCTCCTGATTTTTGTCATTGCTTTCATTACTGTGATTATAATAAGATTTCAAAGTAAATCAGTTCAAGATTTTGTATTTGGTAAAAATAACAGGTCGCCTATATTAAATATTTTAAATGGTTTTCTTGGCAGCACACAAACAATTTTACCAAAACGCAATTTTGCACGATATTTGCTCATAACGTATTTATTGTTTTGTTTGGTAAAGAGATCACTTTATCAAGGTGCACTTTTTCAATTTCTGCAAAAAGATGAACAAAAAAGTGAAATACAATCAATAGATGAGTTAGTTGAAAAAGGTTTTAAAGTTTATATGCTTCCATCTTCATTGGAACATACTCAAAATATGAAATTCAAAAATCAGTAAGTAAAAAACTTTTATGAAGCAATATAGATATATTTTCATTATTTTTAGACGACGAGCAGTAAATTCAACAGTTTTATCAGAAAAACGTTTGGAGACATTAAATCCATTGTCGCAGCATGCCGTATCAAGTTCCCTTGAGCAAATTCTTTACTACAACAAATTGAATTACAAAAACAACACATTGACAGTGTGTCGAGAGTATCTCTTTACATTTCAGTATGGCATTTATTTTCGCAAAAATTCTTATCTTACAAAAATGTTCAACAAAAAAATTTCACTTTTTAAGACAGCTGGATTAATTGACTATTGGTCATCAGATTTCATTAGCAATAAATACCTTAATATGAAAATCGATAGTGATGGTCCGAAGAAATTAAATATGGAACACTTGTTGGGTAGCTTTGAACTACTTGCTGCAGGCGCTCTAATTACCATCATCATTTTCATATTTGAAATTTTAGCTGTTAAATTTAGGATTAAATCAATGCAAATGTTTTTCGAGTTTTTTGTATAATGATTTTCAAAAATTGATATTTTTACACCCTCACAATATACAAAAATTCAAAGTAATTGTGAAAAATAAAACAATAACATCTGCCTACATATGGTATTTTGTTGTGTTTTTAATCTCACCCATTCATCAAGATTCAATGACTATTAATAGAACTGCATGCATACAAACACATTGTATGCCGTATGTTTATGTAAGGCAAAAAGCCATCATTAATCATCAGCAAACATAGAGGCCCACAAATGTATACCTATCCGACGGAAAAGCTTTTTTTGTGTAAATACATAAACGTATGCGCATATTAATAATAAACGGGACATAGAAAAAGCTTCATCATATATGTTTGCAATAAAAATGCTATTTCTTTCGATCCAAACACAAATTTATAAATGTAAGTATGAAAATGATATATGAAATTAATTTGATGATTTACAAAGGTATTTATTAAAAGCTTTTGTAAGAATTCTTTCTTTTTAACAATATTTCTGTGTAAATGTTTTATTCCCTATAATTTTCTGAGCAAATTTTTAAATTTCTTTCCATATTTTCTTCATTATATATTAAAAATTGACAAAGATCATTTAATATTTAATAAATACAAAATCCCCACTGGTTTCAAGCTTTATTTTATTCACACATAAAAAATCAATCAACTATGGTATGCAGAAAAAAGCACAAAACCTTCGTAGAGATAACAAAGAGAAGAAAGTCATGCATGTCAAGTCTAAGGAAAAAATTTGTTTGCGAAACAAGAATCATATTGTTGCTATGAGATATATTGAAGAAGATGGATGCTTACGGTTGAATAAAATGAACATTTTTCGGTCCTTGAGGAAGTTTAACATTGTTTATTGAAAAGTTTTATTATATTTTGTCTGGGTGATATTAATGTCAAAAAATAAGAAGGTTTAGCTTTTCAACCCAGTAACATATCTAAAATCTTGACAATTATTTAAAGGTGAACGAACCGAAATCAAATCAAGCATGAACAATATCAAAAACTATGATACAAAAAATAAATAAATATGAAATAAAAGTATTTCTGACAATAAAAAGTCTTGTGTGTTGACAGCACTTTTCGATAAGAATGACAGAAAGAAAAAGTTTATTGGTGCCATATAATTTTTCCTTAGCTACTCTTTTATTTTATTCTTTCTAACAGGGCCCACTTTTCGTTTTACTTTAATATAAAGAATTTTTTTATTTCTTAAATTTAGTCTAAGATTTGTAAACATAAAAACCCAGTTATATGCAATTTGATGAAAAATGGAAGTGAAATAGGCACATAGATAGGTGAATTAGAGTAAAAAAGGATGAGGTGCGCTTTGAATAAATTTACAATGAATGAACTAGATTCATCGCATCATGAGTGCGCGAGAATCAGAAGTGTGATGAAATCTTCTTTCTTTCATTCATTTGTAAATACATTCATGGTGAATGAAGTATGTCTTGAATTTTGAGCACATCTTTCACTCATTCACTATGTGAAAAGCGAGCGCGCTTCTTATATAATGTGTCAAGAACCTTCTTCTGCATGCTTATCGTACGTTTCAATTTCAAAAAAAGTTACTTCCACCACAGTGCATTTGCACATTAGCATGCTTAGCGTTGTAAAATTTCGATAAGAATTTTACATACAAAAGTAATGTGCAAATATATTGAAATGCAAATTGAATTATGAAATGTAGGTAATATAAAATGATAAATTCATTAAATGACATTTATTCATGATTAGTTTCCTTATTTTGAAAAAAGAATATTATAAATATTCCCAAGTTAGAGTTAGTGTAGTTGATCAAATGTAGGTCTGAAGTAGATTAAACAAAATGTAATCAAAGAAGCTAGATTTTTTGTGAAATTTGAAAATTACCTAAATTTATTTGATTCATTTTACTAATAATTACTTTAGAATCACAATTAGTTCCGAAAATTCGTAAATAAAAATTACAAAAATAGGCACACGACCATGTGTATAATTTGAATATTTATAGTAAAACTCCTTTTTTAAAAAAAAAATTAAATGCAAAACTTTTATTTCTATTAGTCAGACATTTACTGCCTTATGTTAATCAAACAAAGTCACTTTTACAAACTATGAAAATCTCACTTTTTTACTTACTTTGATATAAAAGTTTGTTTATTCTTCTAGACATTATGAAGATAAAAGAGCAAAATGATTCAAATGAAACAAGTTTTATTCACTTAAATCTCTCTTATTTGACTCTTTTTAATCGCAAGTCATTTTGATATAGAACAATAATGGTTATTCTTTTAGTAAAGTAGTAAACAAAAACACCATGGCGATCAATTCAGAAAAGTATGAAAGTCCAAGTGATTTTTTGCTAGATATAAAAATTTTTAAACGAACATAAAATTTTTAACTTGACTTACTTTCTTATCATAATCTAAAACATTATATTCTTTGTTTCTAAGCCTCCTCTCAAATTTCACGTTCTCACTCAAAAACTCGCAAAAAACCCTCTTCAAATCTTATCGTAACGACTTCTTGCACTTTCTTTTTCTTCAAGGATTTCTCAACGTCTCTTTAATAAAGAACCAACATTTGTGTGACTTTTAAAGAGAAAGAAGCTCTTAATAGAGTTTTATAAAATATCAATGATTAAAAGTACTGCAATGTTGCCAAAATTTTCTTATTTCCATGTTAATTTTCTGGTATCATTGCCACTTTATGCACATCATCATCGTGAGAAAATAAATTTTATAGCATAAAAAAAACAGCAGGTAAATTGAGTTTTGATTGTAAACCACGATAAAATATGGCATGACGCATGTGTTGTCGTGAAAGCTTATGAAAGCAGACAAGTGTATGCATAAAATAATGCTCTCAATAACGAAATTTACCTACAAACACAATCATGCCCTTATTTTTAAACAACAATTTATTATAATCTTACCAACCCTTAACTGAAAAATTGTTTAAACAAATTTTTCCTTATAACATGTCACAGATTTGATTAATTGTCGTCATATGAACAAACTTTGTAAAGATCCTCATTTTTAGCGCATTTTTGGAACAACAATGCAGCTTATACATTCACTTTGTTCGGCTGGCTGGCTGGCTCCCGTCCCTCTGAGATCTCGAAAACTATGATAGCTAGAGACTTCCGGTTTTTTGCGTTAGATTTGTGCTAAAAAGTTAGTGCGGCGACGCCCATTTATATTTCTGTCACTAGTCATATAACTTGGGAAATTATGAATTAATTTTCCATATTGAAATTTTGTAAACAAAATTTTTTTCGCGAAGTTGACTGCGATCAAAAAATTTTTCAGGTGCGCGTAGCCAACTTCGTGTATTTTTGAATTTGATCGTTATTTTCAAATCACCGAAACTTATAAAGACGATTTCGAAAATTTTAATAGATTAGGATTATTAGCAGCAATTACATTACTCGAGTTTTCATAAAATATATTTCTATATGAAAATCTAAACAAAACAAGAAATAGTTGCTGAATTCTTAATTGACTGCTATTTGCTACAACTTGATTTCAATTATTTCATTCGAAACTATGAGTATTACAAATGAAATTTCCTATACATTTGAAATTTACTTTAACCAGTATATCTTATCACATGAATCTGTTTTACAAACGCATCTAATATTTCTGTAATTGTTATAAACTCTGATCTAGGCACCAAAAATGCGCTTAAGTACACCGATCTGCAACACGGGTACTTGGTCACTGGTTTTAGTAGAAACAGTAAAGTAAGTTCAGTGAACCGTTACAAAAATCATATAGGTTTCTTATGAATAGCATGAATTCATGTAATGGATGAGGGTCTACAAAAACATTAAGGTATTCTCAGGTGCTTGAGAAAATCAGTTGAATTATTTTTCCATATATAAAAGTAAGATTTTTATAAACTTTAAAAAAAAAGTTCCTTTTGTCTTATGTTTTGAAATATTATTTATTCAATTACTCAATTATTTTCAAGGCCTGAGAACTCTTTTTGATATTTCGCATCAAGATACCTTTGCTTTTCGAAAAATAAAAATTTTTAGAAATGCATTTTTTTTAAATGACTTCAGTTCTAAAACGATAAGACGAATATATGCAGTCCTTTCTTTCTTATGCTCATAGCTTTCTCTTAAGCTATCAATAAAATTTTTATGATCTTTAATAAAAGAGAAAATCACGATATCAAAAATATCAAAAAAATCAAAAATATCAAAAAATATCAAAGAATATCAAAAAATAACAAAAATAACAAAAAATATCAGAAGAGTTCTCAGGCCTTGATTATTTTACAAAATTCTATTAAAAGAATAAACTATTTAGTCAAAAGAAAAAATTTCATGACATTTTCAAACTTCCTTTTGAAGGACTTCTTCTATGATATGTTTAGTTATTTCCCAAAGCATTTTCTACCTTTTATACTTTCATTCTTCTTCTCTTTTCTCTCTTATTTCCCAAGAGCAATATCAATCTATTTACAATGCATTTCAAGTGAAATGAAATTAAGTAGAAAATGATGAAATGATTGTGAATGAAAAATCACAATCTCAAGCAAGAATAAATTTCATGTGATTAATGTTGATTGCTCAATCTTTCTGTTTGACCGCAGCTTGCTTTTACAGAGTAAAAGACTGAAATAAAGAAATGAGAAATGTTTATTTTGGCGTCAACAATATGGAAATGTTTCAATCTTCATCTCAATACTTTTCAACAAACTCATCTAAGAAAGATTTAATAGAAACCTGTTGCTTACTTTCCCATAAGTTTCATTCATTTAGCAACAACACCGATAAAGTTAAAAGAACTGAAAAGAAAAAAAGTTCATTGACCACTTAAGTACTGTATTCAATCATTTCAATTAATACATCATTTTTATAACTTTGTGAGCGCACAGGAAAAAATAATTAAAAGCAAACACGAGCAAACAAACATTACCTAGAAAAAATTAAAGCTTTCGTTTCAAGTTCCTTCATATTCAAAAGACACAGCATGAGTTTTTGCTCTTATCATACAAGCCTCTTTGCGATGTTCTTTTTCACTATATACAGCTTAGCTTGAACCCTATCATCGTTATGATTTGCTTTCAGAAAAGGGTATTTCATGATAATATCAATTCATTCGTGGATGTGCGCAATGATCTTTTTCGTTAATATTTTAAGAGATGATGACATTTTTGTGGATTATTGAAAAATTTTATTATTTCCAAATAAAATGATTTGAATCCATAAAATATAATAAGATTTGACACTTGCTTTTACTTTTTTGAGATCAGCCCTGATTTTTCTAGTCCATATTATTATATTTATTTCTAGCAGTGCAAAAAGGACACGTTTTGATAATTTCCGTCATATCATGGTTCTCTCAATGTTTATATTTTTAAACGCCGCTCTTTCTTCGTTGATTCATTTTCTATTGTATTCTGCTTTAGCACAAACAACATGGAATGAAATAAAAATATTGCTAAAAGGCAATGAACCTTTTGCAATAACAATAAATTTACCACTCATCTCCAATCGTTCGCATCGAATACAAAAGAATTGTAAAAAATCACAAGAAAATTTTCAAACTGAGCTTCAAGCAATTATAATCCTTTGCTTGACATCCAAAGCTTTTCAATGCCTTTAATGTAAGCGTTTCTTATACAATTTGTGAGTGTTATTAATTATTTTTTTTGTGTGGGTTTGAAATTCTATTTTGACACTTTTCTTTTGATGAGATTTTTCATCGAAAGATGAAAAAGGTAACACAGTTGTAGGCTTACCTTTTTTAGAATAAATTTTTTATAACTTGAACTAATCAAAGAGTTCAAAATTTTACAAGAGAAATAAACAAAAATATTAAAACCCTAGATTGTTTTATATCTCAACTTAAGCTCGCAAATTTTAAATCTCGACAATAATCCAAACAATATGAACGTGATTTCTATTTTAATCTATAAAATATTGAAATTTCCTCTTTTTAGCGCATTTTTTTGAAACAACAATGCAGTTTATAGTTTTACTTTGGCTGGCTGGCTGGCTCCCGGTTGAGACGCGAGATCTCGGAAACTACAATAGCTAGCGACTTCCGGTTTTTTGTGTTAAATTTGTGCTAAAAAGTTAGTGCGGCGACGCTTATTCATATTTCTGTCATTAGTCATGTAACTTGGGAAATTATGAATTTATTTTCCATTTTGAAAATTTGTAAACAAAATTTTTTGTCGCGAAGTTGACTGCGATCATAAAAATTTTTCAGGTGCGCGTAGCCAACTTCGCGTATTTTGAATTTGACTGTTATTTTCAAATCAACAAAATTTATTATAAAGACGATTTCGAGAATTTTAAAAGATCAAGATTATTAGCAGCAATTACATTACTCTAGTTTTCTTAAATTATATTTCTATATGAAAATGTAAACAAAACAAGAAATAGCTACTAAATTCTTAATTGACTGCTATTTCCTACAACTTAATTTCAATTATTTCATTCGAAACCTCACAAATCTTACAAATGAAATTTTCAATACATTTGAAATTTACTTTAACTAGTATATCTTATCACATGAATCTGTTTTACAAACGCATCTAATATTTCAATAATTGTTTTAAATTCTGATCTAGGCACCAAAAATGCGCTTAAGTACACCGATCTGCAACACGGGTACTTGGTCACTGGTTTAATAATTGAATTAGAATTTTCCTCATAAGAATTTATTTTTATCACGCAAAAAATGTAAACATCTAACTTTATATTGTTTTTATGACTCAATCACAAGTCTCAATCTGAAAATTCTGAGAATTTTAAAGAAAAAAAGTTGATGATGTGAAGCAATTTTCTTATGACAAATGTTTGATAATCAAATTTTATGAAGATGTAAAAAAATTTACAAAAGAAGAATAAAACTTTGTCAATGCCTTGCAGATATGCGAAAAATCTTGAAAATTTATCATCTCTTGTTGCTTTCATTTCATGAAAAAATTTCTTGTGATTTTCAAAATGATTTTACGTATTTTTCACATAATAAATATATGAAAAGCTTTAAATTTATTTCAAATTATTAAAAATAATAAAACACCAATAAACAATAAAATTTCAAATGAATATCCAAAATTTTTCCCACTAGAATCTGTAGTTGTAGGATCTGTTATATCTTCAGATGTCGTTTCAATAGTAGTATTTTCAGTTGTTTCTAATTCAGTTGTAGTCGATTCTTCAGTTGGTTCTATAGTAGTTTCAATATTTCTTTGAAACCATGTTCGAATTTGATTAACACTTGAACTTTTTCGCCAGTCGATATTTTCAGAAATTTGACTTAACAGAATCAGTGTTAAATCATTGTCTATATTTAGATTTTCAAGAAGATTTGTGAACTAAAAGATCAAAATGATATGATAATATGAGTATTACACGAAGAAAAATATTTTATAACTGGCATAAAGTTTTTTAGATTTATCCCTATAAAGTCAAATTTATTAGCGTCAAAAAGAAAATTTATAAGTGTCATAAATTTTTTTATCACATTTTTAAAAGTTTTATAACAGTAATAAATGTTTTATAAAATTAAAAAATTTTCTTTTTGACGCTAATAAATTTGACTTTATAGGGATAAATCTAAAAAACTTTATGCCAGTTATAAAATATTTTTCTCCGTATACATATAAAAAGATTTTTTAAGTATTTTTTACCTTAACAGCAAGTTCATCATTGAAAATTTTTCTTGCAATTTCTTTAATTATTATCTCAATAATATCTTTATTTTTAGATTTTGCTATGAAAATTTCAAAATTATTTTCTAGAAATGTCAACACAGCGTCAATTCCTTCATTACTTTTTGTGTACATTGATCTTAAAGTATGAAGATATTCGCTAGCTTTAAACTTTCCATCATTTTCAACAGTTGAATTTAAAAATTCAATCAATATTTCTCTATCAGGATAACAACCTAAACTTGAAATAATTCTTAATCGATATTCAACATCTTTTGATGCATGCAATTTGTCTTTAATCTTGTTGAAATAATCAGTTCCATTATCATTTTTAAATGGTGACAATAAACCATAACAAAGAATTTTTTCTTCAAGATTTACTGATAAAGGTTCACCATCATCAAGATATAATACAAGTTTCGAATGAGTAAATTCCAAGCATTCATTTGAGTTCATTTGACATGCAATGTCTATCATTTGAAGCCTTGAGAATTTTCTTTCTAATGATTCATCACTACTCGGGTCATCGAATCCAATTTCTTCTACATATTTATTGCTGATGGTATTCACAAATTCCTAAAATAATATTGTTTTAGTACTGAAAGATTAATGTGAGCTGTTGTTTGCTGTTGCATTGATGTATACATTGTAAATGTCGAAGCATAATGAAAGCGAATGACGTGATTAAAGAAATAAAGGGATAGAAATTGTAATCATTTTCATAAGAAATTATAAAAGTTGCCAACCATAAGAAAAAAAAAATTTCTTTTCCTAATAATCATAATATTTCATACAAGTGCTCATTTTTGATAGATATAAATTGCTTTTCTATCGATATTGTTTTTCTAATTAATTTCTAATGCATACTGTTTGTTCAGAATTAAATTCAATTTTTGTTCGCACATATCAATTTGTTCTCTATTTGACAAAAAAATCTAGGAAAAAGTTCAATGCACTTAAAACAGCTCAATTTCATAGAGTAAGCATACAATGACAGAAGTGAATTTCATTAAATATGCATGAGATTAAGAGAAAAGGAGTTTCGTTGAGGAAGCTTGACACAATTTTCTGCATAAATTTAATAAAACTGCACAGAATGCAAATTATATGTCTCATGCACCTAATGAGAATCATGCAGTAATCTCTTCATAATGAAAGCTGGTCAGGTTGACTTTAACATCAGTCATAAACAGGAAAAAATAAAAATAATTTATGTATGCAATGCGTTTTATTATCACTGATATATGTAAGGAAGTGAATTGAAAAGTTTGAGTAAACATGCATGCATTACGTTATATTATATCACGTTCATATCTTGCATGCTCATTCATTGCATTTATGGGAGGAGTAATCTTTCTTCCTACTTACTTCCGAGAACATTTAAGATGGTAAATGTCAAGACATTTCCTTTTAAGCACTTTAGGAAACAGACACAATGAAACTTTTTACTCTTCATGAAACTTTTAAGTAGAAAGAAAAATGTTGAATATACTACATGAACAATTCATCCAAACACTTCATTGATTTTTTAAAAATAATTTTCCTTATTATGCAATAAAATAACTTAAGGAAGAAAAACGTGCAAAAGTTTTTTTTTTCAAGGAAGTGCAACAAAAAAATGACCAAAAAATTTCTTCTTCTTCCCTTGAAATTATTCAATAAATATTGATTGAAATATAATGAATGCTCATGCTTACCATAAACTTTTCATGGATGTCAAGGCCATTAATACGATTATTCAACTCGAGAAGATTTCTCACTGCAGCGTTCCATACGTTATAAGAAGTTTCAAGAGTCATTATTTCCAATAGATCAAATACAATGTGATAAGACAAAAGGCTATCACGTGCAAGATTCAATGAATCGTCAATCAACTGTGAAATTGTCATATCGCTGAATAAATTACGATTCTCATCAATCGCAGAAATCAGATTTTTCCAGTTATTTTCATTATAATTTACGCGATAAAAGCCAAGTCGATCAACATTAAAAAGAATCCAATCATGATTTTCTAAAGTTTTTGACACAGCATCTTGTTCACTCCAAAATATTTCAGAAATATTGGATGAATAGGAAGTTTTATAAGTCATGGGCATTGTAATGTTAGGCTTTAAAATATATAAAATATTATCAGCATTAACAACAACTGTGACTACTAAAGGTTTTTGATAATTCATAAAACCTTCAATTGTTTCTCTTAAATTTCCATATGTTGAGCCCAAATTGAATTCTTCATAATTTGCTTGGAGAGTTTCATAAAATTTATCTACTGTAATAGTTTTAAATGCACTAAAAAATAAAGTATTTTAAAATTAAAAGTCATAAATCAGTGTGAATATGAATGGAAATAAAATTGATTTTATATCAAGGGATGAAAATATAAAATTTAAATTACAAAAAGCAAAATGAATAAAATTTTACTTATTTCATCCCTTGAAGACATTATTCATTCTGTCCAAAAAAATATAAGAATTAAATGTATATAAAAATACTAACTTGTCTGCTATAAACTGCTGCAAGGCAACAGTGAATGCTTTCTCGCCAATTGCATTATAAATCATGTAAAAAATGCTAGCAGCTGCAATAAAAGTAGAGAAAAAATTTGACATTGAAAAAGTCTCGTACAACATATTTCTATATTACCCCTTTCCGTTACTCTTTCATTTTTAGTTGTTGTAATTGCATCGGCGAGTACATCGTTAATGAACTGCACTTTTTGCCATCTAAAATTATCACTATTGTCAGTACTACTGTCACTTGCTCTTATGTAATACTCGAGAAATTTTATTATTCCATTGAAAATCCAGCCATCATTGTATGACGCAAACGATACTATGTTAGTCAGATATTGTGAAACTAGGCCAGCCGTAATCATTCGATGGATTGAAAACTCTTTCGTTTGTGGTGATATTGCAGGATTGAAAAGGATCAAGTGCTCTCTGTGTAACAGATATTATAAGAGGATAAAAAAATTGTCGCGTGGCTAAAAAATTTACCTATAATAGTTAAATCCATAGAAACTTTCAATATCACTCTCATAATCTGGTAACATAACATGATGCAATGTATCAAACGTTAAATTGAAGTTCATGAATGACTCAACGATAACAAGTAATTTACCAATTGCGTCAAAAAATATTTGAGTCTTTTCAACTTGTGATTCTCTTATCACAATAGTATTTTCAATTGACTCGATATTTTTAGACTCGTTTAAAAAATCGGAAATAAAAAATGCAAGTGAAGATGGTGAAATTAATGGTGTAGGTAGAAAATTTGTTTGAACTAGTTCATTTCCATGATCATGAACAATCCATTCTTTCATATTGAAAAATGCAGTATGATTTTGATTATGAATGATTGGAATATTAAATGTTGCTCTATATTTAGGATCATCAAAACATGGAAAAGCATAATGTGCCTTAAATTGCTTAAGATTTGATGCAATTTGCCATCTAAAGGTAAATTAAACGGAATATCAGAAATCAATATGATAACTTGTCACTCTAATTAAAATTACTCAATTTCTTCATTTTCATTTTCACACTCCGAACGGAATAATCCATAAGGCATTGAGGAAACATTTCCGACAAAGCTAATAAGCATTATAAAATGTTCATTTTCTTCTAATTCTTCTGTTAAATTTAATTTTATTATATGCTCATTTTCATGAATTATTTCTGTCGCTTCAGTTATAAATTCAAAATTTGGATAATCTTTATAAATTTTTGTGCTGTTAACTTCATGTCCATAACTATGTAATTTAATTTCAGAAACTTTTTCAAGTGTTGTAAAACATAATTTTACTATTCCATTATAGCTTTGGTTTGTGAGATCACTAGAAAATGTAAGATGAATCTCATAGCTTGTTGGTAAAATATTTTGCGGTAATTCAAATTCATTTTCACATTTGACACTTGATAAAAGCACAAAAAAAATTAAATAAAATATTTTTAACATTTTTGATTGTAAACCAGTATCAGACTAAAATAAGTAGCTATATTTCGTGATTTTTATAAAGTAAGATTACCCATATCTTATCATATTCGAAATAATTCTGAAGTAGAAAAACTTATTGAAGCTTAATAACGTCGTAGATTTCGTAAATGATTGGAAAATGCAATCAAGTGATTATTCAGGCACATGTGATAAAAAAGAACGGCAAAAAACGAAAACAAAAATATTGCGCGAGATTAAAGTAACGTGTGATAAAATATTGCTTAAACCAAGAAATAATGACTCTTCTACTTAAATTTTTTTTTTCATTTGAAATAGTACGATAAAAGGGATTTTAAAATCAAAGGAAAATTATTGACATTGAAAACATTTTTAATAAAATTATTCAATTTCATTCAATAAGCATGAAGTTTCAAAAGTTTTTTAATACAACAACAGACCATAACCTTCAAAAAAATTGATTTACAAACAAATTTAATTATACACCCTCGTAAAATACTTCCCACTTCATCTAACTTTAAATATGCCTCAAATAATACAAAAAAATTTCATGACCTCGAAAGCATTTTCTCTCTGATCAAATAAACTGAATTAAAAAATGTCCTTCAAATTTAATTAAGTTAAGAACTTCTTCTTGTAATTTTTTTGTTCTCATCATCATAAAAGCTTCAATAAAATTAGCTTTCAATATTTTGAGCAGAAAAAGTTCTGCTTCAGTGATAAAACACAATAAAATATTTTTTACGTTCTTAGAATTTCATTATCATGAAAGGCATTTATAAAAAAAAGCATGTAACATTATAATGGCTGCAAAAAAGTTGATACTATGTCAGTTCATTAAAATTGGTTTTTATAGATTTTCATTCATTAATACAATTTAAAAATTTAGAGCAGATTTTAAATGCCCTAGATAATGATAATTATTCTTATTCTTGCCAAAAAATGCTTTTACTTATTAGAATGAGCTTTTTCGTACAGAAATGTTGTTTTCTTGAGAAAGGACAGAAGTAAAAGTAAATTATAGGAACATGATGAAGCATCTTTGCCTATTGTATATGTCTATTCTCTTTCCAATTTTTTGTCGAAAGAATGGACAGAATTGGGTTGTGTAGCGTATAAAAAAATAAATTGGAGCTCTTTTTTTGGTGCACACAAAACAACAGAGAGTGAATAAAAGAATAAAGGAGAAACCAGTGCGTGAAAAATTTATTGAATGTTATTTATTTCATATTCGATGAATTTTGTTACTTCCGTATCATGCACAATGACATGAAATATAATATATCATATTTACTCACTCTTCTCTTCGTTGCTTTTAGCTTTATGCTGTTGTTTCAAACGGATTATTTTTAGCGCATTTTTGGAAACAAACAATGCCGCTTATATCTTCACTTTGGCTGCTGGCTGGCTGGCTGGCTGGCTGGCTGGCTGGCTGGCTCCGGCTGGTGAGGCGCGAGATCTCGAAAACTACAAAAGCTAGCGACTTCCGGTTTGTTGTGTTTGATTTGTACTATCGAGTTATTGGCGGCATTCTTTATTAGAATGTTGTCACTGATTACATTAATTAGGAAATTACGAAATAAAATTTCCAAATTGAAAAATGTAAACAAAGCGAAGTTGGCTGCAAAAACGATTGCAGCGCCACCAACGGCAAATATTGAAACTTCAAATATTTTGAATATTACTCAACCGTTATTTTCAAGTCAATAAAATCATAATAAGATTCTGTAAATTGCAGAGTCCGAAACCGTTTGGTATTTTAGTTGTAAAAAACTAAAAATCAACTTAAACTTATTCGATTAAAATTTTCAACTAAAAACCAACTAAAATTTAATCGATTTGGCTTTTATTTTTAATCGAATAAATTTTAGTTCATTTTTAGTTATTTGTAAAACAGTTTCAAGCTCTGGTAAATTGAACATCAATTAAAAACGCTCGCCGTACTTTCTTGCATTAAAATTTTATAAACATAATTTTTACCTATATTTTAAACTATTTTGATCAAATTATTTTTAAGTGTAAATTTATTTCTTAAACGAATCTATTAATTCTGTAATTTGTTAACATACACTGATCTAGGCACAAAAATGCGCTAAAGTAATCCGTCCTATGGCGGACACTTTTTCACTCGTTTGACTTTAAAGCTATAGAAAATATTTTCTTAAATTTTGTCAATTTTTAAAGTTTAAAAATTTTAAATTTAACAGAGTAATAAATCTCAACATAAATAGGTCAAGTTTTAGTTACAAAAATGCGCACCAGCCCACTCTTCAAGCTTTTGCTATCATCAATCAAAAAATTTTCTACTTTTCACTTCACAATTTTATATTTCTCATGTGAATTCTTTTTATATCGCGCTATCTAGCAATGAGAGTGGAACGAAATGCTTTTTCTTCCTTTTCGCTTCCTACAATTTTTAAAGGCGTATGTATGAAATGTGTTTGTGTATTTAGAGTTATGACAGAAAGTTTAAATGTGTTGTGGATATGTGAAAACTTTGCTTTTTTCTGTTTGTTCCAGTTTCATGCATTTCTCAAGCGAATAAATCTGTGCAAAGTCATTTAGACAGAAGTTGAGAAAATTAAGCAAAAAATCAATAAATTAAAAATAACATCATTAGACTAAAAATACATTTCATATAATTATATGTACCTCTAATCTTTGATTTATTGAAAATCAAATAAAATGAAATTTGTCAGCATAACATATGTAAATAAATATAACATAATCATAATAAATCATTCAAATCCTACTATACAAACTTCAACCAGCGGAAGATAGTTCTAGCTAATGACCAGTCTAAACATGACTCTGAAACTGCTCGTTTGCTTTGTTTTGACTGTGAAAGCAGTCGAAAAGTTTTCCATTTCAGAGCCATTCGATGATTATGGCGGTAAAGAAAATTATGCTAAAATTCGCAATATTTTTGAAAAGTCATCAGTTTTAAGTATTTTGTTGAAAAATTATGAGCAACCAGACGAAGTTCTTAAGTGGTTTGAGAGTATTTTTGGTGAAGGAAATAAATCATATGTGATACATGCGATTAAAACTTATGAATATCATGATGAATGGGTTGAACGTTGTGTAGAATATCAAAGTGATCCAGCAAAGAAAACAAGCTACTATGAACGAATGTATCAGCGGACAAATAAAAATGTTGAACGCATCCATAATCTTCATAGTTTCGATGAAGTTGAAACTGAAAATAATTCATACAAAATAGCTGCTAGTTCATATAAAATAACCCAAATTCAAGAAGTATTCGCTAATGAACTAGACAAATGGTGGAAATACTATTATGGCGGTTACATTCTTTTCTGTCCATTCTATCTTGTAGACTATTTTATTGGTTGTCTCGTCAATCGTGCAGGGACATTTCTCATCATTATCGATGAAAACGTGAAAGACGAAAATAGTGAAAGTTTCATGCGACAAGTCAATTCAACCTTTTACAAAACATGGAAGAATTCCAGTTGCTTGAAGCTTCACATTCTGATCAACAAGACAATTTTCACTTTCGATCCATTCGAACGTGTTGCCAGTGGTGTCTATGGAAAAGTGAAAGTTTTTGAAGAATTATGGACTGAAGAAGATTTAAAGAGAATAAATGGATATCCACTTTATGTGGACATTTTTTGGTCAGCATTTTCTATTTCAACTGATAATTTTACGAGTTTAAGTCTTAAAAAGATGGAAGGACCTGATATTGAAGTGACAAGAGTCATTGGTGAACAAATGAATGCTACAAGTAATTAATTGTAAAAAATATTAACACTCATTTATCATAACTTTAATTATACGAAATTACTAGGGTTCGCACTTGCATGCATATTTTACTTGATATGAGCATTTTTTTATCAAGTAAATTTCAAGTTGACTTGCACACAATTGTCGCTAATTCAATTAGATTTTATTTAATTCAATCAAAATTGATCATAAACTTAGGAATCATTTATTTGCATCCAGATTTACTTAATTTCAAATACAATAAATTCAATTTGAATGTCAAGTAAAATATGCATGCAAGTCCGAACCCTAGAAATTTTCCATGCAATAAACAAATTTCATAAATTTTCCTTTAATAAGAATTTTCACATTTTATTGTTCATGCTATCAACACATTTCATCGCACACAACAAATTGACTTGCAGTTGTGGTGATAGAAAATAATGGAAAATTTGGTATAAAATTTCAAAATGGAACATTGACAGGAGCGCTTGGAAGTTTGCAAAGACGAAAATCAGATATTGCAATGACAGCATTTTTTATGAAGGTTTCATATATTTTTAAATTAAAATATTAAAGTTATAATTTCACATGGGTGAAGAGGTTCTTCCATAATTCACAATACAATTCAGATGAGCTTCTTTTTCAGTTTTTTAAAGTTTGTGTTGAAATATTTTTTTTATTGTTTAAGTACTTAGAAGGTAAAGTTTAGTAAGAAATTTATGATTTATTAGTAGAATTTTAAAAATCAAAATAAAAACATCCAATTATAATTCATTAAATATTCACATAACATGTTTTCCATAAACACACGTTTTAATGATTTATTTTCCTATCAATCGGAATTACCAATAAAGCACATAATGACTAAACAGTGACAATAACATATTTATATCACAATAATAAATTTTTCTAATTCATAGGATTATGAAACAAGAGCTACTGAATTTCTTTATCCACTTTATATGGACAAATTATGTGTAGTTGTACCCAAAGCTCAGAGAATTCCACCAGAGCTCCTACCATTGATGATTTTTGATGAAAAATTGTGGATCATTTTATTCATAGTCGTTTTTATGATATGCATTGTTTGGATATTGCTGCGTTCTGTAAACAATCAAATTAGACGACCTTCAAGGGCAGCTGACAACATCACCTTCAACATCGTCAATTATAATTTTAGTCCTTTTCTTGCAAGTCAATCAAACCTTCGTCAAAACACACAAATATTTATTGACACATGGATGTTGTTCTTAAGCATTCCAATGCGACGTTTGACACGCGCTCAATATGAAAGAATTTTCCTTGCATCAGTTTGTCTCGTTAGCATAATTTTTGTGTCGATATATCAGTCTAGCTTAGCAACTGTCTTCGTCCGACCAATTTACTTCAAAGACATTGAAACTCTAGATCAACTCGATAAGTCGGGCAACTTGATATTAGTGAAATACGCTGGATATCTAACTGACGTTTTTCCTAACGACACGTCTCAAGTGTATCGCAATTTAAGAGACAAAATGAAACTTGTCGACACTGAATTGACCGCCATGGATTTGGTCAAATATCGTTCAAAAACAGCAACAATAACGAGAAAAAGCACAACATTGCTAGATAATTATCTGTACTTTATGAAAAAGGAGCTGTATCTTATAGACAAAGAATGCCCCAAAAATTACTTTCTCTCGTATATGGTACCCACAAAGTCTGTCTATCTAACGCGCATTAATGAAATTCTTTTTGACATTCTTCGCTTCGGGTTCATTTGGAAGTGGATTAATGATTTCAATTACAAGGTTCAAGTTGCAAATATTAAGAAAATAGCAGACGAAAATACAAGTGGTGCTAAGGTTCTTACAATGAATGATTTGAAATTTCCTTTCTATGCACTGATTGCTGGTTGTAGTTTAAGTTTACTTGCTTTCATTTTTGAAATATTTTTCACTCGATTACGAAGAAGAAAGAAATATGAAGTTTAATAAAAAAAATTCCAACACATTTACTTAATAGAAAACAGAAAAGGCAGAAAAGTATTTAATTAAAAACTTTTCAATTAATAGAGAATTTAATTAAGTACGCATTCATTGAACTTCGTCATAAAATAGCATCCGGAACAATACCAGCAATTGCATTAATTAAAAACTAACTTCACATTTCATGCATTTCTCTTTATCTCAAGCACGTTCAAGGGTGGTAGAGTTATAAAATGATAATTTAATTTATGCACAAAACACGCTTACAAATTAATAAAAAAAAAAACAATTTTCCCATGAAAAGATTCAAATTTTTGCTTATGCATGAAATTTTCTTTTTTGTGGCTAAAACCAGACGTTAAGTAAAATGTGAATAAAGAGTAAAAGTTCTATGAGTGGCAGTGCCTTAGATGAAGTTTCTTTATCTTTATATGAACATGAAACGGCATTTAAACTTAAGCTCATCTTCTTTGTTAGTAATTAAGATAGCAAAATGAAATATGAATGGAAAATATGGAAATTTTCTTTTTCTATGTTAAGAAAAATAAATATGTAATCTGGGATATCATACTAACGATTGAAAAAACTTTTTCAATACTTTAAATAATATGTTTTATACTATTATGTACACATCAACTCTTTATTTTATATTAAAAGAATCAACATTTCACTTGTCTATAATTGATTTGTCAATAAAATCATTTTCTTCAGACAATCACTAAAGCAACAGATGGAATTTAATACTTATAATAAAATAAATATTGACAAAGTCAAGATATGAAAACTTAAAAAATATGAAGTTAAATATAAATTTCAAATCTTTTATTTTATTTTGACAAATAACCTATCATAATTAAAACAAAATGTGAAAACTAAATTAATGTAGGAAGTTCGCAAACCTTGGAAAATTCTTTTTCAATCAGTTGCAGTTGCAGTTGCAACGAATGATTGTGTAAACATTTTAAAAACAATTGAAAGCTTTGAAAGCTTTAGTTTGTTGATTTTTAATGTCATATTGCTTTTAACTTTGTGAAAAAATTTAAGATCATTTTATTTTTTCCATTACTTTCTGCTGATGTACATAGAACTTTTTTTTTTTCAAAAAAAGCATCAAAATCAAATCAACCTATCACTCAAGGACAGAATTGAAAGAATCACATTTAAATCCCAAATCACAACCTTGACTCTCTTCTTCTTTTGAACATACATATAATTCCATATTTATGAGCATCATTTTATGCCTTTTTGTTTCACTTGCTGCTCGTGAAGAATAAAATTTGTCTATCAAATAAGTTACATACATATTCAGAAATTGTAAAATCATGACCTATCAAAAAGTATGTATGAATTGATATTTATGATCTCATTTGTTGCTCCAATAATTTTCTCATAAATTTTCAGTCAAATTTTGTAAGCTGTCGACTGGTGATTGATGACTTTGTGTTAAGCCTCAATTGTTTAACATTGAAATGAAATTCAATCACAAATTTATTGCATTACTTTATATTGTATCAATTACAACAATAAAATTTTATCAAACTCATCACCCGCAGGTCTCAACACATTTATTTTTATCCATTTTCTTACAAAAAAAACACTACAATGCTGTGATATTCGTACGTCATAAAAAACAAGTCGTAACATTGGAAATTTGCATTTTTGCACGCAAGGTGCGCGCTCTGCTCTAGAAAATTTCCCTTATATTCTATAAATATTTCATACGACTGGATGAACTTGACCGCGTATGTCCTCCATTGCATTGTTTCATCCCCGTTGTTGTTTTATTTTTATTTGTTGTTGGTGATGTGGTTGCAATAATATGAACAATTTAAAATAAACTCTAACCACATGATGTCTCGCTGCTTGCTTTTATATTATTTAAAATAAAATTTTATAATGGCGAGAAAATTTTCACCTTGATGCTTCTACTATTGCTATTACTGCAGGAAAATATTTTTTTCCATTTATGAATGGGAATCTTTAAGTGTCTATTAATAGCGCTTACAATTGTATTCACGAAAATGGGTCAATTGTACTACAACAACAGCAGCAGTTATCAGTTGGTTATGATGTAACTTTAATTATGTCCTATGCAGCTGATGTGTTCACTACTGGAATAATCCAATAATTTCCGCAACAGCATGCAGCATGTGACACGTCTAAGTGCGAAAATCTCTAACATTTTCTGAGATTAAATCTTGATTACCCCCTAGTGACGCTATTTAGTGATTTAATTAAACCACAGAGTAAGATTAGATGGACGATTTCCTGACGAACATCTTTTGGGACTCATTAAAAAACCTTTTTTTCCTAACCCCAATTTCATCATCAATCAAATCAACACGAAAAGCAAATACATAGAAAAAGTCTAATACAAACAAAATTTATTATAGCGAGAAGTGAGAGCGAAATCAATAAAAAAACATTAAACGGAGGTCCAACATCAAAAAGCACTTGACACAATCCAAATACTGACATCACATCAACATACATATTTTATTGTAATGATAATAACAGCACACACAAAGAAATAAATTGTCACATTAATGCCTCCACGAACATATCCAAGAATTGGAGGAAATAATAACAAACAAGATTGTCTTTAATGAATACTCGCTGACTTTCTTTAATACATTTACGAGGAGAGAAAGTCGTTATATATACATATAGTGATATACAAGAAATTAATTATGAGATACTAAAAGCAAATTATTATCTGTAACCACAATGATATTTTTTAATTAATTTTTTTAGATATAAAATTTCTTTTATAAAAATCACAATTATAGACATTAAAAATTTCAATTCAAATAAATCTCCGTTATCTAAAAATTTCACTCACCAAGAAAAACAATTTTTCTTTCATAACAATATGATAAAAAATGACCTTCAAACTTCATCCATCCTTAGCAATGGCAATAGAATGAAAACAAGATTTATCGCTGAAAATAACTTTTGTTCTGGCAAAGCAAGAAGGTTCATTCACACAGGATGCGAGGACTCTTGAGTTATGAAAAATAATGCAAAACAACATCGTCAAAAAGGAAACAAAATGCGGGATAAAAACAGAAAGGGAGAGAAAGGCATGTTGGCGACGATGTACACAAGAGAGAAAATGCAAAAACAACCGGAAAAGGATGGAAGAGAAATTAAAGGCATCATTGAAGTAAAGTGAGTGGGAAAATATGAATAAGATTTTAAAAATAGCTGCTGGAAAATAAATGCAAAGAAAAAAATAATGCTATGAAAAGTTATAGAAATCGGGTTAATGTTTCGAAATTTCTAACTAGAATATGTTTTAAAAAAAAAATCATCAAAATGTCGTGTGCTCAATATGATACTCGTAAATGCCGTACACCACATGCCAAATAAACACCATCACCGTTTATATCGCGATAATAAAGGTTTATATCACATTCTATTATTTTCCTCATCAAAACAAAATTCGGTTGAATGAAAAATATCGCAATTGGCATAATTACAGTTATCAAAATGGAACAATTTACATGATGACAAATAACAATTTTGGAAATGATTAGAAAAAATTATTTTTTGTAAGTAAAATTTTTTAACACAGTAAAAATCAAGACAAATCTATACAAAGATATTTCCATTTCATGTCACGCATAGGAAGTTAAATCGACAGAAACATTTTCATTTGCAACAAGTTGTTTTCCCTACAAGGCATTTAGCGACTTTTACACATTTTCACTTTTTATTTCTTTTTTTCCTTTTCACAAAATTTGGCTATAAGCGTAAAGGAATGAAAAATTGCTACAATACAACAGTCAAGGGAGGAGAACGGTTTTTGACGTGAAAATTTAATTTATTGCTATAATTTTTATTTTTTCTGTTTCTTTTCGATGCTTCTTGTTATGTAATTTGTTTTTGTAAATTATTATGACCATTTTAAATTAGAAAGACAACAATTGAAATTTTGAAAAGAGCTTTTTAAATATAAAAATTTATTCTAGCATTTTGTAGAAAGAAAATATTTATTAGCGAAAATATATAATTTCAAAGAATATGTAAACAAAATTGTTATTTTGAAAAGTAAATCTAAATCAATGAAACAAACACTAACCTTGAAATTAAACAGGCATTTTTATTTAAAAATGTGATAATACTGAAATATATAACTAAAGGAATAATAAACTACAGAACGATGTTTGCTGTTTAGTATGTAAATAAGAACTGAAATTTTAATTAGGGTTTTTTAATATTTTAAATCTTTATTGGAGACAATATTTCTAGGCCTATGCACTTAAAAAAAGAAGCAAAAAAAGCATTTTTAAGTACAAAAAAGTACAAATAATTACTAAAAAGTACAAAAAAGACACAAAGTCACATGAAAGCAACGAGTGCAGAGGCCTGGCAATATTTAATTATGATAAATAGAACACATTTTGAATTAGCAATCAAAACATTTAAAATTTTTTGAAGTTAAATAATGTTTCTGTCAAATTATCATATTCTTGGTCTGACCTCAACAAAAATATTTCATTAAGACTTGAGAATATTCTTTAACAATAATATTTTTCATTGATGATTATTGTATGTACATAAAAATTTAAGAGTAAGTAATATTGCCTAAAATTCTATTTTCTTCCTCAAAAAACCCACGCATTGCTCTACTTTCTTTCTTGAGAATTTTCGCTGCCATCATCGACACTTCAATCATGCTCAATCATTCATTCCATTCATTCATAAGTGCTCTTTATTTACACAGTCATAGTCGTCATAATGAAAAAATCCAGTTCGCTCCATGTTGTGTGAATGTAAATAATAATAAAAAATAAACGATAACTGCCTCAATTAAATTGCATCATCATAATAATAATTACCCCACATTTTCTCACCAATATCAAACCTCCTGCTGTTTTTAAGCTCTCGAAGTACTTTGTTATTTTCCATACGATAAGCTTATAACTTAATCATGTCGAATTCTAATTAGATGTATATGAAATGAGAGATAAAGGGCCGATTTTGATTACACACTTTTTCACCAATTATATTTTATCGTCACTTGCCTTTACCATGCAATTACAGAGTGCAATGCTTTGTATTTTTCTCTAACTTTTATGAGAGAGAGAATGAAAAATCAAGAGAGAGAATGAACCCATGAGAGAGCAAACTGTTGTTGGTTGGAAATGTGATAAAAAGAAAAATTTTCCACGCTTCCTAGCTCAATGTAAAAATAAGAAATGTATATGGTAAAAGAATAGACATAATAATGTGTGTCGTTCAGTTTATTGAGAAAACTCGAAACGATCGGATGAAAATTTGAGCAATCTCGTGGGAATTGAAAAAAATTTTGTAAAGTCTTTGACAGAAGAGTGAAAGAAAAATTTTTTTAAGTGATTGAACGTAAGTTTTAATGGAAATTTGAAGAAAAATCAAATCTCGATGAAAGATTAATGAAGGGAGAGAAATTTAAAAATTACGTGTGAAAATTAATATAAAAGTGTCATCACAAGTCCATCAATTTAAGATTTATGATTGAAGATTATGAATAATTCATTTTTTTTTTGCGTCAGACTCTTGCAAATTATTTTTTATGCAGTCTGCATGCGAGTGTTAATGAACAAATAAACAGTAGTGAAAATGTGGAAATTTATGGCATTAAAACAGTTTGTTTATCGTAAGTCACATAAAAATAAATAAACATTAATTAACAAAAGAAATTTTTTCATCACTCACTGCTGCTGCTGCGTCTCTTTATTTTAAAGCAGAAAATAGCTTCAAGTGCGCAAAGTTAAAAATAATTTTTTCTTACAAGAAAAATGTTTGAATGCTCTAAATTTATGTATCAATTAAAATTTCGTCTATCCCAAAGGCATACCAGTCCCATTTACCCAAATTTTCCCACATACACGAAACAGTTTTCAGATCATGGTAATTAAAATTCTGAGCAATTTCTTTCTGTATTAAACTGACTAATAGACTGACGTTTTCTCGCCTCGAGTCTAAATAGACATTTAATTTTTCAAATTGTGAATAGCGTAAAATAGAAAAATTTACGTAGCACCATATTGAGTTCTAATTATCGCTTAATCATCACGTCATTTATCAGAAACAAGTGTGAATAAGCGCTTATACACGCGAGTAAAAATGGTGATAATGAAAAGAACGAATTAAGTTTTCTCTTTATCGTCTGATAATTTTTGCACTTAAAGCGAAGTGATTTAATAAAGTTATGAACTGGAAGAATAATTATAACCCTTTTAAGATATTAATTTGTCGAGTATACTTTGGCAATATCATTAGCATATTTTATTTTGACATTTACTAATTTGAATCAATACTACATTTCCATGATGTTGATGAATTTTATGAAAGTCATCGACTGTTTTTTCATTAAAAAATATTTACAAAAGATAGCTAAAGAATTTAGGTTTACGACTTCCGAAAAATAATATAATCTCTAGGCTAAAATCATCAAAAAGTTCTCGTAAAAATTACTATTTGTAAATATTTAACCCAAATTTCATGTCTTTTTTCTCTTTCCATCACATGTCAGTTGGGTAAAACATACATGAAAGAGCAATATCAGAGTGGGTTAACATTTATTATAAATATTCCTGCATTCAGTCACTTCACTCATTATATCAAATGTTTACATAAGTAAAGAGAGAGAGAAAACACTTCTAATTGTAGTAAATAGTGAAATAATTTTCCAACATCATGAAAACGTTATACTTGCTTTTTTCTCAATTTCAATTTTATGATTTATTGCAAGATATAAAGTCAAGCTGATATATATTTTTTTGCTAGTCCACACTATCATAAAAGAATAAATGAAAAGTTTCTTTGAACTTGATACATTCGAATCTTAAGTCAATGTGCAGAAAAGAAATTTTCCGAATAAATCTTGATAAATAATATCTCAATTCTTTATAATTTTGTTTGTGTTATAATGAAAATGATATGACTACTCACTTACTTATTTTCACATAGAAATTTTCCATGCAAAAAAGAAATTTGTTTTGTTTTCTCTTACTTATAAACATCATAATGTTAAGTTACTTTTATTCTCATGTGTAAATAACTTGTAAATAAAAATCCTCATCATGCAACAAAAGCAACATACTGATTATTAAATTAATTTTGATACAAATGAAAAAGTTTGTTATTGTTTGTTGTGTCTGAGAATGAGATTAGATCTAAGGTTGATAATTAAATTTTCTTTTTCTAGTCATCTCTTACTTCAACTTCACGTTACATTTTTGCTATACACAGACAAACATTTTATTATGATTACATGTATTCTATTGAAACACTTTATTTGGGTATAAAATAACTTGTAAAAGAGCTAGTGTAAAATTATGAAACACAATTTATAAAACGATCCCATATGCAACACATATACAAGCAGCTTTCAATGGTGTGTGTTTGAAAAAGAAAATTTACGAAAAAATTATAGATATGAAATTCACATATTGAGACATGTTGTATCTATCTATGCTGATGCTACTGCTTCATTGTTCTTGAAAATTGTATGAAATGCTTTTCTCTCCATGCATACGATAAAGGTATTATGAAGCAACAAAGGAAAAAGCTTCTGCATGTCATTAAATTGGATTTTCAATTAGCATTTTGGATTAAATTCAAATGTGGATTTGAAGTAATTTTTGGATAATCTGAGATATGCAAACTGCTAAAAATGAAATAATTGGACATAAATCATATTTTTTTAAACTTTATTTGACACTTAAGGCTTCAGCTGTATACAAGTTCAATAAACTTTGCAAAATTTTGAACATTTTATTTTACTTTTCTACTTTGGTTGGACGTTTTAAAATACTTTGAGATTACCATTAAGCACACTACAACTAAAATATTTAAAAAAAAGAATCGTTTATCTGCTAGAATAAGTTAGTTGTAAAAGGAAATGGTTATTTTTTACGAAAATGAAAACGAAATCTGAGAAAATAAATTTAATGTATCTCTTTGCTCTAATCTAAAATTTAATCATTCTGATAAATATTTATCTAGACTCATTCATGAATGAAAATATCATAAATTTTTCGTTGAGATTTTTTAAGTGTCCTTAACGTAAATAAAACTTTTTTAGTCCTTTAATTCTATTTATATTCATCTTTTAATAAAACAGATAATGTCATTGACTTTTAAAATATGCCATCACACATAATAAAAAGGACCCTCAAAGCTATCAAACTTCATAGTAAGCAAAATTCACATCCGTCTTACATCATAAATTGATAAAAAAAATTTCCTTGCTTTTTTTACTTTAATATTTCACCTGAGCGGTGTATACGAGAAATACCTCAAGGGTAATGAAAATTCTCTCTTCGTGTGTGAAAATTGCAACGAGGCAGAAAAAAAATCAAGCATGTTACACTCAATTGAACAATTTCTCCTTCAGAGAGAGATAGACACTAACTGCCTTAAAAATCAATGAACGGTGTCTAGAGAGTTTTTTAATAGCAATTCAATTTATAATATTTTTAACATGAAGAAAATATGTCAATGGTTGTGGGAAAATCTTGTTGATTTTTTACATGAAGGGCACCTGATATGTTTTCATTGAAATGTATTAAATTACGCGTATTTTCTCAAATATTTATCTCCTACAACGAACCAAAAAGTAAATAAATTTTTCTTACTTGAAGTTTCCCGAGAGAGATCTATTGATCTACCTTTGAATGATTTACGAGATGGCTCGTGCAAACGTTGCAAAAAAGTCCCCTGAGTACATCAAAAGTCTTTTTTATTCATGGAAATCATAAGTCAATGTCATTAAAAATGCGAAAATTTCTTGCTGTTCAAGGTAACAATAAATAATTTCTATCAAGCAAGCAAACAGCAACACATGAAAGTAATTTGGACATTATTTGTCAAAATTATTCTAATAAAATTTTAACTTTTTTAATTCGATCGATAGTTTATGATATTAATAATGATTTAATAGAAGATGCAATTGAAAATCTTTTCATAATTGTTGACTAAAAAATAATTTATTACTTATGTCAAATTATTGCACTCACTAAAATTTAAAAATAAAATTTATAAAACGACTTTTTTATAACAAAAATTCACTCATTATTCCTATATAATGACACACATTAAGTTACTAGTCCTTAAAAATTACCGATTCGTAATATGTTTAATTTAAAGTATCTGTCGACATCAAACAAATCAAACAAAAAATTTCAAGTCTGTTAGACAAAATTAATGAAAATATAATGATGATATAGAAAATCATTATTATATTTTATGATAGTAATATAATTATGCGATGTTACATGAGCACCGTTGAACATTGAATGTATTTTATTCTTCTTTAGTGTTTTAAGCCATAAATTTTCATAGCATGTAATTTTATTCTCTCCAGCCGCACACACACTCACACGTAATTATTTGAAGATATTTGAAAAGTAAATAATTTAAATTTATTGGATTTTTTTTTTTGCGGCAAAATTTTATGTTTATGGTTCATTAATTGAACTATTTATGAGGTTAAAGAACTTTAAAGCTTCAATATTTCCAATCAATTTTATTGTCACAGAAAATACTGTCATTTTGCTTGTTATCCATAAGAATCAAATTCACGTTCATCGTTTCTTAAATTGTCAATTTTTACCTTGATCTCGTTCAGTTAACAATATATCTCATCTGTCATTGCCATTAGGCAAAATTGTAGAGTATAAAAAAAAAGTTGAAATGCATCAGTGCTTTTTAGATAAGAAATAATTTGCAAAATCATCAATTTTCATTTCTTTATAGAAATGTTAAAAATAGAAGTTTAAATCAAGGTTTTTAAGCGCATTTTTGCATAAATAAAATAATTCTTACGATAAAAGTCAAGAAGCATTTTTTAAAAGATGAACTAATAAATTTTCTATTGTAAGCAAATCACAGTAAACGAACAATGTCAAATGATTTTCCTTTCTCCCTGCTCCCATTAATATCGAAAAAACTTTCCTATGTTGTTCCAGATTTTCACTGTTTTTTTCCTTCTGCCTGAGATCGACACGTTCACATTCAGGTTCTATACTGAAATTTAATGTAATGAAATCAAGAAAAGAAGAGGAAGTTTATGAAGAAAAGGCAAAAGTTTTGCAGCAAAGAAATAAAATTAATAGATGTTTTTGCTGTCTGCCATCATTTTTCTTCCCCTATCGTGCGTTTACCAACTTTATCCAGAGAATAAAACAAATAACAACCATCAGCGTGATTTTTCACTATGTGCTTCCAGGCATTGCAAACACTTGCGATAACGAAAATAGGATGAAGAAGATGAAAATTGACGAAATGACCTATTTTGTGCCAATAATTCCCTTTCCTTCATTCATTTTCTTTTAATATTTTTTATTGCTTTTGATATTATTTTCATTTTCATTTCTTCAACAATACGAAGGGGAATGAGATGAAACATTTATTATTGTATGAATTGCTATGTTGCTTTTTGCTGCTCTAATAGATAACTGTTTGAAAATTGCACTAGGAAGAAATAATGATTCTCGATACTGGATAATTTAAAATCATATATATCTCATGGAACTTACAATTGATTTTTATGTTTTCTTGATGTAAAAAGTAGAACGTTGAGTCAAGTACAATTGTATAAGCATTACTTTCATCAGAACCTTCTAAGAAATAAATTACCTCACTTCTACTTATTTTTTATTGTAAAAAAATTATTTTTCACTTTAAGAAATTAGAACTTTTGAATTTGACTTGTTCATAACCCTTGTCTAAATATTATTTAACTTGAATTCATGCTTGAACTTAAAGAATATATTTGGAATTTATTTAATTGAATAAAAAGTTTCAAAAAGGTTAATAAACTTTTAAATGGGATACATAATATTAAAAATCTGTTTTGAATTAAATTGTTATTTCATATATAATTATACTGATTGGTGTTTGATTGAAACACTTAACTTTTAATTTAACTATAAAAATTTTTATATCAAGTTTCAATGCCTTTCTAAATTATTTATTAAAGGATTTTTATTCTTCAAAACTCAATGTTTGAAAACTTTTATTTCATCGAACGATTTGAAAAGAGAGAAAAGGATAAAATCCGGAGTGAAATGAAACATTTCATTATTAATTGATAAGATTCTTTATTGAAAAAAAGATTAAATTTCATTAGGGAACTGAAATTAAATTTTTTTCATAAGAAAGAAAATTCATCTCTTTAAAGAGAAAAATGAAATTCTTTATTTAAAGATCATGACAAATACTTAAAATATTCACAAAGAGAAAATTGTTGAAATAAATTTTGACATTTCCTTTGTCTTCATTGTTGGATGCGTCTAAAAAGGAATATGTTGATTTATGTTTTATGATGAAAATGTTTTCTTTCATCATTAAATTCAAATTAGGAAAAAGGCAGAAAAAATAATTTTGCAAAGTAAATATTTGCTTGAGTGCTTATTTGACTGCTACTTGATTGCACATTCTTAAATTTAATTATAATTTCAAATTGTAAAAAATTAATTTTTAAAGAAATATAAAAAATTCCAATCAATGTTTATTCGTCCACATCTGAAACTTTTCTGATACAAAAATTTAAAAAAATCAAGCAAGTGTTTTCCACTATTTTAACTTACTTCCAATGAGTAAAATTTCATGAATGAAAATACAAGGCCACCTGTTGAATGAACATTTTCCAAGAGAGAAATCTCTCGCAAAAATAAAAATTGCCACAAGAGAGAAATGTAAAAAAGAGAGTGAAAATTTTCTCATGAAGTTCAACTATATCATGAAAAAAGCAAATTAAACGAGAAAAGTTTTCCATGAAATTGCTATTGACATGCCAACAAATAAAAATAATTTCTTTACGATCGCGTGAAAGTACTGTGAATTGAAATTAAATTAATTGCAAACTTTTCTTTTGAGTTTGTGTCATTCAACGGCACTTTTAACACATTCGCCACTGAAGATGAGAAAGTTTTCTTACCAAGGTGCAAATGAATGATTTAAATTATGTTTCACTTGGTAAAGATCGCATAAGAAAAGAAAAAGGAAAAATGTATTTAAATAATGAAAAAGTTTTAATTTTTTCATTCTCTGTTGTTAACATCATTGTGTTAACAGATAAAAAAGCTTGTAAAATGAGTGAAACTTTTTAATTACCGAGATTCTCTTTTACTCATTATGATTGTTGCTAAAAACATGAGGCGGATGGATGAGAAAAACCTTTTTATATGTTGGGAAGCTCTTTATGGTCAAAGATAAAGTTTTTACCATAAGCTATTTGATTACCTGCACAATCAGTCAATATTTGTATACATTCAACTTCAATAAAATAAAATTGAATTTTTAAATCTTTTAATATCAAAAAAAGCACATGAGGACTCATGTTTATCTAAATCAGCTTTGTTGACTGATTGCAATAAAAATTTCAGAGACTGATAGTTCTTTTTTGAATAGATTAATGACGGTTGTTGAACTTTTCTCATGCAGGTGCGAATTTTCCACTGCAAAACAAATTTCAACTGTGCAAGAAAAATTCTATCGAATAAATTGAAAACTTTTTAGTAACAATTTTCCACTCTTGTGGTTTTGAAACTTATTCTGTGCTTTAAAGGTAAAAGAACGAAAAATGGTTGAATGAAAAGGATTAAAAATGAGAAAAAACTGATTAGAATTTAAATGGCATTGAGTGGGAACCAAAAAAAGTACTTAGCAAGGTTATATTATGAAAACACAAAAACGGCTCATAATTAAATTAATTCAGAGATAAAAAGGAGTTTTCTCGAGAATTGTTTATTTTTGAGGCAGTTGGTAATAAAAGAATGTCAGTATGCTTTAATTAACTCATTTATTCGAGTTTAAAATCAATAAATTTCATACAAATGTTTTGTTGTCATTTTCTTCCGACACCTACACGTACGCTATAAGCACATAAGTCAAAAAGTTTACTTCTAAAGCTTTCTCTTCCTTTGCTATTTTTGGTATTTTTTGTGCCAAATATATTTTCCAAAGAATTTATCTTGCATACGTTGAATTTTAAAAAACTTTTGGGTATGAAGAAATTTTTTTAAAGAGATTTTAATCATTTTTTGGGAGCTTTTGTTTACTTAAAATTTTTTAAATGGTTCTTTAAAAGTTTACCTTTAAAATTCTTTGCCAAAGTAATCAAAATAACAAAAAAACTTAACAACCGAAATCTTTTTTAAGTCATAAATTTTCTTAATTAAGACACTCTTCATATCCAATTATTTTAAAATTTTTTAGAAAGAACTTAATCTAGGAAATAACACACCGCATATGTGAATACAACTGGGAATTAATTAATTATTTCAAACATTAACCTCTTCCATTCTTTTACACACTCAATATTCTCGCGTTACTTTAGAATGCCACTTGAAAAATGTTAATCTCATTATTTTTCAAGAGTATAAAACGAAGATTTGTTTGGTTAAAATGACATCACTCATAATTATGATATTAAACATTGCACGTGTTTTCCTTTTTCCTTATTCAAACATTGTTTTTTTAAAGCTTAAAAGAACCTTTTATGTGATATTTCGTGTTTTGTAATAAAAATTTAATAAATTTATAGATTCAATCACATTAATGTCATTAATTTTAACGAGCAGCAACAAGTCACCATTAACGTGTTTTTGTCAATTACTTTCCCTTTTTATGAGCGCGTAATCATGTGAATGACAAAGCCCTAAACGAAAGGAAGAAAAGTGGGACACAAGCTCAACACACACATGTATGCAGCAAAAAGCCATTAACAACCGTCATAAATAAAGCAATGAAAATACCAAGAGTCGGGCTGGAATATGTATTATATGTATGCAATTGAAGAGTCATGTCTCCAACACACATATTCCTACATAGTTTTAGCAGTTCGAGCACATAAAATATTAAATGATTATATAAAGGAAAAGAGAAAAAATGGGGACATAAAAAATTATTCTATGCATGTTCCCTCTGGATGATGATGTTTTTGCAGAATGTTCATAGGGATGCGAGGATTTATTGAGATTGAATAGATATAAATGAATGAGATTGTGACTTCAACATGGGACTATTTAAATTCAAAGACGAAAAATTTAATTTCTTTATTGCCTGTCAATATGATTTCTTTTTTCATATTTGCAAAACACTTTTGCACACGCATTGAATTATCTAGAGCAATTTATTTTTGCTGTGTTTGCGTCTCTTATGCTTTCTTTGTCATTTTCAGCTTGCTTTCTTCATATTTTACAAGCTTTAGTGACACTAGCAATAGTAGTTGACTGTTTATACGAAAATGAATGTAGATAGAGTATGTTTGCAATAAATATATTTTCATAAAACTATCTTTATGTGATAGCGAAAGATAAAAGAGAAAAAAGATTGAATGGATTGAATTTCACAACAATATCGTTCTATTTATTTCAATTTTACATAACTTTATTCATCTGAAACAAGTTAAAATTTAACAATGAGAAGAAAATATGCATCATAATATTTTCAAGCATCATGTTTGAACTGGAATATTAGAATATTATGAAATATTTATAGGGAAAAGTTGAAAAAAGATCTCAATCCTTAAAATTTTTAAATCTTTAAATAAATTGCCCTCATATTTGTCAGCAATTCTTTTAAAATTATCTCTTCATCCAAAAATGTTTTTCAATAAATCGATCCATGACAGTTGGATAAGAGCATAAGGAAGTAATATATACAGTAGTAGCAAATGAAAGACAGCAAGCGAAAGATAGAGAAAGGGGAAGTGAGTGAATGAATAAGATAAGATGGAAAATCTCATAACAATGTAAATCTTTTTGCTACTGCCGTTTGTTGATTTCTGATGCTATTCCCGTATTCATAAGACGAGCATAAACATTATTGATTTGACCCAATTTTGAGCTCGCAGCTACTATGTATTTTATATATAGCAAAAAAAAAAATGGGAATAAACAAAATATTGTCACAGAAATGAACAAAAAATGTCACGAAATTGCTTGTATGTACATGTCAATTCAACTGATAGTTACAAACACTAAATTATTGTTGACAATCAATGAAATTGCAATTTTCGTTACATTGCCTTTGCTGATTGCATCAATTTGATAATAGAAAAATAGAACTACTGCTGCATTTTTGTTTTCTTATAAAAACAAAACAAATTTTAATTTCATTAAAAACACTCGACAGACATACATTTGGACACTAATGAAATTAAAAAAATTCAACATTTCAGAATGTATTGAAACTGTGGTGAACAATTTAAGCTCAACTGTCATCATGGTGTTACAAGCGCAGCAAAAGTTGAACAAACTTTGCAATCACAATTTTCCTCTGTCAATAATAAATGTCTCAATGTCTCTCACTCTCTCCTCAATTTATGTGTTCATTTTCATACACACACCTCAATTATTTACAAACAACAGAAATATTTATATTGTTACTGTTATTTTGTGTTGGTCGTCGTGATGTAAAGTAAACTTTAATAACGAAACCAGTTTGAGCTCTGTTCAAGAGCTTGAAATTTTTTTGTCGAATGATATGAACGAAGACAAGCACGTGATGATGCGGGCGAACGAGGCGACTGTTTATTTTTAATAAAAGAAATTTACGACGACATGTGTGCGCTGCTGTTATGTACGTTTGTAAAAGAATCACATTTTAGGCTTCTGAAATTAATGACTGTGTGGGAGAATCGTTTTGTGAAAAATGGTTCTTGTTTTGAATACTCAAATATAATTAATTTGATTTGAGTTTTAGGCTTTAAGTTTAGAATTTTTTAAACTTTTTGTTTCGGCGCTGTACAAGCGAGTAAAGCATTGTTTTTGTTAATTCAGAATCAGTTTTTGTACTTTTTTCGAAATCTAAGCATTTTCATTTATGTCCACCTGTATTTTTAGATTTTTCCTGATGATATCAATCTAACCACACAAACTATATGTCATTTGGTCACCTTAAGCTTGAATTATCGTAAACATAAGATAACTTTATGGCCAGATAGGATTTTTTCCGTTTGATTTTTCTAAATTTGAATACGAATTTTTACGATTTCCATGAAAAAACTGCATGAAATTTAAAAACCTTCCAATCAACCGTTACAATTAATTTGAATTAGGACCAAAAATGCGCAGTAATTTAAATTGGAGCGTATTATTGAAGCTTAATTCAAACTAAGCACCAATAACGATCTATCTGGCCTCAAGAGAGATAACCTATTCAAATGTATAAAGATTAGTGCTTACTCAGAGAACAAAAACTAGTGATTATAACATGTGAACGACGAAGTACTTTTTGAAAAGCTTTAGCTTTTCTTGAGCGACTTGTCGCGCTGTGATCCAACCGTGGATTTTTAAAGTGCTTTTCAAAATCATTTTAGAATCTTTTCTAGTAGATAGAAAAATTTTAAAGATATATCAAAAATTATTGAATATCAGATTTTGCATGATAATTTCTCACCATTTCTATTTACATTTGAAAAAGTATTGCTAAAGTATACATACTTGACTTGATTTTAGCTTTAAACGAAAACCATTTTTCACTTTACTAAGAGAAATTCTTTTTACAAAAAAAAATACCTAAACACAAACCATAAAAGCACGTCATACTCATCTAATTAAATTTTAAAAACAGAAAATATAGAAATAATGAAAAATAATTGTTGGTAGAAACAGAAGTTACTGGTTGTTGGTTGGTGTCTTTTTTCAACACCAAAACGCAATTAATTTTTAATTTTTTCTCTTCACAGCAAAATATTTCTTGTGCTCCTTAATTTCATATTCAATCTTTTAATAATTAATCAAGAATAATGCGCGAAAATGAAGCTTTTCTTCTCATTGTTTTCTTATTCTGCTAATTTTTTTACACCAAACTTTGTTCATTTTATAAGAGCTTGAGATTGACATTCCGAATCCAATTTTCTTGCTCTCGGACTTTATAGAGAACTAGATACGAACTAACTGAGGCATTTGAACTTTCAAACTAAATGGAATACTGCATAATAAAAAAATTCAAACTGCTTTTGGCTCTTTGTTCACTTCCGCTAAGGAAAAATGAGATGAAATTTTTTGGGATATTACTAGACGTTGGAAAAATTTTTGCCGGAATGAATTTCTTAAAAAAGTCAAATTAATAATTCGAATGAAAATACTTTGATAATAATTTTGCACAAAATATTTAACACTTCCCAGTGAGATATTAAGTTCGTAATTTTCTAAAATTTCCCGTCAAATAAATAATAACGGCTGATAAAAATATTTATCACTACATTTCTTAATTTAATAGCTATTAAAGTTACAAATTAGAATAGCATCATATAAGTAACGAATAATAGTTAATTTTAAGTTAATAGTGTTTTTAATCTGAATAAAATTTAGGAATTCATTTTAAAAATTCAAAAGCAAACTTTTTCAACAATATAAAACCAACCAATATTTTCTCATTTTATTATAAAATAAAAAAAAAAACAAGTTAAGCTTTAATGAGTGGAAAAAATGAAAATAAAGTTCTTGAAATGCTTCACGAAAATTCTTCTTTCTTGTTGAGATTTGCAGTTTAAATTTATTCTCTCAGGAAGGATTTTTAAGAGATAAAAAAAGAATGAAAAACATTTTGCTCATGTAAAACTTATCGTTACATTTTCACAACAGAATCATGCAGTAGATGAAATAATGAATATTCATTCACATTCAATTATCATGAATGAAGCTCATCCAAAGCTTCTCTATGAAGTTTTTAATTAATTTTAATTTTTTTTATTTACAGTTAAAGAAAAAACCGACCAACAACTGTTATATCATCAGTCTACACTAAGTGAAAGATTGTTTTAAAAATTGTTCAACACGTAGCAAGACGAGGAAAAACAATTATTTAAATGCAGTGAATTGTAAGAAATATGTCAAAAATGGCGTGATAAATTGCAGCAAAACTAACAATGCGAACAAAGAAATTATTTATCAAATAAAGGAACAATACATAGTAGACAAAAAAAGTGCAACTTCGGAAACAAACTGAAAAATTTTCTTATTCTATAATTTGTGGAATTGTATAAAATGATGATAAAGTAAAATTAAAAAAGAAGTTCAGAAAAATGTCAAAATTTACGATGGATGATGATCAAATGAACGATTTTTTTTGCTCACGCTTCTGGGGCGAAAACTTATCGTATATACCACCAAATCAAGTAAGTATTGTGCTGCAGCACCATCAGTAACCATTATGAAATGACAAGAAATGGGAGAATAATGATACATAACATAAATTGAGTTGACAAAGATGACATTAATTAAATTTTCCATGATAATAATAGCGTTCGTTATACAATTAAGGATGTGTCTTGTTGTCATGGAAATCAATCTTGTGGTATTTGATTTATTATTATTCTCACAAGTATTCCATTTAAAAAAGCATTTTTCTTCTGATTTGAATTTCGATTGAGCGACAAAATGATTTCACTAAAAGGAACACAGTTTCATGTCAAACAACTCACCATTTATCTTGCTTCCTTCTCGCTTTTTCAATCTAAACTTGAAAAGAATTTCCTGATGAAATTTCCACATATATTAACGGAATTTATGCTCTCGAGGGTGAAAAGAATCTTTTCAACTATAAAACGTAGCATTGACTGCAATTGACATTTGACTACATACGATGAAATAATTCAACATTGATCAATCCTCATGCAATTCATCTCATGTCAATATCGAACCCTATCCAATATATGGAAATCTAATGCAATATATGTACATATCATCAGCTACACTCACATGCTGGCTTACTTATATGGGCACTGGTCTTGTGTTTTTAATTCTTATAAATCCTTTCATATGTTATGTTTCGTCGTATATGCATGTGTGAGCATAAAATGCAATCAATAACTGTAACAAAGAAAACAATGATATGTATTGATGATTTGAATATGAATTTCTTTCAATGTCTAGACTCTTAAAAAATCTAATAGTTTAATTTAAATATTAAAACTCAAAGTGTCTAAACCTGAACTTCAATAGGTCGATATGAATAAATGAGACATGTATGCATCCCAAATGAGTTTAATTTCATGGCAGATTTCATTCTGGTCACAGACTGATTACCTGTCACCAACATCACCTCAAATAAGTAAATGATTTTCTGAATAGAAAAAGAAGTATATTATCATCAACATTACTAGACAAAGCTTGAGTTTTCAGTATTATAAATAAATACATAATATGCTCGGATGGACATGAGATAGAAAAGGAAAGAAAAATTGATTTTGACGCACGTTTGACCTTGCAATCGATGGAAATTAGATAGAAAAGAGAGCTTGGTCATTGGCCAATGTTTGTTGCCGTGTCATAAAGTTATGAAAACATCCCAATGTTATTTTCTGGTTTTGTTGTTCTCCCATTTCTTCGTTTTCAAAAGATAGTACAGCTATAGAATATGTAATGTTTCTTCAATTAATTCAATGAAGTATTAAGAAGTAGAACTGACTTTAAGAAACTTTTACTGTTGATTTTATTGACTTTTTCCTTTCTTTTTTCTATAGCAAATAGACGATCTAAAGACTGAGAACTTACGAAGGCTCTCATATGGCATAATTTTGCCAGCAATCTGTATACTTGGAATCTTGGGCAATGCATTGAATCTCTTAGTTCTAACACGACCAAATATGAAAGGACCTGCATATATTTACATGCGAGGTAAGTCTTTCGTTTATTAAATTATGCTCTAATAAGAAAATAATTTCCTTTAAAGATGTGAAAGAAATTATTTCCTAAAATGTTACGGTAGTTAATTAGGAAATTGCATTCTAATTAAAAAAAGTAAATTTTGCGTGAAATGAGAAAAATCTTGAAAGGTCTTAAATTACTTTTTATAAAATACTGGTTTTGATATAAAAGAAAGCATAAAATGTTGCTGACAGTAATGTCAAGAATTCTTTTTGATGTCACAATAAAAGAAAAACTTGAGTGTATAAATTTGTTAGAATATGTGACAAGGACAAGAAATATCAATGAATACAGTCGTAAATAATCAATGAAATAAGTCTTTTTATGAACTTCCAATCAATTGAGCAGTTGCCTATAAACAAAAGATATAAATTAAAGCTTCTTATAAAGATTAAAAATTCTTCTTTTGTAATAAACATTCATTCATTCACGTGAGTATTTTTATGTGTTACAAAAACAACGTCAAGCATTTGTCGTCATAAAGAAGAAAAAATGACGACGACAAACAAACACGTATGAATGATATTCAAAGGAAACAGATCTTCTTTTATTCTTGTTTCTTTTCCTTCCTCTTCCTCACATGTTTACTTGACAGCACTGATTGTAGCAATATTCACATTTAAGCATGTGTATGATGACAGTGTGGGTTGATAAGTGCTATTTATTCAATATATGAAATGTTTAAATTTTTTTAATAGAAAATCTTTATAAAATTTTATATTTAACAAAAACTGCGGACGTCACGGTTTTTAAAAAATTTTTCGTTTAAATTCTTACATAAAAATGACACTTAGCGAAAATAAAGCAAGTTAAATGTATTTTTTTGTATCTCAATTTTTAAAACATTAAAAAGTAAAAGCTTAAGGTAAATTATGTATTTGTCACAAGAGAAAAAGTAGAGTTGTTTAAAGGAGCGTACATTTTTATTGTGTCATAAATATCAGTACATTGTGTACTTTTACAAAGTCAAAATAAGCTAAAGATTTTCTTGTTTTTCTCGTTACCAGAAAAAGAAAAAAAAATTTTCTAAGCTTATAAAATCATTTTTCTTTCCAAAATTTTCTTCTTTTCCTTGCAAAATTTATTTTTTTCCACCATACTATTTCATGATTTTCAAGTTGAACGAAGAAAAGAAATTTTTGTATGAATTTTTTTTCGGAAGCAAATCTTAATGTCTCGACTGCATTTAATAATATTTTTATTCATTCATGAAAGCTTTACCGTAATAATGCAAGCAAGCAAATAAATCTTCATCTTCATCAACAGACATTTCATAGAATTTATTTCACATTGTGCACTCTTCATTAGATATTTTCGATGTTCATAAATTAATAAATTTAGATTTAGTTGGAATAAATTAAATTTGAACTTGCTTGCTATTGAAGATGTATGTGATATGGAGTGTTATTCACATATGACTAGACACATTTGATCTGCATATCGCATGCACAAACAAACATTAAAATTAATTATCCATTATACCATTAAAACACGCCAATTTTGCCATTTCAGTTTTATGCGCATTTTTGTTATTCAAATTAGCGAAAAAACAGTCAACATTACCCTAGGCCAGACAATCGATAGTCTTTATGCAAATACATTTTGGAGCAATCAATTAATTATTTAGTAATTGTTGACCCAGATACGATACAGTATTATTGTTGTTTTCATTTAGGCACTCACGTAGGCAATACTTTTGGTTGCTTACCTATCAAACTTTAAGCTAGAAAATTACTTACCTATAATCTGCTCTCTTTATAATATTAATTGTAGTATAAGAAAAAAAAGACATTTAATCGATAAAATAAGTATAAATCAATTTTATTCCTATTTAAGGTCACAATTGAAAAAAAATTTGTTTTATCAAAATTTAATTTAATAAAAAACAAATCAAACCTTAAAAAAAATACCCTTCGTTGGGCTGCAACAAATGGTTGGATAATAATTTTCTTGATAGGATTTCATCGAATTTATGGCAGCTTTTCTAAATATAGACATCGAAATAAATCTTATTTTACGGTTCACTTTATAATAAATGTAAATAACAACAAACTGTTGCCTTGTAGTAATGATGAAAAATTTTAAAAAGCTTTTTTCACTCAGTCAAGACACATGACTGCATTTTTATAGCAAAAGCTTATAAATAAACTTTTTTCTATTTCTCAGGATACTCGGCATCGGCGCTTGTTGCTTTAGTCTTTGCTATTCCGTTCGGACGTCGGCTACAATTTCATGATGATAACGGAAGATGGACTACTTTGAGGGAAGCTTTTTACACAGCTCACTTGGAACTTTTCTTAGGAAATGCGTGTTTAGGTAAAAATTTGAAAATATTTTGTTGCAATTATTTTTTTATATAATTCATGTATTATTTTAGGTGTTGGTGTATTAATGCTTCTTGTATTAACTATAGAAAGATATGTTAGTGTTTGTCATCCAACTCACATGCGACCTGCTCTTGGGCCACCAAAGTAAAAATTATTAAAATCGATATTTTTTTTGGAACGATAATTTTTATAATACTTTTAGATTGACTGTGTTCCTAATTTTGATTGGAACATTTGTCATATATTTGCCAAGTTTATTCCGATATGAAGTCATAAAGTGTGTCTTATTTACTGATGGATCAATTACTTACTACAAGCGTAACAACTACGACTTTCTCGATTCAATGTTCTACTCGGTGAGTAAACCACAAAATTTAATTATGTTTTGCACGCACGCAATGTATGTGTGTGTGGGTTATGATTTATGACGGCAAACAGTTTACTACTGTTGATTTTATGTTAATTTTTATTATATCGCGAATCATGAAAGGAATTTGATTTTCATCATCATTATTTGCTCCTTACGTTATTTTCGCATCATGAAAAAATTCAATTTTCTCATTTTATCGTTCATTTTACAGGTGTATAAAGTTATTCTGGAGATAGTTTTTAAATTAATGCCTACAGTGCTCATAGCGTACTTTAATGTGCGTATTATGATTGTTTATCGTCAGACATGCAATAAAAGAAGAAGAATGACATTATCTCATACCAAGGACGATGACTCGAGAAAATTTGCCGAAGAGCGAAGATTGATGTTTCTGTTGGGTGAGCATGGGCTCTATAATTTGTGTATGAATAGCAATCGACTATTTTATTTTAGGTAGCACCTCTTTACTATTTCTCGTTTGTGTTTCCCCTATGGCTATTCTTCATGTTACTTTGTCCGAAGAAAATCTCTCGAATTTCTCATATCAAGTAAGTTCTTATCAACGGTCTAGAATCTTAATTTATGCTAATAACAAATAAACTACCATATGCTAGGTCTTTCGTGCATTAGCTAACTTGATGGAGCTCCTTAACTACTCAATAACCTTTTACATTTACTGCTTGTTCAGTGAAGACTTTCGTAATACACTACTACGAACAATGAGATGGCCTTGGAGAAAGGATAAAACTAATGTAAAACGTAATAATGATGTGAGTAAAATGTCAATGAAATATTTATTATAACTAATTATAATTTTCATTAAAAAGCAGTTTCGCATGACAGCAACACAGCCAATTATAACACAACATAAATTAGCAGTTACTCATCAATTTCCGCAGCATAGCACTAGCGGATTTGTTACAGGAAATGGTCGATCGAGTAGCATTTGATGTCCTTTGCTTGCAACGTATAACAGCAGTCCAGATAACATGTCAGCTGCCGTATAAATGAATAAAACTGCTGAAATGTCTAACAAGATTGTAAAAAGAACTCAATAAAAAAGATATGTAAGCAAGTTGCCTAAACTTATACAGTATAAAACAATATTTTCCACAAGTTGTGAAACTTTGCAGAGTGATTTTCACAAATTGATAGAATTTTTTTGTGTGCCTTTACAAAGTTTCATTCTCGTGAAAATTCATAAAAAGAAATATTATCAAAAGTACCTTTAGCGTTCAACTGCCATTCTCTATAGGGAAAGAGTATAGAAAGTATGAAAAGAAGAAGACTTATGATGATGAAAATTTATAAATAAAAATTTATTATTATTATATGAAGGAAAAAGTGTCTATGAAGCAAATATTAAAGGGGGAAATGTCAAAAAGTGTCATAGGAAGTGTGCAATTAATTGGAATGATTTTTGCCTTGACAAAATTTTTTGTAAATAAAATTGATACACATTTGAATGCTCACTTGTGAACAACATGGAAAAGTTTTACAAAAGAATGAAATTGTAGTTTTATCGCTAGATATAAAAATGTTTTTTTTTCTTTTATGAAAATTGTATGCTCATGAAAATCAATTGATAAGATTGAAAATATGCAAGTATAAAGATCAGGGAAAATATTAAATTGAACATAAAAATAAAATTAATTTTAAAATTAAAAAAATTAAAATTATTTTTAAATTTCAATATCAAAATTTTTAAAATTTGGACAATTGAATTTTAAAACTTACAAAATCATAGGGTTTAAGCTTGTAAGTATATTTTACTTGATAAGTAGGGTTCGGCACTTGATGCATGTAGTCAAGTACATGCGCATGTAATTTTGCAAGTTGCATGCAAGTTATTTACTTGAAAATGTCTCTAATTCATTCAAAGTTTATTAAATTTAGTCAATATTTTGTCAAATTTATATGAAAGTCAATGATTTTTAGGTTTACATAGTTCTGGACCGAACTAAATTTAAAATGAATGAATTAGAGACATTTTCAAGTAAATTAACTTGCATGCAAGTTGCAAATTACATGCGCATGTACTTGACTACATGCATCAAGTGCCGAACCCGACAAAAAATATTCACATATCAAGTAAAACATGCATGCAAGTACAAACCATATAAAATTGACTTTTGAAATTTTTTGCGTTATAAACTAAAAAAATGTCGTATAGAAAGATATAGTTGACGTAAAGTATACATAAAAATGTGATATCTTATGACACTTGAAAATTCAACGAAAGTTGTACTAAAAATAAAAATGCTAAAAAAGGCTAAGGTGTGTAACATATAGTTCTCAAAATATTCCATTTATTATTATTTTTTCTCTTCATGATAAATAATAATGAAGATGAAGAAAAAGGAGAAAGTACCTATAAATTTATTGAATAATAAATAATGAAAATAGATATGATGAATTATTATATACATGAATTTAAATACAATATATGTATTTGCATAGAATTAGCAAATTATGAAAATAAAAACAAATTAAAAATAGTTCATTAATAATGATTCAATAAAATTTAAAAAAAATTTTTCTCCTTGACCCAAAAAATGTTTGATTTTTAAAACAAAAACAATAAGGAAAAGTCCACGGTGCAGATCAGTGAGCGCAACAGATCGCTGTGCGTTGCTGCTCAAGAAAAACTTTTCAAGTTTTTCAAAAATGCTTTGGCGTCTCGATTATTTTCGTTTATCAAAAGTAGATCAGTTCGTCTAAATATGCCACAGATTACGAATTATCAAGAATTTTGGTGAAAAAATGTAACCTGTGAGCTGTAGAATGGATACAGACGAACGAACACCCCAGCGTGGTTTTTTGGGTATAACTCGAGTATGGAGAGACCAATTTGCATGAAAGTTGGCTTGTTCGATTGGAAATTATAACGGACACCTAAAAATACTAGGTATACATAGGCGATAATGCTTCGGTTTCGAGAAAAATGGAAAAAAGTGAAAAAATGAAAAAAAAAAACAAAAACAATATTTCGTGCGCGTGTGGCGCCGAAGCAAATTTTTGTTTCATTAAAATTTTTATCTTTCAATAGATTGAACTACAATAATAAATAATTAAAGAATCCATGAAATAGCTATATCAAGTACTCTACGATAAGAAAATGATTCATTGAATAGCAGACGGTAGAAATTAAGAAGTTTAATTCATCAAGTAAATTTTAAAAAATCTAAGTTGCTTATCAATGATGATAAAGTCAACGTTTGAGATTTAATAGTAATTATTCATCCAATACCAACGTGATAAAACCTTTAAATGTACACTGCAATCGCTTGAGAGCCATTCAGTTACATTTAACAATCATTCGAGCAAAGAGCCAAAGCGTGAAAAAATCCATTAAAAAATGAAAATCGCAATTACACTTCTCGCATTTGTAGCAGCAGCTGTTGCCATCGAAGCTGGTCCAGTTTCAATCCAAAACAATAACGTTGGTGATATCGTTACTGTCAATGTAGATGCAAATGCAGTTCTCAGCAGCAATATTGAGAGCAATATAGTAACCGTTCTTCTCGCTTTACTGAATCAACAAGCAGCAATTGTCAATGGAAATTTGCCTGAAGGTATCACACCTACCGATCCTGAACAAAATCCAATTTCTGGTTTATTAGGAAAATTTGAAGTTACACCTGAAATGATTGAAACAGTGAAAAATGTTCAAGTTACACCAGATTTAGTTGAAAAAATTAAGAGTTTCCTTAAGAAAGAATAAAAGTAAAGTAATTTAAAATAAAAGTGTTTATAATCCATAAATTACATAAACTTTAAAATTCAATAATTTTAACCTTGATGAGAATAAGAATAATTTTTGTTCATTCATCATAATCAATCAGATTTTTGATATATGTGTTTTTGGGTATTAAAAAATTAATTAATTTCATTGATTAAAGATAAGAAAATTATCGAAATCTACAGACCTTATATAATTTTTATTTCAGCTATAGAAAAGCCTTGATGACCATAAACTTATATCAATAATGTCTTTTCAATGACAGTTTCTTTAATTATGCTCTGTAGATTAGGATTTTTTCAACTTTCTCTTACATAGACGACAGCGACCGTAAATTTCTCTTTCAGTTTCACACTCAATTTTTCATTCGTTCATTTCTCATTTCTACAAGAAGAATAGATATACTGCAAAATTAGGTAAAGTTGAATATAGGAAAATTTTTTGCAGTGCAGTTTAAAAAGAAAATCAATAAAATTCAATTTCATGGGTGATTAGCTGATGGACATATTTAAATTTTTTATAGATTACAATAGAAGAAGTAGTAAATCTAAAAAAATTTGATTTTCTTTTGTGATTTATTACTCTTAAGAAATTTTGATTTAAAATTTTACAGAAAATAAATGGAATATCAAATAAACTTATCAACATAGATATTAAAAATTTGATTCACGGAAAAACTATAAAACATTTAAAAAAATTTTAAATAATATTCATTCAACTTTTATTTCTGATATTAAAAAAAATTTATAAATTCAGAACTTTTCAAAAGCTTCAAAACTCGCGCAGACTTTTTTAAAGAAAAAACTTGCGCAGAAAAAGTTCAAAGAGAAGGGATGACATTTCTCCCACTACAATTTTTAAAGCTTCTTAAAATGAATTTTATCTAAAAAAAAATTTCCTTCGATATAATAAAAAACGGGCTTTTATTTTATTAAATTTTTTTATTGATATTTAAAATTTCTCAAATTTGGATGTACAGCTTAAAAAAATTTATTCATAAGTGGACATTATCAAAAGCAATCATTTTTTCGTATAATTATCTACATACTACTCTATCGCATCTACATCTTTCAATATTCACAAAAAAGCACATTATTTAGAGTGCATTTGCATCCATTAGTTAATTTCCCAAAGTGATGAATTAAAACTTTTCATAATTTAAAAATTTTCATTTGCGCTTTGCTTTGAATGAACATAAAATTACTAATTAAGTATTTCATGTTTAAATTTCACTTGATTAGTTAGAGTTTACAAAATTTACTCAAAAATCAACATGAGAAAGAAAAGTTTTGAGAATATTTATTTAAAGTTTATAACTTTATTAGGAATAGTTGGAATAATTTTTGGCTTTAGTACATTCTATTATAGTAAAAAATTAAAGAAATTTATCAGCAGTCGCTGTCTCTATTTTTATTGCAAGTTTATGGCAATCTCATTTTTTCTTCTTTATCCTATCGCTCTAATAGCACAAGATTATAAAAATTTCATACCAAAAGGAGTCAGTGACTATGCACGCTTTAGTCTTTCAATCAGTAATTGGTTATTCTGTACCATCATTTATATAAATCAAGCATCAAATATGGTGGCAACTTGCAAAATTTACAATCGCGCTATAGAGCTTTATCATCGATATGAAACCATTTCAGCAAGTGTTGAAAACTCACGAAATAATTTGAGGTTTCATTTAACAGCCAAATGTGCTTTACGCTTAAGCATTTTGGTATTTGGATTTTGTATCGTAAATCATATCAAATTCCAACATCTTTAAAATATTGATGCAGAACTTTTCTATCATCTGCTCTTGTTTTATTTATTTTTGCGAAGCATCATTGTCACTTTAACATCGAATAGATTTTTCATTGCAACAATCTACTTTTTATATCTTACAGAGCTTGAGAATGAAAATTTAAAAACCTTGATATTGAATTTTAATGAATTGAAGGAAATTGCTTTTTGCGTAAAAAATGTCTCATCTGATATTTCTAAGAGAATTTTATTAACAGCTAAAAATTATTTTGAACTGTATAAATTGTTTAAAGATTTCAATGACTTATTAGTCACATACATTCTTTTAATAATAGGATACTGTATTTCAAATGTTATTTGTGAGGTAAGAAGAATCAATAACATCTTGAATCTGATATTTTATAAATATTTTCCAGTTATTCTTTCTCTATCTCAACATGTCGATTTTTCTTCAAAATGATATGGATATAGATGACGGTTTCATTTATTTTTCATGCTTTCAAATTTTCTTATTTCTCTATGAATTTATTTCAATCATTTTTATCAATAATAAATTAAAGATTACATCCGAAGGAAATGCATCAATTTTACATAATTTAAGCATATGCTACAATGATTTGACATCGAATGATGTAAGTAAATGTATGCATTACATTTAGTTCGATTTCATATCAACCTCATTTTTCAAACGACAGATCACACAGGAAATTGAAACGTATTCCATACAACTTATGTATTGTAAGTTTGATGTCACAGTTTGTGGATTATTTTCAATCGACACGTCTTTAATGTTTAAGGTGAAATTTTTTGTTTAACTACTTTTGACACTTGAAACTAAAAGTTTTTCTTAAAGATTATATTATCAATAACAACACATTTGATTCTAATAATTCAATTTCAATTAGATGAGTTTTCATCAATTTCTGATAATTCTGATGTTGCTAAATTCTTACAAGTGCTGCAAATGATCAATCCTAATAAAGAACAACAAGAGAACTTCACTTTAATATAAAAACACTCAAAACAAATGTCGTCATTAAGTATTCTTCATTTCATTGCAATTTGCACAGTTTCTCAAATAACATGACAATTATCTCTCAAATATCTCATTAAAGTGCACTTCTATTTATCTCACGTCTCAAATGAAAATCAAATTTATTTCAGTCTACGCTCAGCAATCAATCGATAAAGTAATTGAGAAGAAAATCGTGATTTTTTTCTAGTGCGAGGAAGAAGAAAACACAGATTTTAGTTTCAATCGTGATCAATTGAAAAAAGTGGAAGAAAAATTCAAAATTTATTTTAAAAAATGGTTGTGGATGTAAAATTATCAAGGCAGCCAGGTCAACCATTTGGTTTTCGTTTGATCGGTGGTCGCGATTTTGAAATACCCTTGACAGTATCGAGAGTACGTAACGAAAAAAATTATCATTTAAAAAAAGCAGAAGGAAATCGATTAAAAATGGCCTTAATTAACCGCTTGCAATATTGATGACATATTTCATCACTAATGGATAATGAAAATGGAATGGAAAAATTAATTTGTAGTGAAGAAAATTGCATGCTACACATAGTTGTGTGAATGTCAGCGCAACAAAAGAGAGCGAGAATGAAAATAAGTGTGATTGCATAATATAAAATTTAATCGACAAAAAATTCAAATTTATTTTTAAAATAAATTGCATGTGACTAGGACTTGCATTTATTTATACATTGTAACTGAGGTTGATGTATAAACTTAATAACAATGAGAAAAATATAAAACTCTTTCGACAATTATTTAAATTTTAATGTGTTTTGCTTATGTGTGCATTTTCATGAATTTAAATTATTGTTGATTTTAATGTGAATTGTAATGGAATTTATTTATGATTGAAATGATTTATTTGAAAAAAATTTTTAACTGAAAGTTGCAACAATGAAATATAATCTAATAATATTTTAAAAAACCGTGAAAAATATTCAATGAAATCATCCTAAATGTATCAGTTCAGCATCATTGACTGCACTCTTTTCTAGAAATAAAACAAACAAACCGTTTTATAAATAGAAAAGTTTGAATGCTTGTTGTTAATTCTTCTTGGTTAAATAAATTCATGATAAATAATTGCTATGCAATATTTTGCATTAGAAATGTGAAAATCCATTTGGATGGAAAATTTTCTTTCTCTGTATATTTTATATTGTTGATAGTTCATGTAATTGAATTGAATGTTTATTTCATTGATTATGAGTCATTAAGTTTCAGAAAATTTATAATGAAACAATAAAAGCATGTGTATTTTTATTTTATACCAAAAATCGCTTAAAGCTATAAATAGTTTTAAAATAACGTTGACAACGGAATATGTTTAATCCATTTAACTCTTTATTCAACTCTAAAAGCACTTCAAATATCATGACCATTAACAAAATCTTATCGTTTGAATTGCATTTGTATTCTATATATACAGGTTGTGGACGGTAGTATTGCACAAAATGCTGGAATGCTAGAGGGTGATGTTGTTGTTAGAATAAACGATACACCAACAATAGAAATGACTCATGAGGATGCACACGAAGCGCTTGTCGCAGCTGGAAATGATTTTGTTCTCGGCGTATTGAGGTAGATAGGGCTTTATTTATGCATTTAAAGTGAAATTTCGTAATTTATTTTCTGAAACTAGAGCAACAAATGTGCTAGCAGAAGGTGAGGTAGAAAGTACTGAACAGCAGGGTGCTTTCACTGAAGAAAACAACATTAAGTTACAGCAAGAAAGAATTGATAAAATAATCCCTGATAAACCAGTAACTGATGAAGAAATTGCAGAATTGCTCAGCGGTGAAGCTGAAGTTTTGAGAGATGGTGTCCTAGGGTGAGATGATTTTTATATACCATGAAAAAATTAAAATGTCCATTTCAATTATTTCTAGTGTCAATTTTAATCGCATGATGCCCAAAGCAGGAGTTTTCAAACGTAGTGAAGTTTTTCAAGCACTCAATGATGAACAATTAAAAACTAAAAAGGAAGAACCAGCTGAAAAGACTCATTGGACAACTTTCTTACAAAAGCCAAAGCGTCCACCACCTCAACCTAGACATCAACAAGTTATTACCAACACTTATAAGCCAGTTATTGTAAAACAGCCAAAGCCAAGATGTGCTCCAGACTATCGTGTTACTCCATCGCCAGTAAAAAAGTTCAAAATTGTTGAAAATTCTTGGTTAATGAATTTTTTTCTTCTTAGGAGCCAATTCAAGTTCAACAAGTTCAAGAAACTGTCGTTGAAGAACGTAAAGAAGAAAAAGAAGAAAATGTTCAAGTTCAAGAGCAAATTTCGACAACAACTGAAACGCATTCTGAGTCGACATTTGTTGCAACAAGCACAGTAACAACAACAACTACAGAATCATTGACATTTGAAGAGCTTGCAGCTGATGCTACAGGCGAGGAAATTAACGAGGATCTAGTTGCTGATGAAATCAAAAGTCAATCAGATGAAGTAAGTGTCGTTAGTTCTGCATTCGCTGAACAGCTGTCAAGCGTTCAAAGTCAACTCCTAGCATTGAGTCATTTGCCAAAAACCATTCAATCGACCCTGGATGAAATCACAAAACAACTGCAGTCTCTCATTCCGACAATAACAACAAAAGCAAAAGAAGAGAAGTCAAATGAGCCCGAAAACAATCCGATAGAGGATGACGATGAGGAAAACGTGATGACAAATGAAGGTTGACTATTTTGTGATCATTCGAATTACTATTGAAATTTATTTCTAAAATTTTCAATTTAATCACTTCAGAGACAGTAAAGCAAACAGATCAAATTGATATTACAAGTGCAGTAGAAAGCACAATCGAGTCAACAGTGACTACTACAACAACAACCACAGTGAATATTGACAATCAGGAAGCAGAAATGGAGCATCATCCGAATAATGATGAGATTGAAGAATACGAAGAATCACAACGAAAATTCCGTGAATTATGGGAAAAGAAACGCGAGAAAGTAAGTTTTCCAATCAACTGTTTTTTTTACTTCGCTCTGACATTTTTCAATTGATTTAAATTGAAAAAAAACTTTTTATAAAAAGAAGCTTTGTGCATTTTTAAGAAATGTGGAAAGTGCAATTTCTTGTTCGACATTCTAAAAAGTTTTATTTATTGAAATATATAACTGAGTTTATTAAAAGTTTTTTTGAAAACTAAAATAAATGAAATTATTTTTAAAGTAATTCTCTCTAAAGCTTGTTTAAAGACAAACTTTCAAATTTTCAATGCCAACTAAAAACGAAGAGAACGCTTCAATAGAATAAAAAAAACTTTCTTCCTTTCTTTTATGAAAGTTTCAATCAAATCCCAAAGTGTGGTAAAAATAAATGAATAAAAACTTTCAATTTCAATTGTTTTCTATTCAACAATGAAAATTAAATTCTTAAAAAGTTCTTTAAATGATTAAAAAGTTTTCCAACTGTTGCACAATCAATTGGATTTATAAAATAATCAAATTTTATTCATTTCATTGCATCCCTGAATAAAACATAATTCAAAATGCGAATTATAATCCATATTTCTCTTTTTCACCTATCTGCTTTGATAACAACACAAAATCGTATTTTTAAAAATCGATATTATCTCAAAAATAAATTTATGAGTAGAAGATGCGCGTGAAAATCGGTCCATGGGAAATTCACGGTGTGCGAGAAGTTGAAGATAAAAATTGTGTGGAAACTATTCCAGTTTATCATTTTACTGTACCAATGCCAAAAAAATTTAATGACTATTAAAGAAAAATTATTGTTGTTTGAATTTATTAAAATATTCTCTATATTAGTAATCATTTTCCTTCCTTTCTTCTTTCATATTTTTGCATTTTTTACTCTCATATCCATGACCATCATCATCATTACTCGCTCATCTCTCTTAATATTCAATGAAAATTTTAATTTTTACAAATGCAAACAAAACATTTCAAAATTCAATCAATCAAAAATGCAATCAAAACTATAGCAGGAAGAGCAACAGCAGCCTATTGATGCCAAGACAGAATTAACAGCTGAATTGAAGCAAAAAGTCACCGAAGATCGTACGATTAAACAGAAAAAGGCTAAAAACTTCAGAGGTCTTCAGCCACAAGAGCGTCCCATCATTTTACCAGGTGGTCGTAAATGGAAAAATCCTAAAGATGCAATGAATGATGAAATGATTGCTGAAATAATTTCGTCTCAAGCTGAGCTTGTTCTTGGGACGACACTTGGGTATGAAATTAAATTCTCAATTTATCAAATTTTCATTCTTTACTAACTGACGCTTGATTATTCATTATTTAAATTTTCATTACCATCATCATATATCATATTTCATTCTGAAAGCAAAAATCGTCATATGTATGAAAGTCCAATTTTACACTTCGATGACAGGTACATTATTTTAACTTCATTATCATTTTTGCTGCTATTTCGTTCTAATTTGTATAAATTTTAAACTTGTTGATTTTTAACCTAAATTTATGCATATATTTAAAAATTTAAAGGGTTCGCACTTGCATGCAACTTTACTTGATATGCGCATTTTTCGTCAAGTTGTTTTCAAATTGACTTATACAAAAAAGTCTCTTTATTCAAATTTTATTTTTTGTTTAAAATTCAGCAAATTTAAATGCAAGTCAATGATTCTTAAATTTAATTTTTTTTTTTTTTGATTGAATTAAATAAACTTTGAATAAATAAGAGACATTTTTGTGAAAGTCAAGTTAAAATCAATTTGACAAAAATCATGCACATATTAAGTTAAATATGCATGCAAGTCCAAACTCTATAAATTCATTTTTGTTATAAGCATAAACTGAATATTTTAATTTTCATAAAATTAACATTTTCTACTATAATTAATGTATTTTTAATTAATATCCACTTATATGTGCATTAACGTGATAATTTTTACAAAATACTACTAATGCAATTGGGTTCACTTTGTGATAATTTTACCTATATTATTATCTAAAATTAATTACTTTTTACTGTTTCTACAGAGTAAACTTCTTGAAATATCAGAAGCCTGAAAAAGATTTGAGTTTTTTGAAGAATTCAGAAACTTATCGTGCGATTCATCATATGACGCCACACGAGAATGGCATTGAAAAGAGACCTGCTATGGTAGCATCAGAGGAAGATATTTTGAAAGTAAAACGCTTGATTCATATGCGCATGCCAGTTTACAAGTTTTAATCAACTTCTTGAGTCTCTCAAACGAAATCTTTTTTTCTCTTTTTTTTCAGTGTTCGTCACCAAATCCATTAAGTCAGACCACATCATAAATCAATCATCTTTAACGGTGTTAATAAACAAGTGCCTCCCACTAAGTCACAATCATAAATTTCTATATTTTTGAACTCTTCTTCTTTCTCTTTTTTACTAATCATCATCTTTTTCTCTCTTTTGAGATTCAAATCTATTTATTTATTTATTAATCTAGATCAGAAATTTCATAAGCAAAATTTTCTTTTTAAAATCATTTCACATAACTCTATCTAACTCAATATCATAAATTTGTAGATAAATAGTTTTATAAAGTGAACATAATATTTTGTTTTAAAGAAAATTGTTTGAAATAAAGCTATGTAAATGTATTTTGTGAATTATAAACCATGAAGATTTTATTTCCTTCTTTTACAGTCATTTTGGTTAAACTTTCCCATAAAGAACAAAAAATCATGAACATTCTTTCCTTCCGTAAAAAGCTTTTTCAATAAATCTTCAAAATGTCATTTGACTTTTTCTGTTTTTATATTTATTTGTAATCCATTAATATCAATAACATTTGTTGAGCACTTACTGTCTATAGACAAAAGAGTGAAAAAAATAATGATTTTCGATTTTTTTCTTCAGCGCTTTCACTTTCTTTCTTAAACGCATTGTACAGAGAAATATATTATTTTGATACATCGCGAATTTTCCCAAATATGTCATCACAGAATCTATTACCGTTAGGTTTTTTCCTCTTTTTCATTCTGTCAATATTCTTTTTCTTGTTCGCTTTGAGATTTATAGTTTCTATAGAGAAAGATAAGATTTTGCATGAATGAGATTCAATTGAATTATTTAATGAAAGGAAAAGCAAGTTCTTGATAATTCAATTTTGTAAATGAACAGCGGTCGTTTTATCCATTCAATGTCCATTCCTTTTAAGACAAATGAGCGAGAAGAAGACATCAAAAACTAATATATGGCGTCAACTTTCTTTTCAACGAATGAAACAACATCGCAGAATTGTCCATGAATAATCGAGGGACGAAAGGAGACGCAAACATGATTACTCTCTTTCAAAGACTTTATGTTCTAACTCGATTTTACCAGATGGTGATGAAGAGCACACAAAACCTTCACCCAAATTATTGCCAATGTCGGCATTTCATCTCAGCACAAGAGTGAAGAAAAAAGAAAGAGAGACAAAAATGTTTCTAAATAATAACAATTGATACGCAATGATGTGTTATTTATTGTGTTAGATGCTGACGCTGACTATGGAACTTTTAATGTCGTCAAGAAAGCAATTCAATTATGCGGAAAATTAGTGAAGAGTTTTTTTTGTTATTTACTTATTGGTAAACAATTTTTCTGCTTTAAGGAAAACTTTAATCTAAAAATTTCAAAATTTAAAATTTTTCACACCCATCGATTTTTCATTTTATTTTCCAATGACACATCGAAAAAAGATGCGAAATAGCAGAAAAAATATTTATTATGAAAAAGAAGCTTCTTTACTTCTTCTTGTTTATTCAAACTACGCTTTTCTTTTTACATTTTTTCTGGTACGTAATCTTATTTTCAAATTCTCATGGATTGCACAACACTTTCTTCTTTCTACACAATTTTCTCTCAATATTCTCTCTCTCACAGTCTTTTTTCTCTCATGTCCTGGAGCTGAGTTGCTCAGTTTTCCCACCACTTTTTTGCTCTCTTATCCCCACTATTTTTTCTCTCTCGCAGTAAAAAACTTTTCTTTCACAAATAAAGCTTTCACTTCAATGAATTTTTTGTTTCATTGAGGTTTTCATTGACCTTCAAAATATGTGTATATGGATGGAGGGAAAAATTTCAATATTTTATATTAACCAAAGCTTTTTTTAATAAATGGAAAATGATTTTACAAAAATAAATAGAAAATTTCATTTTTCAAAATCTCAACAACTCAAACCAAAATTTAATTTATTTCATGCCAACGAACATTCAAAGAAGAAAATTCTAGCAAATCAGTGAAGTAAAAAAGCAAACATTCGAGTGAGTAAAAAGCCGCATGAATGCGAGAACGCGAGAGAGTATAAAAATGCTATTTTATTCTTTCCATCTTTTTTTAGCTAAAGCTTTTTTTTCCATTTCATGCTATGACTTTCCGTTTCACTTGTTTATTATTTTCATTATGTTGCTTCATATTTTTGTGACCTTTGCTGCTAATTTCATTATGTTGGAGTTCGTTTTAATTATCCCATAAAGTTCAAAATGAAACTTATAAAATTTTGTTTATATCTATCACTCAAAGTGAAAAGTTAATTGAAAACAACTCAAAAACTTGATTTTAACGAACATTCTACTAAACCACATTTACCGAGAATGTGTTTCAGCTTTTGAGCAATTAATCTTCATACTTTTCACTATTTGAATTCACTGCATGAAATAACACCTCTTGTAAATGTGTTTTTATTTCTCTAGGGAAATTTTCATCGTACTGTTGAATGTTAGTTGGAAACATAAAAATTATTCATTCGTTGTAGCTGTAAAGAATGAGAATGAATTCATAACCAATTTTTCATATTTCTTTTCTTTATTTAATTTTCAGTGTTTCATTTTAAAGGAGATCAACAATCTATTCAGATTTTTCTGCTAAATGGTCTCTATAAGTTACATTCTGTTAATATGCATGTTTTTACATAAATATGTTTTTCTGTTGATAGCAGTCAAGTGAAGGAATTGAAAATTTTCATTCAAAATTGAACTTTTTTCATCCTAAAATATTAGGGTGTGAACTTGCAGTTTCTTGTCAAGTTGTATTAAACTTGACGTTGACTTACACAAAAATATCTCTAATTTATTCAGATTGTATTTATTTCAACCAAAATGCATAGTTAATTTAAAAATTACTGACTTCCATGCAGAGTTGTTACAGGCGACAGGCGAAAAAAAATTGAATTTTTTATAATTTTAATTTCTTTATTTTTTTGGTTATGATAATTATAAAATAGTATGGGAAAAATATTTTTAACATTTTTTTCAAAATTTTTCGATTAAAGAATGAGAATGAATTCATAACCAATTTTTCATATTTCTATTTTTGTGTTTGAAAATTCATAAGTTTTCACCAACTTATCCAAAAAATATGGTTGATAACTTGTTAGAAACGTAATTTTAAGGCCTTTCTAACGATATATTATATGTAATATATAAGCTTAAAACTATGGTCACAAGAGCACAATTATTGAGGTCACTATGGGATTTTTTGGCATTTAATTAGGTCAAAAATTCGAAAAAGCATCAGAAAAATTTTTTTAATGTCTTAAAATATTGTGTTGGATTATTTTTATACGAAACATATAAAATTTTTCCAAAAAAACCGATGTACAACAAGAGTGCATGCCCTAGGGCATGTGCTGCCAGTCTGGGGAACTTTTTAAGAAATTTTTTAAAAATTGCCTGAAATATCTTTAAAATAACCATAAAAGATAAAATATGCATTAAAATTAATTTTTTAGATAAAATTTCATTTTTAAATCACGACTCAAAATTTAGAGAAATTTATGAAAATTTGCTTTTTTGAAGAAATTTAGATGCACTTTCTTTTACGAATTTTATCTAAAAAATCAATTTTATTGTATATTTTATCTTTAAAGGTTATTTTAAAGATATTTCAGGCAATTTTTTAAAAAATTTCTTAAAAACCTTCCTCAGACTGGCAGCACATGCCGTAGGGCATGCACTCTTGTTGTACATCGGTTTTTTGGAAAAAATTTATATGTTTCGTATAAAAATAATCCAACACAATATTTTAAGGCATTAAAATAATTTTTCTGATGCTTTTTCGAATTTTTGACCTAATTAAATGCCAAAAAATCCCATAGTGACCTCAATAATTGTGCTCTTGTGACCATAATTTAAGTTTTTGTATTGCATATAATATATCATTAAAAAGGTCTTAAAATTACCTTTTTAACAAGTTATCAACCATATTTTTTGGATAAGTTGGTGAAAAGTTATGAATTTTTGAACATAAAAATAAGGTAAAATGCATGTGAAAAACAGTTTTTGAGCTCGGAAAAATCAAAATTTTTGAAAAAAAATTATTCCACTATTTTTCCTATGTTATTTTCATAATTATCAAAACCAAAAAACCACCAAGCAGATTTTTCTGATGAAAAAAAAAATTTCGCCTCCGGCCTTTTTTCGCCTCCCAGAGGGCCTTTTTCGGAGGCGGCCTCCGAAAAAGGCGTGCCTCCCAAAAAGGCGGCCTCCAAAAAAAGGCCGCCTCCGAGTTTTTTTTTGGAGGCCGCCTTTTTGGAGGCGCGCCTTTTTCGGAGGCCGCCTCCATTTTCGCCTTTAACAACCCTGCTTCCATGTAAATTTGCTGAATTTTAAACAAAATAAATTCAATTTGAATAAATAAGAGACATTTTTGTGTAAGTCAACTTGCATGCGATTTGACCAAAAATATTCGCATATCAAGTAAAACATGCAAGTCCGAACCCAATCAATATTCAAACATGATGAAATCTTTATCCATTCAACGTAACATTCCTGATTAAGGGAGATTATGCGTGTTTTTTAATATGACCTTCTTTTCATATATTAAAATCTTTTACATCCTTATTAATCTTTTATAATCTCAAAAAACCATATGTAAATATTTTTTCAGTAATTTAATTTTATTTTCGTATTTATAATCAATGCGTTGCTAATTCATAAAAATGATCGTTGAGAAAATTTTCATCTAAATTTGTTTGCTTAATGGAGTTTTATTTTCAAGATTAGGAACAATTTTATTTATTTAACAGAAGAGAGCAATTAAGAAGCAGCTCTGATTTTTATTAATAAACAGAAATTTATATGCAACCATGTGAACGTGTTCAGATAGATTTTGATAATTTTAAAAAAAAACTTTGTACTGTGTTTTATTATAACTATCCAATATGTAAAATTGAATAAGATTGAAAAAATATTAATGTAAGTCTCATTTAAAAAATTTTTTTATACAGAAAGATTTGAGTAAGATGAGATCAAAAAAGGCAGAAAGGAAAAAATTTAAAAAAAATTTGATTTTGATTTGTAATTTAATCAGTTCATAATTTTTTATATGTTTAATGTTTTTTCAAGATAATCATCAATAAATCGTTAATTAAATTACTGAGTATTTAACTTCAGAAAACTTTCCTTACTGTTTAAAAATATTAATTTATCAATTTCAATTAAATAAAAAATTTCTCTTTCCTAAATTCTAACTAAGATTAATAGAAATACATAGTAAAAATGACATTCTAGTAAAAAGAATTTTTCATCATGATTCAATATATATTGCAATCCGGTTCGGTTGACTAAGAGAGTACTAAATATTTATAAACTAATTTAAATACAAGTAAGTGAATAAAAAAAACTTTTTTTAATTTTCCATTTCATCAAATGCTTAAAAAATACAAAAAATTGAAAGAAAATCTTTCGTTGACTAAAAGAAAAATAGTACTTTTTGAGTGAAAATTAAAAGAACAAAGAGAATATGCTGGCTAGCTTTTAGAAATTCATCAAATTTTGTCTAATTTTAATTGCTGTTGCATAAATTAAAATTCCTTGCAAAATTCAAATAATAAAAAATTTAAAATATGTAGTACAAGTTTTGTTATTTAGAATAAAAATGAAAATGAATTTTTGAATTGTTTTCATTTTGTTTATCAACAATTGTGCGATTAATAAAAAAATCTAAAAATTGCTCAGAAATTCAAATTCATTTGCAATTTTAATGGTAATAACGTTTTAGAATTTCACAATATCTACAAATTGCAACAGTAAGGTACTTGCAGTTTATTTCTCTCTTATAAAAGCATTTTTTATGCCTAATAAATTATCAGACATTTATAATGCTTTTTATTATTATAAAGAGAAACCAATGTGTTTTTATAAATGTGATAAGCACAATAAATATAGTAAAAATTGATCAAATTAGACTTCTAAGATGAATTTCTATTTATCGAAATAAGAGATGCTAAATAATACTATTATTATTGCCTCTTCTTATCATCAGTGTGTATTTACGTGAAAAATGGCAAGGAGTAGTTTTTCATTTCAATATATTTGGACATTTAAAAGGTGCTTAATGTTTAGGTCTTTTGTGTGTATGTATTTTTTTATGAATCTCAATGTCTCTCACTGTCTACTTTTTTCTGTCTTGAGTTATGATAAATATAAGGTGCACTTTCCATGATTCTGCCATCACAATTAAATGTATGTAATATGAAATAAATGTATTCAATTTGCACTCGTTGTCGTGACTGTATTTGTGACCGCGAGTATTTTTTGTGACGACGACGATGACCGAATGGATGGCTTCTTAAGTCTTGATTTTGGCGCCTCCTTCATTGGTGAAGGAGCCTCTGAGAGGGAAGTGTTGTCATTGGCATCCTTGTTACTTGTAGCCACATCAGCTAATGCCGAATCTAATGATGCTTCTTTTCTTAACTTTCTTGTAAGTGATGTTCCGGTGATGACTGGCGTTAGAATTTGTTTCTTGTTACGACAATTTTTCTTTTCATAGAATCGTGAATTGCTGAGTGATCTCTTTCCACGTTTTTGCAAAGTCTCAAGGCTTGTATCATCTAATGATGGGCATAATTTACACAGTCGACTCCTGGTCACTGGTCCAATGATATCTTCATTTACCAAAATGACTGGATGTGTTTCAATTGATTGTGAATTCGCAATGGTCGTTGTTATTGTTTGATTTGTTGATGACACTGTGCTTAAAGTGCATGTAAGTGGCTTCACTGGTGATCGTGATAACTTCGATCTGCCTAAGGTGGCACGTCGTACGGATGCTCTCTTCGTGACATCGTCTTTTGATTGCTTACTTTTAATTAACTGCTTATTGCTGCTTGTAATTGTCGGAATATGACTTAAAGGATCCGTACGAACTGGTGATGTCGATGATGACGTCGTATTGTTTCCCATTGTCGTCCTGACAACAACATACGCAAATCTGAAAAAGTTCATGTTTTTTCTTATTAATACATATATTGAAATCAACACTAGTGAAAATTATCAAAAATCTATTTTTACTTGCAGTCAGAATAAGAAAAACTCAAAATCACCAAAAAATAAAAAAAAAACTTTCATGCACAAAAAATTCAACACTTTGCCAACATAAAAAATATGTTAAAAAAATTTTCTGTATGTACAAAATAAAATTGAAACAAAAAATTTTCACAGAATTTAAGTTTATGTATTTTGAGGGCTGTATTTTTTACTATAAAATTTTAACAATAAAATCATTGAGTAGAAAAATAATTGGTTATGAAAATTTGGATAAGTTTGGATGATGAGCATTTCAGCAATTTTTAATGTTTTCATAAATAAGATTTGGTTATCATCAAAATAAATTGCAAAAATGAACAACATCCTCATTAGTTAATAAAATCATCATGCATTCAGAAATAATTTTAATATTAAAACGTAATTGTAGTGGAATGTATTAATAATCATAAAAAGTGCTAAAGGTTAGAATAATTATTGCTAAGGAAAAAATGTATGAGACAAAAACACAACACTTATAAATGATTAACATATTATTGCTTTACAGCTTTTAAAAAGCTACAAATATAATTTTCGCAATTCAACTTTGTCGATTAAAAAATATTGGTGAAATTTAAATTCTTTTTTAAAACTTTTTAGTTTAATTCTATAATTTTTTTTGAAAATATGATATATTTTAATTCTTGGAGAATAAAAGCTTGATAAAACTATAAAATTACAATTTCAACAGTTATTTTCTATGATTGATTGTCAACACTTAACATTATTATTTTGATCGATAAACTTACAAATCTAAAAGTAGGTTAATCGTGCATGGTACTGTAATTGTCCCAGTTAAAAGTCTTATTAATTATACATTTATAGACAAATTACACAGAAAAATCAGTTACGAATCCAAAATTTACCCAAAACTATTAATTTACTGAGACAACACTAACACAAAAAAAATTGTTATTATGCTATTATAAAACAATAAAAATTTAGGTTCAATTACAAAAGCATTTTATGTATGTTCTATAATTGAGATCATACAAAAGGCTATGTTTACATATTGCATAATTATCACTACATACGGCAGCAATTAAGAGAATTATTAAAGCAAGTAAAAAAAATTCTAATTACAATTGTAAGAGAATAAAAAAAAGGTCGAAAATGAGACAAGCAATTTTACTCAACTGCATAGATAGAATGCAAAAAAAGAAGAAAAAACCTAAGGAAACTCACGTGATAAATCAATCCAATAATAAAGAAGGAGGTAGTGAAGTTATTATAACAGCAACCAAAACAAAAATATAATGAAATATTGTAAAAGAGCTCAAAATGTTTTAGCATTTAAGGAACAAAAGTTTGAAGAAAAGAAAAGTGAGGAAACGGCCGATAATTTACCTTGCATTTCCACTTCCACCTCGTGTTATCGGCTTAGCGATATTTGTAGGGTTTGCTCCTTCATGGTCAAGGGTTCGCGTGCTAGACTGTGATTTAGCACGATTGTGATATGAACGTGGCTTAACTAGCAGCGAGTCCGTTCTGAAAATATTTCATTATTATTATTATGGAAATGATTTGACCCAAATAAATTTATTAGTAATACGCTAGCCTTGGTAGCAGTCACTTACTGTGTAGAGGAAGCTGTCAATGATCGATGGTGATTAGCAGCTCGTCTAAACTTGATTTGGTTCAATTCATCGCCTTGTGTAAATTGTTCGCTGCTATCAATAGCTGAAGGAAGTTTCGCTGGAAGCGTATTTGTAGTTCCAGGTGTAATTTTCCTTATTAAAGTAGAAATTTTTCTTGTCGCTTTTGTTGTAGTTGACGTAGTAATTGCCGAAGTACTTGGTGTAATGATATTGCCGTTCTTATCATTTGTCTTTGATTCTTGCATCACATTTCCATTAGCATCATCATGCAATTTCATTGTATCTACTTTCTCTGAGATGCCTGTAACTGATCGTGAACGTTTTTTAATATTTTTCTCTTGAATCTCACCAATTATTTCGTCAACATTTTCGGTAGTTGTGTCATCATCTTCTGTCTCATCAACATCACCATCAATATCGTCAACTGTTTGTATCATTTTGCTCTCTAATAAATCTTCATCAAGACAACTTTTATTTTTGTAACTGTATATACCCAATTCATGGATTTTCATAGATTTAATCTTATTATCACGACGATAGGCTTCACCTTGTATCCACATGGGAAGTTGTTTTTCTTCTATCCACTGTTGTTGATGGCCTATTACACTACCAGGCCGACACAGTCGAATCCAAGCAATTGCTTCCATAGCAGTAAATCGATAATGTTTCATGATATAAGTACCAATCAAACTACCAGTTCTGCCTAAACCAGCTTTACAATGAACCGCAATCGCACCATCAGTTTTCTCACAAATATCAAGGAATTGATTCATAATTGTATCACTCGGGGTTGAGCCATCGCGAAAAATTAAATCATAATGCTTAAAACCCGCATCTGTGAAGCTTGATGCTTCATAAAATTTATAGTTGAGCCTTATGATTGTTTTCACATTATTCTTATGGAAGTACTCGAAATATTTGTCAGGTGCATGATGTGTATATCCTTTGTTATCTGTACCTGATAATAAATGTGGTCCACAAAATGCTATGAACTTATTGGGCACAATCCAGTTTAAATCACCACTCTCTACAATTTCATAATGCTCGTACTCTAAATAATTGAAGTCATCAAAGTTGAAAAAGCCAAATTTGTAAGCTTTTTCTATGGCTCGTAAACAATCAAGCAATGTTAGCTTGTATTCACTCAACACAGCGGATGCATCATTGAATTTTGTGTAAGTTTGTGTTTCATTGTTAGTCAGCAATTTATAAACATCATCGGCTGTTTTGTTGAGATAAATGATGGCATATGAGCCAATAGCGTAGGCTGAATTTAAACGCTTCTCTTTGTCCATCCATGTGTATTGTATAACAAGACGATTTGCTTTGCGAGCTGCTTCTAACTCCATATTTAAATACTTGCAGTAGTGATATAAATTGCAAATATTGTAAGGGCCAAAATCATTATAAAAACCCTCATAATGAAGAAAATTATCAACACGAATATACGTGCGATGCTTGTTCGATAGTGGCTTCAAATCTCGTTTAAATGTTACAAAGACTAAAAGATCTAAAACATGATAATGAATTTTAGTAAAAGTTTTCTTAAATTTAAATGAAATCTTACTTGGAATAATTTCGATGTAACTGTACATATGTTTATTTGACTCCATGATTAATTTTCTTTTGTTCATAGTCATCACATCAGGAAAATATTAAATTTAAATTTGCTTCACGTTTTTTTCTCCCTCTATTCTCTCCTTGGTCAATCCTCGAAATAAACTGAAAACACAAAAAGTCAAATATTAGCCAAAACACTTCGCTTTGATTAAATTCGACTCATTCGCATTTTGACATTGAAGCATAATTTTCTTATGCATTGCATGGCGGAATTTACTAAATACTAAATATTCCTCCCACTAACAGCTAAAAGTGAATTCTTATTATTCTCTCATACAACATTTGTTGATGTGCGCAACAAAAGTTTCTTCTTTTTCGTTTTAGCAGAAATTTTTTCTCTCTCGAAGCAAGAAGAAATTTTTTATGATGAGTTCAATAAACAAAACAAAAAAATTGTCTTTTGAAGAGGTGGTATGAGGTTTTCAGGTGTAACTGACTCATTTGCAGCAATAAACATAAATCCAAATTACCTTCCACAAGTCGATTTTTTGATCTTCTTATTATGCCACTCACTTTTTTTTAGTTTCGCTTTGATAAGATTTATGCTTCAGTTGATTGTAAAAGAATTTTTGTTGTTGTTTTGAAATTTTTTCTCTCTCTTCTTTTGCTCTTTAAAACTCTTATTTGCTTGCTTCAAAATATTTTTTCAAACTACGCGATTAATTTACAGAAAACGCACAATAACTTATGGTAGATGAATACCACACGGAAGCATTTGACTGCAAAAGAGGTTTATGTGGGTGGAAAAAGACCACATTTCGATTAAAAAATACTTTTTTTACGAAGTTTTAGTAAAGTTCTCAGCGAGAGAAGAAAAAACAAGTTTCTTGCTTCTCCAACTTCGGTCTCACTTATCCGACGACCGTTATTTCATAGAGTTTTGCAATAATAAACTGATCTGAATATAAAATGAAAAATTTTATGAATAACCTGGAATAGTCTGAAAGATGAAATTTTTTTAACGGGAATTGAAAATGCTGACAAAAATGATTTAAAAATCTAAAATTTAACTATTTATAAATTTTATTCATTTTAATAAAGTGACTAAGGAACTGAATATTTGGATATTATATTATGGTGATCACGAATTAAGCTCAGAATTGCATTTAGACGCAATCTAAGGCCATTTTTGAGTATTTTAAAATTTTTGATTTTTCTATGAAAATTTTTGAAATTTCAGATTTTTCTTAGTGATCACGAATTAAGCTCAGAATTGCATTTAGATGCAATCTAAGGCCATTTTTGGGTATTTTAAAATTTTTGATTTTTCTATGAAAATTTTTGAAATTTCAGATTTTTCTTAGTGATCACGAATTAAGCTCAGAATTGCATTTAGACGCAATCTAAGGCCATTTTTGGGTATTTTAAAAATTTTGATTTTCTATGAAATTTTTGAAATTTCAGATTTTCTTAGTGATCACGAATTAAGCTCAGAATTGCATTTAGACGCAATCTAAGGCCATTTTTGGGTATTTTAAAATTTTTGATTTTTCTATGAAAATTTTTGAAATTTCAGATTTTTCTTAGTGATCACGAATTAAGCTCAGAATTGCATTTAGACGCAATCTAAGGCCATTTTTGGGTATTTTAAAATTTTTGATTTTTCTTATGAAAATTTTTGAAATTTCAGATTTTTCTTAGTGATCACGAATTAAGCTCAGAATTGCATTTAGACGCAATCTAAGGCCATTGGATTTTTAAAAATTTTTGTTTTTCTATGAAAATTTTTGAAATTTCAGATTTTTCTTAGTGATCACGAATTAAGCTCAGAATTGCATTTAGACGCAATCTAAGGCCATTTTTTGGGTATTTTAAAATTTTGATTTTTCTATGAAAATTTTTGAAATTTCAGATTTTTTCTTAGTGATCACGAATTAAGCTCAGAATTGCATTTAGACGCAATCTAAGGCCATTTTTGGACTTTTTAAATTTTTGAATTTTCATTGAAAATTTTTTAAACTTCAAATTTTTTTTTGGTGATCACAAATTAGCTCAGAATTGCATTTGATGCAATTTAAGGCCATTTTGGACTTTTTTTTAAATTTTTGAATTTTTCATGAAAATTTTTCAAACTTCAAATTTTGGTTGATCACAATTAAGCTCAGAATTGCATTTGGATGCAATTTAAGGCCATTTTGGACTTTTTTAAATTTTTGAATTTTTCATTGAAAATTTTTTTCAAACTTCAAATTTTTTTTTGGTGATCACAAATTAGCTCAGAATTGCATGGATGCAATTTAGGCCATTTGGGATTTTTAAAATTTTTTGAATTTTTCATGAAAATTTTCAAATTCAAAATTTTTTTTGGTGATCACAAATTAAGCTCAGAATTGCATTGGATGCAATTTAAGGCCATTTTTGTATTTTAAAAATTTTTGATTTTCTATGAAAAATTTTGAAATTTCAGATTTTTCTTTGTGATCACGAATTAAGCTCAGAATTGCATTTAGACGCAATCTAAGGCCATTTTTTGGGTATTTAAAATTTTTGATTTTTCTATGAAAATTTTTGAAATTTCAGATTTTTCTTAGTGATCACGAATTAAGCTCAGAATTGCATTTAGACGCAATCTAAGGCCATTTTTGGGTATTTTAAAATTTTTGATTTTTCTATGAAAATTTTTGAAATTTCAGATTTTTCTTAGTGATCACGAATTAAGCTCAGAATTGCATTTAGACGCAATCTAAGGCCATTTTTGGGTATTTTAAAATTTTTTGATTTTTCTATGAAAATTTTTGAAATTTCAGATTTTTCTTAGTGATCACGAATTAAGCTCAGAATTGCATTTAGACGCAATCTAAGGCCATTTTTGGGTATTTTAAAATTTTTGATTTTTCTATGAAAATTTTTGAAATTTCAGATTTTTTTTTGGTGATCACAAATTAAGCTCAGAATTGCATTTTGGATGCAATCTAAGGCCATTTTGGGATTTTTAAATTTTTGAATTTTCATTGAAAATTTTTAAATTCAAATTTTTTTTAGTGATCACAAATTAAGCTCAGAATTGCATTTAGATGCAATTTAAGGCCATTTTTGGGACTTTTTTAAATTTTTGATTTTTCATGAAATTTTTGAAATTTCAGATTTTTCTTAGTGATCACGAATTAAGCTCAGAATTGCATTTAGACGCAATCTAAGGCCATTTTTTGGTATTTTAAAATTTTTTGATTTTTCTATGAAAATTTTTGAAATTTCAGATTTTTCTTAGTGATCACGAATTAAGCTCAGAATTGCATTTAGACGCAATCTAAGGCCTTTTTGGGAATTTTTTAAATTTTTTGAATTTTTCTATGAAAATTTTTTTAAACTTCAGATTTTTTTTAGTGATCACAAATTAAGCTCAGAATTGCATTTGGACGCAATTTAAGGCCATTTTGGGATTTTTTAAAATTTTTGAATTTTCTATGAAAATTTTTTCAAATTTCAAATTTTTTGGTGATCACAAATTAAGCTCAGAATTGCATTTGGACGCAATTTAAGGCCTTTTTGGGATTTTTAAAATTTTTGATTTTTTCATGAAAATTTTTTCAAACTTCAAATTTTTTTGGTGATCACAAATTAAGCTCAGAATTGCATTTGACGCCAATCTAAGGCCATTTTGGATTTTTTAAAATTTTTGATTTTTCATTGAAAATTTTTTAAATTTCAGATTTTTTTTTGGGATCACGAATTAAGCTCAGAATTGCATTTAGACGCAATCTAAGGCCATTTTGGGTATTTTTAAAATTTTTGATTTTTCTATGAAAATTTTTGAAATTTCAGATTTTTCTTAGTGATCACGAATTAAGCTCAGAATTGCATTTAGACGCAATCTAAGGCCATTTTTGGGTATTTTAAAATTTTTGATTTTTCTATGAAAATTTTTGAAATTTCAGATTTTTCTTAGTGATCACGAATTAAGCTCAGAATTGCATTTAGACGCAATCTAAGGCCATTTTGGGTATTTTAAAATTTTTGATTTTTCTATGAAAATTTTTGAAATTTCAGATTTTTCTTAGTGATCACAATTAAGCTCAGAATTGCATTTAGACGCAATCTAAGGCCATTTTGGGATTTTAAAATTTTTTGATTTTTCTATGAAAATTTTTGAAATTTCAAATTTTTTTTGAGTGATCACAAATTAAGCTCAGAATTGCATTGGATGCAATTTAAGGCCATTTTTGGGATTTTTTAAATTTTTTGATTTTTCATGAAAATTTTTTTAACTTCAAATTTTTTTTGTGATCACAAATTAAGCTCAGAATTGCATTTGGATGCAATTTAAGGCCATTTTGGGATTTTTAAAATTTTTGAATTTTTCATGAAAATTTTTTTCAAACTTCAAATTTTTTTTGTGATCACAAATTAAGCTCAGAATTGCATTTGGATGCAATTTAAGGCCATTTTGACTTTTTTAAAATTTTTGAATTTTTCATTGAAAATTTTTTCAAACTTCAAATTTTTTGTGATCACAAATTAAGCTCAGAATTGCATTTGGATGCAATTTAAGGCCATTTTGGACTTTTTAAAATTTTTGATTTTTTCATGAAAATTTTTCAAACTTCAAATTTTTTTTGGTGATCACAAATTAAGCTCAGAATTGCATTTGGATGCAATTTAAGGCCATTTTGGGACTTTTTTAAATTTTTGAATTTTTTCATGAAAATTTTTTAAACTTCAAATTTTTTTTTGGTGATCACAAATTAAGCTCAGAATTGCATTTGGATGCAATTTAAGGCCATTTTGGGACTTTTAAAATTTTTGAAATTTTTCATGAAAATTTTTCAAACTTCAATTTTTTTTTGGTGATCACAAATTAAGCTCAGAATTGCATTTGGATGCAATTAAGGCATTTTGGGACTTTTTAAAATTTTTGAATTTTTCATGAAAATTTTTCAAACTTCAAATTTTTTTTGGTGATCACAAATTAAGCTCAGAATTGCATTTGGATGCAATTTAAGGCATTTTGGACTTTTTAAATTTTTGAATTTTTCATGAAAATTTTTCAAACTTCAAATTTTTTTTGGTGATCACAAATTAAGCTCAGAATTGCATTTGGATGCAATTTAAGGCCATTTTGGGACTTTTTTAAAAATTTTTGAATTTTTCATGAAAATTTTTCAAACTTCAAATTTTTTTTGGTGATCACAAATTAAGCTCAGAATTGCATTTGGATGCAATTTAAGGCCATTTTGGGACTTTTTAAAATTTTTGAATTTTTCATGAAAATTTTTCAAACTTCAAATTTTTTTTGTGATCACAAATTAAGCTCTAGAATTGCATTTGGATGCAATTTAAGGCCATTTTGGGACTTTTTTAAAATTTTTTGAATTTTTCATGAAAATTTTTTCAAACTTCAAATTTTTTTTTGGTGATCACAAATTAAGCTCAGAATTGCATTTAGATGCAATCTAAGGCCATTTTTGGGTGATTTAAAATTTTTGACTTTTCTATGAAAATTTTTGAAATTTCAGATTTTTCTTAGTGATCACGAATTAAGCTCAGAATTGCATTTAGATGCAATCTAAGGCCATTTTTGGGTGATTTAAATTTTTTGATTTTTCTATGAAAATTTTTGAAATTTCAGATTTTTCTTAGTGATCACGAATTAAGCTCAGAATTGCATTTAGACGCAATCTAAGGCCATTTTTGGGTATTTTAAAATTTTTGATTTTTCTATGAAAATTTTTTAAACTCTTGTTTTGTGGATATGAGGATATCCGAAAATTATATCTTTTACACTATTTCACATCAAAATATTTAATGTTCTTTTCTTAAAAATTGATTTTATTAATTTTAACTTTTACTTAAATTTTTAGCGCATTTTTGAAACAACAATGCAGCTTATAGTTTCACTTTGTTCGGCTGGCTCACGGGTGAGTAACGAGATCTCGAAAACTATAATAGCTAGAGCTATAATACTTCCGGTTTGTTGTGTTGTTTTGTGCTATCGAGTTATTGGCGGCAATCTTTGTTAGAATGTTGTCACTTATTGCATTAATTAGGAAATTGCGAATAAAATTTTCATATTGAAAAATGTAAACAAAGCAAAGCGAAAACGATTGCAGCGCCATTAACGGCAAATATTGGAACTTCAAATATTTTGAATATTACTCAACCGTTATTTTCAAGTAAAAAAAAATTTATAAGAATATTCTGTAAATTGAATATCAATTAGAAACGCTAGCCGTGCTTTCACACAGCAAAATTTTATAAGAACGATTTGCACTGTAATTTTTGTAAAGTTTATTTTGATCAATTTATTCTAAAGTGTGAATCTATTATTCAAACAGATCTAATAATTCTGTAATTTGTTAACATACACTGATCTAGGCACAAAAATGCGCTTAAGTGTCCCCCTACTACGCACGGACACTTTCCATGTCATTTTAAAATGTTTTTACATATTTTTAAAAAAACGTTAGCGAATTTTTTAAAAATTTCGAAAAGCTTTTAAAATTTTATAAAATTCTAAAATTTTATAAAAAATTAAAAATAATGATTTTGTGCTCAATGCTACTTTGAGTGTTCTGCACTAACTAACAATGCATATGGGCATTTTTTGTGGGTATAACTCACGTTAGGAGTAACTAATTGTTAGATCAGTATTCTCAGGCGCCATTTATAAAATACTAGATTTTCATAAGTGATAATGCTTAGGTTTCGAGAAAATTTGAAAAATATACAAAAGCAAAAATTCGTTAGCTTATAGAGCGCCGAAGTAAGTTGTTACAAATCTCTTTTCAAAGAGTTTTTAGAGCTTATAGAACTCGTTACATGCATTCTTATGCTTTTCTTTTAAATATTTTAAGAAAACAAAAATGCCTCAAAATTTTTTAAAATGTATAGGGGTGTATTTGATTATTTTTTGTTTTTGTTCTTCAGTATAAACTTGTCAAGGATTAAATAAATGGTCAAAATAAAATTAATATTAGGAAAACCCACTCAGGTGGTCAAAAAAAAATACTTATCATCATATTATAATATTTTCATTACAATTTCCTGATGTTTTTATATACAAAAATATTGATTATCAATAAAAAATGTTACACCATTTTTCTATCAAAATAACATAATTTTTGTTCATTCATATAATATGTGAAATATAAAGCCACAACATCATTGTTCTTTTTTATTGAATTATTTGATGTGATTTTTACGATAATCGACATTCGCATTGATAAAAATGTCACTTTTGTATATCTATGGGAATTATTAAGTCATAAAATGAAAGCAACACAATATCATATCTTATGTGGACAACAACTTTTAATCAAGAGCGCATAAAATTACAACTTTGAATTAAAATGAGGAAAACTGCAATCAATTTTGACAATTTATGTTCAAATGTTTTCTTTCAAAGTAATGAAAATTTTATTACCTTTTCATGAAATTTTATGAGAATTTCATATAATGTTGTTGCACGCAAAATATTAATTTTAATAACTTTTTTATCAAACAATTGAAAACACGCAATCTTATTACAACAGAAATTTATTAATATTTTTATTTTGATGATATCTCTCTGTCAACAAAAGGAAACAATTGGAAGGATAAATATGAAATTTATACTAATTAAACAGGAAGGGCTATTCTATGTATAAAAGCATTGTTAATGATACTTTATGGCACATTGCTGTAACGGAAGCTCGAGGACAAATAAAATATCAATTAATGTCATCGTCAGATGTTAATTAAAATTGTTTTGGTCAATTGATAACTAATTATATTTAGAATTAATATAATACAACAATGTCAGAGTTGTGACATGCTTTTACCACACTTATATCTTTTTTGTAAAAACTTGAATTTATATTACAAATTTAGACAGTCAAATACAGCTTTTGAAATGACAGTAAAACAATTAATTTTATTTTTTTTAGAAAATTTTTTTATTACACAAAAGAGTAATTCAAGAATCATGTTTCGCATTTCTGTTATTGATTGTATAATGAAGCAATTGTAATAATTGACAAAGAAAATAACGATGAAAATCAATTATTCTTCCAACTGTAACAATATCGTTAATGTTTAACATGCAAAAATAATCATAATGAAAAATGAAGCAAATTTTCTTGTGACTTTAATCAAATTTAATGATACGCCTTAAAACCTCAATTGTTGGTGTTTTCATCTTGTCTGAATATTCATTAGTACATTCATTAACACAATCATTATCATCGTTATCCGATTCATTACATCTTTGCAATTTTCCCGTGATATTATTGTTTGCAGAACTCACATCTCCCTCTGATGCTGTTTCAAACATTGATGATGTTGACGATTCAATTCCATTGCATTTACATATTTCATGTGATGACAATAATTTTTGTCGATTGTCAGCATTTTCCTCTATAGATTCATTGCTCGTCATTATTCTGCCTGCATTTGTAATGAGGTCGTTAGTTGATTCTATGCTGGTAAATGAATTGAATAAGATGGAGATGTTTTGCAAGCATGAATCAATAATTTCTTGTATGCATTTAAAAATATTTAAATTTTCATTTTCCTCAAACTTAGAATCACTCAATGATTTATCAAGGTCATAATACTTTGCGGAAGTTTCCATAACAGAATCATTTTCCAATATCAATTTTTCATCATGAATCGTGGCTTTGTCAACACTCTCTCTAACGAGTTGTGCAGCTTTTAAGATTTTCTCAATATCAACAGCACCAGCACCATGGAAAATTTGTCTTGAGTTTGCCTTCACTTCTGATTCAAAAATATTTGAATTTTGCAATGCATTAATCAAATTTTGATCTGGTTCTAGTCTATTGAACTGAATAATTTCCCAACCTAAGTGTGAAAAATTGGTAAAAAAACTGAAATAAGCTTAAAAGCTAATATTAGCTTACTGTTTTCCAACTCATTGATTTTGAAACCAAAAGTATCCTCGTATGCGAAAAGTTGTTCCATGACTTCAAAATATTGATCAATGAAATTCATAGGAAGTGAGCGATTAAACTTGAGCGAATTTCTTTGTTTCAATTCAAGCTTTTCTTTTCTGGTCACTAATTCCTTAAATGACTTTCTCTCTAAATGCAAGTTAATATTTTTCTTATCATTTTTAACATCAAAAATATGCGTCTGTTTAAAATTCATTGAAAAACTGTTTCCCAAAGCTCTTGCCTTTTTAATTCTCTCGTGCTTCATTGCTTCTAAGGTTTTAAAATTAAATTTCTTCAAAATAGGCGTATTTTGATTATTTTTTGAAAACAAGTTGCCAGCTGCAATCGTCTTCCTGCGAATCTCTCTAGACGACAATGACTTGTTATAGAATTTTTCATGAACTTCGTTATCACCGCTTTCATAGTTTATAGCATTCTCGGTCGGTAGTTTGAAGGTATATCTTTTGTACAGAATTTTCCGCTTGTGAAGTTCTACAGATGGTGATGAACGTGCACGCTCTGTACTGACTATATTTTTTGCAATTGATTTTCTATTAATTTCAGCTGAACGCATTCGTTGTGTTACTGGCAATCGACGATTTATGATTTTCACAGCAGGTGGAAATGTTTTTGGTCGTTGTTCATTCAATGCTTTATTGATATTTGGAGGTAATTTAAAAGTGTAAGAATCACGAATTTTTTTTAATTTATGAAACTTTGTAGCTAATGTCAAATCAAGTTCGGATTTTCTCCTCAAATAATTTACAGACTTTTTTGAATTTTGTTCATTGTTTGAAATGAAAGGAATTTTAAATTTATATAAGCTGTGAACCGTTTTAAGCCTCTCAAATTTTTCATTTGATGTTAATTTTCTATTTGCATTTTTGCGCAAACTTTTATATTCTTTACGCAATTTTTGTAAAATTTTTCGCTGCTTGTTTTCTATGAGTTCTAATTTTTGTTCACTCAAAATTAAATTATTAAAATTTTGAAAAAACATTTTAAAAAATTCCAAAATGTTCTAAAATTTTCAAAAGTAAAATAAAAGAGAACAAAAGGTTACTATGAATAATCTTTTAATTTTATGCATAACGATAGACACTCATTTGCATTTCATTTAATCTTTAACAATTTATGCAAGTAGGTGAACGAAACATTTTGTACTAATGGAGGTTTTAGAAAACATTCACCATAACTTGGACACTTCATAATTTAAATTTCATTAGATTTAAATCGCAATTTATCAAAAACTTTAAATTTTAATATTATAAGTTAGTTATCACTAAATTTGCACAATAAATAAAAATCAATTAGTTTAAATTTCATCTAATTTGATTAATCCTGTATTTTACTATAAGCAATTCTTTCAGAGGTCACTAAAATTTCGAGTCAAGTTGATTTAAAAAACTTGACTACAACTTAACTTTTTTGAAAATTCAAAAAATATTATAATTTTATTAAACTGTTCTGAGACTTCTTGCACCTTGCATCAAAAACTTTCTATTGAATTCACAAAGCTATCAATATCAAATTTATAAGAATAAAATTGTTGACTTTTTTTTAAGTCTTTTTTATATAAAGTTAAAAGTCATCTTGATTTAGATTAAATAAATTAAATAAGTTTCCAAGCCTAGACATTCACTTTAATTCATTGGTCATTGGTTTGTGGAACTAAGCTTTTGAAAGAACTGAGAATGAAGTTACCATAACAATTTTATTTCAAATTAGATATTTAAATTTTACATACAGCTGTTTCTTCAAAATAATACCAAACCATTACAGAAATTTTTTTCTGGAAAAATAAAATTTAAGTATATCAATATTCTTTTGTATCAAATTACAATTCTGCACTTGATATCAATAACAAGTCAATGTTATGGATGTAAGTAATATTATTTCAGGGAAAATTTCAAGTGTTAAATAAACTCTTCCACTTTACACATCACAATTGTCATATTTGTTGATTTTTTTCTTCGTACAATGTTACCATTTGATTGCTTTTGAAATTGAAGATTCAAGAGAGAAAAAATGACACAAAATTGTATTCCAATAGGAAATTTTTGTGGTATTTTGAGCATTAAGATAAATTGAATTTTCTATTTATTCTTGTGTATTGAGCTTTCTTTTGAATCACTTGTAAGCTTTGTATCTTTTACGAAATTGAAAAATTGATAACAAAATGTAATAAATTTTTATGCCTTTAAGATCATCAAAGCCTTCAACGATGATAATCTAATTGCTTTAACATTTTTACTCTAAACCCTCTTCTATTAAAATCACCATGACGTGTTATTTAAACATAAATTTTTGGTTCGTTAATTTTAATAAATCTAAAGACTGAAAATTAATTTTAAATAATTAAATTAAAAATATCAAACAAATTAAAATAATTATTCAAAAAATATAAACTCAATAAATGTAAATAAAGATTCCAACAAAAGCAATAACAAAGAAATTAATTTAGTTTTCCAAGAAATCATCATAAGTTTTTGAATATTACTCAAAAAATATTTTTTTTGTTCATTCAAGAGTAAAGACTCGTAAAAAATTTTTTTGAACTTATAAAATTTAATTTATTTCCACACAGAACTATCATATTAAGCTTATTAGTAAAACAGAGAGAACAATTCTGAATTTATATATAGTACCATGTAAAACTTTGTTATAACGAACTCACTCTCTTTTGAGAGAAAATTTTTATTCTCTCATATTTTCTTTTTCTTTTGTACTCTCACAAAATTCTTCAACTCGATTACCACATAATTTCACATCAAAACTCATCATCCGTGAAATGAAATGTAATATAAAACCATATCAAAAAAAACTTCACATAAATTAATTTTTAACATTGATTTTATTTAATAAAGCACGAATTTAATTATGAGCATTAACTTCCTCAACTCATCAACAGAATAATTAAATTTTATATGTATTTACTTAAATCACTCATTGAGCTCCATGTGATCCGATTAAAATTATTGAGAATTTTTTTATGGAAGTAAATGGATGATGTTGTTGATTTTTTATTACAAAAATTAAATTTGAATGTTTTAAATTATTCTTGCAACAGATCGAGGTATCTCTTGAGAGATCGAGGGACTTTTAATAATTTTATGCCATGAGGAAGCTGACAATTTTCACGCAACACTTCTCTAATTGAACATCTATGTTGAAATGTAAATTATTTTTATTTTATTAAAATGGATAAGCTCTTTATACTAACCTACACAAATGCTTGAGTTCAGGAACTCCAAAAACTCTGTTTATCATGACAATTTTGTTATCAATTAACATTGAATATTTTTTCAAAAACATTTGCTTTCTTATTTTATAGACAAATGGCTAAAATATACAAAATAATATTTTTGAAAATATAAAACAAAGCGAAACTCACAATGAATGGCATCACAATGGATGGTGTCGCAAGCATGAGTATTTTGAAACATGACACTAGCTGATAAGGATAAGATGCAGTTTCATTGTACTCAATCAATTTCTCAAGAAGCGACAATGTGGGTGTGATTCCACAATCCATTGGTATCGGGTTTGCACCATAGCGTAAAAGTATAAGCAGAATGTCAGGAGCTGACGCTTGCAGACTAACACGAAGTGGTGAAGATTTTCCACATGATTCAATTGGAACATCTATGAATCTAAATAAATGAAAATTAATGAAAATGGAAATTATTTTAAACGTTTATGCAACGCACGGAACACTCTGTCCATCAACATTGAATCGTAGTCGTTGTTGGCAGGCATGATGGAGGAAGAAAACTAAAGCTCGCGTATTTTCATCCTGTGAACAATGAAAAGAAATTAAAATAATTATCATGAATTCCCTTTGTAATTGTCAGAATGAACTTGGTCTCTAAAGTCACTACGCCATCCAGCGATAAAATACGGTGCATTTGTGCCGAAAATGGCTCCAAGGAAAAGTCTTTCAAAAGTTTTCTCGCACTCATAAATTTCCGCTGTTGGGTGAATAAGAAAAAAACTTAATTTATGAAGATTTTTAATGTTGTTTTTTTACTTAGCAATTCGCAAATTACGATTGAATCATTTATACCCCAGTTCCATGCTACTTTTAATGCGATGTAGAGCACATTGTGATATTTTCCCATTTTACAAATCTAGAAATATAAATTATATTACAAAAACAGTAAATTTTAACAAAATCATTCTAGCATATCTTATCATTTGATTAAGATTATATTTAAAATTAATAGAATTAGGATAGCGTGTCTTTAATATTAAAGGAGAGATAAATTTTAAAATATTGCTACTAAGATGGCGCAAGCTAAATTCAATATTTCTATGGAACTTTTTTTTTTACCTTCGAATTTTGATCTTTATTGCTTCGATGAAATTTTATTGCCGCAATAACGGCTAATAGACTCGTTTCATCTTTTGATACATTTTGCCCTATTTTTACATGTAGCAATTTTTCTTTTTAATTCACATTCAATGTTTTAGTTCATTTACACGCTTACAAACCTGCACTGCATCCTGTTATAATCGACTCTAACTGATCAATGACATTTTGACGACTGTGTCGTGACTGTAACCCATTTCGTTCAAGAGTTGCAAAAATTTCCTCAAAAAAACAATCAAAAATAAAGTCCATTGTGTGTGTCAATTGACGTTGAAGTTTTAACTAGTCGATTGACACTTAGAAGCAGAAAAATTGATTTTTTGATTTGCAGTGCAGCCACTCAAGTGCAAGAACTGGATATTATTTGAGTATGAATTTTTCCTTAGATAGTATAAAATATGATAAAATAAATCAATAAGTTAGAATCAATTTAGAAAGTAATGCACATCAAAATTTTATTGAATTTCTATTCTTGTAAATTATAATATTTATTCATTTACAAAGTGTAGCATAATATTTTAATAAAAAATATATCTATCCCGACGCCTTGGATGGTCGGACGGTTAAAACGCATTTTTGCCTAACAGATCAGTATGTTTGGTAACGAAATTTCACATATAAATTTAGTATTATTTTCTTGGCAACAATTCTAAGATTTCTTTTAAAAATTATTTTTGACATATTTTCTCGACGTTTCATGACATTTTAAGAGTTTTTGGTAAAAAATTTTTTTTGTTCCATGTGATAGACATGCATGTAGTGGACCACCCTTGGGTCAACACTTACCCAAAAAAACTCTTTTGATAGCTTACCTACACGTCAAGACCTTTCTAAAAAGCTATCAACCACCTCTCTACGACTTACCGTTGCCGAGTTATGATTTGCACACCCGGACAGCCAACCAGCCAGCCATCATGAACATAATAGCTAGGCTTTTTCCAATTCCCAAGAATTGAAAATTCCGGGAATTGGATAAAAATACTATGAAAACAGCCAAAAAAAAATTCAAAAAACTAGTTAAAAATACTCAATTTTACATATTTAACGTAATTTTAACAACTACTATTGAAAATTTTATTGATTTCATGATTTGAAGTAAAAAAATTTTTTGAAAAATTTTCTCAATTTTGCTAAAAACCGCTTAATTTGACGTATTAATTTATTTATGATCATTATATGAGAAAATATTTTTAAAAAAATTTACCTTTCACAAAATTTTTCACATTTATATGGAGTATTTCCCGAAGTCGGAAATTCCCGGACTTTCATCGAGAACGGGAATTTCCGGGAATATTCCCGAAAGGAAAAAGTCTAATAATAGCGTATTTTATTGCAAAAAATGCTCTAAAAATAAAAAATTATTCATTTACTAATGTAAATTCATACTTTATACAAGTTTGTCCCTAAAATAAATTTTTTTAAAACCTTTAATTCTTTTTTTTTCAATTATTTTACTTACATTTTCATGTTCAATATTAATATCATATTTTATTTTATTTCCACGGAATGCAATTAATATTAATTTGAATTTCGACAAATTTATTTTAATGGATCCATCGAGACATTTAAAGACCTGTATAATATTAGAAAAATATCAAGTGATGCCAAAAATATCATATACATAGATACTTTTTCAATTGGACATTTATCTGGTATCAATCTTTCGATATTTTCCAATGCTTGGGCATTTCTATTTTCAAAAGCTTCACAAAGGTTAAAACCTTGAACTTGTCCCATCAATCTGAATTATCATTGGTAATTTTAATCATTTTTAGCGCATTTTTGGAACAACAATGCAGCTTATAGTTTCACTTTGTTCGGCTGGCTGGCTGGCTGGCTGGCTGGCTGGCTGGCTGAGGGATGAGATCTCAAAAACTACAATAGCTAGAGACTTCCGGTTTGTTGTGTTTGATTTGTGCTATCGAGTTACTGGCTTATCGCTTAGTTTACAAGTTACCACTGATAACATTAATTAGGAAATTATAAATTTAAATTTCCATATTGAAAAATGTAAATAAAGCGAAGTTAGCTGCGAAAACGATTGCAGCGCCACCAACGGCGAAAATTGGAACTAATTAAATTTGAACTTGGAACGTCGTTATTACAGAAAACAATATTTTGTCTCGAATCGAAAGTTGTGAACGAAATATCAAAAGATTTGAATAAAAGTGTTTCTAATTCTAAATTATTGACTCGTATTATCTTTTGTATTGGTTTGTATTATTTATTTTATTATCAATTCGAAATCGAAATGTAACGGAAAATTTAAATTTTTAGTGCGCGAAGCTGCGCTTAAGTTAATGTGAAAAACAAAAAGCAAAATCTAAATTGCAAAAGTTTTTTGAAAATTTTTTTGTGCCTAAGTATCAATTTCTTCGTATCATACCTGAAAATGTTATTCAAATCACATTACACAACACACAATCGATTCGAAAACATAACCATAATCGTATCGGATCAAATTTTCATGAATAGTCATATCGTCCACTTACAAGAGTCCTGGGCAGTCGATAATGAAAGTTACAACATTCCAGACTTTAAAGAAATATCGCAAAATTGATTAATGGGTCGACCGCGAGCATTCGGAACGATCAACTTCTGCAAATTGAATATTGAGCCTCGCATTACAGATCGAATCAAAATTGAAAAAGGCAACTCGAATAATCACGTCGAAATAAGTGGTTTCAAATTGGAAAATCGATTAACAATAATCCATCATCGAGTCTCGATTTACTAAAGGAAACACTTTTGGAAGTAAAGGATTACATCGACGAGAGTGAAAATATTCTGATTCTTGGCGATTTTAATCACGAATTGAAATTGGCAGGGTCCCACTCGAGTTGTTCATGCTTCAATCTTTTGGCACAAGTCTATTCTCACCACGCGAATTGACAACAAACGCTCGAACAGTTATCGATGGAGTGTTTGGACGAATCGAAGATTATAATGTTGAAGTTTTTATCTATGAATCGTATGCATCTCATCACAAACCATTAGTCATCCGAGTACATGAATTATAAACTCACTTATTTCAAAACACTATGAATTAATAAAATGTATTCAAATCGTTAACTATTCTTTTATTCAACTTGTTAATATAACTGATCTAGGCGCCAAAAATGCGCTAAAGTCCTCTGATGTACGCAGAGACTTTCCCATCATGTTTATATTTTTAATTAATATTTAACTTGACACCTACACAGGCTATTGATAAATCAATAAAAATGCTAAGTAGTACAATGTCAAATAAAAGTTGAATTTTATATTTCATGATTGATATGAAACTTGAGCAAAAGTCATGATTTTATAGTTTTTATACAAAATTACTAAATTGGGATAATTTTTGTAAATATCGCCCAAATCATTGTTAAATATCGTCAATTATCAATAATTGATGTCACAATTTATGAAAATTTTTACAACAATATATAATGACAAGAGTAATTAAATCTATCAAATGATTAAAAGTTTATTCAGTTGATTGGAAAATAATTAATCCGAAATAATCCTTTATTATTTATCTACCTTATTAAATAAAACTTAGAAGTGTGAGAGAAAACAAATAACTTTATATAGATTTGATATAGATTTGATTTGTTGCAATAAGTAACAATTTGCATGAAAATATATCCTCAAAGCTATAATTAGTTTGTAAAAACAGCAATGATGTTGCTCAACAGGTTATTATTCAATTGAAAGATACAAAATAAATTTTGTGTAAACTTTTCATTAAATAAAACATAACATAAAAGAAAGCACTCCTTTTGTGCAAACTTTACTCAATCCGATGTAGTTTAAAAAGTTTCTTTTATGTACCTACCTTGTACATTCAAAATGATTGTGTTATGATGGTAAAGGAAAGGTAAGAGAGAAATTGTATGTAAATATATTGACTTTTAATTGCACAAAAGAAAGAGAAGATGAGGAAATCTGAAACTTTTAATTGAAAACTATGTCGATATATGTAAGGGTATGTAAGTTGTTTGTAGATAAAATTTTTCGCATATGCATACGACGTCGATGTAACAAAATATTTGTGAAATAAAGTCATTAAATTGAAAATAGTTTCCTTTAAGCAAGTAACAATCAAAGATTTTTAAATAGAACTATAAATTTTAAAATTTTCGAATTAACATGCTAACTAAAACACTGAGGATTTAGTTTTTAAATATCGAGTGCTGAGCATCAAAATATTCAAATATTGAATATTCTTGAATATTCCATAAAACATGAATCTTTCTAAATTGATTTATATTAATCTAAGAAAATTTTACTCTACATAAGATGTTAAAATTAAAAATAAGAATCGTATGGAAAATGCATATTTTATTGTATGATAAGATAAAAATCAATTTATTGAAACTTATTTGAAGAAAAGATTTATAATGCAAAAATGTAGAGCATTCAGAATTTAAACTTTTTGTAGTCTTCTTTTTGCTTAGGATTAGTTGTTGTTTGCTGTCTTTTGCGTTTTGACTTTTGACGTGCAACATGTTCTGCCAACATATCAGATAAATCTTCCTTTTGCAAATGACTTTGTTGTTCTCTCATTTGTTGCTCATATCTTTGAGCCATTGCTTCATTATCTAAATCAAGTTCATCAGGATTCAAAGCTAATTCAACCATGCCTTCTCGTTCGACATGGGTCGTTCTACGTGCAGCTGATTGAGCTAAAGCTGCTCCACCAGAAACATCGTAAACATGAGTTGATGCCATCATTGAACCACCAATTCTCTCATTTCTCTTTTCAGGCAACACGTGATATAACACAGGTGTTTCATTATCTTCCATCTCGGCTTCAATTTTCTTTTTTCGCAATTCAATTGAATCTGGTGTTTCCATTCCTGCAGGAACACTCGATAATCCAGATGGCGTCTCTAAACCAGCTGGAGTTGCTAAACCACTTTCATCAGCCGGTGCTCCCGTCAAATCTTCATCGCCTTCTTCTTCCTCCTCTTCTTCAGATGATTCTTCTGATTCAGATTCAAGTTCTCCCCCTGTAATGAAATTAAATTATTAGAAAATATTAAAATCACAAAGTAAAAGTAAAAACTTACACAAAGTTCTATCAATTTCTTCATCTCCAACACCGCTATCGTTATCAAGATTATTTGTTCCAAATACATCGCCATATAAAGGCTTGCCTGAATTATCAACCGGAGGTTTACCCCAGCCACCTAAAATTATTTAACATTTATAAAAAAACCAATTAGGAAAATTCGTATTATTAAAATACTTTATGATTTATACCTGCATGATATCCAAAGCAACAACCATCAGGAATTGCAGCATTTAAACCAGGAATCTTCAAATTTGGATAACTTGGAGGAGGACCATAACGTTGCTGTGCAATCAACCAAGGAGGAGGGATTTTATGACATGCTGGACCAATTGGCATACCAAGAGCTGTTCGCAATTCTTCACTTAAATCACCTGGTTTCTTTTCTTTTAATCGAGTCTCAAATTCTTTTCCTTCATAATACAAATCACCATGAATTGTTAATCTTGGTTTTGTTTGCCATTTGAAAAATGCATCATGAAGTTTTTGATAATCAATGTCAATTTTTCCCATTTTAGGTCTAATCTTTTCACGCATTTTTGCCTTCAATGTTTTCGCTTCATCTTTTTCTTGCAAAGATGCTCTCATTTCCATAATACCAGTTTTTTTAATAAAAGCCGGTAAATCAAACGGCGGCTTTTCAATTCCTCTCTTTCCTTGCAAGTATTTTCGTTTGAAACACCAATGACGAGGTACTTGTACAGTATTGCGATGTGCTTTCAATTGAATAAGAAGTTTAGGGTCTTTCGCTGTAACATCATGCATTTCGACTACATCAGGTCGACTAACGAGTTGTTTTAATTCAGCAACACTCAGTCGTGTCAACTTCTTTAATTTACGTTTTGATATTTTATCCTTATCGTCTTTTTTCTCATCAGCATCTTGTTCATCTTCGCTTTCACTTTTTTCTGCAGCCTTTTTAGCAGCTTTTGCATCATCTGCAGTTTGAACAGGCATCGGTGCTTCTTTTGGTTTATTCTCCAATTTGAATATCTCAAAAACTCGATAAAACTGTAATAAAAAGTATTTTAATTATCGTTTTTATAGAAATTTTTTTTCGTATATTACTCACCTGCCTATACATTGGTGCTAAATCAGCAATTGTCAAACGTTCAGGAACATATTCAATGTCAACCTTCTCATCATCACCTTTTTCTTTTGATTTATCTTTCTCATTAGAAGTCGAAGTCTCAGATTGATTTTCTTGATTTTCCTCTGCCATTCTTTGAGCTTCCTCTTGTCTTTTTTGACGATTTTGCTTCTTACGCTTTTTCTTTTTACGATTTTTATCATTACTTTTATTAGATTTTGCTGAAGCTTGTACATTATTTTCTTCATCATCACTAGCATCAGCTTCAAAGTCATTCAAAAAATCATTTGCTGGAACTTGAGAATGTTGATTAGGTTGAATTGATGTTTCCTTTAATTGAGAGCTAAGAGCCAAAACATCTTCAAGTGCTTTTGGTAGAACAAGTTCAGATTTTTCTGAACCACTTGTTGGTTTGTCAATTTTCAATGACATTAATGGTGGTGGTGGTAATTTCTTCTTTCCTGGATCTTCATTTGCCGCTTGTTGCGGCGGTGGTTGTTGTTGCATTATCGGCTTTGATGCAGTTTGCTGATCAAATCTGGGAAAATCGTCATCGTTCATCCAACTATTTGAAATACTTGCTGGAATCCCAGGTGGTGGCAGCATTGGTGGCGGAGGAGGAAAACGATGCATTTGCTATCAAATTGAAATATTTACATTTAGCGAAGAAATAAAATTTTTTCAATCTTTCATTACAAATGATGTTATAGAGATAAGTTTTTAAATTAATTTCATTTTACATACCTCAGGATTATTATTATCCATGTTAAAACAGTTTAATTCCTCGTATTTCTCACGCAAAATTTATTTTTTGTAAACGTTTTGATCTAAATAACTCGAGTAAAACTTTTAGTACAAGTTTAGTATTCTAATGTTTACATTTTTTAGTACTTGATTTTTTCTTAATAAATAAATATGCCATCTAAAAAAAATAAAGATTCTAAAGCTGAACCATTGAAACCATTAGGTCATTATGTAAAGGATCGATTAGAATTGACAAAGCAGTTGTTTTCGTGTTTGAAAAAGAAACAAATTCGTTCAAGATTGCCTGCAAATTTACAAAATCTTTCAATTGAAAGAATTCAACAACTTTGTTTGGATGAGATATTATGCATATCTAGTAAAAGATTGCTAGCAATCATTAATAATACGACTGTTCCTATAGACACGGAATCAGATTCAGATATTGAGCATATTTCTTTGTCGGAAATTTCATCAAATAGTGATTTAGAAGAAATACAACCAACTACTTCAAAAAACAATGATAAACGTAAGTCTTTACTTTATTATAAATTTAAATGTAATATTTTGCAAGAATCAGTTTCGTGATAATCATTAACAATAGTAGATTCGGTCATTTCTGTTTTACAAAAAAATTTCACGGCAATTTTTGTCATCTCATCAATCTGATCTTCTCGTTTCTTCTTTTCACAATTAACATAAATCATTGGTACTGTATTTTTCCATAAATTGAGACTCCTTGCAAGTTTTTCATCCTTTGTAAGCGCAATCAAATAACGATAAGCGCAGTGTGATAAGATAATATCACGTACAGATTGTCCAGATGAGGTCAAGCATACAATCACTGGCTTGTTGTGATGTTCTTCTTTATTTTGATTGTATACTTCCATGTTCATACTTTTAACTATTTCTTGATGCTTTTCAATAACATTCACTACCTCATTTCTATTTTCGCATAATAAATTGAGACAATCACATACCTCACACAATACAATTTCTCTTTGTCTTAGACAATTATTGATAGAAAACGAAGTAATAAGTGGTTGCTTAAACTTTTTAGCGTTCTGCATCACATGTTCAAGATTGATTTTATTTGTGTCAATAAAGATTGCAAAGAAGAGTTTTTGTATTTCATATAAAATACACGATTCAATTTCATTTTCAATCTTTGCAATTAATTTGCAATCACTTTCTTGAGTTAATCGATGAATAACATGATAATATTCTGGTTGTCGTACATCTGGTATAATGATAAAATCAAATTTATGCTCTACAGCAAATTTACAATCACAGATTTCTTCATCTATTGGTTTTTTAAATAAATTTTGAAAATACGGCAAGCATATGCTGATGTATGATTTCAAAATTCCTTCTTTTATAACACGACAAGTCACATAATTCCCCACTATTTTCAATACCTGCAATATTGCTTCATTTATATAAATCTCATCATAGATTCGCAAAAGAGGAATGCATCGTTGAAAATTAGAAACATAAGAAATTTCTTTAAGACAACTTGTTTTATAATTTATATCGCTTGTAAGCACTAAAAGATGACCAACATCAATTTTATAAACACATTCATTTCTCATTCTGCCGATACGAGGAATTCTGCCTTTGATAGTACAAAATTTAGTAATAGGAATGTTAAATTCTGTCTCAATTTGAATTTGTTGAATTGCTTCATCAATATTGTAAGCTAATTGATTATGCTGTGCTTCAGTTCCAAAAGTTAAATCTAAATTTATCATATGAATGTCTGCAGCAGATAAAATATGAACGATCTCTTGTGATGTCATTACATGTTTTGGTGTGAATATAAACTTTTGATTCGTCATTGATCTAAGAAATTTCTCCTAATTTTGAATTTAGGCAAAAAAACATCCGAAGAACCTGTCAAAGAAAAATCAAGGGAAAAATCGGTTGATCCTAAATCACTTTTAAATAAACAGCCAGGTAATATTTTTGATAAAAATTTGCTTACTAAGATGAATTTATTTTTTCATTAATCGATAGGTCCTAAAGAAATGACCATGCTAGAGCTTCTTGAATTACAAGCGAGAGCAAGAGCAATTCGTTCTCAGTTAGCACTTGAGCCTGTAACCAAAATTGAATTAGATTCTGATGACGATGATGAAGAGAATGGACAACAGTCAGCGAGTGAAAAGTCCAATACTAATGATAAAACTACGACAGTTTCAACAAGCATAAGTGACAAAATTGACAATTCAAAAAATAATCAAAAATCTGTTGAAAATAGCAAAAAGAATGATCAGTCTACTCTTGAAAAATCTCAAAGAGAAAAATCGAAAGAAGTTTCTTTTTCGAAAACAAAGGAAACTCAAAAAACTGTGCATGCTCTTCCACAACACAGAAAAGTTGTAATTATAAGAACTCCAGAAAAAGCAGATGAGCCTAAAAATCAAGATAATGTACATTGTAAAGAATCCCAAAAAACATTCGCACCGCCTATAAAACTTAAAAGAAATTTTTCTCATCCAACTGAAACTAAAACTACAAAAGAGAGCATGCAATTAGAAAAAGGGAAAACTGAATCAGTAAAAGAAAAAGAAGATGTCATAAAAAAAGAGAAATCAACAGAAATAAATGATGAAAAACGATCTGCAAGTCGATCACCAGATGTAATAACAATGGAACAAAATATTGCAACGTATTTTATTTCCGATTCAGAAGATGAAACTGAAGAACCACCATCTAAAAAACCTGTTAGTCCTCAAAAAAAAATTGTTGTCACGAGTGTGGAAATTATTTCTCCTCCCATCACTAATGAAAAAACAGAGCAAGAAAATACTCTCAAAGAAAATGAAATAGAATGCATTGCACAAGAACAAGATGAGAAATCTGCAAATGAAAATGAATCGACTCAAGAAGATGACGATGAAAACGTTGTTAATATCATGAGTGACACAGAAATTGATATAAATATCAATTCAGATAAAGAAGATGATGAAGAAGACAAGAATAATGATAAGCAAGAATCATCACAGTCTCAAGAAACACTGAAATCTGAAAATTTAATAGTAGAGGAGGAATTTCCGAAAGTAAGTAATGACACGCAATCAGAAGATTTTGACGATGATGTTGTCGAAATTTGTCATTCGGAAGATGAATTGCTAGATAGTGATAAGCCAAGTGAAAATGCGAAAAATTCTGATGAATCTGAAACATGGGAGCAACGTTATTTAAAAAGCTCGACTGTAAAAACAGTTCTTAAAACTACAAAATTGGCTTCAAAAGTTAGAGATAAAATAGTTCAAAATAAAAGAATACTAAAAAAGCGAAAAGATGACAAAGAAAAAGAAATTAAAGAGAAAATTTCAAAAATGGAAGAGGGCTCTATGAAGCAATTTGAAGTTTTAAAAGAATCAAAAAGCAGTGAATAATTTAATTTAAATGAAATGTATTTTGGATAATTTTAAGCAGTTTATTAAATAAATATTTTTTAATATATTTAGTCATAGCAAATAGAAATTTATCTATGAGTCTAATGCTTCCATAGCATCATTGTCAATGTTATCGATATTTTTAATTGATTCTAATTGTTCATAATTAATATTTTCTTCATCATTCTCATCTGTTTCTTCGAGATTTTGCATATTTTGCCTTTTAGCTTGTTCAAATGCCTCGGGATATTTTGCTTCCATTTTGGATTTAATTGTTCTAATCTTCTTAAATATATATTCAAGATCCTTTTTCATTTCGATTAACAATTTTGAATTTTTCTTGTACTCTTCTGTGATGTTTGAAAGTCGACTTTGACTAAGTTGATTGACATTCAAAAGCATTTCATTAGTTTTTTCAAAACGTTGTAGCCTAAAAGTGTATGCATAATTAGAAAATTACTTGAGTAAGATTATTTTGATTTTTACATTTGTTTCTGATTTCGAATGATTGTTGAAATATCCTGAGGATTTACGAGTCCTGCAAGTTGATGAACGAACACTTCAGAACTTGTGTAATTCTGAAAGCATTCAAAATCACTTGTTGTCATACTAGTTGAGCTTTGTTGCATTTTTAATTAATATTAAACTATACTATTTGTTTTGCGACTACCAGCTTTTAAAGTTTATCGATTTACTGGGGCTCCGTTTTAGGTAACAACTTTGCAAACTTTTTAGAACAAGCATGTATTTTTAAAATAACGGTCCTATTAAAATGAAAAGATAGGTCTTAAATTATATTAAATTATTTTTAAGCTTTTAGTTATCGTTAAAATGTTTCTCAATAATATAGGTGTTTATTACTCAGCAAAATAATAAAAGATTTTGTATTTAGAATTTTTAATTGAGTTTTCAAATCCTAATATTTAATATTTGAGTGCTCATTTATATTATAAACTATGATTTTCGTCATTCAAGGATCAACATAGAATATTTGAATTTTTAAAAAAATCGAGAACTTATCTCCTAAAAATAAAATCGTGCAAAATAATTCCGAGTATTCTTACTCATATTATATTAGACAAAGATAAAAAGCTACAAAAATACATAATAGAAAAATCAATAAAAGCTTACAAATAATAAGATCGGGATGCTCAAAAATCTATTAAATAATAAGTCTATCTATAAATCTATAATTTGAAAATATAAAAATTTTGTTATTTAAATTCTAGTTTCGTTTGATATTCTTTAATATTTATTTCACATACAAACTGAATGAAAAAACACTCAATTTTCATTCTCTCAAAAAGTTCTTTATATCGAAGTTTTAATTGATTTCGCTCTCTTTCCTTGCATAAACATATTTTCAGTTGACTCAGAACATCAGATTCATTCAGTTGTTAGTCGTGTTTAAAACGTGAAATTGTGAAGACGTAAAAATTCTTGATCCCCAGTAGTTAATATTTCAGTAAAATGTTCAAAGTTGATAGAAGGCCTTTTTGACTGTTTTTGATGAAGTCAATCAATCAAAATTAAATTAAAATATTCGTTGAGTGATGTTCGTAAAGTACATAAAATATAATAAAAATCAATTTTTTACACGAGTGCAGAAAATGCAAAGAAAAGTGAAAAATAATCAATATTGATTGCATATGCCCTTCGTCCATTGAATGATTAATGTGTTAAAAAATATTGTAAACACAAAAGAGAAAAACGAAAAGTAGTGAAGAAAATCCGATTGAAAGCTAAACGTAGCTATCAAGTTCTAAACCGGCATTTGCAAAAAACGTGAAAATTTTTATCAATGGTAGTAGTATGAAGTAGTGATTTTCAGTTTTCAGACTAGATACAAAGGTCAAAAACAAGGATCAAAATGGTAATTTGATGAAGATTATCATGGGTCAATATTCGGCTTTATTCAGGATAAAATTTTTTTGTGTAATTGAAATTCTGACCAGGGTGTTAACTGAATAATATTCACCTTTATTTTTCCCTTCTCAAGATAGTAATAATCAATAGAATGTACGTTGAAAATAGCTTAAATGTAATTAAAGAGTGGTGCTTGAATAACGATTTTATAATTTAACATTGACAAATTTTAATTGATATTATGTATGAAGTGATAATTTTTATCAAATGAAACTTAAATAAAGTGGAAAATTTGATAAACGAAAATAACATGATAGTTTAATGATTTTAATTGATTGCTATCAGTTTGAATATGAGAAGAATTTTTATTAAAAAATGGTCAAGAGATTTCTTAAATAATCTATGCTAATTAATGGTAATTGAATGGAAATTCAGTATATCTGAATATATCATAAAATCTTTTAATGAGATCTACAAGTGATTTAATTGGAATATTTAATACGGTCAACACTTCCAAAAGATTTTTGAAAAAATTAGAGTATATGACGTGTTTTATATTTTTTATTGACCTTTTTTAAAGAAATTAAAAAATAACTTTCAACATATTTTCACACAAATTTTCATTAACCTCCATTAAAATCCTAAGAATACAGAAAAATATTTACAAGACTCTTCAATTTGAGATTCAAAACGGATCTCGAATGTGTTTAAACAGGAATTATTGATTTTCCACAGTGGAGTTCTTAAAAATGAACCCAGAGGCCAGGAATTATTATGTAAATTTGACTCTTCTTCATACTAAATGTAATCTAAACACAAACAGGGCTTATTATTTCGCATTGACCCTTTTTTCAACCAGTCACATACGATCCAATTTTGTTGCAAATCTGACAAGCGGTGTTGCTAAAGAAACATTCTTTTCTTTTCACTCAAACATGAATCTATTGTATTCAACATCTGTCATGGACCCTTTCTTCATATGCAAAATAGTATGGATTTGTAAATTATGCATTGGAACTACTTGTGCTGAAAAACTTCGGCAATGAAATTTGGGAGAAAATAAAGTGAGTATGAATATTTAAAATAACTTGATTGTGTACAATTGTGAAATGAGAAAGGATAGCTTGGAAAATTAAAATATTCATATGAAAAATATTTTTTGTCTAAAATAAAAAACTCTCGTTTTGTATAGGATTCGGACTTGCATGCATATTTTACTTGATATGCGTGATTTTTTGTCAAGTTGATTTCAAGTTGACTTACACAAAACTGTCTTTTATTCATTCATAGTTTGTTTGATTCATTTGAAATCTACCAAATTTGTATGAAGGTCAATGATTCTTTAATTTAATATGTATTTTGATTGAATTAAATTAAATCTGATCAAATTAAAGACAATTTTGTGTAAGTCAACTTGAAAAGAACTTGAGAAAAATATGCACATATCAAGTAAAATATGCATGCAAGTTTGAATATTACGTTTTTATCAACTGTAAGATAAGATTTAATAATAAAAATGGCAAAAAATTCTTTGAAAAATTATAAAATTTGAATTAAAATAAATTTTCAAAGTTGATTCTTCAAGTTATCAATATTTTTTTTTGAATCTCATAAATTTAATTTCTCTTAAAGGGAAACGTTCACTGATTTTCCTTATTTTCTCTTTACTATGTTTTTCTAAAAGTATCTATCTACTATTATTATACTTTAAAGAGTTTCAATGTCATGACGTTTAATTATTCCTATAATTATCGTGCTCAAGAGTTTTGATTTGAAGATGACGCACTCGTCCTACATTGTTTCAATCTCAAAAATCGCTTATTGTAATCAATTTTATTCGATGATGTGCGAGTATGGAAAAAACTTTACTGTTTGTCAAGCTCATCAAATTTTTTGTGTATGATGCAAATAACATAAGATTGATACCAAAAATATCCAACAATGAATTTATGTGTTGAATTTGTGAAAAGAAAATAATATGTTAACTTTGAATATCGATATATGAAAAATGTAAGAAAAGTATGTGTTAAATTTAAAAAAAAAAAGAAACATCAAAAGAAAGTTTCAATAAAATACAATAACAATTAGAACTTTCATGTAATGTATTTCTCACAATATCTCGTTATTTTCCTGTTCTCATTCTTGTTCGCATTTGCTCTATTTCCCTAAAGAAATAACTTTGTGATAAAAAAACGAATGCGAGGAGTTGAAAAAAAATTGTTTACTTGTCATATGCAGCTTTTGGTGAAAGAATTTAAATACGTTCAAATACATAGGCAGACGTCTATGAAAGCAGTTTTACGACTTTATCTGATTATTTATGATGAAATGCTTTCAGCAACATTTTAAAAAATTTGTAAGTTATAGGTTTTACACATTTTTATTACGCCATGTACTAAAGAGTCTTTTGAGACTTTTGACTTTTATTACAATTTTTTTAATATTAAGATAATTCCAAAGATAAACAAAACCCATAATGAATTTTTAGGAAAATATGAAAAATTTTAAACTCAATGATTCAAAATTTTCCTTCGTAAAAGTTTTCTTTTATGACTCGGTAAACATTCATCTCTTTAAAACAGCACCTTGAAAAAAGGATAGCGAACATCAATGAGAAAAGTTTGGTGAAAAACAACTGTTGACTTTATTTCTTCTTCTTTCTTATGCTCTTTCCACCTGATGAATTTTATGATGCGTTAAATAATGTTTACAATGTTGTTTAGAGAGAAAATGTTCACTGCTCACTGTTTCCTTTTACTTACATACCTTTTTATGAATGGTAAAGGAAATATTGGTTTTTTTTTTTGAGATTTACATTAGTTAAGCTTGTGTAGATAAACTGATTGATTTTTTGATTTGAAAAGAAATTTTTCATTGAAGGAACATAAAAATTAATTTTCCAAATGGCATAATATAAAAGGAATAAGAAATTTGAATTAAAAATTTTTTAATCATTTCCTCTAACATTTTGTGAAATACATTAAATAAATTATAAATTTAATATGATAAAATTTAACTAAGTACTTAAAAGAACAATATGAAAAGAGTGAATGCTCCTGAACAAACAAAGATATTGAATTACTAAATTGTTTATATTTTTTACACAAGCACATAATAATCAATCGATATTTTTGTAAGCAAAAGAGAAAATATTAAACTTTTAATACCAGTTAAACCCTTAACAGATTCTCACATTAAAAATAATTGAATTTTTCCTAAGGAATCATCAAGTGCTTTTTCTATGAAAATTTAATTGGAAAAATGGTATATTTAAAATATCTCTATAAAATTATAATTTAATTGAAGAAAAGCTAATCATAAAATATAAGTAGATAAACTGGTAACGTGAAGTCTAATGAAAAATATTTTCTGAACTCTTCATTATCTTTAGAACATGAAAATGAAAATTGACATTATCATTGACCGAAGAAACTTTTACTTTCAAAAACAAACATCAAAGTTGTTCAAATGACGGTTTCTTGCTTTTATCATTTTCTTATAACCAAGGTTATATAAACAGTCTGTAAAGATAGACAAAATCAATAAAATAAAGTTGAAGACAGCGAAATGAATTAATTTCCATACAAAAATTTCGGACTTAAAACTTGTTGAGAGCAAAACTCATTATTCTATTCACAAAAGAGTTTGTCTGTGGCTTAGTCTTATTTCCCAATTGTCTCATATTTTCTCATTTACACTAAATTAACTTTGTGTCATCATTTGCAATCATTTAAAATTTATGCCTTTGGATTCACTCTTTATAAATGGTAGACACATAATCTAAATTTCTATGAATAATGAAATTTAATCAAATTTGCCAACTCCAAATTAACCGAATATGAAAATTTTTAATCAAATAAAATTAAGGAAGAGAAAAAAATTTCAATCTTTAAATTACAAAACTTTTTTGCACTGCTAGGGTCAAGGTAAAAAAGCCGGTCCCTTTTCATCATTCTTAATCATATTGACAACGACATTATTCATTCGTCTTATAATTTTTTCTAATTTTCTTCTTTCTTTTATCTCATCTCGTTATCCAATTTACGCGAAATGAATGATTCATCTGCTTGCATCATGGAAAAAGACGAAAGGCTGAGGTGGCGATGGAAGGACAATTTTTAGTAAGACAAATTTACGATGATGAGATCACGTACAATCTTATTGGTGCTGCTGTGGAAGTTTTAAGTAAGTCATTCATAAGATGATAATTTTTATTTTTATTGTCTATGCTCAACATTTATAAAAGCTTTTGTGGTTGACATTGTCAAGAATAAAAAATATTTTATTAGAAAAAGAAAACATTATTCTTATTCAAAGTTCTGAAGATCTTTAAGGATTTATAAATTATTTCCAACATTAAATCATATTTCAAATCTTTTTCTTAAAAGAATTATTTAATATCACCTTAATATAAAGATAACGATGACAGTGATTGAAAGAAGCTTATTCAGCACTTTCTCTTTTCTATAACTTAAAAGCATCTTATCTCTTCCTGTAAAAATAAACTCAGACAAGTTAACATCATTAAAACTCCAAAAATTTTAGCTGAAAATTTTTTTAAAGCGCGATATTGTTCATGTCACGTTATTTGTACAAAAAATATTCTAACGTATTTAAAATAAACGTGATGTAATTTCAATATTTTGTCAATGTTAGAATATTTTCATACTCACAATTGATGCACAAAATTAATTTCAATCTATGAAATTCTCACTAATCTTCCTACTCTTGAAACTATAGTAGAATAAACAAACACAAAAGATTTATTTAATATTTATGATTTCTTATGAGAAAAAACTTTTTTTCATCTATTTTATCTTCATTATACATATAATTAAATTCTCATTTAATAAAATAAAGAAAGATAATGAACTATTTTAATTAAATAATATTCTCAACTTTCTTTCAATTTATTATTGAACGGTGAAGAATTGAAGTATTTATCGAAGCTAATAAAGAGAAAGTTTTTGGACTTCTCTTGGATATAAGAAAAACTTGAAGAAAAGTAGTTGAGAATAATTTCCAATTATTATTCTTTTTATCTTTTCAATGTGGTTTCAGTTGAGTAAGTTTAATTGAAATAAAATTATCAATTTAATAAAAAATGTTTAAAATTAAAAAAATTTTTTTAAAAGGGACAAGTTGAAAACCTAGATGATCTAATTTAATCAAGTTGAATTGAAATTTAAATAAACTTTTTTTAAGAAAATTTGAAACTTTCTCCCTATATATTTTATATTGTTAACTTTGTAACTTTAAAACGGCGCCGACGTAATAAAAATTCTAATACAAGGTTGATGTGTCAAAATAGTCTGATAATTTTTAAACAAGTGAGTTTTGATTTTTTGATAAAAGTCAAATTTATGTCAAGTTGAACTCAAGTCATTTAAATCAAGTTGAATTGAAATTTTACTGCTTTGTTAAAAGATCGCTATCGTGAAGCACAAACATGAAATTCATACCAAACAATAAATCTTGAATGTCTTGTTCCAATAATTATAATTTTATAGCTCTAGGACTTAAAGCTATTTGAAAGAGACTAAATTAAATCGCATTTAAATTTAAAATTAATATTTAAGTGT